>OV277865.1:17328000-18024500 GCA_922989275.2 Gari tellinella
GGGTCTACTGTAATTTAGATAATACTTCTATCTGGGGCTATGATTTTATAGCAAATGATTCAGAACCTTGTAGAATAAGACATTAAGCAGGATGTCATGAAGACTTTAAATGATTTAGATAATATCTAGCGGTATGTGTGGGAGGGAAATTAAGTGCCATCCTTGGCATTCTAACAGTTTAACCCTTTCCTCCCTGAAACAAGACTTTGTGACAATTCCAATATCAAAATCAGTCTAGTCCATTTTTGACTATTTAGGGTTGTTTTGGTTAATGTATTGCAACATGACAAGTAGTGCAGACCATGATTTTGGAGCCCTCTAATCTGGGTTTTCACTGTTTGTATAGGACAAGAGTACTTGTCACAGGTACACATTTTGCAACCTATCTTTATAACTAGAAACAATTAACCCTTTACCCCATAGCCTGTTTCTAGTTTTGAAAATAGGTGACTTAACTTAAAGCAGGTTGAAAGTAAAGCAGACTGCACCTACAGGCTTTAAGCTACCACCTGCTAGAATTAAGAAATATTCTGTCTGATACATATTCATGACTGTACGACGTATAGATTGGAATTATTTCCTTTCGCCGAGGATTAAACGGAATGAGCTAAAAGCCGCTTCTATAAGGTAAAGGGTTAAACAGAGGAGTAATGGGTTAATTCACAAAATGGACAGCTGAGACCTGCAATGTAATGGAAATCATGAGAGCTATACATTACAGTGCTACCTCTACAACAACACACAATGGGAGACAAAGATTGTGTGTTGTTCGGAGTTGTTGTAAGGAGGGATATTGGCTTACATTTGCAAACAGCTTGAATCCAGATCAGACGCCGCGTAACGCGGCGTCTGATCTGGATTCAAGCTGTTTATCACTTATCGTTATATTTTTTTCGTGAAAATGTCCAATATGTAAATTTGGGAAAAACAGCAGATGGCAATTTTAAGAAGACGATATTGCAGCTGTGAAAAGGTTGGACATAATTGTCTTGTTTGGAGAACAGCTACAAGCGTTGTTGTAAGGAGGGAATCATTGTTTTGTGAACCATTACGGGGAAGGAGCACTGTATTGTGCAGCCATTATTTGAGGCATACTGTAGATGTAAGGCAAACCAAAGGAGTGCTATATATGTACCACCTCCCCTCCAGAGACTTGTAAATATACTGTAAATATCCAGAGACTTGTAAATATACTGTAAATATCCAGAGACTTGTAAATATACTGTAAATATCCAGAACTCTGCATGTAGCTGCCTCCTACTTAAAAACCATACATTACATACATTAGCAGTCCAACTAGTCTTAACCCATTACCCCATCAATACACATTTTTACGCCTTTATTATATTTCTCCACTGAAGAAAATAGTTCCTCTTACTAATTTGTTTTCTTTATTCTAGAAGATTGTAGCTTAAATCCAGTGAAAAGTTACAAAGCAGAATGCACCAGAAGGCTTTAAGTGGTCATCTATCTTCAAAACTAGAAACAGTTTATGGAGTAAAGGGTTAAACCAGAATTCTTACTTCAGTGGTCCCTAGATGAGCCGTGCCATGACAAAACCTGCCTTATTGCATTGCAACATTGTACAGACCAAGCACCGTTAGGCTCTGTATCTGAATTTGGTCTACACTGCCAAATACCGTATACAATATAACTACATCAAGTGCTTCAGATTTTTGCAAGTGTCAAACAGTGTAGATCAAGACCAGTCGCAGCCTCTTTGACGCAGCGGCTGACCTTGATCTACACTGTTTGCAATGCAATAAGGCAGGTTTTCTCATGGTACAGCTCATATATAGAAAGGTTTTGCTATAAAGACATTCAACCATACTTACTTTTCCATGGCAATCATCTGCTGTTTTTGATGCTGGTAGTGATACATCTGTGCACTCTGGGCCAGCTTGCGGTCCCCGGGGGAGGGCAGCCTCTCCTTGGTGGGACCTGTCACCCCATAGGCTGGATACTCTACGTCACTAGCAGCCTTTACACGTCGGTGGAGTCTGCAAATACACAATGGAAACAGTAAATAATAATGAAGATGTCCTCGTTATTGTGAGTCATGAAATATCAAAACAATTTGGAAAAGAGACTTCTTTTTAACTCTTTCAATACTAAATAACTCTTTTCTTGTGGATCATTTTAGTTACAAAAACACTTACCAGTCTACTTGGAATTCTAGGTATTTTGATAAATACTGGTATAATTTTAGCAATCAGTGCAGACCCTGATCAGAGGCCTATAGGATTCTGATCTGGGTCTACATTGTTTGCAAATGTAATGAGTATATTTTAATCAGGTCCATGGTGATGATAAGAGTTAACAGAATGAGATTTATGTCTGAATATTGCTATGAACTCTCCCTATTTGCTTGCTGGAAGATTTCATTAAAGAAACACAAGGCATTGGTCTTAAATCGACTCGCAACCAGATGGTGCATTAAAAATAGTGATTTGTAAATATGTGTCAAACGCTTATATAAATGGTAAAGAATAAGTTGAAGATAAGAAATTCTGTTTAAAAAAATGTATTTCAATAAAAAAAATTATTGGTCTCTGGTGGGATTCGAACCCGGGGCCCGGCATTGGCGGACAGAAGGCAAAATAGGGGAAACCGCTTAGACCAATGGACCACGGAACTATCCGTTTATATCGGATCGATTTAACGTATTTCAATGTGTAGCGATCGAAAGTGCATACAACTTTACAATTCGGCTCGGGTTTATGTCTGAGCCCGTGTAGAGAAGCAACAACAACAACTATACCGTCTACTAGTCGGTATAGAAAAACGATGGAAAATATCTAAAAATCTAAGATTCGGTGAGGATTCTTGAGACTTTTTTTGGACTGATCATATTTTTTTAATGTCAGAAGCCAAATAATGCCACAAATTTGCTTTTATTTGAGTATTTTATTTTATTTTGACAAGTACACCATCCGGTTGCGAGTCCCTTTAAGACACTATTTTGCTTGCAGTCCCAAATTTGTCTTTACGTTCAACCTGCTTTTAAGTGGTCTATGGAGTAAAGGGTTAATCATTTAAACATTTAAATTTATTTTCTGATCAATTTTAACTAATATGTACATTAGGTGCCAAACAGTTTGGATCCTGATCAACAGTTTCAATACACAATTAATTATTACTTGTCTTATCTGGGTCTAAACTGTTTTCAATCATTATTAAGAGGAGTTGTACTTGCAGGATAAGCGTAAATATTACAACCAATGAAAATTCATATGAATTTAATCTCTCTACATCTATATAACAATTATAGGCACAATGCATTGTTAATGCATTGTCAACAGTGAAATGGAATATATCATGTTACATTTAGATCTAATATTTACCAAGGCTAAATTTAGTCTATTAAATTTTCTATCTAAACACTTTCCTACGCAAAGCATAAAATATTCATAAGCTTAAACCTTTAATTTACAGTGCTAGGACAGAATACCGGTATGTATATAGTGCATCCTTTACAAACATGGTAGACCCTGATCAGAGGGCTCCTGAAGAAGCCCTCTGATCAGGGTCTACACTGTTTGTTATACTTGAAAATAATTTAGGGACAATCCCTATAAACTCTTTGTAAAATGGTAACTTATTGATCAGGAAAGAGCCGCTGAATTAAAAATTAAGTGATGTAAGAATAAAATGAAGACATATTAGTCAGATAAGAGCCAATGTCACAATAAATCTGGTTTATCAGAATTGCAATTAGTATAGACCCCAATTAGCTCCAACTTTGAAAACAGTTTCTATACTGGAGACACCGTCAGGTCAATCAAATGTGTTCCCATGGTCTTTACATCAAAGTTTGTTTTACAGTAATTTGAAGATTATCCCATAAATACGCTTTTTTATGCCTTTAATTTATTCATCCACTGAAGAAAGTAGTTCCACTTCACACAGTCATGAATATGTATAATAAGAAATAGTTTCTATATTTTACCAGTCTGTAGTTTAAAGCAGGTTAAAAGTTAAGCAGCATGCCCCTGAAGGCGCATGCTGCTTTACTTTCAACCTGCTTTAAGTGGTTACAGATCTTCAATGCTAGAAACAGGCTATGGGATAATGGGTTAAGCAGGCTGAAAGTAAAGTAAAATGATCCTATATAGAAGCATTCTGATTTAAGCTACTATCAGCTAGGATATAGGAAACCTTTCTAATGTTGAATATTCATGACTGCATGTGTAAGTGGAACAGTTTAAACTATTTTCTTCAGTTCAGGATTAAAAAATTTAAAAGTGTAAAACAGTGGATCAATTGGGTCCTTGGTTAACCTATTACCTACAAAACATGCCTTTTTATGCCTTTACCGGTCACCTACAAAAGTCATGTGAATCTGGCTATATGAGGTAACGGGTTAAGCAGTCTTTAATACAAATAATAACAGCTTCCCATGAGGGTATTAATAAGCCAGAAAGCTCCCATACTAATATATATTAAATAGTTTCTATAAACTATCTTAAAAACCATCATGTTAACCCTTTGAACCCTAGTCCCGCATATTGGTGTCCTTTGCAAACAGTGTACATGTGAATAGTACATTTGTCCTAGATGTAAACAGTGAAAACCCAGATCAGATCAGAGGGCTCCTAGGAGCCCTCTGATCAGGGTCTTCACTGTTTGTCATAATGCCAAACATTGACAAAAACAACCCTTAAAAGTCAGAAATGGACTAGACTTAAATGGAAACTGGAATTGTCCATTTAAAGTTTCAGGGAGGAAAGAGTTAAACTGGTCATTTTTCAAACATGGTATAATGTTAGCACAAAATGGTTAAATTCACCTGTCTTTAATCAGAAAATTGAGGAGTCCATTTGACAATTCAGCTTCACCCATTGCCCCATAACCTGTTTCTAGTTTTGAAGATACAGTGGAGAAAACGTTATTCTTTCCCGTTTAAACGCAAACGTACGCAAACGCAAAACGCTAAAACGTAGAAAAGTGCAACTTTTTGACAATTTTGATAAATCATGATTATCTTGGTGACAAACAGTTTGGAGCCTGATCAGACGCCGGGTTACCCGGCGTCTGATCTGGCTCCAAACTGTTTGCAATGGAAATAATAGTTTTAGAGTAAACGCGTTTATTGGGAAAGAATGACGTTTTCTCAACTGTAGGTGACCACTAAATGCGCATTCTGTTTTACTCTCAGCCTGCTTTAAGCTAGTAGACACTCTGCTAGGATACAGAAAAAATCTCTTAATGATACATAATCATGACTGTATAAATTGGATCTATTTTCTTCAGAGGAGGAAAAAATTAAAGGCGTAAAAAAGGCATATTTATGAGGCAATGGGTTAAAGTTCCAAAATCATTCTGGTCAATGTTCAGGATTATTTACATATAAATCATCTACTCAGACATTGAGACTAAAATAAGAACAGAACAGTCAACATGACATTGTTTATTCATAGCCTCAGTTTAATGAACTACTTGTGTTTGTTTCCAAATACAGACAAAGTGCATGCAGACACTTTACCCCATCTGCAGTACTTTAACCCTTTATTCCATAGATACCAATATTTTACACCTCTCATTTATTCCTCCGCTGAAGAAATCAGTTTCAATTTATAGTCATGAATGTGTATCATAAGAAATTTTGCTTGAACTCTTTCAACACCATGGACCTGCTTAAAAATACACATTACATTAATTTTGCAAACAGAGTAGATCCAGATCAGAGGGCTCCTAGGAGCCCTCTGAAAATGATCTACACTGTGTTTCCAAATTTATACCAGCAGGTAGACTGGTTCACGTTTTTGGTAACTATATATATGATGATCCACAAGGGAACATAATAACCCAAAATAGTTACTTAGTGTTGAAAATGTTAAGCTGCAACCTCTGTTTTCAACAGCAGCAAACGTAGAACATTTATTTTAGGAACTTATGTGTAGGAGGTAGCTTTAGGCGTCCCTAAGGTGCTTCTGCAAGAGGAAAGGACTAAATAGCCGATCTGATGGAAACCCAGTATCTGACCAGAGACTGCAGATTGCCAATACCCCTGATGCAGCTCCCATCAGTAATAAATAATTAACCCTTGTTGTGCACGAACCCAGTATATCATCATTTACAAAAAGCGTAGATCCAGATCAGAGGGCTCCTGCAGGAGCCCTCTGATCTGGGTCTACACTGCTTGTCAAACCTTGAAATATAGAGTACAGGTAAACACATTCCTCCAGAGTCAAAATAAAATGGTCATAGTTCAATACTGGACCAGTGCATTTTGAGTTTTAGAGTTAAGTTCTAATATAAAACTCTTTTTATTGCATACCGTTAATTAGGATAGGATTTGCGATTATCTGTGCAAATAGTTTGAATCCAGATGAGACGCCACGTAATGCACATGTGTCTAATCAGGATCCAAACTGTCTGACACTCTTACCCTGTTTTGAAAAGATTTTTTTTAACTCTAGTTTTAGAACATTACAGCAGATAGCAATGATTGTTGCAGCAGACCAAAATATTACCCAGCATGCAAATATAACATTATGGTATTTAATTTACATCATTTACTGGCATAAACATTCTATGTACAGTCAATTACCGTTTTTTTTTTTTTTCAAAAGCTCCTTTAATGTTTCTATATGACAGTCAGGGCCTCCGCTGGCATTCGCATTTGTCGCCAAATGCGAAGAAAATTTCAAAGTGGTGATAAAATTTTAGTTCTGGCGAAAATGATTGCGACAAGAAATTTATAACGTTTTATTTTTCATCAGCGACTTGTATGTCTGGCTCTTATATACCCGGGGCGCTAATGCGTGTAGAGATAATTGGTGAAGTACACAGCCAGCACCTTGGTGTTACGTAATACAAGTGTCAAAACTCAAACACGCGAGTAGGACAATAATCAAGTAAAGAATATAGATTCGGCTTAACTTTGTTCCGCCTATCTCCCATTCTGCTTACGTAATTGGCTAGCTTCAACGTGATTGACAGATCAAAAGCGTTTAATGTCCAATGAAGGAGCGATCGCGAGTGTTATTGATACTGGGTGCATAAAACTTTACACGGCGGTCTAAAAAGATTTTCGGAAATTAGCTACGTAACGTTGAAAGAATATTAGCCTTAATCGAAGAATCATACAATTCTTTCCCCTAAAATAGACATACAGGTGAGTAATTACCATGTTAAAGACTGAAAATAACGCCCATGATTCGAGGCGTATAACAGCGCGAAGTGCGTGTCGGGAAAAATGTCTTTGATACGGAGCCTGTTAGAATCGGTAATATTCACCGAAAATACTGCACAAACGAACCTTTAACATAGATCCAAATCCGAATACAACTTCTATGAATTGAATTTACCACAAATCCTTATAAATAATCCCGTCGTTAGATACAAACAGACTCACAAACTTCCGAAATGAAACCCAAATGCATATCTTTTCAAAATGGCGAGACGCCAATATTCGGACTTCTAAGACGCGTGTCTTTCCTTGTTTTATTGGTTACTAAAAGGGCATTTCCCAGCATCTTTTTTTAAATCAACCAATTAAATTCGCCGTTCTATTTCGCTACGAATCACTACTGGGTGAAATGGGTTGTGTGCTTGACAGTTGTGAAATGAACATTATAAACAGCGATACGGAATACGATTTTCCCGGGAATTTCGGCAAATAAGTCAATCAGAAAGTGAACAATAGCAACAAATACGCGCTGGAATCGAAGAATCAGATAAATTACTCGCAGAAAGTAGCGATCCTAGACTTTCCCGTATACATGTATATGTATATTGAACATAAGCTGATGTATTTTTTACAAATAGTAAGAAATAGCACATTGTTACAATTATCTAAGTAGCCGTCGTCTTATTTCTCAAATGATGTAGTCTGAATTAAATCTTCCCTGCTAAGCTTATTTTCTGGGGTTTTATGACAAATGGTTGTATAAATTAAAGTAGGCCACTAGTATATCTGAAAACTCCATAAGGCTTCCACCTGTCAGAGTGTACGAAAAATTGTATATGCTTTTTAACAGCGCGTGTTTTAACAGGGCATGGGTAAAGGCTATGAGGAATGAGAGTTTGTCACTTATCAAAAGAAAGAAAATAAAGACATACAAACCTATATAAGGCGACCATTGAATAAGGTATATTGTTGATCTTGAAAAATTGATGACCGCTTTATGCAGGTAAATGTAATGCAGAAAGCTCATTTACATTATTTTACCACCTTTTATATAATTATAAATGAAAATAATTTTGATGTCCCTGTGCGTAACCCGCCTTTCATAAAAATTGTAAAACAAGTATAAATTATAGGGTATATTTTGGGCCCCAACTTTGGATTAAACTTGGCTCAACTTTGGCTCCAAAAAAATAAATTTGGCTCCAACTTTTTTCATTTGGCGAAAGTGATGGCGAAAAGAAAAAATATCCCAGGGGAGGCCCTGACAGTTTACCATAAACTGATAAGCATTTCCAAACAGTTTGGATCCACATCAAACACTGATGTAACTGGGCATCTGATCTGGATCCAAACTGTCTGATGTATGGTTAATCAAACTGAAAAAGGTCTTAAACCCTGACAATGCTGAATATTTTAACCCTTTCCCCCATTATTATAAGAAGCGACTTATAGCGTATTTAATTTATTCCTCCGCTGAAGAAAATAGTTCCAGTTTAAACCCTCATGAACAATTACCATTACAAATATTTTATATATCCTAGTAGATTTTAGCTTAAAGCAGGCTGAAAGTAAAGCAGAATGTGCCTAAAGGCACATTCTGCTTTATTTTCAACCTGCTTTTAGTGGTCACCTATCTTCAAAACTAGAAAAGGCTATGATCAAGGTAAAGGGTTAAGTATGACAAACAGTGTAGTCCTAGATCAGAGGGCTCTTTAACTCTTTCAACACTAAGTAACTCTTGTGGGTATTTATGTTCCCTTGTGGATACTTTTAGTTACCAAACCATAAACAAGTCTATCTGGAATTCTTGTTAGTTTAATGGCAAACAGTGTAGACCCTGATCAGAGGGTTTGCAAATGTAATGTATTATGAGCATTATTTCAAACAGGTCCATGGGGTTGAAAGAGTTAAGGAACCCTATGATCTGGATCTACACTGTTTACAAAGGATGTATATACTTTGTCCCAGTACACTATAAGGGTTAGTTCTAATTGTAAGTTGTATCACTTTAAATGAGACTATTCACTGCATAATTAATGTCCATGTTTAGTTTAATTAAATTTTATTGACACAAACTGATGCCATCATCATACATAAATAATTCTATCTATATATAGTTCTATACAAAACAGATATGGGTTGGTTTATTGCAATATTATTGCGGGCCCTCACTTGAGTCCATGTAACATTTATGCAGAGCGTCATTAGCTGACCTCCACGAAGTGAGAGGGGGCTTATGCTATACCCCGGCGTAGGCGTCCGGACTGGATATCATAAACTATGTGGTCTAGGTCTAACGACTGCACCTACGGTCCTGAAACTTCATATGCTCATGCACCTCAATGCTTAGACCACGATACACTGCAGTTTGGTGACCTTGACCTTTTACCTTGACTTCAAGGTTCAACATTAAGGTTTTGCATTAAAGTCTGTTCTGAGCAAAAGACTGCACCTATGGTCATGAAACTTCATGTGCTAATGCGCCTCAATGAGTAGACCACAATGCATCAGTTTATTGACCTTGACCTTTGACCTTGACCTCTTGGGTCAACTTTAAGGTTTTACGTTTAAGTCTGTTCTTAGCAAACGACTTCACCTATTGCCATGAAACTTCATATGCTGATGCGCCTCAATGAGTAGACCAAGATGCACCATAGAGTTTCACTTTGGTTACCTTGACCTCTTACCTCGACCGTTAGGGTCCACTTAAAGGTTTTGCGTTAAACAAGGGCCACTATGGCCCTAAATCGCTCACCTGGTACACCATGGCAAACTGGACCTATAGTGACCTAGATTATGACTGGCCATGACCCACAATCAACCTCTAGAGTGTAAACAAGATTTTCCTATGATTTGACCTAGTTTTTGAACGGACACAATCCATATTTGATTTTGACCTAGATCTGATGTAGGCAAAAATTCTGACAATATTTCATGCAGATCTAGTGAGATTTGTAGCTTCCAAAGGTTAACACTGTTTTTCTTTGATTTGACCTAGTGACCTAGTTTTCAACCAGACATCATTCAAAATTAACTGAGCTAGATATCAATGAGGCAATCATGATGAGCAAAATTCATTAAAATCCAATGAGATTTGTAGCCTCTAGAGTGTTAACAAGTTTCCCCTATGATTTGACCTAGTGACCTAGTTTTTTACTCTAAATGACCCATATAGAACTTGGCCTTGGTATCAATTAAGCAAACATTCTGACCAAAGTGCATAAAGATCAGATGAAATTTATAGCCTCAAGAGTGTTAACAAGGTTTTTCTATGATTTGACCTAGTGACCTACTTTTTGACCGGACATGACCCATATTCAAACTTGACCTAGATATCAATAAGACAAACATGCTGACCAAGTGTCATCAAGATCCAATGAGATTTGTAGCCTCTAGAGTGTTAACAAGGTTTTTCTATGATTTGACCTAGTGACCTAGTTTTTGACCGGACATAACCCATATTCGAACTTGACCTTGGTATCAATTAAGCAAACATTCTGACCAAGTTTCATCAAGATCCAATGAGATTTGTAGCCTCTAGAGTGTTAACAAGGTTTTTCTATGATTTGACCTAGTGACCTAGTTTTTGACCGGACATGACCCACATTCGAACTTGACCTAGATATCATTAAGATATACATTCTGATCAAGTTTCATCAAGATCCAATGAGATTTGTAGCCTCTAGAGTGTTAACAAGGTTTTTCAATGATTTGACCTAGTGACCTAGTTTTTGACCCAACATGACCTACATTCGAACTTGGCCTACATTTCTACTAGACAAACATTGTGATCAAGTTTCATGAAGATTGGATGATATTTGTAGTTGCTAGAGTGTTAACGAACCAATTGTGGCCTTAAGGCACATTCTGCTTTACTTTCAGCTTGCTTTAAACTACCAGCCACTAAGATATAACAAAATATTTCCGATGGCACATATTCATGTTATATTGAGTGAAACAATATTCTTCAGCAGAGGAATAAAGTAAAGACGTAAAAAGGAGTAATGGGTTTAAGCAGACATCTTTTATATAAATTCAAACCGTTCAAGGAAATTTTGGGGTCTGCAAGAATCAGTAGCTGGGCATGATAAGATATAGAAATCATCAAGAATCTGATTACAACTGTGACATTATGAGGTCTGCAATAGAAATTACCATAATTGGAGATGACAGAGACAAATCTGTAGGGGGAGCCACCGTGATACAGAATGTCAAATTTCTAGAGCACCAGTATTTTCAGTAAACACAGAGTGAGTCTCTAATGACAACCCATGTGATACTGAATTATATTATACAGTTATACCACTCATCATCATGTGATACTGAATTATATTTTACGGTTATAACCCGTCTTCCACGAACATGTGCATAGAGTCTATATAATAATTATTCTGAATGATATTAAAACCATGGATCTTGTGTTAACCCTTTACTACTTCATAGATACACATTTTAACATCTTTAATTAATTTTCCTCCACTGAAGAAAATTGTATATCTAAGCTCCATTTATATACCAGTTATATATAGGTCATCAATATTCACCATAGGAAATATTTTCTTTACATAAGTAGGTGGTAGCTTAAAGCAGGCTGAAAGTAAAGCAGAATGTGCACATTCTGCTTCACTTTCAACCTGCTTTAAGAGGTCACCTGTTTTCAATTCTAGAAATACGGGTAGGCTATGAAGTAATGGGTTTAGAGGCTATTTAGTAAAAGTGGCTGGGAGACGTGCATCTTATGATAAATGGCTGCTTAATGCATGATATAAATAAATTATAATGCAGAAAACATCTATAGGAGCTTTCTGCATTATTTTTATCCTGAAGTAAGTAACCATTTGTACTAAATGTGATACTAAATTATACATTCAACCCTGTCTTCCACGGAGTGAGTTCAACATAAAGATACACAGTAATCTCTAAAGACGATACAAGAGCTTTCCACATTACGTATGTCCTGCATTAACCCAGTTTCCTCCCTGTAACTTCAAATGGACAATTTCCAATTTAGTCTAGTCTGGGTTTTTTACTATTTAAGGTGGCACTTTTACAAAAATAGGAAAATCACAAACAGTGCAGACCCTTTTCAGAGGGCTCCTTTAGGGTCTTCACTGTTTGCAAAGGACAAGAGTATTCAGGACAGGTGCATTTTTTCCAAATAAAACATAGAAGTAATAGTATAATTAATTTAAGGGCCTGAAGGGTTAAGCTGCTCATGCATGTTTAGAATTGTTGTTCAGTACAGATTCAGGGCTCCAGATAAAGGGGAGTTTTTCACACAAAAAAAATCTTTATTTAAGAAATGAACTGATTTTTTTCGGCGTTCAAGCGAAATGAACGACAGAAAATTTCGGCAAATACCATGAATCGCACTAGTGATTCATGGTAAATTTGCCGATAATTTTCTGTCGTTCATTTCGCTTAAACGCCGAAAAAAATCAGTTCATTTCTTATATTTACAATATATTTGCTGTAATTTCTAACATTAAATAAACATTTTGTCAGTACGCATGTATGTTTAATCCATATTAGAGGTCGATAACACGAATAATGTGTAACCTATAAGGAACAGCCATGACCGATTTACTGAATCTGTGTACATTCGAAAACAGAAAAAATAAGTTCCATTGTCAACAACTTGACAGTTTGGCGCGAAAAATGCTGATTTATGACGTCATTAGAAGTGACGTAATTTTAAAGTAGGATAAATATATCGGGGTTTTATTGTCATAAAGAAACGCAGATATAGGCCGCTGTTTATAAGGTAGATTCTTATGTCAATTTTCTTGCAATTTATCTCATTTATAAAGAAGAATATTAGTCGGGAATCATGGTTTCCACTAGTAGGAAGGCATAGATCGGTTGAGAACAAATTTTGAAAAAATCCGCCAAATGTTTGCTGCCCCAAGTTCCAAATATTAATTCGCGAATGAAAACTGCATATGCCCCCCTCCCCTTCGAAACTTTTCCACAAGTCCCGCCCTCTCGAAAATTGGTGTTTATATGAAATGAACACACTTTTTGTCAATGGAATTGAATGGGGCGATTGTAAATATTTCTGCATCAAACCCTATGGTGTTACTACTCATCAGAATCAAGAGGATTCTAATGGGAAGTAACACCATAGGATTTAAAATGTTGGATTCAGGCTCCAGATAAAGGCGAGTTTTTCACACACAAAAATCTTTATTTCTGCATTAAACCCTATGGTGTTACTACTCATCAGAATCGTCTCTTCAATACGATTCTAATGGGAAGTAACACCATAGGATTTGGTGCTGAAATGAATGAGAAAATGTTGGATTTCTTCAGTTTACTCCGTCTTATCTGGAACCCTGCAGGTTTGACTGTACTGCATGACTTGTCACATTTCCAAACTCTCCACCTTCAGTGATTCTGTAAATCTACATTTATGGTAAATAAACTGTCCATGTGCCAAGAGTCATCCACAGTATGAAATACAGACCCCATTGATATGCAGTTACAATGTCTCCTTGCATTGATAAACATGGCCATTATTGTTGGATCCAAAGTTCTGCATATTTCTGTCAGTGTTTTTGAAAGATGATATTCTGTTCATTTTCTCTAAAGAATCGTGCTACACATTTTGATGGTAAATTAACTTAGACGACAACATGACTACCCCTGTGGAAAGGTATTGAATTATTATAGAACTATTCCAGAATAATTTCTTGAATATTCACGAACAATTCTAGAAGCGGCCATTTAACATTCATGAACATTGCAAAGACTTAAAAGCAAATAAAATAATGAAATGAGAAGTGACCCATCTACCCTATAGTACACCCTGTTTCAAAATTCTAGTTTTGACAACAGGTGACCACTTTAAGCAGGTTGAAATTAAAGCAGAATTAACCTCAAGACGCATTCTGCTTTACTGTCAGCCTGATTTAAGCTTCATCATTTGAATGTAGAAAATCTATTTCTTATGGTGCATTATGCATGACTGTATAAATTGGAACTATTTTCTTCAGAGTAGGAATAAATCAAAGGTGTAAAAAGGCATATTTATCCGCTGGGGGGGGGGGGGGGGGGGGGTAAAATTGAAGCTAAACAAACATTTGATGCTGCAGCCACAATCTCATGGGAGAGCAATAACCTCAGTCTCATTTTGGCAAAACAATAAAACCTCTCGTAAGTAGCAATACAATTGGACAAATTGGATAACATTTTTGTGTTAGAGACGTTCATGAACGTGTGTCCAGCCACTAACTTGAAATTAGAATAATTGTCGGGAGAATTTGCTTCCAAGAAATTCTGCTTTCTAATTGTTATCTGTGAAAACACCAACAGTGTGGGAACTGGGTAATACGATTCTTTTGCACAGTCTTTGCCTTAATTTCTTCCAACCACTTGCCCGAAACTGACAGACTGCTTTTTAATGACAAACACTGTTTTTAATGACAAACACTGCTTTTTTAAAAGTATTATGCCAAATTCTGATGCATTAAATATTACTAGCCCGAATCAGAAACCACTCACCCCGAGGTCCAAGGTTATAAAGCTTTTCAGTTGAGTCTACAGTATTTCTCAAACTTTTGATTGGTCAGATTTGAGCCTAGGCTCAAATCTGACCAATCAAATGCTTGAGAACACACTCAGACTCAGTTCAAACGCTTTATAACCTTGGACCCGGGCTTTGGGCAAGTTGATAAAGGCTTAGACTGAATTTGCAAAATGTAAAATATCCTTAAAACATAATTTTTATAAGCACCTAAATTCATACCTGAAAATATAGGTTTCTCATAGATACGGCTTTTAATTGTGCTTCTACCCTAATCCTCTATCCTCTATCCACGGACTGTTGTCACTAATGACTCTATGTAGATTTTCACATCGGTATAGTTTGCTTCTTGGTAAGTTGCTCACTGGTAAACTTATGTGAATATGGTGTGGATGTCGGATCAAGGTTGCGCTAGGGAGACGGTGGGAGTTCCTAATCTGCCGGTTGCCTCTATGTAGGTTCCGAGTTCAGCCTGTATGGTTTCTAGGGCTGCAACGGTTCAGGTACTTCACGGTTCGGTTCGGGTTCCAGTAGACCCCTTCGGTTTTCGGTTATTTCGGTTCGGGTATTAGGATAAGAACTTGATAAAATCAACCAGAAAAAAAATCTCATTTACTGACACATGTCTACGCAGACAATAGATCTAAACACTTTTTCGAAAACGCTATCACTGTCATCCATAATTTTATCATATGTACGAGAAAGATGTGCATTTCTTTCTACCATTTTAGGACAGATTGTAGCGAATTTAAGGCGTGGTTCGTCCCGACCTGTTTTTCATTGAAGTTTCGTAACTAAGCTTTGTCATTCTGGCTGGTCTTCCATAAATGCCTGATCAGCCTTCTATTTATAAGCGCTAAAAGAACTACCTAGCTCCAATTATATTATTATTTTACTGAAAAAGTCATTAACATTTCAGTTTAATTATTTACATCGCCATTCGCAATTTGCGGTCGCTAAGTAATAGACTGGTTACCCTTTTTCTGATGCTGATTCGACTTTGGTACCTTTGAAGCCGGGCTATCAATCGTGCGCATGCGTTAAGTGCTGGATTTCCCGGAATTATAAATAGCCGATATGAAAAGAGAAGCGAGCTATTTAAATTACTGCAAGAAGAAAAGGTTAGAACTGTGATTTAACCTTACATTTTGGAACGGCTGACCATCAAAAATATACACGCAGACTGCACGCTGATTGGTAAATTAGCGGTCTAGTGTAATTTACCATACATCGGCGCACCGAACCGAAAATTTGCGGTGCCGACCCGAAACTCGAACCGAGACAAACGAACCGAAAATAACCGAAATTCGGTGAACCGTTGCAGTCCTAACATTGGTTTCCCTCCAATTGTCTACATGCTCATGTTCTTCTTTTTCTAGTAGTGTATGGATATCCAGAGCTGGGATGGCGCATCACTCTTGTAATGACTTGGCTAGAGCTTCTCTCTCAATGGTGTATTTGTTGCACTCCAGGAGGTAGTGTTCAGTTGTCTCTGGAGAGCCGCAGGTACATAGTGCAGAATCGGTCTGGCCAACTTTGTGTCGATAGGCGTTGAGTTGAGAATATCCAGTCTGTAGTTGTAGGATGTAGGTGGCGATAATCTTGTTTGGCTGGTCTAGGCGTCTTTGTGGTCTACTGTTGGGACAAACTCATAGTATTTCCTTCCTGTAGATGAATCTGTTGAATGAGCCAATGGAAACTTTTTCTACATCAGAACCGGTAGCAGCTTAAACCATGCTGTCACCTGTCTTTTATACAATCAATTGGCCTTCCTTTTATTGGTCATAATAGACAGGTTTTCCTGTATGCTCTTATGATTGGCATTTGGGCAGCTGGTATTCCATCATATAAGAAAATAAAACCATTTTTTCCCAACATTTAACCCTTTCCCCCATAGAAGCGACTTTTAGCGTATTTAATTTATTCCTCTGCTGAAGAAAATTGTTCCAGTTTTTACCCTCATGAACAATTACCATTACATATATTTTATATGGCCTAGCAGATTTTAGCTTAAAGCAGGCTGAAAGTAAAGCAGAATGTGCCTTAAGGCACATTCTGCTTTACTTTCAACCTGCTTTAAGTGGTCACCTGTATTCAAAACTGTAAACAGGCTATGAGGCAAAGGGTTAAGACAACAAGCAAACAGTAGAATGACATTGACTACTTATTTTAGATATAAATTGTGATGTAACCCTTTCCTTCAAACTGTGCAGGCTGATTTGAGATTCCATGTTTGATAGTTAGTTTCTACTTCTGTCAGAAAGACAATACTGGTTTTATTTTCATTGGATGTATTTCTCTGATTACAGACGATACTAGAACAATTTAAATGACAGGTGCAGTGTATCTTCTGCTTAGAAGCCACTAAAATATAGTGATAACAAATCATTTAACTATTTAACCCATTCCCCTATAAATATGACTTTTTAAACCTTAAAATCATTCCTCCATTGAAGAATATAGTTCCATTTTATACAGTCAAGAATATGTATCAATAGAAATATTTTCTATATTCTAGAAGAGGGTAGCTTAACACAGGCTAAAAGTAAAGCAGAATGCGCCTTTTAAGGCGCATTCTACTTTACTTTCAACCTGCTTCAAGTAGTCACCCATCTTCAAAACTAGAGACAGGCTATTGGGTAATGGGTTAAGCCCAGTGTCTATAAAAGTGGACATTGACAAAGAGTGAAGATCCTGATGAGACACAGTGCTACACAGCATCTCATCATGGTCTGCACTAGCTGTTTGCTATTTCATATGAAATGTTCTAACACTGCAATGTCTTTAGATCACCCTTGTCTATCTACAGTGTTCCCTCCCTACAACTGCCCTCCAAACAAAGACTCCCTCCTTACAACCACCTTTGTCGCAGTTCCCTTAACAGGACAGTCATTGTCAATATAATGACAAGTGACAAACAGCTTGAATCCAGATCATACGCCGAGTTACTTAGAAAAAACTCAAAACTCAGAAAATAGGCTATGGGGTAAAGGGTTCAATGAGTATAATGCTTTTATAAAGAGACGATGCAGTAATCCATAGCTATAACTCTTATCATGTCATGTGCTTCTCAATATCACAAACTTTTACCCATTTAACTCTTCTCCCCACAGTCCCACTGAATATTCATTTACAGGGCTCCAGATAAGACTGGGAGTACACTGAACGAATCCAATCTTTTCTTACTTATTTCAGCACCAAATCCTATGTTGTTACTACTCATAAGAATCGTCTCTTCGAGACGATTCTAATGAGTAGTGACACCATAGGGTTTAATGCAGAAATAAAGATTTAATTTTTTGAAAAACTAGCTTCCCTAATCCTGGAGCTCTGTACCAGACCTGACTGTATGAATGTTCAGTTATCAATATTCCCAGTATGATTACAGGTCTCACTTATACAGATATTGAACAATAATTATGATGGCCGCAGCAGTGACCATAATTCTAAATTGGATTGTTTGCCTTGGTTTTGTTTGCTCAGTTTTTGATTATGCAATCATTATTTGACATCATCATATCAGACCTCAGCCAGAACAAGACAAACAAGAGGGCCATGGCCCTTAATTCGCTCACCTGAGGTCATTGTGCCTTAGCTTAATAGGCAAGACAACATTTTAATATAGCTGTAAATGGAATTATCTTCCAGACAAAAAAAACATGACAAATTGGAATAACTTAAAAAAATATTGTTGGCAGAGTTATGGCCCTTATCCATGACACTTCTTCTTATCAAGCTACATGTATTTCCATATGATTATTTATTGCGCACTCTGCTTTACTTTCAACCTGCTTTAAGTTATCATCTACTAAGATATAGATACTATTTCTTATATCTTACATGTTTATGACTATATAAAGTGGAATTATTTTCTTTAGAGGAGGAATAAATTAAAGGCGTAAAAAGGCATATGTATGGGGTAATGGGTTAACATCAGTAGAACTGGAGTTATCTCAAAGACAAGAAAATATGACACTGGGAAATATCTCAAAATTGACATTGACCTTTGTACGACATGACCCAAGTTATAAAGTTTCTAACTTTAACAAAGTTATGGCTAAGATTAAAGTTGTGGACTGACAGACAAACAAATGGACAAACAGACAAAAAAGCAGACAGACAAAAACAATATGCCCCCAACTGCAGGGCATAAATATATAGCAGACACCAACATATGCAACCTCATCAGCTGACCAGCTGACCTAAGTTCAGCTATGTAACTCTGCCAGTAGGAAATTTGGCTAGGGTCTAACTCTTATTATGCTGAATTGCTGTCTGCTATACATATTTTGAATATTAAACATATGTATAAATATGGCAAAAGACATAATTACATAACTGTCAGTGGATCACTTCCAGACCCTGTTTCTCTAAGTATGAAGCAGACTAAACCATTTATAAACTTTAGCAGACAACATGTTCAGCTAAGACCATCAGTTCAGTGGCTGAGGTCAAATACTGGGTAGTATGGTAGAATTAGCAACTGCTCTGAAGGCTTACCCTTAACAGACTGAAATGATATCTGCTTAAAACCTACTGTATGCGAAAAGTGACAAAAAAAAGAATTTAGAACATGTTCAGTTGGTAAATGAGTACCAATAGTTTGGATCCAAATTAGATGCAGCATTATGTTGCATCTGATCTGGATCCAAAATGTTTGCAAATATTGGCTATTTGCCCTTAGTATATTAAGAGTAACTCAGGTAAAATACAGTTCTGCTTTTGCTTCATCAAAAATACTGTAAAACCTGCCTAGAGCAGCACTTAAACTGCGCAGGGTGGCGTCAAGTGTGACCCTAGGGATTTCATTTTACCAAACTATAGAGGGATTGACCAGGAGATTCTACTGTAAAAATATCAAAGCTTAGGGCCTAGTAGTTTTTAGCAAGAAGATTTTTTTAAAAATTTTGCTTTTTTGCTTTTTCAAGCAGAGTTTTTGCTTTTTCTCTTTCATTTAGACAACTTCTGTAGAGAAGCATCCAAGGAACATCATGAGCAGTTTGAATCCGCCCTACAATCCCCGGGTTCAGAGGAGATGTCGTTTGAAGTAAAAGTGAACGGACAGACGGACAGACGTACTACGGACAATGAGCGGTCACAATAGCTCACCTTGAGCCTTCGGCTCAGGTGAGCTAATAAGGACCATTCTGCTTTAATTTCAACCTGCTTTAATCTTCTAGCTGGAACAATACTCAGGAAATATCTTATCGCCCTATGTTTATAAAGCACTTGAGTTGTCAGGTCTGAGGTTGTTCTCAAGCTTTTGATTGGTCAAATTTGAGCATATGCTCAAATCTGACCAATCAAAAGCTTGAGAACAATCTCAGACTCAACTCAAACGCTTAACTTTAAGCATGGACCTTTTTTCATAATGTTCAGTTACAATATAATTAGAAGCATTATTAAAACAGTGTATTTATGTGGAGATGTGATCTATGGCTATCATAACTTACTAGCTGATCAGGATCTACACAGTTTGTCATATCAGATTTTCTTCTCTTAGCATGACTCATATTAATGTTAGACTGGACCCAGTATATCGCCTATTAGTATAATGGTTTAGATGCTGGGTAATATTCTGCAGCAATTTTTCTTCATAAACCCTATCATAAACATGACTTTAAAAGACTAGAATAATGCTTTACAGCTCAAGCTGGTCTGATAACAGAACATTTCACTGTTTAATAGCTCGTTGTCATGCAAACCAAAGCAGAAAAAGCAGTTAACTATTTCACTGCCAATGGCGCCAAAAAACCGTCTTTGCAAACAGTTTAGATCATGATCAGATGCCGCGTAACGCGGCATCTGATCAGGATCAAAACTGTTTGACACTCCTATCTATATTTCTTCATTCTAAAAAGCCTTAAATCTGACTTGTAAACTTTTTTGCAGACGACACTATCAATGCTGATGATTTTTAGTGGTAAGCGGGTAAAACTTGGCAGTGAAAGAGTTAAGCTGTTATTCAAAAGGAGATCTATGAGCAGTCTTCAATATTTTTCTCAATACCCAGAGCAACAGATATAAATGTATAAGGGTAGTTTTTCAAAACTTAAAATCTTTATTTCTGAATTTAACCCTATGGTGTCACTACTCATTAGAATCATCTCTTCGAGACGATTCTAATGAGTAGTAACACCATAGGATTTGGTGCTGAAATGAGTGATAAAATGTTTGATTTGTTGAAATAACTACCTCTTATCTGGAGCCCTGATATCCATCAGTGTAAAGTATCAGTATCATTGAGCTCATATTGCACAATGTACTACTTCTGTATTTAACCCATTACCTCATAGTTTGTTTCTAGTTTTGAAGACAAGTGACCACTTAAAGCAAATTGAAAGTAAAGCAGAATATGCCTTATAACCCTTTAGTGTGTTTCTAATTTTGAAGGCATGTGACCACTTAAAGCAGGTGGAAAGTAAAGCAGAATGCACCTTAAGGCACATTTTTCTTTTCTATCAGCCTGCTTTAAGCTACCATCAGATTCTGCTAGGATATAGAAAATATTTCTTAATATATTATGATACATGTTTAGACTGTATACAAAGTTTCTTCAGTTGAAAATAAACAGTATAAAACTAATAACTTTATTAAGGCATTTTTATGGACTAATAGGGTTAAAGCTAAGTGTTAAAAGAGTGAAGCGCAAATTTGGAGCCCTCTGCATTATTTCAATCCCACATAATTTTTTATGACTCCATGGTTTTTCATAGAATTATTGTGTTCCCTATAGGCACAGATTGTAAAAACCATCCCTTTTTACATGAATTGTTTTGTCAATCAAAATTTAATGCAATACTAAACAATGAGTTTCTTAAAAAAAATTATTTGAAATAAAAAGTCTTTTAAAACAATATTTTTTGTATTTTTTTGGTAGAAAAAACCCAGAACACTATAAAACCAGTTGTTCTTATAATACAAGATAGCTTTATTCTTCAGTATGACAGTAATTGAATTCTGTTATTCAATAAGCTGCACATGTACAGTCATCTTGAGTTATGCTATGCCTAAATGAAGGTAACCAAGAAATCTCTAAGTAAGACTGAGAGAACCACCTGTAATAAAAGACTGCATGTGTTTTCTATTGGGCTATTGGGCGATAGATGAACATATTAAATTCTAGCATTGAGTAAACAATGGACTAGTCTTAATTGGAGACAGACTGAAGTTTGTGCATGATTCTTAAATTACCACCAAAAATTAAAACAAGAATTTCGATTTTGTACACTAAAGGAACTTGTACGCTTTAGGAAAGTGCTTAATTACTAAGATGGTTTAGTTTGTTGTTACAGCAGAAAATGAGAAACTTCCATTATTATTACTTGATTAAATAAAATATGAACCCACCAATATAGTTCTTTGCTTATTTGGCACTTAATTTCACTACAGTCATCTAATTTCTGTAGTGGTGGTGATCGATTTATATATTTTCAACAAACACCCTTAAATAACAACGAACAGTCCTAGGTACTGGTTTCTGAAAGCAGGCTGTAAGTAAAGCTGCTATGCATACACTCACAGCCTGCTTTAAGCATTAACCTGTAAGAGAATGAAGATCGAGTTTAGGTAAAGTTGTTTGTTGTTTGTTTGTTAACATCAGCTTCTGCCATCTATGGGCTAATTGGACGCCGCAGCGAGAGGGAAGCGGATACAGAAAACTTGGGCGCGATGCCCTGCGAAGAGTAGGTAAAGGTATCAAAAGGCACTTCTATTGGACAAAAAGATTTAATTTCAATACAGCTATTTTTCCGACTAATGCCTCTAGGGATTTATTCTATTTTCAAAAGACAACCCTCAATACCAATATTGACCGTTCCTTACTAATGACACATAGGTCAGTCCATGATAGGAAACGGGATAAAATGATTGATAATAAGAACAAGGAAAATTGTCACAGATATCGACGTGTCTCCGGGGCACACACAAGTAATATTGATTTTCCCCTCTTACCATTGACGTCATCCTACGCAAATTCCAAATTGTAACAAATTCTCTCAGCTATTTTCTCCAATCAGTTTGGTATTAACAGTATAGGTGGCACTCCGCTAATAACTCTTCATGTCCCATTTAATACTTATCTTCTCGAAATGTTGTCGGGCTTATATCATTCCAATATTTTAGTAATTTTTTTTCAAAACTAAGACAACCATTTCACCTTAAAGACCTCTCAGAAAGAAGAAACTTGTGTTTTGTTTTCAAAGAATTCCCTTCATTCAAGAATCAAAAAGACATTTAGAGTCTTATAGCCAGGTGACAGCTAGCTCCACTCATTCACCCAACCATATAGACCCAGGGCTCCAGGTAAGAGGGAGTAAACTGAACAAATCCAACATTTTCTCACTCATTTCAGCACCAAATCCTATGGTGTTGCTTAACTCATTAGAATCGTCTTGAAAAGACGATTCTAATGAGTAGTGACATCTTAAGTTTTATTGCAGAAATAAAGAGTTTAGTTTGTGAAATACTCCCCTTATATCTGGAGCCCTGCATAAACCTGTTTAAAATATACTCATCAGTAACATTTGCAATCAGTGTGGACCCAGATCAGAGGGCTCCTATATAGGAGCCCTCTGATCAGGGTCTACACTGTGCTTATTCAAAGCAGTATTTGTTAATCTACCCAGAAGTTCAAAGTAGACTGGTTCACAGTTTGGTAATTCAAAAGACCCACAAGGGAACTTAGTGTTGAAATAGTTAATTGACAATTCCAATTTAGTCTTTAACCCTTTACTCCATAGATAAGCTATTTTACACATTTAATTACTTCTCCACTGAAGAAAATAGTTCTGTATAATACAATAACAAATGTACAATGTAAGACATATTTCCTATATCCTTGCACTTGGGAGCTTAAAGCAGTTTGAAAATAAAGCATTCTGCTTTACTAACCTGCTTTAAAACAGTTGACTGTTGTCAAAACTAGAAACAGGCTATGGGGTAAAAGGGTTACAAGTCCTCTGATCAGGGTCTATATTGTTTGCATGGGGCAAATGTACTCTCTGTAAATTAATACACTGTTTGCAGATGACGAGCCTTATGGCACATTCTTTTTCACTGTCAGCTTGCTTTAAGCTATGTAACCACCTGCTATAATATAGAAAATATTGCTTATGTACTTATTAATGACTGTATAAATTGGAACTATTTTGTTCAGTGGAAGAATTAATTAGAGGCATAAAAAGATTTTTTATCGGGTAATGGGTTAACACAGTTAGAACTGTACAGTAAAACCTCTCTATAACGACCACTAAATTATGTTATTTATTAAGTGTTTACGCCATGTGATCGCATAAAGCAAGGTGACAGTTCAACAGAAAGCTCCTATAGGAGCTTTCTGTTGAACTGTCATCTTGATTTAAGCAGTCACCTGTCCTTTTTACAATCAAATATCCTTCGTTTTAGTGGCCGTTATAGAGAGGTTTTACTGTATATACTATTACTCTGCATTTAAAACAGCCATCTGCTTTCAAAGTTCTCAATTCTTTTCTAAAGAGAAATTGTTCCACATATACAAACACTTCAACACTAACCCATTTCCAGTATCAGATTATTTTTTGTTAAACAATTTCAACAGCTCAAGTCTCTAGACACATTGTTAATTTTTTCTTGGAGTAGTAAGAACATAAAATCCTATTCGCCTCAGGGTCCTCAACAAAATAGCAAAACAATTCCACACACAGGCAAAACTGTATATAGAATAAAGAAACATATAGCAATTTGTTAACCTATTACCCCATAAGTACGCTTTTTACGCCTTCAATTTATTCTTCCACTGAAGAAAATAGTTCCACTTTAAACATGTGCAATCATGAATAAGTATTGCAATATAATTGTTCTATATTCTAGCTGATTATAGTTTAAAGCAGGCTGAAAGTAAAGCAGAGGGAGCAGTCTGATAAGGGTCTATACTGTTTACTGAGACCTGTCTGTCCCAATGCTTAGAGTCATTAACCCATTACCCCATAAATACGCATTTTCACGCCTCTGATTTATTCCTCCATAGAAGAAAATGGTTCCACTTTATACCATCATTCATATATATCATAAGAAATATATTCCATATTCTAGCAGACGGTAGCTTAAAGCAGGCTGAAAGAAAAGCAGAATGCGCCTGAAGGCACATTCTGCTTTACTTTCAACCTGCTTTAAGTGATCACTTATTTTCAATACTAGAAACTGGCTATGGGGTAATGGGTTAATCCCTTCCCCTATAGAAGGTACCTTTTAGCGAATTTACAATTTATTCCAAATAGAGATTGATTCCAAAGTGATTCTTCCATGTTTATATATTGGATGAGTCCATTATTTTGTTATGGGGAGCCTGATCTATTTTTTATTTTTCTTATTGTCTTTGAAAGAAATTCCTGTTAGCAAACAGTGAAGACTCAAGATCAGATGCAGCATTATGCCACGTCTGATCTGGTGGATGGATGAGTTGGGTTTTAGGGCACTGCCATAATACATTAAAATAATTAAGTCATATAACGCTGATGAATGATGAGAGATGAGGAGATGAGATGATGGTTTCAGGCAGATGATTTTGGCTAATCTCATTCATAGCAAAGCAGCGCATATAGGATCAAAACCACCAACCTGCCTTCCTTTTAGTTCTTGGCAGAGGGGATAATCTTGGTCAAATAAACAGAAACATTTTCTATGACAACTATAAGCCCCAGAACCACAACAATAATTCAAAATAAGCCATAGTATCTGAAAACATTGTATAAATATGATCAGGTTCAGCACTGTTTGAGACAATGTCTCTGATACAAGGGGAAACATATAACTTCCGATCTTGGTCTACACAATTTGTAACTTTTTCCCTGATTTTAAGTGGAAAACATCTAAAGTTTCTTGAAATTACATAATTATGTTTTTTGATGAAAGAAAGCATTTCCAGTATGCATTGACAAGCACAACTAATATTTTCAATCATTACTTTGTAAGAGGGAATTATCTTGTCCAAGTCGACAAGCTAAATTAATATTTTCAACGACTGATTACATTGAATCATCCAGCAAATTTTAATCTTAAATTTAAATTAACTCTGATCAATGCTGGTAATCTTAACCCTTTCCCCCCTAGAAGTGCCTTTTAGCACATTTCATTTATTCCTCCATTGAAGAAAATAGTTCCAATGTATATACAGTCCACACTCGTTAATCCGAATTTCATGGGACCAAGAAAAATAATTCGGATTAACGGGAGTACGAATTAAGCGATTGGATCGATTACAGTCATCTTGTATCAACTTTGTCATCTCCGGTCATCGTTTTTTGATAGGGTGTCCTTCCCGTAATATTTCTTTTCAGTTAATGCATATACGTAAAAAAAATGTTTTTCTTGTTTCGGTTTAATACTTATGCAATAATAATGATGTGCCTTGAATTTGATAACTTTGTTTTATCCCATAAACCAGTTAATGAAACAAACTAAACACAAAACTCTGACTCTGTTTACTTTCTGCTACTTACGGACATATATGCGTAGGTACCCATATGTGTATTTATAAAGACATTACACACTGGCATACGTAAACCACAGAATTATACACTGACGGAATCGAAACCTCGCGCTATATCGTAAATCTCGTGCGGCGGATACGAGACTCGCGAGCAGTTAGTTAATATGATAAATGTGTGTTTTCGAAGCATTGTTCACAGGTTTTTATTCCCGTGAATTGATAGGAATGTCCACCAAGTCGTTTAAATCTTATAAAATGTCAATAAAAACACTTGAGTCGGTAAATTTCACGCCAGAAATGGCGGACAACGAGGCAAAAAGGTGAAGATGTCGTCACGTGACACATAATCTCGCAAAATTCAACCGCCGTGAGAGCTCAGATACTCGCCTATTCAACTTCGCTTAGTTGCTATTCCGTTTTGTATAGTTCCGTGCATAAACAAAGCGGCACGTTTTACGACAACGGTTTTGATAACACAAATCATGAAATACATTATAATTTATCTAATACATTTAAGTCATAAATATTAAATCGTAACAAAAGCTTGAAACTTCGAAAAACGGCGATAAAACTTTTTTCGCATTTGTAAACGATTTACATACGTACATGTACACACAACGTTTCAAAGTGAAGTAGCGATCTCAATATCGCAAAGATGAATATGGTTACAAACATTTGAGCAACGTATGTCAACACCTTCCGCTTGTGTTTTTAAAAATCTCTACAGTTACTATTGGATACAAATGTGTTTAATTGGCCAATACTACAAACATTGTGTACAGTCTTTAGGCGGTGTAATTAGTTTTCGCGAGTGTTTGGCGAGGGTATGGTCAGATAATTATGACCAGCCTGACACCCCATCGAGGTGTGAAAATTGCACTTTGGATTAAGCGTGTCAATTTGAGGGTAAGTCTTTTCAAAGGGACCAGATTAATACTTCGGATTAACGGAAACTTCGAATAAACGAAATTTGGATAAAGCAGAGTTGATTTATATAGAATAAGAAGGGGAAAAATCGGGACTGGGAGAAAAATTTGGTTTAACGAGAATTTCGGTTTAAGCGAGTTTGGATTAACGAGTTTGGACTGTACAGTCATAAACATGTACCATAACATGACCATGTACCATAAGACAAAAATTCTAAAATCCTTGCAGATGGTAGCTTAAAGCAGGCTGAAAGTAAAACAGAATGCACCTTTGCTTAGCACAATGCATTTTCAAAGGTATTTATTATGTCCCTAAAATTGCAAATTTGGAAATCGTAGGATATTTTATGAAGAGCTTAAATAGTATGTATGTTATGAATATTCAGAAGCAGTAGGGTTACCAAGTTTACACATTTATAACAATTCTCAGGTACTAATTAGCTGTTAAGTGACTGAGTAGGTGAGGTAGCTATTTTGGTTAAGTCTAATTTGTTCTATAACGGTCCAGGGCTCCAGATAAGAGGGAGTAAACTGATTAAATACAAATTTTTTTCACTTATATCTATACCAAATCCTACGATGTCACTATTCATTAAAATCGTCTCGAAGAGACGATTCTAATGAATAGTGACATTATAGGGTTTAATCCAAAAATTAAGATTATAGTTTTTGCAATACTCCCTATATCTGGAGCATGATCGATCTGTGTAACTTTTGTACCAAGAGTATAAAGATTTAATCACACGGTTCAAGGCTACCAGTTGGGTGCTGATTTATATTAGGCATATTCCTGAGAGATTTTTAGAATAAGGAAAAGTTTTCCCCAGGGAAGAGCCGTGCTGATATATCAGACAAATCTGGGGCCCGTTTCATAAAACTTTGTACGATAAATGTTGTCGTAAGTCAGATTTTAAAAGTCTCAGTTATTATTTATTGCTCAATCTAGTCCTGTCTTGTGACATCTCTTTGGAATCATCTTGAAAATAATAACTAACAGAAATTAGATGCATTTAAAGGTTTTGACTAACGACCGTTTTTATCGTACACAGTTTTATGAAACGGGTCCCTGGACACTTTGAAAACAGCGCAGACCCTGGTCAGAGTACGTCAGCTCCTTTAGTGGGAGCAGTCTGATCTAGGTCAAAAGTGTTTTCAAAAAGTATAATCAATATAATTATGATAATAATTATTAGCAGGTAAAGGGTTAACCTAGTTTTTACATAATAACAAAACACTAACAGTAATTAACCTTACTGTGCTGGGAAAATGTCTATATATCATGTGCAAACAGTGTAGACCCAGTTCAGATGGCTCCTTCAGGAGCCCTGAGGCTGAACTGGGTCTACACTGTTTGTCATATGTTTTAAATAATTTGGAAAAAGCCCCATGCATTCAGAGTCAAATGTACAATTGCTATCCCTACTACAGAATGGAAGAGTTAAATATTTGAATACAAATGTATTTCAGCAGTTTAAGGGACAACATATATATATAGTGTTATCCACAGAGACAATATATAATTTGATATCGAGGTCCTCTATTAGTGTTACATGGCTTTCACAATATCTCCCACTTTGTAACGCTCCAAACATTATCTCCTAATTTCTCTCACTCCGAAATTGTTTTGCTACTATTTTACAATACTCAGCGAGACAAAACATGTCCCCTTAACAGCCACTGTAATGTACAGTCGAAAATTGATAATAAATCAAACATACTTTTAAAGTCAATCTTATACCTGTATTTCATCAGTTAAAATTTCGATAAACTCTAACTAGCTTGTTTTAAGCCAAATATCAAACTTTACCATATTTCTTCAGTTGAATTTCGATAAACTCAAACTAGCTTGCAGGGTTCCAGATAAGGGGGAGTATTCTGAACAAATTCAACATTTAACCAAATCCTATGGTGTTACTACTCATTAGAATCGTCTCTTTGAGACGATTCTAATGAGTATAGTGACACCATAGGGTTTAATGCAGAAATAACAATTTTTATTTTTTGAAATACTCCTCTTATCTGGATCCCTGAGCTTGAATTTAAGCCAAATGTCAAAATTTCGATAAATTTGAACTGGTTTAATTTAAGCCAAATGTCAAACTTTACCATATTTCTTCAGTTGAATTTCGATAAATCAAGCTTGCTTATATCAAATTTACCCTTATTTCAAAGTTAAAACGTTGCTAAGTTATGTTTTAACATAGAATTACAGGTAACAAAGTTCAAATTGAGCAAGTTCACTGGTTATCGAAACTTGATAATATTATGATCTTAAAAGAAACAGTGCATTGACAAACAGTATATATAAATGTACTGGCATCTTATAATGGCCTTAAATATTTGCCATTAGTCCAAAATAAGTTCAAGCTATATGGAATAATAATAATGTTATAACTTTGAGCTATAAAAAACAACATTTATATTTATCATGAAGGCTTCCAACGCAAGAGTCCATAAAGTTTGCTTTCTCCGCAACTGTTTTTGTCTGAAACCATTCCTAAAGTAAATTTTTAAAATTTGTCTCCTATTTTTTCTAGAGGTAGCAGGTTTATGTTTTAATTCTATATGGTTTTATGCTACCATCTCACAGTATTTAATTAACCCCTTCAATTCCGTGACCTCATCAATTTTCAACAATTGTCGTCTGCTTTTATTTCTTAAATTTTAATTTTTGCTATTTTTACTGAAGAAATACTGAAATGAATGTCAAACAGTTTGGATCCTGATCAGACGCCGCATTATGCGGCGTCTGATCAGGATCCAAAATGTTTGCAAAAAACTGTTGTGCTTGGGGTAAGGCAATGAAGGGGTTAATAGGTTTTTATTCAAATGGATTTATTAGGACGGCTTGTGCCATAGAGACTTCCACAGGCATTTATGAAGAATAAAGAGCTTACCGGTATATATAACCCTTTCCTCCCTGAAACCTCACATGGACAATTCTTGTTTTCAATTTAGTCTAGTCCATTTTTTTATGATTTTTACAATATTTGTCAAAATAACAAACAGTGTAGACCCTGCTCAGAGGGCTTCTTAAGGAGCACTCTGATCAGGGTCAACACTGTTTGCATAGGACAAGTGTAACTCGTAACAGGTACGCTGCAAATGACTCATATAATTATGCACAACTAGGGTTCAAAGAGCTTAACTCATTTATGCCTGGGTATTGCAATGAACTCTCCCTATGTGCTTGCTGGAATATTTCATTATAGATATACAGGGGTGATCAAGGGACATTAATGCAATGTTTTCCATACAGCAGGACATTTTACATGCAATACTCCAATAGCAAACAGTGCAAACCCAGATGAGATGCCACGTAATGACCCAGATCAGAGTCTACACTCTTTGCCTCTTTGCAAATGCACCTTAAGGTCCATCCATTCTGCTTTACTTCAAACCTGCTTTAAGATATCCTATGCTAGGATACTAGAACATATTTCTAATGGTACATGTTCATGACTGTATAAATTGGAACTATTTCAATCAGTGGAGGAAAAAATTGAATGTTCTAAAAGGTGCTTCTATGGGGTAATGTATTAACCCTTTATCCCATAGCCTATTTTTAGTCTCAAAAATAGGTTACCAGTTAAAGCAGGTTGGAAGTAAAGCAGAATGTGCCTTAAGGCACATTCTGCTTTACTCTCAGCCTGCTTTAAGCTACCATCTGCTTAGGTAAAAATATTTCGTCAGGGGCATATTTATGACTATAAAGCGGAACAATTTTCTTAAAATGAAGTAATGAAATAAAGGTGTAAAGGCGTATTTATGGGGTAATGTGTTAAGAGGGGTAATATTGTACCATGAAAACAATCAATCTACCGAGATCTCTAAATCAATCCCTTTATCATCTTATCTTATTTTCAACAACAGAAGAAACTATTCCATTTGTCACATCCTCATAACAGTCAATGATACAGGGGAAACAGAAAACTGGTTCATTTCCATGGTAACACAGCTCAGAATCTAATCACAATATTGTTGTGTTCAATACTAGTTCTGGTATCTATCTATCTATCTGTATCTATCTATTTGTTTGTCAACCCTTAACCCATTCTACTATACACTGATTCCGTCATATAAAATACATGTATTCCAGTTTTTTGAAAAATGACTAGTTTGTGTTGATTTTTAAGAAAGTGTTTAAAAAAAAAAGTGAACAGTGGACAGTTTGAATCCTGACCAGTCAGCCAGGTAATTCAAAGTCTGGTCAGATTCCAATCTTCATGATTCTAATTCATCAATATCTGCCTGAAAATTGTCAGAGGAATACTGAGTTCTCCATTCTAAATGTCTTGTACGTCTTATCTTTGTTGAAAAGAGTCGATTACCCTTATCCAGCTATTAGCGTTCAATGACACTGTTTGAAAACAATGTAGACCCTGATCAGACAGCTGCTTAAAACCCCCAGTGGGAGGGGGGAGGATAGGATAGAATTCATCCACTGCCTAAACTTGCAAAGTGGAAAGGCTCCACCAAAAAGTGACATCATGAATAAGTTCACCCACGCTGTATGAACATTTTATGTGTTGTATTGCCGTAAAACCCAACTCAATCAATCCTTTAGGAGGTGTCTGATCAGGATCTGCATTGTTTTCTTACATGATCTGAGTGATGCAAGTTTGCACTAATCCCTAAAGGAAGCTCCCTTTACCTGATTAGCCAATGTTATAGTTCGATCAGATGATAGATTTTCATAGTGGGTGGATCGAGTTTTGTGAAATGGTAAACGACTCGATGATCAATGTTTTTCCAACAAAGCTATAAGACATACAAGACTAGAATTGAAAGCCCTATATTCCACTAACAAGTTTACATTAGGGGAATATTCTAGTTCATACAATACCACTATACCTATTATTACAAAAGAGTTCACAGAACAATCAAATTACCCTCTCTCCTACTAAGTAGAACTCCATTGGAATATACAGCAACATCTCCTCATTAGGACATTCACTAAAAGGCTTGCTTTATATGTTTAAGATAGGTGGCTGTTAAAACAGGAGGAAAGTAAAGCAGAAAGCTCCTTCAGGAGCTTTCTGCTTTACTTTCATCCTGCTTTAAGCTTTCGTGTGTGTTAAACACCCTGTTCAGACTCAGTCTTAGATTGAGTAATAATTTATGAGTGAGATTTAACTGAACCAATATGTCCTGATCCGCTGCCGGTAATTGGGAAACATTCATGGAATGGTATATTGCATGTCATTGAACCTAGTTCACCCTTTCCCTAATAGAACATTTAAAACATTTACATTCAACTTTCTGCACGCCATATGGGCATATTGGTGACAACAGCTGAAACTCAGAATACTGATGAGAGAAGCTAAGCAACTCTGTTTCACATCTGGATACAAACTGTTTGAAACACATCTCAATATGATCATTATAATAAAATGTAATTGTATTGTGGGGTTTTATGTATAAATATATAGTAATATTTAATTTTTAGTGTAACATGGAATTTAATGTATAATGGAATTAAATGTAGTTTATAATGAAAATTAATATATAATATATAAAAGAATGTAATGAAATTTAATGTGTATCATCATTATTAATATTTCCTATATCCTAGCAGATATGGCAGCTTAAAGTTGGCTGAAAGTAAAGCAGAATGTGCCTTAAGGCACATTCTGCTTTACTTTCAACCTACATTAAGTGGTCACTTATTTTCAATACCAGAAATAGACTAAAGTGTAATGGGTTAAATACTGCTGACTTGTCACTATTTTATTTGGCAGCTATATATGCACAAGTATGTCCTATGGTGACACCATAGAGCTTCAGATAAGGGGAGTATTTCAAAAACTAAAATCTTTATTTCTGCATTAAACCCTATGGTGTCACTACTCATTAGAATCGTCTCTTCGAGAAGATTCCAATGAGTAGTTACACCATAGGATTTGGTGCTGTAATAAGTGAGAAAATGTTGGATTTGTTCAGTTTACTCCCTCTAATCTGGAGCCCTGGCGTGTCCAGGCACTGGTGTCCTATCCAGTTGACTATATTTCCTGGAAGCTAATCAATCATGGTGATGACCCATGCTGCGCTACATATAACAGACTATAATCAGTGCCTGTTACAATAAAATACTGATAAAATAAAAGATGAAGCAAGAAACAGACTGGTTCTCAACTCAACATCATTATTCTCTGTATAATAGGAGTTCTCAATTAATTGTACGTCCTTTGTCTTGACCTATAATATCCTGTACCTATCCTGCATATAATTAGTCTATGATCAGGGCTCCAGATAAGGGGGGTATTTCAAAAACTAAAATCTTTATTTCTGAATTAAATCCTATGGTGTCACGACTCATTAGAATCGTCTCAAAGAGACGATTCTAATGAGTAGTAACACCATAGGATTTGATGATGAAATGAATGAGAAAATGTTGAATTTGTTCAATTTTCTCCCTCTTATCTAGCGGCCATGGAGCCCTGTATGATGGGGGATGATGCATCATTACATGGCTTTGAGCGGACATAGATCCTTCTTAGAAACAACGACAACACTAGGTATGCCAAAAGGTGGGGAACTGTCCAAGTGGGGTATTGTCCTGGCAGGGAATTGTCCTAGTGGGGAATTGTTCTGTACTAAATAGATTTGACTGATAGTCTTGGCAGGAAGCATACATCTATTTTCTCCAGATTTCCTATCAATTTATAGAGTGGTGACTTTGTCATTAGATCCTGCTTGTTTCCCCCCACTAACAATTCTTGCTAATACAGTCAAACCTCTCTATAATGACCACTAAAAAGAAGTATAATTGATTGTATAAAATACAGGTGACAGCTTAAAAGGAGCTTTCTGTTTTACTGTCACCTTGCTTTCAGCAGTCACCTGTCTTAAACACCTAATAACTATTGAAATTTAATGGTCATAAAAGAGAGGTTTTACTGTTACAGTAAATTGTTTACCATGTCAATTACAATGTATGTTCTTGACAGATACCTTCTATTACAGACACTATGGCGTCTACAGACTGGACAAACACCATCCATTTCTTCACAAATCTATTATTGTTTCTCTCATATTTGTGTTGAACAGTCATATTCCTTTGCATGACTAAAACAGATAACCAGGGCTCCAGATAAGGGGAGTATTTCAAAAACTAAAATCTTTATTTTTAAATTAAATCCTATGGTGTCACTACTCATTAGAATCGTCTCAAAGAGACGATTCTAATGAGTAGTAACACCATAGGATTTGGTCCTAAAACGAGGGAGAAAATGTTGGATTTGTTCTATTTACTCCCCTTTATCTGGAGCCCTGGATAACTGTAACCATTTCCATCATAGAATAGTTGCAGTTTTCCTGTATTTTCCTATTCCTCATAGAAATGCTATATTTCTTGCCATTATCTCTGTCAACACTAAGTATAACTAGTGTGGGTTGTTATGTTCCCTTGTGGATCTTTTTACTTACCAAACCAAGAACCAGTTTACTTGGACCTATGGGTAGTTTCATAAATTAGTAAACAGTGTAGATGTACCCTGATCAGTTTACAAATAAAATTATTAAACTACCCAGAATTCCAAGTAGACTTGTTCTTTTATTTATTCCCAACTAAAAATCTCCACAAGGGAAACTTATAACCCACACGTGTTACTTAGTGTTGAAAGAGTTAAAAAAAAAAGGTTGAAAGTAAAGCAGAATATGCCTAAAGGCCTGCTTTAAGCTAGGATAAAGAAAATATTTCTTATGATGCACACTTCTGACTTATAATACAGAGCCCATTATAAGGACAGACGGATGCATAATGGAGCCTTCTACATTACTGTTGTTCTCCTGGCCCCAGCCGATCTCTGGGTTTTCGTTGTTTGCAAAATCTCACAAACCTTTTTAAGCTCATTGACTTAATTGGCTCAAATGTTATTTGCACAATCATCCAAAGTTCAGAACAGTTTTATGTTAAAACTTGCGTGGCCGATGACGCAAATGTCCCAACTATCACAACCTTAATTGGAACAATAACTCTTTGCATGCTGGGTAATTATTTTGTCTGCAACAATTGTCGTCTGCTTATGTTCTGAAAACAGAATTTTTCAAAATTTCTTTCAACAGGATCAAAGTGGCAAATAGTTTGAATTCTATGAGAAGCGGCATCACACGGCGTCTCATCAGTATCCAAACTGTTTGCACAGATAATCATGATTCCGCCACTTGTAACCATGCTTAAGAGTTATGATAAACCTGCATCTGCACCAGATACAATCGTCTGCTTCAAAACTTATGTGCCTACAATTCTTAAACTTCTTTAACGAAAAGAAACTTTACCATGAGTGTCAAGTAGTTTCAAACCTTGAATCCTATTAGACTCAAAATCACTCAGCGTCTGATCAGCATCCAAACTGTTTGCAAATGATTCTGTAGTAATCATGGCAGGTATAAGGGTAAATATTGACCATCTATTGATTCTTGTGAAACTAGACCACAGTTCTCAATACTCCAATGATGATTAAATATGTCACTTGCTTTCATACTTGTCACTGTTTCAATGCTCCAATCAGATGGCACCTTTTCAAAAGTAAAACACATCAATACTGATCCAAATAGAAAGTTTTTAAGTATGCCAAAGGCTAAACTCTTTATGTCTCCACTAAAACCTATGTTGTGACTACATTGTACTCATTAGAATCGTCTCAGAGAGATGATTCTGAGTAGTAATTCAATACAGCATAATGTATGGTGAATTAAGTCTTAGATTAAAGGAAGAACAATAACTAATCTGGGCAAATGGAAGGACAACTTCACTCTAATTACTCGCTCTAGGTCCCTTTCTAGCTCCAATTATTGCTTGTTTCCAGTATTGAAAACAGATGGTTGCTTATTAAATCCATTACCCCATATGAATACGCCTTTTTACGCCTTTAATTAATTCCTCCACTGAAGAAAATAGTTTTATTTTATAGTTATAATGAATATGTACGATAAGAAATATTTTACATTATCCTAGCAAATAGTAGCTTAACCCATTAACCCATAACCTGTTTCTAGTTTTGAAAATAGGTGACCACTTAAAGCAGGCTAAAAGTAAAGCAGAATGCACCTTAAGGCGCATGCATTCTGCTTTACTTTCAGCCTTCTTTAAGCTATCATCTGCTAGAATATAGAAAATATTTCTTATACTAAATAATCATGACTGTATAAATTGGAACAATAATTTTCATCAGTGGAGGAATATATCAATTTGAGGAAACTAAAAGTGAGATGTATATAACAGTTTAGATCCTGACCAGATATCACATATCTGATCAGGATCCAAACTGTTTGCAAATGTCAGTCAATGATAAGTGATGAATAGCATGATAAGTGATAATTATATTTTTGTTAATTTAAAGGCATGAAAGAGTGTACTTTTTAATTAATTGAGACAACATTTTGAAGGAAGTCAATATTTGTTCAGCCTTTAAAGGATTAATTACTGTGTGTATGGGTAGGCCAAAAATAAGTTGTAAAATAATTGAAACACCAGTGGTCTAAATAAATCGTCAAACATATTAACCTCCACTCTTTCTTTATATCTACCGTACTCTTAATTTGAACACAATTATTTTTTTAACGCTATTTACCCTTATCATGCTAAGCATGACCATGCAAACTTTTGCAAACAGTTTGAATCCAGATTAGACACCTCGTAATGTGGCGTCTTATCTAGATCCAAGCTGTTTGGCACTAATATTCAACGTTTCTTTAGCTTAAATAGTTTAAAAACTGATTTTTAAAATGTTCACAGACAAAATGCATGACAAGAGTTAACCCATTATCCCGTAAATGTGCCTTTTTATGCCTTTAATTTATTCCTCTACCAAAGAAAATTGTTCCAATTTATATAGTCACAAATATGCATCAAAAAAATATTTTTCTATATCCTAGCAGATGGTAGCTTAAAGCAGGCTGAAAGTAAAGCAGAATGCGCCTTAACTCTTTCCTCCCTGAAACTTTAAATGGACAATTCCAGTTTCCATTTTAGTCTAGTCCATTTCTGACTTTTAAGGGTTGTTTTTGTCAATGTTTGGCATTGTGACAAACAGTGAAGACCCTGATCAGAGGGCTCCTTTCGGAGCCCTCTGATCTGGGTCTTCACTGTTTGCATAGGACAAGTGTACTATTCACATGTACACTGTTTGAAAAGGACGCCTATAGGCGGGACTAGGGTTCAAAGAGTTAAGGCGCATTCTGCCTCACTTTCCACCCACTTTAAGTGGTCAGCTATTTTCAAACCCAGAAACAGTGTTTTAGGTAAGGGGTTGACCAGCCCTTTCTCCCTATACATGTATCTTATTGTCACTGCAGGTTGAAAGTACATGTAACTTTAAAGACTGCTCTCCTTTACTTTCAGCCTCATATATGTATGCATGCTTGTAGCTATCATCTAGAATATATTGATATTGGTTTATATATGTTCAGGACTTCCTAAGGAGGGTACTTTCCTTCTAAAAGTAGTAATATAATTAGAGGCTCAAAAAGGTGTATATATGGAGTAATGGGTTAAGCCAGTTAGAGTTAATTAGGTTTGACTGTGCTCCATGATTTTCTGGAATTATATATAACCCTGTCAGGAAGTCAGTCTGGTTCACAGATTGTTTTTGATGGGTTTGTCAGATTATCATATTCAGGCTTGTCATTTATGTGGAAACATGAAATGAACACTGACATGTTATTTGAATACAGAAACCTGAAATTTGAATCATACCCACTTATACAGTCAAACCTCACTTAACCCTTTACCTCGTAGAAGCACCTTTTAGCGCATTCAGTTTAATTCTCTCCTGAAGAAAATAGTTCCAATTTATACAGTCATGAATATGTATCAGAAGGAATATTTTCTTTATTCTAGCAGGTGGTAGCTTATAAAGTAGGTTGAAAGTAAAGCAGAATGCGTCTTAAGGCGCATTCTGCTTTACTTTCAACCTGCTTTAAGTAATCACCTATTTTTAAAACTAGAAACAGGCTATGTGGTTACTATAAAAGGGCTAAATATGGCAAACTTATTGCATACAAGACATGCTGAATAGTCTTGTGCTTCAATTATAATTTTTATCATCCTCGAAAAATATCAAAATTAGTTCTATGCTTTTTTAAACTGATGACAAGTTCGATATGAGTGACAAAAAGTTTTAGATCAGGATCAGACGCCATTTACGTGACATCTGATCTGGATCCAAACTATTTGCAAATGTTAGCCAAGTCAAGCTTAGCATGATAATTGGGTTAAAGCAAGGTAAAAGTAGAACAGAAAGCTCCTACAGAACCTTTCTGTTTTACTTCACAGGAGCTTTCTGTTTTACTTTCACTTTGCTGTATCAAGCAGCCACCTGCCTTAATTAAACACAAACTGTCTATTTAACTTAATTTACTGGTCGTTATAGAGAAATTTTACTGTATTATAATGCCATAGAGCCTTTTGACACAGTCATTATAAACATGTTGCTATGGAAATGCTTTCTGTCTTTCAGGATTTCTTAGGTGGGCATTACTTTCCTTAACGTAGAAATATTTACGTGTAAAAAGGCATATCTATGAAATAATGTGTAATTTGTACTTTTGATCATTGAAAAACCAGGATTGGTATAATGTGCTGAGATTATCAAATTAAATAAACTGATATCATTATCATCTTTTTTCTGCCTACACACTCGGTCAACAGCCACTCTTAAGTTGTCCTCAACTCTATATAAATGGCACAAACAACGTCCCTCGAGGCTCTCCACTGTTAGAAACATCCCACAATAACCTCTGAACAATCTCATTAACACCTAGAGGATGACTCCATGACTTGAATCTACAAATGTATACCTAATTCCCTTCCATTAGATTCTTTTAACCTATTACACCTAAAAACACCTTTTTATTTCTCTCAATTTATTACTCCACTGAAGATTGATGATGGACAAGTTGGCTTTTACGGCACTACAACACAAAATAGGTCATATAGCACCGATGAATCCACTGAAGAAATAAGTTCCACTTTATAAAGTCATGAATATATATTTACTATATATATATTTTCTATATCCTGTTAGATAGCAACTGAAAGCAGGCATTAAATTCTGCTTTACTTTCAACCTGCTTTAAATAGTCATCTGTCTTCCAAACTAGAAACAGGCTATGCCAGGAGTAATGGGTTAACTTATTTGCTGATACCAGTCAAGACGCGCCTACAAGGATTGTTATATACCTTGATTAGGACAATATCCTAATTTGTAAGAAAAGCAACTACATTTTATGTTCGTCTTGCCGTCAGCATTCAATAATCACACACCATCAATCCACAGATAGAAGCTGTCTTGGATTCACCATCATTACCCAATAACTGCCACTACCTGATAGAAAATTACCACAAATTACTACTGACAAGACTGATCCACCAAACCTTCAGTACAAAACATATAACAGTTCCTATACTTTTCTCATGAGAAAATGCTTCTGGTCAATAAAGACTACTTAATATCAATGTCAATAAAGACAGGCGACTACTTAAAGCAGGTTGAAAGTAAAGCAGAATGTGCCTTAAGGCACATTTTGCTTTACTTTCAGCCTGCTTTATTTAGCTGACCTTCTGCTATGATTTCTATATTACATGAAATATTTCTGATGGTGCATATGAATTCATGACCCTAAAGTGGGTCTATTTTCTTCCGTGGAGGAAGAAGTTAAAGGCTCAATGGAGTAATGGGTTGACCCTTCTCCTGCTCTTTGCATAAAATGACTCTTGTTGAACACTGTAAAGACCCAATGCACACCAGGCAGCTTCTAAAGTTCAGTGGGCTGATCTGCATCTATACTGTTTTCAACAGAAAATGAGAAAATGCTTTTCCATAATTAAGAATGTCCTTTCTTAACCCATTACCCCATAACCTGTTTCTAGTATTGAATATAATATGTGGCCACTTAAAGCAGTATGAAAGTAAAGCAGAATGTGCCTTAAGGCACATTCTGCTTTGCTTTCAGCCTGCTTTAAGCTATTTATCTACAATGATAAAAAAAAAAAATTCTTATGGCACAATATTTATGACTGTACAAAGCAGAACTATTTTCTTCAGTGGATGAATAAATTAGAAGCGCAAAAAAACGTTTTTATGGGGAAATGGGTTAACCTTTCACCTGCTTTAAGCATTATAATAAAAATAGTGTAGACCCAGATCAGACAGCTCCTGAAGGATCTGTCTGATCAGCAGGCTGCACTCATCATTTCAAGATATGTCTGACAAGAGTCTATTCTCTTAGGTACACTGGGGATTTGTTTCCTTATTACATTAGCTAAATGTAATAGATCAGATTATAAATGCATTCTTATTGCACGGATATCTATATATAGATATTCAACAGGGAAGAGTTAATTCTTTCAACACTTAGTAAGTCTAGTGGGTTATTAGGTTCCTTTTTGAATAATCTTAGTTACCAAAACAAGGACCAGTTTACTTGGATATTTGGGTATGTTAATCAATACTAGTATGAATTAGCAAACAGTGCTGACCCTGATCAGAGGGCTCTTAAAAGAGCCCTCTGATCTGGGTCTGCACTTTTTGCAAAACTATGAGTATATTTCAAACAGGTCCATGGTGTTGAAAGAGTTAAAGAATTTACCTTTTTAAATTTAATTCTGACAGAAATAGAAATGTAGTCGTAAGTCAGATTATAAAAGTCTCAATATGTTTTTATTTCTCCATCTAATCCTGTCTTGTGACATCTTTTTGGAATCGTCTTGAAAAGACGATTCCAAAAATATGTCACAAGACCGGATTAAATAGAGAAATAAGAATTTAAATGCATTTTAAAGTTTTGACTTACGATCGATTTTTTCGTACGAAATTTTATGAAACGGGCCCCTGATTGTCAAGCACTTTTCTGTTATTGTAGATTCCAATTGCAATCAATCTAATCACATTAACTCTTAATTTTGCACGCTTATGATTGGGAAATTGTCATTATCTGTGCAATTTAATAGTTTGAATCCAAAATCAAAGTATGATACGAATGTCAAACAGTTTGGTTCCTGAGGTGATATGCCATGTCACGCAGAAACACATCTGAATCCAAGATGTTTGCAAAGGTATTTACCATTTTGACGCCAGCATGCAAGGAGTTAAATTATTTTCATCAGACAACACTATGGCAACAAAGGGATTTAACCTTAAAAACACATGAAGAAACTTAAGAAAATCCATTGCATCTGCATAATAATCCAATACGGAGACTGGGTTTGTAAACAAATATCCATTATAGATATGCACCAACATTTCCAGAAGCAATATTAACCCTATTGATGCTATAAACAAGTACTGAATATTTGCACTTTAACCCTTTACCTGATAGAAGCGCCTTTTAGCGCATTTGATTTATTCCTCCACACAAGTAAATAGTTCCAATTTATATAGTCATAAACATGTTCCAACAGAAATATTTTCTATATCCTGATAGATGATAGCTTAAAGTAGGCTGAAAGTAAAGCAGAATGCGCCCTCAGGCGCATTCTGCTTTACTTTCAACCTGCTTTCAGTGGCCACCTTTTTTTCAAAACTAAAAACTGGCTATGAGGTAAAGGGTTAACCATGGCATTTACTCCATAGTCTGTTTCTCTAATATTGTAAATCAAAGGTGGCCACTTAAAGCAGGTTGAAAGTAAAGCAGAATGCGCTTTCAGGCACATTCTGCTTTAATTTCAACCTGCTTTAGGCTTCAACTTGCTAGGATATAAAAAATATTTCATAGTACATAAATATTCATGACTGTATAAATTGGAACTATTTTCTTCAGTGGGTCAAAGGGGAAACTGTGATTACAAACAGTTTGGATCTAGATGAGACTCCATGAAACTGAAAACCAATCATAATTTTATGAGAATGGGATGCCTTTCACTTAAAGCATGTCACATGCAGTTCTTGCCTGCAATATTTGTCTTATGCAGCAAGTTCTTTGAGTAGATTTATATGCTGTTTTATGACATTTCTGAAAAAGCAAAAACAATCTTTTTATGCTAAATTCTTCCCACTAAACGTTTATATATTTTCAATTTTCTAGAAATAACAGGCCGATCGATGTATTCACTATTTCAACACTCTTGTAGGTTAATAGGTTCCCTTGTGGATGGTTTAATTTTCCAAAACAAAAAACATTTTACTTGGAATTCTGGGTAGTTTAATAAATACTGGTCTAAATTAGCAAACAGCGCAGACCCTGATTAGAAGGCTCATTTTCAAATGTAATGAGCATATTTTAGTTTAGTTTAAACAATATTTTATTCAGAAGAAAAGGATTGGACAACAGGCAAAGCCTATGTGAGTCCTCTCTGAGCATATTTTAAACAGCTGGTCCATGGTGTTGAAAGAGTTAAACACGTATGACAAATGGTAAAATCTGGTTAACCTTGCTTGTTCATACGCAAAAAACAGATAGGGCAGGGCAACCACTATATGCCTTCCGCGCCAATAGATGCCTGGTGCACAAAACGTCAATAAAGGCTATTAGCAGAAAAAGGGTTGATTCAATTAAGTTTTTCTAGATCTTAATGCCTATTCAGTTCAAACAGTTCATTCAATAACCTTCCTAGCATGTTTTTTCCTGTTTTTCATAAATGATATAAAGTCAAACATGTCGTTATTTGAACTCTGTTAAGTTGAATATACCAGTATTTCAAAGTTAAAATGTGGCTATAACTTTGAAATACGGGTATGTTTGACCTAAGCCGAGCTTGAAATAATGAAATTCATTTGAAGAAATATCATTTAGTTTGATTTTAGCTAACTCGAGATATGGATGTTGGACTGTATTACACCAGATGTGACCAGTGACCTTGTGACAACCAGGAGTCTTAATTAACCCTTTCCCTCATAGATCATTATTTTGTGTTTAACCCTTATAGTGCTGTAACAGGATATATATATATACAGTTGAACTTCATTATCTTGAACTGGGTTAAGTCGAACATACCCATATTTCAAAGTTAAAACGCGGCTGTTTTAACTTTGAAACACGGGTACATTCACCTAAACCGAGCTTGAAATAACGCAAATTCATGTTTCGAAATATTGAATATTTCGAGTTAAGCAAGTTCGAGATATCGAAGTTCAACTATACTTTGCAAATAATGTAGACCCTAATCTGACATTTTATGGAAACAAACCTTTTTAGAAGGTTTGGTGAAGATCGGATTAAAACTTTGAGATAGAGAACGAAAACCATTGCGCAGCCCAATAAAAAAAAATTCAAGGGCCATAACTAATCTAAAGTGACAAGTGCTCCAACTTGTCCTTCGTTTTATGGCAACAAACATTTTCAGTAAGTTTACTGAATATCTGATGAAAACTGTTTGAGTTAGAGAGCAGAAAAAATTGTCGAGACAAATTAAAGTGCCATAACTCTTAATAAGTGTCTGGTTTTGGGTGGTTATGGAACTTGGCCTGCATGTTGTGGCAAGACACAATGTTAGTAAGTTTGGTGAAGATCAGTTAAAAGCTCTTTGAGATAGAAAGCAGAAATTGGCACCCAGTCAGCAGCCATGGGTGTTCCCAGGTGTATAAAATGTAATGCAGAAAGCTTCATACAGACTTTTTCCATTAATAGCTTCATACAGACTTGTAGCATTAAGCTGTTGTATACCAGTGCCTTAAAAAGTTTCCGTTCATCTTGTTTTTACACTGTTTGTAAAGGATGGATATAATGGGTTATTAGGGTTAACTCTTCAAACAATAAGTAACTCTTGTTGGTTATAAGGTTATAATTTATTCCTTTGTGGATCATTTTAGTTACCAAAACATGAACCCGTCTACTTGGAAATCTGGCTAGTTTAATAACTACTGGTCTAAATTAGCAAACAGTGTAGACCCTGATCAGAGGGCTCCTTTAGGAGCCCTCTGATCTGGGTCTACACTGTTTGCAAATGTAATGACTACACTTTAAACAGGTCCATGGTGTTGAAAGAGTTAAACTCACTAACATTTCAAAGACTTGTTTATGATATGTTAATATGTTAATGACAGTTTGTGAAAGATCCTAGTTTCTATACAACTCTCTTGAGAAAGATGAAAACCAGAATCTTTTCATTCATTCTAATTCTGCTATCTTTGATCTAGCTCCAGGAAACAAACCTAGCAACGTGAGAGGACAATTTTTATTCATGGCCGATAAAAGTGTCACAGCCTGATCTCAGCTACCAAAGATGATCATATCTCCATGTTGACAGAGCTCCAGATAAGGGGAGTATTTCAAAAACTCAAATCTATATTTCTGCTTCAAACCCTATGGTGTCACTACTCATTAGAATCGTTTCGAAGAGACGATTCTAACGAGTAGTAACACCATAGGATTTGGTGCTAAAATGAATGAGAAAATGTTGGATTTGTTCAGTTTACTCTCTCTTATCTGGAGCCCTGTGTTGTCAACATAGCCTAACTCAACCCTTACCACAGTTCCAGATAAGGGGATTACTTCCAGTATGCCAAGCCTTATTTCTGTATCAAACCCTATGTTGTGACCACTCATTAGAATCCTCTCTTCACGGTGATTCTAATGAGTGGTCACAACACAGGATTTAGTGTAGACAGACAGCAGCTGGTGCATCATGAAAGGTTTATAAATCAAATGACGTCAAACCAGTGTCCTATATCAGCTTTAAATTGGACTGGGTATGTACATCAGTATTGAAAATGTTCTTAACCAGATGCCAGGAGACTCATAATATTTCTAAACATTATGTCACGTACAGCCTTTATATCTCCACCAATCCTACACATTGGAATCACCTGACAATACTGCCGAGTAGCCGCGACATAGGGTTTGGCAGGAACACAGGATGGATTTGGATTCGTAATGATTTTACATCACTTTACAGGGCTCCAGATAATTAAGCCTCAGGGAGTAAACTGAACATATCCAACATTTTCTCACTCATTTTAGCACCAAATCCTATGGTGTTACTACTCATTAGAATTGTCTCTTTGAGACGATTCTAATGAGTGTTGACACCATAGGGTTTTAATGCAGAAATAAAGATTTTAGTTTTTGAAATACCCGGTACTCCCCTTATCTGGAGCTCTGACTTTAACAGTACTTCAGTCAATTATCACAACGTCCAGGTGGAGGAAGACCCAAAAGGAAAGCCCTTTATGCACTGTTCAAGTCAAAAATCGGCAACTGGGTAGAACCACGGACCTTAGGCAAGCAAGTTGGAAGGCTTTCCCAAATGAACATTCTGAAGTGCCCAGACTGGGATTCCAAACCACAGCAGTGAGTAAGGGATTGTCAGTCACAGAGACTATAGAAATGGAGAACCATGGGACACAGCTAGAGTTAATGCTGGAAATGTTTGTTTTAAACCCATTTAACATATTACCCCATAGACTGTTTCTAGTTTTGAATATAGGTGACCACTTAAAGCAGGTTGAAAGTAAAGCAGAATGCGCTTTCTGATTTACTTTCAGCCTGCTTTAAGAAAATGTTTGTGTTGGTGCATATTCATTACTGTATAAAGAGGATTTTTTCTTCAGTAGAGGAATAAATTAACTCTTTGAACCCTAGTCCCGCATATAGGCGACCTTTTCAAACAGTGTATAATTATGTGAATAGTACACTTGTCCTGTGCAAACAGTGAAGACCCAGATCAGAGGGCTCCGAAAGGAGCCCTCTGATCAGGGTCTTCACTGTTTGTCATAATGCCAAAATGGACAAAAACAACCTTTAAAAGCCAGAAATTGACTAGACTTAAATTGAAACTGGAATTGTCCATTTAAAGTTTCAGGGAGGAAAGAGTTAAAGGGGTAAAAATTTGCATTTTTAGGGTAATGGGTTAGCTCAAACCCTAAAAAAGGTCTAGCCTATGTTTTACCTCAAAATAAAATCAGAGTTATATTGATTTGAGTTGTCAGTGAACTCAGTTCTCAATACAGAAGCAGTAAAACAACATCTCCGCACATTGACATTCAGGAGGTTGGCTGGTAAATGGATTGTCTAGAAAAATAATTGTTGACTGGTTCACGGTTGTCTACAAAGATATCCACAAAACAGCTTCAAACAAAATAACTCTTTGCATGCTAGCGGCGGATATATCCTTCGCAGTGATTACCTTTGCAAACAGTTTGGATCCAGATGAGACGCTGCGTAATGCGCTGTCTCATCAGAATCCAAACTGTTTGACACTCTGACCATGTTATGATGAATAATAGCAGATGGCAAAGGTTGCAGACGAAAAAATTTACCCAGCATGCAAAAATATGAGAGTCTGGGACAGACAGTTGGCAGACATATGACGAGAGTTACAAATCTAATGGAAATTTGTGTTTTTGTTTCAAACTGGAACCCTGCAATTTCAACATGGATGCTTACCGGTCTTGTGTAAGTGGACGCAGTTCATACCACCCTTAACAATACTGAGCTTAAATGTCTGCCTTACTTTCAAAATTGCTTTAAACTGTCAATTGTCTTTTGTCTTAACCCATTACCACATAGTCTGTTTCTAATTTAGTAGATAGGTAACCACTTAAAGCAAGGTGAAAGTAAAGCAAAAAGTTCCTTTCTAAAGGAGCTTTCTGCTTTAAATTACACTTGTCTTGCTTTAAGCACGATCCTGCTCTAAACATAGTTGGATATAGTTGAATTGTACATTACTGCCTATGGAGAAAAGGTTCATGCAACAATACTAATACACCCATTGTATGCTGGGTAATATTTGGCGGCCATTTTAAAATGTCGTCTGCAGCAGGTATAACTCAAATATTTCCAAAAGATTTTAGCGATTGCTGATAGAATATTGACTTAACAGCAAACAGTTTTGATCTCAGATCAGGCCCCACAATGTGGGGCCTGATCTGAGATCAAAACTAATTGCCTAGAGATACACCTAAAAGTGTATCCCGCATAAAATGGGTTAAAATCCTTATCATGCTGTATTGTCTTCTGCTTTTAATATATAGTCTGCGTAAATAATCAAAATTATTTTTTTTATGTTTTTTAACCCTTTATCCCATAAATACACCTTTTTATGCCTTTAATTTATTCCTCTCCTGAAGAAAAATAGTTCTATTCTCTACAATCATGAATAATTGCACCATAAGAAATATGTTCTACATTCTAACAGATGATAGCTTAAAGCAGGCTGGAAGTAAAGCAGAATGTGCCTGCTTTACTTTCAACCTGCATTAAGTGGTCACTGGTCTTCAAAGTCAGTAGAAACAGGCTATGGGGTAATGGGTAGAGAAGTTTTACTGAACATGTGTCACGATGAACCCGTCTGACTCTATATTGATTTTTATTTTTTTAAATGTCTATCCTTGGAAAATCTTTATTGATTTTCCAATTATCATTTATCATCAACAATAAATAGAATAGTGATGTGGACTGATGCCTACTTCAACATGTTATCATACTGAATTTATTGGCTTTCAAACCCAGTACAACATACAAACAGGACACCAGATACGGGGAGAATTAAAACTTTCAAAATATAAAATCTCTATGTCCGCATTAAACCCTATGTTGTCACTACTCATTAGAATCGTCTCTTGGAGACGATTCTAATGAGTAGTAACACCATAGGATTTGTTTCTGAAATGAGTGAAAAAATGCCGGTTTTGTTCAGTTTTCTCCCTCTTATCTGAAGCCCTGGTTATAAGACTCTCAGTACAAGCTCAATGCACCATGCTCAGTAGTTTTTCGCTCATGCTTAAATGGATATGATGTTCTTATCTAGATTTTCCTACTGTTAATGATTTGATACAATGACTTGAAGTCAACTTTCTCCTTTAGCAACATATGAATGTATCAATGCTTTTTGAAAAACAGTGTAGACCCAGATCAGACAGCTCTTGAAGGAGCTGTATAATCAGGGTATGAACCATTTTCTTATGATAATAAAATCTGACAATATTACATTGGCAAAAAACCTAATGAAAAAAGGCCAGAGATCCTTAAAGAAAACAGAGCAGACCCCGATCAGGCAGCTCCTTCTAGGTTACTAGCTCTGTTTGACCAAAAAGTGTCAACATACACTATTCCCAGAAGAGGGGTTAAAGTACAAACAAAAGTACGGGTAGACAACCTATTATTATAATTATAATGTATTTCCATGGGATTGACGCACATCTGTAATGTAGCTCAGGTGCATTGTATGAAATCCCTTGAAAATTATGCTCTCTGGAAATTAATTTGATCTATTTTTGCACTTTTCAGATAAAGCATAAACAAGACTTGCTGTGTCAACAGTAAAACTCAGCAGTTAACCCATTGTTTGCTGGGTAATATTAGGCGGCCATTTTAAAATGTCGTCTGCAGCGGGTATAACTCAAATATTTGCAAAAGATTTTAGCAGTTTCTGACAGAATACTGAACTAGCTGCGATTTGTGGGGCCTGATCTGGGATCAAAACTGTTTGCCTACAGGTACACCTAAAAGTGTATCCCGCATAAAATGGGTTAATATATCACAAAATATTATCCAAAATATCACAACTGTGTACGTATGGTGAATACAACAGAATGCTGATTAACTCTTTGCACGTCATTGGTGAAATCTTGATTACCTTAACCGTTTCCCCATCGCCTATTTATAGTTTTGAGAACAAGGTACTACTTAAAGCCGGTTGAAAGTAAAGCAGAATGCGCCTTCAGGCGCATTCTGCTTTTCTTTCAGCCTGCTTTAAGCTACCATCTGCTAGAATATGGAATATATTTCTTATGATATATATGAATGGTGGTATAAAGTGGAACCATTTTCTTCTATGGAGGAATAAATCAGAGGCGTGAAAATGCGTATTTATGGGGTAATGGGTTAATGACTCTATAAGCAATGGGACAGACAGGTCTCAGTAAACAGTATAGACCCTTATCAGACTGCTCCCTCTGTTTGCCATTCACTTTGCACCTTTTGGACAAATTTAAATGTGTGATAAAAGCAATTAGTTCCATTATTAGAATAGTAACAGCAGCTATACAGGGTGTTCCTATTTTTACGCCTCCTATTGGTTGTAAGCTATTTAGATCCATATGAGACGCCACTCATCAAGATCCAACAATGAGATGCTTAAAATATATCACTATAGGATCCAGTATGCTTGACACTCAAATATTCTCTTACTTTGAAAAACAATTATTCGAAAATTCTAATTTTAGAACAGAACAAATCATATCTGTTCTAATAAAAAGCTTATCATTTAGTCACTGATGGAAAATATTCCTGCATCCTTTCGGGCTTCATTCTGCTTGAACTTTTAATCGGTCACAGTCAAAATTTATTTCAAAGTTTAATAAGCTATGAAGAACAGAGTTAACCCATTACTCTAGAGATATAACTCTTTTTTATGCATTAAATTCATTCCTCCACTGAAGAAAATAGATCCATTTCATACAGTATTGAATTTGCCAAAAAAAAAAAATTCCTACATCCGAGCAGATGGTAGCTTAATGCAGGTTGAAACTAAAGCAGAATTAATGCTCCTTAAGGAGCATTAATTCTGCTTTACTTCCAGCCTGCATTAAGTGGTCACCTGTCTTCAAAACTAGAAATAGCTAGCCATAGAGTAAAGTGTTTACAACATTTTAGTTTGATTGTACTTTCCTGTGAAACTATTCACTCTGATGAAAAATGCAATCAATTAATTAGTACAATCAATAATTGGGTCAGTGCTTTGCTATCTGTAAATTGGTTTGAACAGTTGGTGTCACCTAGGGCAACCCATCCCTGGCCATTAATCCATTGATTGACAATGTACCTTATTCTCTTTGTATACTTGTTTCTTATGTTATTCCCTTTACTCCATAGTCTGTTTCTGCTTTTGAAAACAGGTGACCACTTAACCCATTACCTCATAGCCTGTTTATGGTATTGAAGATAGGTGACCGCTAAAAGCAGGTTGAATGTAAAGCAGAATGCGCCTTTAGGCGCATTCTGCTTTACTTTCAACCTGCTTTAAGCTGCAATCTGCTAGAATATAGAAAATATTTCTAATGGAGTATATAATCATGACTGTATAAAATGAAATTATTTTCCTTGATGGAGGAATAAATTAAGATGCTCTAAAAGGCGCTTCAATGGGGAAAGGGTTAACTCTTTCAACCCTAGTCACGCATATAGGCGTCCTTTTCAAACAGTACACATGTGAATAGTACCCTTGTCCTATGCAAACAGTGAAGACCCAGATCAGAGGGCCCCGAAAGGAGCCCTCTGATCAGGGTCTTCACTGTTTGTCATAATGCCAACCATTAACAAAAACAACCCATAAAAGTCAAAAATGGACTTGACTAAAATGGAAACTGGAACTGTCCATTTAAAGTTTTAGGGGGGAAAGTGTTAACACAGCATTGTAGAATCATGTTAGGTATAGTTATATATAAAGTTTTACTGTAAAAGTCGGATGAACCAATCACTGTGATGAAATGAAATGTAACTAATTAATTAGTTCAATCAATAATTGGGTCAGGTGCTTTGTTCTGTGTGATTTGCATAGAACATCAGGTGTCACTCAGGGCACTCAGGGATACAGCACCTGTACAAACTCATCTCCAGTATTTTAATCCATTCATTGACAGTATTGTTGCTTGTTGACAATTTGTTCAGTGCTTTAATTCATGGTTCTCAGTAGTTTTTATAGAACACTATAAGTGTCATCCACAGCTTTATATCTAAGTTCCAATATAGCACCTAAACAACCCATCCCTACTATTCTAATACATTGCAAATGACAAGTTGTTTATTTCAATGTTAACCTACTATACTGCTTATTTTCAGGTATATCATACAGAAATACTTGTATACATGATTCATTTAAAATCAAAGCACTCTAAAGACAGGTTAATGTTTAAGGGAAAACAAACATAAAACAGAAAGCTGCAAATTCATTGTGTTTTAAAATTCATCGAGAAACTCAGCATCTGATCTGGATACAACCTGTTTGCAAATGCTAGTCACACCTAGCATAGGAAAGGGTTTATTAATTAACTCTTTGCATGCTGGGTAATATTTTTGTATGTAACAATCATTGTCATCAGCTACTATTCCTAAAATAGAATTTTCAAACTTCCTTTTCCAAACACGGTCAGAGTGTCAAACAGTTTAGATCCTGATGAGACGCTGCGTAACACAGACTTTTGCAGTAATATCACGGTTCCCCAGCTAGCGTGCTAACATTTAATTCACCCTTTCTATGCTGGATACCAGTGTATGTGTAGTTTGAAAACAAAGAAGACCCAGAGCATAGAGGTCCTTAAGGAGCCTGAATATGATCAGGATCTGAACTGTTTGTTTTAGTGTCATTTTTCTGGGGAATTATCTGTAAACTGCCCTAAAACTCAACATAAACTGGTATTTTTTCCAAAAGCGGATAGGTCCATTTGAAGAATTCAGCATAAAAAACATTAATATCAATTTATTATTTTTTCCACACCTGTGGACTGTAAACAAAACAAGCCTTGATCAGTGTTTGACGCCTGGAGTGTCTTTGAGTGTTGTTCTATCGGGGACTCATTTCTAACACACACGGAATCTACAGTCAAACTTCAGGCTTTTTAAAAAAAATACTTTAACTCTTTCCTCCCTGAAACTTCAAATGGACAATCCTAGTTTCCATTTTAGTCTAGTCCATTTCTGACTTTTAAGGGTTGTTTTTGTCAATGTTTTCCATTTTGACAAACAGTAAAGACCAATATCAAAGGGCTCCTTAAGGAGCCCTCTGATCTGGGTCTTCACTGTTTGCATAGGACAAGTGCACTTTTAACATGTATACTGTTTGAAAAGGATGTCTTTATGCGGGACTAGGGTTCAAAGGTTTAACCCATAGACTGTGTCTGGTTTTGGAAGACAGGTGATCACTTAAAGCAGGTTGAAAGTAAAGCAGAATGCAGCCTGCTTTAAGCTACCATCTGCTAAAATATAGAAAATATTTCTTATGATACATATTCATTACTGTTTAAAATTTAAATTGGCACTATTTTCTTCAGTGGAGGAATAAATTGAATGCGTAAAAAAGTGTATCTATTAATTTTAAGTAATGGTTTAACCTCACACACACTGTGAGGTCAGTCACTGTATGCCCTGCACCGGTAGATGCTGGGGGCATAAAAACATGCCTCTATTTAACCCATTACCCCATAAATATGCCTTTTTAACGCCTATATATATCTATATATGATTTATTCCTCCGCTCAAGAAAACATTTCCATTTTATACAGTCATGAATATGTATCATAAGAAATATTTTCTACATTCTAGCAGATGGTATTTTAAAGCAGGCTGAAAGTAAAGCAGAATGCGCTATAAGGCGCATTCTGCTTTACTTTCAACCTGCTTTAAGTGGTCACCTATTTCCAAAACTAGAATCAGGCTATGATCGAGGTATTGGGTTAAGTAATGTCCTAACAGCAGGGACTTTCATCACTAACTGAGCGATCAATATGTCACTGAACTCTGCTCTTGCAATCAGCATATACATCAAACAACAATAGTTTTTTGGGTTGACTGCTCGTAAATCTGAAATTGCTGGTTAACCCAATAGCCCTGTTTCTAATATTGGAGACAGAGGACCACTTAAAGCAGGTTGAAAGTAAAGCATAATGCGCCTTAATGCGCATTCTGCTTTACTTTCCACCTGCTTGAAGCTTCCATCTGTTAGAATATAGAAACTATTTCTTATGTGCATCTTTATGACTGTATCAAGTGGAACTATTTTCTTCAGTGGAGGAATAAATAAAAGGCATAAAAAGGCATTTTTTTTAAACGGAATCTTGTTTTCTGCGTTTGAATGGTAATTCCTATATTCCCACGTTAACCATTGCCCTCAGAGTATAATGCCTGTAAACTCCTTTACTTGAATGGTCCCCCATTGAATCACTTTGTCATGCTTCAAACTGGTCCTGATAAATATTAGCCTATAGATAAAACCTTTTTACTAATCACGTAAAGGGGGCTACTAAAAGCAGATTGTACAATCATGAACTTTCTGCTTTACTGTCAGCCTGCTTTAAGCACCCAACAATCTAACCCAGGGACACAAGCTACCATGAACAGGGTTCAAAGAATCTGAATATAAGGAGTGCCAAGCTCCTCTTTCATCCAAATCCAGTTTCCAATTCTCAAATCCCAGCTTAGAAATAATTAGATAGAATCAGGCACTGAACCCTATCATGTTATAATATTTATTGCCTATTTTATTTCGATTTTAAACAGATCCAATTTATAAACGAAGTTGACAACATATTATGAAAGAAATGTTTATTCAGCTTTTAACTCTTTAATTAATTGCAAGCTACATATGTAGCAGCTCAATCATGAATATCTGTGTAAAAAGTTTGGATCCAGATGAGACGCCGCAAAATGTGGCGTCTCATTTGGATCCATACTGTTTGACACACTGACTCTGTTTTGAAACATTATAAATTTTGAAAAATCTATTTTTAGAACAGTAAAAGACAATAATTATTGTTGCAGAAGAAATAAAATACACAATTACATGCAAAGAGCTAAGAGTTAACTCTTTCCTCCCTGAACTTTAAATGGACAATTCCAGTTTCCATCTAAGTCTAGTCCATTTCTGACTTTAAAGGGTTGTTTTTGTCAATGTTTGGCATTGTGACAAACAGTGAAGACCCTGATCAGAGGGCTCCTTTCGGAGCCCTCTGATCTGGGTCTTCACTGTTTGTATAGGACATGTGTACTATTCACATGTACACTGTTTGAAAAGCACGCCTATATGCGGGACTAGGGTTCAAAGAATTAAAAGGCTGCTTGTACAGCACATCAAAATGGCTTTTCTATTGGAACCTCGGCCACCAAATTATTTGATCATTGATTTTGGAATCAACGGAATGATACTTCATCAGAGAACTAGTAATCAAACCAAAACTGCTTATTTTGATTCCTTTTTTAGCAAAATATTTTTCAGTCCTTTTCTAGCACTTCGATCACTTAGCGGCAAACTATCGTAACTCACATTTTTTCAGAAAAGGTTTTTTTGTGATTTAACAAGTCAGAAGACTGAAATACACATTCTGTAAAAAAATTGCCCTCATATCTGCATTAGTTCTGAAATAAATGTACATTTGCAAAAGTATTGTAACTCATATGAATAATTTCATAATTGTAAAACTATTGTAACTAGACTTACGATAGTTTACAAATAATTTTTTAATGTGTTTCTATTTTTTCATTAGTGGAAAACTATTGTAACTCAAGTTACAACAGTTTTCCAGTAAAGTAAGCATCAATTTAGTATGGAACATTAACTGGAAAACTATCGTATCTCAAGTTACGATAGTTTTCCAGGAAAGATAAGCATCAATGTTCTATGGAACATTTACTGGAAAACTATTGTATCTCAAGTTACAATAGTTTTAAAGTAAAATATATATGATTGGTCTATGGAAAATTATGTTGAAAACTATTGTAACTGGTACAAACAATAGTTCTACACTGACTATGATTTAAAAACAAACTGATTGTTTGGTGTTTATGAGAAATGAATGACATAAAATGATCTGCAAATACATGAATTGTGCTAGTGATTTATGGTTAATCATAACTGTGATGAGATCATGAGAACTCCTGTAAGATAAAAGGAGTCATTCTCAAAAACTAACTGTTAAAGTTATGCATTAAACCCTAGGGTATCACAACTCATTAGAATCATCTCTGAGATGATTCTAATGAGTAGTAACACCACAGGATTTGTAGCTGACTTAAGAAAGAAAATGTTGGAATTTGTTCAGCTTACTCCCTTTTATCTGGAACACTGAGTAAGTTACTATAATATTATAAAGCTGCAAGAGCTACAGCTGATAGCACGTGCATTTAAAATACATCATGGATCTTAGACATACATCATTTCAATAGGTCTTGGAGCTTTACTGCTACAGTGTTCCCTCTCTACAATGGCCAGGGCTCCAGATAAGGAGGGTATTTCAAAAACTAAAATCTTTATTTCTGCTTTAACCCTATGGTGTCACTACTCATTTGAATCGTCTCGAAAAGACGATTCAAATGAGTAGTAACATCATAGGATTTTATTTTAAAATATGTGAGAAAATGTTGGATTTGTGCAGTTTACTCCCGCTTATCTGGAGCTCTGAATGGCCCTCCCAAAAATGACTCCCTCCTTACAATGACCTTTGTCGCAATTCCCTAAACAGGGCAACAATGTTTCGGCCTAATCACGGCAGCAATATCGTCTGCTTAAAATTGTTGTCTGCCTTTTTTTCTAAAAGTTACATAATTATATACAATTGACAATTTGACAGAAAAAATCTTTATGACGAGTGACAAGAATTTTAATTTGAATCAAGATCAAAAGCCGCGTGACACAGCGTCTGATCTGGATTCAAGCTGTTTGCAAAATTTAATGTTCCTCCCTAAGATAACTTCCTCCGAACAACACACAATTTGTGTCTCCCGTTGGGTGTCGTTGAAGAGAGGGAGCACTGTTTGTTTGAATGAAATACTGCTGTAATTACAAGATATAACAGTACAGGGCTCTAGATAAGAGGAAGTTAATTGAACATATTCAATATTTTCTCACTCATTTCAGCACAAATCCTATGTTGTTACTACTCGTTAGAATCGTCTCGAAGAGACGATTCTAATGAGTAGTAACAACATAGGGTTTTATTCAGGAAAAAAAATGTTAGTTTTTGAAAAAAGACTGTTATCTGGAGCCCTGACAGTAGCCAGCACCACAATACCCTGACCCAGGACAGTATACTGGTTGCCAGCACATTACAACAAGCCTCCAACCAATCTATTTCATCTCAATAATAGTTATAGACCTTTTCTACCATCAGTCCCGCCCTATATTTACCATGGTTCTATTTCAACCAATAGAACGGAAAGCTCAATAATAAGTTTAGACCCTCTTTTAATGAAAGCTTTTCAAATTAATTATATAGTGTTATATAACCCATATTTGACCCACTAGGGCTCCAGATAAGAGGGAGAAAACTGCACAAATCCAACATTTTCTTACTCATTTCAGAACCAAATCCTATGGTGTTATTAACCATAAAGTTTAATGCAGAAATGAAGATTTAAATTTTTGAAATACTCCCCTTATCTTGAGCTATGATTTGACCTGGTTACGCCTCTGTAATCCCTACCTCTGAGCCACATGCATATAAAATTTTTTTAATAAATTAATCATAATTTAAAATGAAAATTAAATGTTTATTTTTGTTTTCTACTCCAGCAGCTGTTCCAAACTTTGCAATACAATATATGACCGTATTTTGCTTACACATTCTGAAAAGGGTTTTCAGTGCTTAAGTTTTAACCCTTTACCCAATAGCCTATTTCTAGTATTGAAGATCGGTGACCACTTAAAGCAGGTTGAAAGTAAAGCAGAATGCGCCTTAATGGGCGCATTCTGCTTTACTTTCAAACCGCTTTAAGCTTCCATGTGCTAGAATATAGAAAATATACCCTATACTATAATATTCATGACTGATTAAATTGAAAGTATTTTCTTCAGTGGATGAATAAATCATATTTGCTAAAAGGCGCTTATATGGGGTAATGGGTTAAACACTCATGGCCAGGCTCTGATTATGTACTATTGATCTGGGTCTACACTATCTGGGTTGACCACACATTCTCCCCACATTCAAAGACTATAAACATACAGCTAATCTAAGTAACAGATGGCGCTGTCAAAAAGACACTGTCAATCCTCAGTAACCAAACATAGATATCCCTTAATTAGGTCAGATTATTGCTTTAATGCAGTACAAAAATAATGCAGAAAGCTCCTACAGGAGCTTTCTGCATTATTTGTGTCCTGCATTAAGTTCCAAGCCGTCTTGAAAGACTGTAAAAACATGTTCTCGCAAGGGACAACTTACAACAGGTATCATTGTAAATTTGTTAGTCAATTTATCACCTTGGCCTTGAGGGCTTCAAGATGCCACGAATGACAAAGATCGGTAATCACTCAGCTTAAACCTTACAATGCCTGGGATCAATTCAGTATAAACATCCTCCTGAAACTGTGTTGACCCCTATCAGATGGCTCTTACAGGATCCCTCTTTATCTGAGTCTGCACTATTTGTCACTGTGTTGACCCCTATCAGATGGCTCATACAGGATCCCTCTTTATCTGAGTCTGCACTATTTGTCATTTTGTAAAATATTGTTAAAATCAACTCTAAATAGTCAAAACTGGACTAGACTGAATTTGACATCGGAAATTTCAGTTAAAACTTTCAGGAGTGACTGAGTTAAAAGAATATCTGCTTTAATTACAGTCTTCTTTATCCAGTAATCTTTCTCAAATGAAAGGAAAAGGGTTCAGCAAAGGGGCTGAGACATCAGTCAGATTGTTGGCACCAGAACATCATATTTTATTAACCATTTTTGTACATGCTGGATGCTAGCAGAAAAGATTAAAAGTCTAATTGCAAGTTCTGAAATATTTATTTCACCCTTAACTCTTTCCTCCCTAAAACTTCAAATGAACATTTCCAAGTTGCCAATTTAGTCTAGTCAATTTTTAACTATTATGGGTAGTTTTTGTCAATGTTTTACAGTATGAAAAACAGTGAAAACCCAGATCAAAGGGCTCCTTAAGGAGCCCTCTGATCTGGGCCTTCACTGTTTGCATAGGACAAGTGCACTCTATAGTTACAACATTTGCGAAAGAAGCTTATATGCGTGACTAGGCTTCAAAGGGTTAATATACTAAGTCTGACTTCACTGGTATTTGCAAACAGTTTGGGTCCTGATCAGATGCAGAATAACTTGGCATCTGATCAGTCGCATATTAACCCTTTCCCTGATAGAAGCACTTTTTAGCGCATTTGATTTATTCCTCCCCTGAAGAAAATAGTTCCAATTTGTACAGCCATGAAATTAGAATGTGTATGATAAGAAATACTTTCTATGTCCTTGAAGAAGATAGCTTAAAGCAGGCTGAAAGTAAAGCAGAATGTGCCTCAAGGCACATTCTGCTTTAATTTCAACCTGCTTTAACCTGTCTTCAAAGTAAGAAACAGGCTATGGGGTAATGGGTTAAAGTTTCTTCAGTTAAAATCATTAATGCATGTTCTTGATTGAAAAAATGAGATACAGACAACAAGTTTGAGGCAGACAATCAAGCAACCCCAAAGTGTGAAGGATGATATGACAGAACAGCTGCTGTAGAGGTTTGAACAAATTAGGTCTACACCTTTTTCCAAGCAGATTTCATTTATCACAAAATTGTCTCTCAACACCTTGGATGCCTTGATCTTAACCCATTACCCCATAGCCTGATTCCAGTTTTGAAAATAGGTGACCACTTAAAGCAGGTTGAAAATTAAGCAGAATAAATTATTATGCGCCTTAAGTGAATTTATTCATCGGCAAGTTGAAACCTTTCACTGTAATAATACTGTCTGGTTAAATATTTAACCCATTACCACTATCATAGACTGTTTCTTGATTTGAAGACAAGTGATCACTTAAAGCAGGTTGAAAGTAAAGCAGAATGCACCTTAAGGCGCATTCTGCTTTACTTTCAGCCTGCTTTAAGCTATCATCTGATAGAATATAGAGAACAGTTCTTAACATACATATTCATAACTGTATAAAATGGAGTGTTTTCTTTTGAGAAGGAATAAATTATAGGTGTAAAAATGTGTATATATGGGGTAATGGGTTAAACATGATGAATTATGCATACAGTTTAACCTCTTTACTACAACAACCCGAAAAGTAGATTTGTTAATGATATTTAAGACAGATGGCAGCTTAAGGCAAGATGAAAGTAAAGCAGAAAACTCCTACAGCTTTCTGCTTTACTTTCATCTTGCTTTAATCAGTCACCTCTCTTGAACACATACAATTATATGTACTGTGCCATGAAAAACCCTTACTTATTGCACACTGTACATCAAGGCTAACCATTGCATCAAAGAGGCAGCGGCTGGTCTTGATCTACACTTTTTGACACCCACAGGCATTCCTCATTAAAGTTTTAGTTCTTCTGTGAATTTCAACCTTGAAATCTTCACGACAAGTTTAATTTATCAAAAATCTCCTGAAATTAAAGATTCCTTGAGACAAGCTGTCAATTAACCCATTGCTCAATTATAGTGACACTGGTGAGGAGTTTAGCTAGTGATTGTCAACCACAGGGACTTTAACACCCCCCCCCCCCCCCACACACACACACACACACCTCTTTTTATTCCTCCCCTGAAGAAATTAGTTCAATTTTAAACAGACATTGGCATGAACCAATATATTTTTTTTCTATATTCGAGCAGATGGTAGCTTAAAGGAGGCTGAAAGTAAGGCAGAATGTGCCTAAAATGCACATTCTGCCTTACTTTCAGCCTGCTTTAAGTGATCACTTGTCTTCAAACCAAGAAACAGTCTATGATTATGGTTACAGGTTAAACATTAAACCAGACAGTATTATGACAGACCGGCGGTAGTGGCCCAATGGTTACACCATTGGACTACGGTACCAGGGGTCATGAGTTCGATCCCCCGCTGGACCAGCGGTCTGACTAAGGGATTTTTTTTTAATCCCCAATGATGTACAGGAATGTCCTTGAGCAAGACATGTACCGCGAATTGATCCTCTCCACCCAGGGGTTAAAATGGGTACCTGTGAAGGGTCTGAGTTGGTACTGCGGCTGCATTTGACTGCGCCATATGTTAGCAGTGCTCAATATAGTAGGCAAGATGGCTCAATGATCAGGGGAGTATATGTACAGTCGGCTGAGCGGTCATTCGGACTAAAAGTAGACTTTAACTTGGTATATTACTTTTTAATTTACAGTGAAAGGGTTCAACTTGCCGATGAATAAATTCACTAAAATCTCTGTTGGAAATGGTTTGATTTCATTCCTGTATGAAAGGATGGCTGTCAGAAAACTCAGCTAGATAATGGAAAACCAATTTAGGCCAGCCTGCATAAAAGATCTTATCTCTTAGTGCACTAACAGCGAAACAGTGATAATCTTTGCAAACAGTTTAGATCCAGACGAGATACCAAGTATAACTCCGTGTCTCATAAGGATCCAAACTGATTGACACTCCTGGTCTTATTTCAAAAAGAAATTTTAGAACATTTCAATTTCAAACTTTATTGTTGCCTACGACAATATTACTCGACAATATTACTTAGCATTCAAAAAGTTACAGCGAGGGTTAAACATACGGTTCTGTACATAAACATTGTTATCTTGGCCCTCACATGTTTCTTTTCTTCCTCAGGGTTTTCCCTGACGCAGGTTTCCTGCATCTGAGACTCAATTCTGTCACCTGGGACTCCTATTTGTCAAACCCCAGGAGTTCCCAGGACCCTCAAATCTTTGACCACATTTTACTCCAAACCCGCCAATCATCAGATATGTAAATCCTGGGTGCTGATGTGGGGTATGCTCAGGTCAACAGAGATCATGAATCTGCACTGTTTTAGTGTTTACAAAGGTTTAACAAGTTATTTGTCAACATTGTAAGGCATTTTATACACATCAAATTAATTTGGGACCCCCAAATATGCTGAGGGACTCTCAAAGTGAAAGGTTTGAGGGTCCTTAGGACTCTCAATTACAGAATGCAAGGGAAAACCCTGCTTCCTGAACTGAATATTTAGCATATTTATCCCGTTTGCAAAAATTGAGATCTGCTACTGTTTTAAAATTAGAATCTTTAAAAAAAATATCAAAATAGGGTCAGAGTCAAGCATGAGTGTCAAACAGTTTGGATCCTGATGAGACGCCAAGTTACTTGGCGTCTCATCTGGATCCAAACTGTTTGCACCAGTGATCACAATTTCACAGTTAGCGTACATAGAGAATAATATGTCATTGCAGGATATAGGACTTGTTTATTCTGCGAGAGGAGTAATCATTGACCACGAGGCTTGCCGAGTGGTCAGTGATTTCTCCTCGAGCAGAATAAACAAGTCCTATATCCTGCAATGACATATTATTCGATTTATCCCGTCACTGACTGACTCTGGCCTTTCAAATGTACAATAATTCTTAATTTGACAAGTTTTATGTAATTTCTGACATACAAAAAAATAATAACCGCTCCCAGCCGAATTGCGCTTAGTTATACTTACACAACAGAAAAAAATGACCATAACAAAATATGCTTGGAGTGACAAACTGGCAACAAACTGGAAAAGTGAGTCGATTCAAATTTGACAAGTTATACATTTTAACTCAAATAGGCTATACTTTACGCTTCAACTCAGAAGTTAAAATTGCCAAAAATAACGACTGGAAATTGTCACCAGTTTTCGCGTTACTCGTCAAGGTTGTTTATTGTTTTGGAACAGTTTCTTTTCTGACCGCTAAGATTCAAACTCTACATCCCATCCAATGATTATGTTGTAATTTGCTACTAAAGCTGGCTTTCTGCTTTGTTTATAAGCCTACCTAAAGTTTCCTTCAACTTGTTGCTCTACAGTACACAGTACATGTATTGCTTTAGCCACAGGTATTTGACATATAGATCTAGATCTATTAAAAACTAGACTTCTATTACCGTATATATTAAGACAAGGTATACAACGAGGATCTAACAGGTAGTCTAAACTATTAACTAAAACTGATGCTAAAATAGAGTAGATCACCGGTATTCTCTTGTGGTGCCCTCGGAAAACGAAGTCAAGTACCTGTGGCTTTACTTTAGTAGAAGTAGGCTAAAAATAGAATCAGAGACGATTGCAGAATGGTTCCTAAAAGCGTAGGTCCATATGAGAATAGAAATAATGTATGGATATGTAGCTTGATTTGTGAACTTGTTTTTAAAAAACAATGTTTATTCTGGTTAGTTTCTATCTAAATGATTTTTTTTTTAAAAACGTGTCAATATACAAACTTTATATAACTTAAATCGAAGTCGCTTTGTATGTGCCCCTATGGTCCAGCGGTTAGCATCGACGTCTCCCATTACGGCGATCCGCGTTCAAAACCCACTTGATCCAAACTTTTTTTTTTTTGGTTAATATTTTTTTTTCTATTTTTGTGGATGCTAAATCGTTATCAAACATATTAAGGGTGTTTTTTGCGTCTAAAATCAACGTCTTCGCTATTTGCTTTGAGTAATGAAAATAAAAATAGTTCCGGTGTATTCATACAGCTACTATACAGATAAACCTGCTACTGTACAGATAAACCTATAGTTTATTATGCTACCCCTTTATTATGTCACCGGAGGCTGTAGTGACGGGATAAAAAGATTTACCATTGTTTAGATAGAGGGAAAATCAATGTTGCATTGTGATGTGCCCCTCTTCCTGTTAACATCTTCAATCAGCACCCATTAGTGAGGCTACACATAATAAATACAATCCATCAACCCGACTAACCATTAGAGGATCAGAAATCAATGTCCTATTCTCTGGGTGTGTCTTCTTGTGTCATTCTAAATTCTTAAACCATTACCAAATAAATATGCCTTTTTACGCCTTTTATTTATTCCTCCACTGAAGAAAATATTTCAAATTTATGCAGTCAAGAACATGATATTGTACCTTAAGAAATAATTTCTATAACCTTGCAGATGGTAGCTTAAAGCAGGCTGAAAGTAAAGCAGAATGCGCCATAAGGCGCATTCTGCTTTACTTTCAACCTGCTTTAAGTTGCCTACTGTCTTCAAAACTAGAAACAGGCTATTGGGTAATGGGTTAAGGAGAGACCTGTCATTTGAGATGTCTTTGCTTCCCCTAAGAACTGTAACACCAGAGCTTGTCTATGTATACAGCTATCTATCACAGTAAATTACCCATCTATTTGCACACAATGTCACAGAACCTAGTGCAAAGCTTTTAATCTCTTTATACAAAAGCACCAAATGGCTTTTAATTTTCTGAACCCTTAGCAACATTGATGTCTTCAAAACTTATCTGTTACAGTTATAACTTACAACTAACAATTATTTTTTTTCTTAAAAAATAATGCTACTACATGGACGAACAGTTTTGATTTAGATAAGACGCCGGCCGAGTTACTCTGCGTCACATCTTAATTCAAACTATTTGCACGGGTACTTACAGTTTCACTGTTTAAGCGTGCAGCGAGTTAATTGTTTCATTATTGGCAGGTGCCATGCACATGCAATGTCTATAAATCGTGTTTGTGATTTCCCCTTAACTCTTTGAACCCTAGTCCCGCATATAGGTGTGCTTTTCAAACAGTGTACATGTGAATAGTACACATGTCCTATACAAACAGTGAAGACCCAGATCAGAGGGCTCCGAAAGGAGCCCTCTGATCAGGGTCTTCACTGTTTGTCACAATGCCAAACATTGACAAAAACAACCCTTTAAAGTCAGAAATGGACTAGACTTAGATGAAAACTGGAATTGTCCATTTAAAGTTTCAGGGAGGAAAGAGTTAACATCTAAGTTCTAGAATAACAATTTACAAATCAGGATTTACCAGACCAAGACAAACCTAACCTTTCTCTCTTATCTTAAATTTAAAGTTTTATAACAGGGTCTGCCAAAAACAGGTCAGAAGTAAAGCAAAAGTGTCTATCAGTCGAGTTTTAACCCATTGCCCAATAAATACGCCTTTTTATGCCTTTAATTTATTTCTCAACTGAGGAAAATAGTTCCAATTTATACAGTTATGATAATGTATGACAAGAACTATTTTCTATATTCTAGCAGATGGTAGCTTAAAGCAGGCTGAAACTAAAGCAGAATATGCCTTCTGCTTTACTTTCAACCTGCTTAAATTGGTCACCTATTTTCAAAACTAAATCAGGCTATGGGGTAATGGGTTAAGCAGTCAACTATCACAGTGTTGATGAGTCTATCAAAGTATTGAAACTTATCATACAGCAGACATTTAAACTTTTTACTACTATTTCTCAACAATTATAGGACATTAACCCACTGCATTATAAATATGCCTTTTTCTACTCTACTGTCAACCTGTTTTAACTCTTTCCTCCCTGAAACTTAAAATGGACAACCCCAGTTTCCATTTGATTATAGTCCATTTCTGATTTTTAAGGGTTGTTTTTGTCAATGTTTTTCATTCTGACAAACAGTGAAGACCCAGATCAGAGGGCTCCATAAGGAGCCCTCTGATCTGGGTATTCACTGTTTGCATAGGATAAGTGCACTTTTCACATGTATACTGTTTGAAAAGAACGCCTATATGCGGGACTAGGGTTCAAAGGGTTAAGTGATAACATGTACGTTTTCAAAACTAGACAAGGATATTGTGTCGCTAGGGTTGAATGTTATAACCCACTACTGCATAGCCTGTTTCTAGTTTTGAAGACAGGTGACTATTTAAAGCAGGTCGATAGTAAAGCAGAATGTGCCTTAACCCTTTCCCCAATAGAAGCGCCTTTTAGCGGATATGATTTATTCATCAGCTGAAGAAAATAGTTCCAATTTAATCAATTATGAATATGTATCATGGGGAATATTTTCTATATTATAGCGCATGATAGCTTAAAGCAGGCTGCTCTAAGTAGTCACCTATCTTAAGTACTAGAAATAGGCTATCAGGTAAAGGGTTAAGGGTCATTCTGCTTTACTGTCAACTACTAGCTACTATCTACTCACACAAATATTTCTCATGATGCATATTCACAACTGTATAAAGTGTAACTATTTGCTTCAGTGGAGGAATGAATTAAAGGCATAAAAATGTGTATTTATGGTGAAATGGGTTAAAAGGCCATAGTTTTCCTGTTCCCAAATCTTAACCACAGGATTGACATGGTGGACATGTAAACTATTTACTGTTATTTCTCTACAATATCTGGCCCAAACATTCTCATTTCCACGAAAACAATATGTTCCATTACACTTGAGGAAATAGCATCCTGAGGACAGAAGAAGTCTATTACTACTAAACCCATATACAGTACAACCTCTCCATTACCACCTCTAAATTGTGTTAATTATACTTGATGTTCAAGGCAGGTGACTGCTTAAAGCGAGGTGAAAGTAAAACAGAAAGCTCCTTTCGGAGCTTTCTGTTTTACTTTTACCTTGCTTTAAGCTGCCACCTGTCTTTCGTACAATCAATTCACTGTCTTTTTTGTGGTTAGAGGTTTAACTGTATATCTGTTATTTCAGAGTGTCCCTCAGATCAATGCAGTTAGCTACATCCATTTAATCTGGAGAGAAAACTTTAGAAAGAAGTACATCAACATCTGAATAGTATGCCCACGCAAAAATAAGGCTGGTTTTAAGGCAGATAATAATAGCTACTTCACCTGTTACTCCATAGGTACTCCTATTTTAGGCTATTTACTCATCTAAATTATACTTCCACCATAGAAAAATGTTCCACTTTATATACAGTCATGAGTATGCACCATAAGAAGTCTAAAATTCTAATCCAAGCAGATGGTAGTTTAAAGCAGAATCAAAGTAAAGCAGAATGCACCTTAAGGCATATTCTGCTTTACTTTCAACCTGCTTTAAGCTACCATCTGTTAGGATACACAAAATATTTCATAAGGTAAATATTCATGACTGTATAAATTGGAACTATTTTCTTCAGTGAAGAAATAAATTAATTGCACTAAAAGGCGTCTATGGGAGTAAGGGTTAAGTGGTAAACTGTCTTCAAAACTAGAAACAGGCTATGGGTAAATTGTTAGCCTCAGGAGGTGCCATTTTTTACACAAATGAACAACATCTCTTTCAGTAGAATTCGAAGCATTTTACTTCAAAGGATATGAGATCCTTGTGTTGTAAATTACATACATTTTTAAGTATCCTGAGAAGTAGAAACCAATGATGAATGTAATGATGAAAGAAATCATTCTGTACGATATATTTCTTCTACAAATGGAAATTACCCTTTCATCAGAAATTTGATACATCAGAATATCACAGAAAACAATTGGAAATGAGCTCATACACTTGGATATTTGGAATAGTTCTCAATGATGCTACTTAATCCATTACTCCATAGATAGGCATTGATATGTGTTTAATTCATGGTTCTAATTTATACAGTCATGAATATGGATCATAAAAGCATTTTCTATATTAAAGCAGATGGTAGCTGTTAAAGCAGGTTGAAAGTAAAGCAGAATGCACCTTAAGGTGCATTCTGCTTTACTTTCAACCTGCTTTAAGTGTTTATCTATCTTCATTACTAGAAACGGGCTATGGGGTTAAGGATTAAACAGACCAGTTAATGTCATACTTCCAGATAAATACACATTACCAGTTGACAGTGCGATACAGAGTGATGTATTTAGCACGAGACGTTTTTGGCGGAAATAGCCGATCTGACGAGCGCCTTGGCGCGAGTCTGATCGGTTGTTTCCGCCAAAAACATTGAGAGGTAAATGCAACACTCTGTTGCGCACTGCCAACTGGTAATGTGTTTATTATATGCCTTGAATACAAACCAGAAACACTTAAATAGTTGTTTAAATCATTTTACATCCAAAATTTATTAATTATTTGAAGCAGAACGAGAAGTTTTGTATGCCACAAAGAATAACGAGGCACTCGTACATGTACGTAAATGACGTCACGTTAAATCGAAAGCGACGTCAGAGTAAAATACAAAGTGGCTGATACACGGTGGCTGATACAGACTCTTGTATTTTACTCTGCAGATACACGCGGAAATGCTCGATATCATTCGAAGGCATATAATAAATACTAAATCCTTATGTCTCCATCACAATCTAATTTGTGGCTACTCAGTGGAGGCACCTCTTCAAGAAAGTTCTAATGGCCAGTCACAATAAAGGGATGGGTTTTGTTAAGAAATTTAAAGCATGACATTATGTTGTAGCAGATTCCATGGTTTACTGAAATTTTTTGTTTCATACAATTGAATAAATGCATTTGACATTGTGAATGCCCATTCATTCAGGTCACATGGTATTATTGTGGGTGCAAACAGTGTAAGGGGACAGTAGGGGCCAGTAGGAGGGGCCGGGGGCTGTACTTACTTGTACCAGCAGACTCCTGCCATGATGAGGCCAACAAACCCAGCCACGCTGCAGGCCGTCACAATCACTGAAACAAACATGTCTAATATACAACAACTTGTATTAACCCATTACCCTATAAATACGCCTTTTTAAGCTTTTAATTTATTCCTCCACTCATGAAAATTGTTCCAATTTATACAGTTACGAATATGTATCAAAAGAAATATTTTCTATATTCTAGCAGATGAAAGCGTAGAGCAGGCTGAAAGTAAAGCAGAATGTGCCCTCAGGCACATTCTGCTTTACTTTCAACCTGCTTTAAGTGGTCACATATCTTCAATACTAGAAACAGGCTATGAGTGGGTTAAGGAAGATATGTTGCTAGTTCTCTTTTAACCTTTTCAACACCATTATACCTGTATTAAATATTCTAATTGACATTAGAAAATAGTATAGGAGCCCGCTGATCTGGGTCTACAGTGTTTGCTAATTTATAGCAGTATTTATTCAACTACCCAAAATTCCATGTAGATTGGTTTATGTTTTTGTAGCTAAAATGATCCAAAAGGGAACCTAATCCTTAAAGGAGCTTTCTGCTTTACTTTCAGCCTGCTGAAAACAACCAATTGACTTCAACACTGAACCAAGCTATTTGAAAGGGTAAAATTAGGCTATACTAGTGAAGGAACAGTCTGTCCTATTACAGGGCTCCAGATAAGGGGAGTATTTCAAAAATTAAAATCTTTATTTATGCTTTAAACCCTATGGTGTTACTACTCATTAGAATCGTCTCGAAGAGACGATTCTAATGAGTAGTAACACCATAGGTTTTGGTGCAGGAATAAGTGAGAAAATGTTGGTTTTGTTCAGTTTACTCCCTCTTATCTGGAGCCCTGCTATTAGTTAGACAAACTGCACTGATGAATTATGCAAATTATCTTTCTGCTACTATACCCAGGCATATAAATGATGCATACAGGGGCTCCTCATTGCCAGCTATAATTTCCCATCAGGGACCCATTCCATAGACTTAATTTTATCATAGACAGGGCATTAAAACCTGTGATTACAACCATACAACAAAAGTATTGTTTATCCTAATTATAAACCCTTTACTCCATAGCCTGTTTCCAGTATTGAAGATAGGTGACTACTTAAAGAAGGTTGAAAGTAAAGTAGAATGTACATTAAGGCACATTCTGCTTTACTTTCAGCCTGCTTAAGCTACCGTCTGTTAAAATATAGAAAATATGTCTAATGATACATATCCATGATTGTATTAATTGGAACTATTTTCTTCATGCAGTGGAGTAGTAATTTAAAGGCATTAAAATGTGTATCTAAGAAGTAAAGGGTTCAACTTATTTAGGGAGATTGCTTAAAATTTACTTAAAGTAAAGCAGAAAACGCTTATGCCCCGGTGCAAACCATGCCAATATATTCAGAATCTTTTCTGAAGTCCAAATTAGGTCAAGGTCAAATTGAGGTTGGGTAATATGGCTCATATGGGTGAATTTGTAATGGTCCAAGGAAGCAGCTGTTTAAGTATCAAAGCTTTGTAGTCAATAGTGTTGATGCTAGCCGAAACGGTAAAACCTAGTTAACCAAGAAATAGCCAATTCAAAATATTCTAAGTCAAAATTAGGTCACGGTCAAAATTAAGGTTAGGTACAATGTAGGAGCAACATATACGCCTGTCAATGGGCATAAATCTAACCAAGATAGTCAAAATGACACAATTTACAAACATTGACAGGCGTATATTTTGCTCCAGACATACTTTTTCCTAATATTATTAGAGCCCCAGATATTAACTCTTTCAACACTAAGTAACTCTAATGGGTTATTATGTTCCCTTGTGGATATTTCTAGTTACCAAAATAAGAACCAGTCTACTTGGAATTCTGGGAAATTTGATAAAAACTGTTCTATATCAGCAAGCAGTGTTGCCTCTGATCAGAGTGCTCCTATAGAAGCCCTCTGATCAGGGTCTACACTGTTTACAAATGTTTTGAAAGAGTTAAAGTAAGTATTTCTGCCAAAGGCATAAATCTACCCAAGATAGTCAAAATGACACAATTTACAAACTTCTTCAAACTAATTAAGTAACAAAGCATCTGACATCATAATGAGAGTTGGACCACAAAAATTGAGTTATGTAATAGACAAAATGGACAGACAAGGAGACAGACAGACAAGGCCATACATAATTATGTCTGATCAAGACCTGCACTTTTTCCTTGTATCCCCTGATACATCTGACACCAGTCTGCAGTTGTCCCTGGGGAAATGTTTCCTTAATTTTATTAGCCAATGTTATAGTTCATATGACAAATTCTCATACAGGGCAGATATTTCTATATCAATATTCAGTAGGAGAAGGGTTAACCCATTCCCCCATAAATATGCCTTTTTATGCGAATAATTTATTCCTCCACTGAAGCAAATAGTTTCCTTTTATACAGTCAAAAATATGTCTCATAAGAAATATTTTCTATATCTTAGCAGCTAATAGCTTAAAGCAGGCTGTAAGTAAAGCATAATGCGCCTTAGGGCGCATTTTGCTTTACTTTCAACCTGCTTTAAGTGATCATCTTTCTTTAAACTAGAAGTGATCATCTTTCTTTAAACTAGAAACAGGCTATGGGGTAATGGGCTAATACAGGTTTGGCCAGGTTTCTCACCAGCAAAATACAAATCATCCTTCTTGATGACTATTGACTCGTGTTGTTGCTGAGCGGCGGGAGGCAGCGGTTCATGGTCTGTTCTTGTTGTTGTTGTAGAGGCCGACGTAGTGGGCACCTTCTCCTCTGGCCCATTAACAGCAGGCTCTCCTGTATCTAGCGAAATGTAAGAAACATATACTCAGAGCTCCAAATAAGGGGAGTATTCAAAAACTAAAAACTTTATTTTTGCTTTAAACCCTATGATGTCACTACTCGTTAGAATCGTCTTGAAGAGACGATTCTAATGAGTAGTAACACCATAGGATTTGGTGCTGTATGAGTGAGAAAATGTTGGATTTGTTCAGATAACTCCCTCTTATCTGGAGCCCTGTATACTACAAAGAAACCTCTCTTTTACGACCACATACATGTTATTTGTCAGGTGCCTCAGGCAGGTGGCTGCTCAAAGCAAGGTGAACGTGAAACAGAAACCTCCTTTAGGAGCTTTCTGTTTCACATTCACCTTGCTTTTAGTTGCCAACTGTCTTTTATGCAGTCAATTAGCCTTCTTTTATGTGGACGTAATAGTAAGGTTCCACTGTACACAGTATAATATATAATAACACCATAGCCATTTGTACAGATATGAAGATTTTAGTTTTTTTAATACATGTACTCAAGTTATCCAGGGCCCTAGGTGTAAACATTTTTCAACAATTTCTCCTTCGTGTCTGCTTCTGTCTGCACCAAACCCTATCGTGCTGCTGATAAAGTAATTGGACTATGAGGTGTGACCATATTCAGCATTTAATTCATGGGAGCAGATGGCATAATCTAACCAGGGCTCCAGATAAGAGGGAGTAAACTGCACAAATCCAACATTTTCTCACTTATCCTATAGAGTTACTACTAATTAGAATCGTCTCTTCGAGACAATTCTAATGAGTAGTGACACCATAGGGTTTTAAGCAGAAATAAGATTTTAGTTTTTGAAATACTCCCCCCCCCCTTTTTTATCTGGAGCTCTGTCTAACATGTGTACATTGTATATGATTCAAGTTTAACTGCTCTAGCTCTTAAAATTTGTCTGATACAACACACAGTACATTGTATACAAATCTTTAATGCATGTTGATGGATGAATCGATGGACACAGACAGTAATACAGCCATATACTAAATATGTCCGTTGAAATTTGACTGGCATATGAAATTTGTTTGCTTTATGAGACTGTAGTGAAACATTGATGCTCACTGGGAAACAACTCAACTCAACTCAAAACTGGGAAACATTGGGCTGTTTAAATTCTGTGTTGTTTTTTTGCTTAAATCGTTTTCATTACGCAGCATCTCATCTTGATCCAAACTGTTTGTAAACCTGTTTTGAAAAGAAATTTATAAAATTCTATTTTTAGAACATTAGCCAATGACAATTGTTGCAGACAAAATAATTACCCAGAATGCAAAGAACTAACAAACCCTATATGGGTGTCATAGGTCACAATGACCATTTTTACAAGGCTTGACTTACCTGTTTCATCTATTCCTTGCTGTGCATCTGCTGCAGCAGCTAAATTTATATCTCCGTCTTGATTTAATACATCCCCCACTGAAATGGAAAAACCAACACAACTGTAAATCTCAATATATCAGATTGTTTTTGTACCATTAACCTCTTTACCAGATAACCAGGGGCCTGTTTCATAAAACTTTGTACGACATAAATGGTCGTAAGTCAAAACTTTAAAATACATTTAATTTCATATTTCTATATCTAATCCTGTCTTGTGACATCTCTTTGGAATCGTCTTTTCAAGACGATTCCAAACAGATATCTCAAGACAGGATTAGATGATGAAAATAATAACTGAGATTTTTATAATCCGACTTAGAACAACATTTGTCGTACAAAGTTTTTATGAAACGGGAGCCAGTAAAAGACTTCTAGTTTACTGTTTTGACAACTTTAGGCTGGTTTCAGTCCCTGTAATCTTGTATCAAATTCATTATTTCTTCTTTGACGCATTTAAGGAGAAATGGGTTAAGCTACCAGCTCGAAAGAAACTGGAAATACCTTCTGGGTTCTATGTTCAAGACCTCCTGAGGATATTGACTGTCCCAAGGGTAGAAACAATATGAAGCATTATCATGACAAAAAAAGCCTATTTATTGAGCATAATCTAACACTCCAAACCTTACTATAATACGGCATATAAAGCAAGAATACCGAGAAAAGTGCTCTAATCCATGATACGGCACTGCATGCCCGGCATTCAATCGGCTGTTCAATTTGGCCTTCACATGTAATTTATGAATGAACTGTTTTCCCTTTCTATCACTTGAGGGAAAACACGTAATCTGATTGTGTCTGCACACACAGTCCAAAGTAATTTCACCTTTCCAAATTTGTAAACACGATGCATGGCTCTGGCATAAAGATGTCAAGACATGATGTAAATGGTATTGTTGTTTGCTTCATTGTGAAGGAAGAAACTTTATCAACTTTTAATTTTTGTTTCTGTCTAGGTTTTGTCCATTAGGGGTGAAAATCATGTAAAGACATAACAGCCAAAATTCCTTAGCCACTGACAACCCTTGCGGTTTGGCCAATATTCTCCAGGAAAATCATTTTTAGTTAAAAACAAATTTGTGTTATAATCAAAATAAGAAATTTGTAGCTATGCATTATCCTGCATTAGATCACAGTTAGTCCTTAATTGAGATGTGGGCAATTAGATCACTCAGCCTTAAAAGGCCTCATGATCTAATGACTCCACATCTCAACACCTAACTGTGATTGCATTACCCCATTACCTCATAAATACAACTTTTTTATTCCTCCGCTGAAGAAAAAAGCTCCAATCTATACAGCCATAAATATGTATCTTAAGACATATTTACTATTTTTAAGTAGATTGTAGCTTAAAGCAGGCTGAAAGTAAAGCAGAATGCGCCTTAAGGTAAAGGGTTAAATACACTTTTTAACCAATCATGTTAGTTGTCACCATTCCATTGTTTTATGTTAAGTTATTTTGTTGAATGTCAGTTGGTGGATTAGTAGAACATTAGATGTAAATAGGTTCAATGTTAAGATATATGGTAGACCCAGGGTTGTCAATAAGATTTGTATCAAGGGATAATTTTGTGAAACCAACCGATTCGGCGGGGGGTGAAGGGGGCCGCCTAGGCCCCCTGTGGGTCCAGGGCAAAGCCCTGGTAGGGGGGCCAGGGGGGCGAAGCCCCCCGGCCGAAAACGATTTTAAGCATTTTAACACCCCCAAAGAAGAGCTCTCCTTGGCCAAATTTCACAACCTACCGTACCGCATTAACTCCAACAGTTCGGACATTCTTAGAGTTCGGAAACCTATAATTTTTCATGAAAATAAATTAATTTTTGCCTCTTATTTCGGACACCAAGATCAAAAGTATTTTCCATGTTTTTGGACACCATGTAACCAGGAACGTATATAGATATATACGTTAATTCCGGTAAGAGATCATCGGCGTATTTTCAGGATCCAACTTTCTCTTACCTCCGTAAATGCTCGTCAAAAGTGTGCTCGGCCGTGTGTGTTATTAACAAGATTGTCAATTTACCAGTGCGGGAGATAAGCAATTACGTAATATTTAAGAAACATTGTACACACCTAAGGCTCAGTTTCCCACTGCATTAAACAGTCAGAGAACTGCCACATTAGGAGGGCCTTCGTATGACTATATTTGGCTTTCTCTAGCTACTATTTTTATGGTCTCGCTTTTCTGTTCAATGAAGCGTAGACTGCCATGATTGTTTTGAAAGAGGAATACCTAGAAAGATAACAAATCACGTGTAATAGTGACGTATATTACACGTGACTTCTCGTGAGGGTGTGTACGGAATTCCGTGTTTCATTGGTTGATAAATTAAGATTTCTAAGACAAAGACAAAGGAATTATTTTCCCGCCTTTTACGAGCTGTACCGAACAGTAACGAATGACTATGCGGCATTAGTTCAACGCATAAATTATTTTCCGTCGCACACATTTTAGGGAATACCTGCTATCTTTAGAACGGATTTCCGAAAATCTTTTAACAGCAATTGAACACGTTTGAAAATACTTTGAAAACACCGTTTCTCGTCCGATCACCGAAGTTAAGCCGTTGGGTAATAGTCATTATATATATAGTGACTGCACCAACGTATGATGTAGATGTTAAGCAACGTACGTCGAGCCCGGTTAGTACTTGGATGGGTGACCGCCTGGGAATACCGGGTGCCGTAGACTTTAATTTATACGCTCCCCCGCAATAGTTTAGTCTTAACAGATAACGATAACTCGGGTGAGACGTTTAAACGAATAAAGCAAGCAAGTGAAAACTATTTTTAGCGCTACTTTCATTATATAACTACACTTAATATGTCAATCAACCCCCTGGTGTGTGTTACGAAATAAACAAAACATAGCGCCGACTTATGTTTGATTTTTAACTTTCTATAAGTAGATTTGTGCTACAGAAAATCGGCAGAACATGATTTTTGTTCTAGTTTTTTCTCTCCAGATTTAAGGAGTCCGTGGGACTGCCAACATGCAAATCAGCAAAGGAGTCCGACACGATAATAAGGAGTCTCGGACTCCTGACTCCCGTTAGTGTCGAACCCTGCAGTGGTGTGTGTTACGAAATAAACAAAAAAATGGATTCTTTAACTAACGCCGACTTGTTTGATTGCGCGCTAATGTATTTATTTCAAAATACGCGGATGCGCTGGAATTCAAGGTGATTATCTTGTATATCGTTTTACCATGGACACACTGGTAAGACGTAACGTCGCCGACTGCTGTTCTACGTTCCCACTGCTGTAAAATCTACGCTATAACTGTGGAACAAAAATGGCTGCGCCCTTGATAAACAACGAGGTAAGGACAATGAAACGATGTTTTTGAGAGTCTTTCTTTATAATATCAAAAAAGGAGTAGTTGCACGGAATATCCCGGTTATATGTGCATGCTCCGGCGTTGTGTTCTCGTTGGATACTCGCTTAGTTAAGACGTTTAACTCGATAAAGTTGCGACAGATACCGGATTTCTTGAACATTTACGTGTGGAGAACTCGGAAAAAGCTTCGTAAAGCTGGTGTATTAGAGATTCTGCAATATGATCCAAACCAAAACACTCCCTGATGGACAGTATTGATAAATTGATATAAAAATGTCCCCTTTACGTGAATATAAAAACTTTATAGGTTATTTTTCAAATACAACGTTCCTCCATGCCGGACACGATACAACGTTCAGACTGCAGGGTAAAACATGCATCGAGCTAATACTATACGTATACGCGACTGTGCTCTCACTTACAAGACAGTTGAAGACATACCTTCAGTAGTGTGTACCTATAGAGCTTTGTAGCGTATATTTTTAGACAACCTCCCGGGTAACACTTGACAATGAACTTATAATCGTGGAATTAGGGTATGCATACAAGTGTTTTAAAACGATCTTGCGAGGCAACTTGCATAACATATCACTCATACTTAAAAGCAGGCCCGGCAAAGTATGTCTATGTAATTAATACCTGCTCTGTTAGTTGTTTAACCCTTCAGGTGCCGTAGTCGCATAAAGTAGACTTTGCAAAGAGTTCGGATCCAGATTAGACGCCGCGCAACGCGGCGTCTGATCAGGATCCAAACTGTTTGATACTTTTATCGATATTTCGTAAGTCATAAAACCTTAAATCTAACTTTGAAACGTTCTTGCAGAGAACAGTACTAAAGCATCATCATCATCATCATAAACGGATTTTTGATTAACGTGCAGGTTCAGGGGCAATTATCCACATCAGTGGGCCCCTTTCCAGGTAGCTGGCTTGCTGCACGCATGGCAGTTCTTACACCTGATCTCCAGGTATCTCTCTCTCGAGGGTCCATTGCATAGAGGTTCCAATCTCTGCGATCCCTCTCTGTTAACTGTTTCCATGTCAACTTGGGCCTTCCAGGCCCACGTGTTCCAGTAACCTGTGTGTTGCAGGCTGCCTTCAACGCACCGCTAGATCTTTCTACGTGGCCATACCAACGCAGCCTTCTTTCCCTCAGGATGAGGTCCAGATCATCCAAACCAAGCTGTACAAGGAGCTCTTTCGACCTTGTGGTGGCAATATCCTGTGGTTTGACGTTACAGATTTGTCTGACCATTGCTCTTTCATTTCGCATGAGACGCTGGAGGTTTGGCTTGGACAGTGGCCATGTCTCGCTGGCGTGAAGCATTACACTCCTCACACAAGTGCTATATACTCTGCCACGTGTCTTATACGAGAGATGGCGTGATGTGAGGATAGGTAACAGCTCCTTAAACTTTCTCCATGCAGCTTTAACACGGGTTATGGTAGATTGGTCACAACCCCCTGCTGCAGAAAGCATGTCTCCAAGATAGCAAAAAGAAGCTACTACCTCCAATCTGTCTGTTCCTACTTGGACCTCAGTCTGTGGTCTTCCGTCCACAGGCCGTGCTGTACCCCTACACCTCGCGCATTTGAATGCAGGATCTTCTTTCAGATGCTTTAATCCACTACATTTCTTGTGGACCCACTTTCTGCAGCGACCGCATAAGATGCTATTGTTGCCCACGCCAGTGCAACATACTGCACAAGGAAATTTGCCTGAGCCTTCAAGGACGTCCAGGCCTGTGCCGCAGATCATGATTTTGGTCTTTCTGGCATTAACTCTAAGGCCTTTCTTTTCCATGCCATCCTTCCATGTGAGAAGCCTTGTTACGCACTCCTCCAATGATTCGGCGATGATAACAAGGTCATCTGCGTAGAGGTCCTCCCAGGGGACGCCTGAACGAAACTCACGTGAAAGGGCTTCGAGCACTATGATGAAAAGAAGTGGACTGAGTACTGATCCCTGATGCACACCAACCCTCACCTGGAACTCATCACTGCATCCTTCCCCTATGCGAACACAGCTGCGTGCATTGGTATACATGCCCTGAATCAGTCTTACAATCCACTCCTCCACACCCAGTTTTCTGAGAGCCCACCAAATGACCTTCCTTGGGACTCGGTCGAACGCCTTCTCCAGATCAACAAAGGCCATGTATAGCTTTTTGTTGACTGAGAGATATTTCTCTTGCAGCTGTCTGACCACAAAGATTGCGTCGGTTGTACCTCTGCCTGGGACGAAGCCAAACTGTGATTCGTCAATTGACACAACTTGTCTGATGAGGCCGTCCATAATCCTCTCCAGGACTTTCATGGTCTGTTCAGTGAGCTTTAGCTTTAGCAGACGACAATAAAGCGGTGAAGGGGTAAATATCTCCCGAATAATTTGGCGCCGAAAGGGTTAATGATTATTTATACTGAAACACTACTCTTTCCTGATGCCATGTTGTTTTACTTTTCAGAACACTATACGTATACGACTAATGTTCTCTCACTTACAAGACAGTTGAAGACACACCTTCAGTAGTGTGTACCTATAGACCTTTGTAGCGTATATTTTAAGAGTGCTTTGATTCTGAAATCTACATGGCTATATGCATATATTTAGCAAATAATCAAATATGGATTGGTGTGGTCTATTCTACGTATGCATTCGCTTTGTCAGAGGCACCGACAGATGCACTCGAAAAGGGCATTTTGTTCATAAAGGCGCGGAACCAGAACGGTTTTATTTACCATTCGGGGGATTCATGCCTAAACGAGAGGAAGCCAATCACACCAGATTGGGGAGGTGGGGCATTTGGAAATGGAAATTTACTGTCCAAAAAACTGTACTTCCGATATCTCGGGGGCTCTCTTCTTAATCCTCGCATGTTAAATAATTATCTAATGTGGACAAATGTTCTATGTTTTGCACAGCAAACATAAAGGAAAAATGCCCTTTTGAAATCTATGGCTATGTTTTGAAAACATTACATCTGTACCGTGTGCACATTATTGAACTTTTAGGAATGTTTTACAAGACATTTTGGTCTATATTCTACATACTGATTTGTCATCTGCTGTAGGCAGAGGTGACACTAAGGAATCACTTGTCCGCCGTCCGTCCGTCCTACACGTCTGTCTGTCCACCCGTCTCTCTGTCCGTCACGCTTTTTGCGTCCCGCTTCATAACACCTGTTCTACTGAAGCTTTTAAGATGAAACTTCATTTATAGATAGAGCCTGACAAGTGGAAGTGTATTGCACAAGGTTCATAACTCTTGCATCAATATTGTGAGAGTTATTCTCCTTTTCAACATTTCCGTTTCTTGCAGATTTCTTCTGTTTTACTAAAGAATTTGAAATGAAATTTCTCTTATCGAAAGAGAATGCTCAGCTGATGCTTGCTGGCAGGTGACACAGGTATTCCGATGAACTCATCAATTTTATTCAATGTCTTATTCATAATGCAAATTCACAGTGTGTATTTCAGTGAATCTCCAAGTTTACTAGGATTTTTCATGCTTTTCGACATTACAATTTGGACTTAGAAAAAGAATTTTAGCCGCGCTCACTTGAACCCAACATGACATATCCTCTCTACTATTCCTGTGTGGTAACTTTCGCGTAAAACGCGAATGGATGAATATGCAAATTCATACACATACAAAATAATTACTTTAATGCCAACTAGGAATTGTGGCATACCGCGAAATTGAGTTCACGCAAGATTGCTTGGTTGTGAAAAATTGCGACATTTATTACACGCTCTAAACTTACCGCGTATAAATTAGTAGATGCATTGTCAAAATATGTTGTGTATTTCTCTATTTAAAGGGACTCGCAGCCGGATGGTGTACTTGTCAAAATGAAATAAAATACTCAAATAAAAGCAAATTTGTGGCAATATTTGGCTTCTGACATTAAAAAAATATGATCAGTCCAAAAATGTCTCAAGAGTCGTCACCGAATCTTAGTTTTTTTTAGATATTTTCCATCTTCTTCCCACACTCTTCGCATATAAATGATCGCATGTTCTGAAAAGTAAAACAACATGGCATCAGGAAAGAGTGGTGTTTCATTATAAATAATCATTAACCCTTTCGGCGCCAAATTATTCGGGATATATTTACCCCTTCACCGCTTTATTGTCGTCTGCTTTAGTACTGTTCTCGGCAAGAACGTTTCAAAGTTAGATTTAAGGTTTTATGACTTACGAAATATCGATAAAAGTATCAAACAGTTTGGATCCTGATCAGACGCCGCGTTGCGCGGCGTCTAATCTGGATCCGAACTCTTTGCAAAGTCTACTTTATGCGACTATACGGCGCCGAAAGGGTTAACCAACTAACAGAGCAGGTAATTATTACATAGACATACTTTGCCGGGCCTGCTTTTAAGTATGAGTGATATGTTATGCAGATCGCTTTAAAACACTTGTATGCATGCCCTAATTCCACGATTATAAGTTCATTGTCAAGTGTTACCCGGGAGGTTGTCTAAAAATATACGCTACAAAGCTCTATAGGTACACACTACTGAAGGTATGTCTTCAACTGTCTTGTAAGTGAGAGCACAGTCGCGTATACGTATAGTATTAGCTCGATGCATGTTTTACCCTGCAGTCTGAACGTTGTATCGTGTCCGGCATGGAGGAACGTTGTATTTGAAAAATAACCTATAAAGTTTTTATATTCACGTAAAGGGGACATTTTTATATCAATTTATCAATACTGTCCATCAGGGAGTGTTTTGGTTTGGATAATATTGCAGAATCTCTAATACACCAGCTTTACGAAGCTTTTTCGGAGTTCTTCACACGTAAATGTTCAAGAAATCCGGTATCTGTCGCAACTTTATCGGGTTAAACGTCTTAACTAAGCGAGTATCCAACGAGAACACAACGCCGGAGCATGCACATATAACCGGGATATTCCGTGCAACTACTCCTTTTTTGATATTATAAAGAAATACTCTCAAAAACAACGTTTCATTGTCCTTACCTCGTTGTTTTTCAAGGGCGCAGCCATTTTTGTTCCACAGCTATAGCGTAGATTTTACAGCAGTGGGAACGTAGAACAGCAGTCGGCGACGTTACGTCTTACCAGTGTGATGGAGTACTTAGACCTAAGTACTTCGTGGTTTTACCGACAGCTTGTTCAAACTTTCAGCAGCATATGAAAGCATCTATACACACGTGCGTGTATAATTCCGTGATTTAAATATGCCGAAGATTCGTTTTGATGTTTGGCGAAATTAGTACGAGGGGAAACAATACTTCATTAAGGATATATTCAAGTTTTACTATTTCCATGAGTACGGACACCGACGGCGATCGAACGTTTCACGTTAATATCGTAAATGAAAACTGAACAAGAAATCAGGGACATAGATTAAATATATCTTATCTACGTCCCTGAAGAAGCTAGAAACATCATGCGAAACTTGCGAAAACTCAAACGGTAACAACGGGTTATAACAAATAAATAAGATATTTAAACCGGAAGCTAATAGGTTATATAGATCGTAAGGATAAGATCCGAGAGCATTACGTATACGCAACAACTCGGACAATTACAATAATCGGCGCTATTTTTAGGCAACTAACGTCCGTCTTTCAAAGTTTCAAGAGGTCTAGGCTTTTGTTTTACTCAATTAACTTGCCGAAAACGGTAATATTTGAGTGAAACTTCACTTTTTGTGATTCTTCAATTTTGTATCTGTACAAAAAACAACCGATGCAGAAGCGATTTCAACCGATGGTTTGCATCGGCAATCGGTTACTAATGAACACACTGGTAGACCACATTCATTTCTAACAATTAATTCCTCCAAGGTCTTATTTGATAATCTATGTTATTTACGGACATGTAGGTTCTCTAGCAAAAGCTTTTATCATCTCAAGAATAGCTGGCAGAAATTTGGGAGCAAATTAATAACCTTGATTTCTCAGCATGTCTTACATCTTCACTACCCGTAACTCACCAGGGCTCCAGAAAAGAGGGAGTAAATTAAACAAATCCAACATTATCTCACTCACTTCAGCACCAAATCCTATGGTGTAACTACCAATTAACCCTTTCCCCCATAGAAACGTCTTTTAGCGAATTTGATATATTCCTCCGCTGAAGAAAATAGTTCCAAATTAACCAGTCATGCATATATATTATAGGGAATATTTTCTATATTCTAGCACATGAGAGATTAAAGCAGGCAGAAAGTAAAGCAGAATGCGCCTGAAGGCGCATTCTGCTTTACTTTCAACCTGTTTTAAGTAGTCACCTATCTTCAATACATGTACTATAAATGGGCTATCAGGTAAAGGGTTAAAATAGTATCGAGCCAATACTATTGAGTAGTAACACCATCGAGTTTAATACTGAAATAAAGATTTTAGTTTTTGAAATACTCCCCTTATCTGGAGCTCTGTTCACATGCCTTAGATTCCTTACCTAGTGTAAGTAATAGATACACGACGGGTTTCGCCTTAAAAGTGTAGGGTATTGAATCGTAATAAGACTGTTTTGCAAGGACGGCAACAAATTGTCCGAGGCGAAGCCGAGGACATATTTGTTGTTCGTCCGAGCGAAACAGTCTTATTACGATTCATACCCTACACTTTTAAGGCGAAACCCGTCGTGTCTGAATTATACGTAGATTTTAATAAGTATCTTACACCTAGTCAATAATGATTGCGGTCAATGTAATATAGCAAATTAATATATCTATTTCTAAACTATTAAAATTCACGTAAACCAACTATTATTTTCATTGGTCCTTTTTATACTTTGCACGAGCATTCCGTGCAGCCTGTGTGCTGGGTCATGCCGTAAAATATACTACTACGTTTTTATTTATCTGCGCTCAGAATGAGTATTCAGCTAGTATAAGGTAAGCGCTGTATTTAACAATTTAGATGACATCTTTTTTTAAGCATTTAGTTTTAAGGTCAATAAATATTTTATCATTTTAGCCCGATATAATTCCTTTTCCGCTCCTTATAACCAAAACAAGGTCCAGATATTTTTCTCCTGGACAGGCACACTATTAAATAGCGTTGTTCATATTGTCGTCTGCTTTGAAATTGAAATGCACTTATTTTCCAACGCAAAGTTTCGGGATTTGATTGCACGAATAAAGTGTCTATCAGTTTGGATCCTGTTCAAACGCTGAGTTACTGTGTGTTTGATATTGATCCAAATTATTTGCGAAAGTTCGTTATCCCTTATCGTGCTGAATTGCCGTCTGCATCAAACTTATCGTCTGCGGAGAATCTCAAAATCTTTCTTATACTTTCTAAATTGAATCAAAAATGAAAATCAGTGCCAAACATTTGGATCCAGATCACATGCCGTGTAACATGGCGTCTTCTATGGATCTAAACTGTTTCCAAATGTTAGACAAGCGGTACTCACAGTGGAAAAACGTTATTCTTTCCCAATTAACGCGTTTGACGCTTAAACTATATTTTCCATTGCAAACATTTTGGAACCAGATCAGACGCCGGGTAACCCGGCGTCTGATCAGGATCCAAATTGTGTGCCACTCAGATGAAAATAGATGATGAAAAATGTAAAAAAAAAGTTATTATTTTCTAGATTTTGTGTTTTGCGTTTAAACGGGAAAGAATTATGTTTTCTCCACTGTAGCATAACAAGGGTTACCTCGTCAATTCCCGGGCAGTGCAAGAGTTAAACCGATGACCGCATGCTCACCACGTGCACCACGCCCGTAAAAAGTATCCGGTAACAGAAAGTAAAACTGTTCGGTAACAGAAAAAAGTGTCCGGTATCAGACGTAAGAGGACACTTTTTGAATAGCTTTGCGGGGGGTATCTGCGTATAAGTATCATAACGATCCTTAGAGTATTGGGGCTTGTTCCCTTTTCAAACAATGTAGATCCAGATCAGACTGCTCCTCAGAGGGAACAGTATAATGATCAGGGTCTTCACTGTTTGCTGTCGGTTTGCACCTTTTAGACAAAATACTTTGTTTAAATTTATGATAATTATAGCAATTATACAGCCAGGGTGCATGTTCAATTTTTGGATTTTTACGATATCATTATTTCATGTCACAGAATCAGGTCACAGGAATGCAATCTTTAAATTAACCCTTCTCCTGGATTAAGTGTATTGTTGCATGTTAATGCTGTTTGAAACAAGAATGTGCGTTCAATAAACACTTATGCCCCCGGTGGCATCCTTGACAATATATTCTGAATTTTTTCTAAGTCCATATTGGGTCTAGGTCAAAATCAGGGTTGGGTGATATTGGTGGATAGGGAATGGTCCAAGGCAACAACTGTATTAGTATCAAAGCATTGTAGTCAGTTATGCTGATGCTAGACAAAACGGTAAAATCTAGTTAACCAAGAAATACCCCATTTAAAGAATTCTAAGTCCAAATTAGGTCAAGGTCAAGGTCAAAATCAAGGTTGGGTGATATTGGTAGATAGGGAATGGTCCAAGGCAACAACTGTATAAGTATCCAAGCATTTGAGTAAGCGGTGTTGATGCTAGACGAAACGGTAAAATCTACTTAACCTTGTTACGGACGGACGGAAGGATGGACATACCCAGAATCTTCTGCCTTCTTTATTGTATCTCTTTTATGTGGTTCAAACTTGTGTGGTTAGCCACATAAATGAAATCTAACTCTGTTACAGAATGATCTAGAGGCTAACCCTAGTCCTAACCCTATGTCCCACAACTGGCCAGGTTAATGTCACAAGAAATGGCCAGGTTAATGTTACAAGAAACTGCCAGGTTAATGTTTTTCAATTACATGTATTTGTCTGGTTATGGAAGCCAATTTTAGCCACGCAACTATCATTTTGTGTGCACGGACGGACGGACGGACGGACAGGACGATTACTATATGCCTCCGCATCTATAGATGCCAGGGGCATAAAAAGTGTAGACCTAGATCAAACAGTTCCTATATGGTCTGCACTGTATTCTTAAAAGATCTGAAATATATTTTCTTAATTTTATTAGCAAATATCAGGGCTCCAGATAAGAGGGAGTTAACTGCACAAATTCAACATTTTCTCACTTATTTCAACACAAAATCCTATGGTGTTACTACTCATTAGAATCGTCTCTTTGAGACGATTCTATTGAGTAGTGACACCATAGGATTTAAAGCAGAAATAAAGACTTTAGTTTTTGAAAAACTCCCCTTATCTGGAGCCCTGAAATATATATAGTTGTTCAGATGACAGATATAGTGGGCAGAGCTTTATATTCAAACATTCAGCAGGTGATTAGGGTTAACCCTTTCCCCCATAGAAGCGACTTTTAGCGTATTTAATTTATTCCTCCGCTGAAGAAAAAAGTTCCAGTTTATACCCTCATGAACAATTACCATTTCACATATTTTATATAGCCTAGCAGATTTTAGCTTAAAGCAGGCTGAAAGTAAAGTAGAATGTGCCTTAAGGCACATTCTGCTTTACTTTCAACCTGCTTTAGGTGGTCACCTGTCTTCAAAACTAGAAACAGGCTATGAGGTAAAGGGTTAATTAAAGTGCATTTTTCTCTCACATTATGCAATACACGTTTTATTTTTCTGTCTACAAATATAGAAGTGCAATTTTTCCTCACTACTTGATATTTATAAGTGTGTTATTTTTGTTCATTCAACTCTTTGAGGCAAATTTGTGGCCTGCATCAGATATTCTATGATACTGTTTTATATTTAAAATTTCTAACCTTTCTTTTGAAACAGGATCTGGGTGGCAAAAAGCTTGGAACCAGATGAGACGTTGAGTTACTTGGCATCTCATCTGGATCCCAACTGTTTGCAAAGGTAATCAAAGGTTTCGTCACTAGCATTCAAACAGTTAACCCATTAACCCATAAATACACCCTTTTACGTCTTTAATTCACTCATCCACTGAAGAAAATAGTTGAATGTTCCAATTTATATAGTCATGAATATGTCCCATATAAAATATTTTCTATATCCTAGAAGGTTGTAACTTAAAGCAGGCTAAAAGTAAATCAGAATGCACCTTAAGGTGCATTCTGATTTACTTTCAGCCTGCTTTAAGTGGCTACCTATCTTCAAATATAGGAACAGACTATGGGGTAATGGGTTAAATTTAAGTACACTCAATTAGTCAAGCACCATGTGTGATATTTAATTGACAGAACAGTCATTATTTCTAAACTGGTACTAAATGTTCTCGGACAAAAATCACTTACAGTGCACTAACTCTTTGCATGCCGGGAAACTTTTTTTCGTCTGTAACAATTGTTGTCTGCTACATTTCTAAAAAATTTTTTTTTTTAATTCATTTTCAAAACAAGGTCAGTAGGTCAAACAGTTTGGATCCCGATGAGATGCCGCGTAATGCGGCATCTTATCAGGATCGAAACTGTTTGCAGAGGTAATCACTGTGGCACATCTCTGCCGCTAGCATGGTAAGAGCTAATTAGACAGTTGCATGCGTATATGACTGTACAGTCATGTATTAGTTATTTGCATGCTGCATTATAATTTGTTCTGCCTTAAGGCACATTCTGCTTAATTTACTTTCAACCTGCTTTAAGTTGTTACCTGTCTCCAAACCAAGAAATAGGCTATGAGGTAAAGGGTTAAAGCAGGGCGAAGATGTAGCAGAAATCTGCCATTGATTATTCAATAGAGGATGTGCTGTAAACAGCAAACAGTCCGAGTGTGGGCATCAAGTGCTGAGACTGTATATGACAACTTCCAACAACAAGCCTTGTGCAGAACACACCTGCCTATATCTACTACATAGTGGAGAGTACATTATTCTTTTCTTTCCCTGGTCTTGAATTTAAGCCTTTACCCCGTAAATATGCCTTTTTACGCCTATATTTTATTCTTCCACTGAAGAAAATAGTTTCAGTCACGAATATGTATCATCAGAAATATCCTAGAAGATAGTAGCTTAAAGCAGACTCAAAAGTAAAGCAGAATGTGCCTTAAGGCGCATTCTGCTTTACTTTCAACCTGTTTTAAGTGATCAAATGTCTTCAAAACTAAACAGGCAATGGGCCATTATGGGGTAATGGGTTAAATGCACATGAACCTTGAAATGTAAGTCAAATAAGGCTAAGCATGTTGACCCTTCTGCTATTTGTATGTATTAACCCTTAGCCTGCCAGTCACGACTATAGCTCCATATGCAAACAGCTTGGATCCGGATGAGACGCCGAGTAACTCGGCGTCTCATCCGGATCCAAGCTGTTTGACACTCGGAAAACATTTTCAGCAATTTTGAGCAACTTTGAAGCACTTTGAAACTTGAAGCAGACGAGAAATATAGCAGACGACAATATATTTGGCGGGCTAAGGGTTAACACTTTTTGAAAACAGTGTAGACCAAGCTCAGACAGTGTCTGAAGGAGTTGATTGTTCTTGATTATACTGTCTGCATGTGACATCCTCCTAGAGTTGTTAACAACAAGCTTTGTGCACAGACACCTGCCTATGTCTACTTACAATCCCATCAACCCTATTCCTCGACTAATTTTTACTCTTTGCATGCTGGGTAATTTTTTCATCTGCAAAAATTGTTGTCTGCAATTGTTCTCAAACTAGAATTTTCTACATTTCTTTTCAAAACAGGTTTAGAGTGTCAAACAGTTTGGATCCTGATGAGACGTGTTTTGCAGCATCTCATCTGGATCCAAACTGTTTGTAAAGGTAATCATTGTGGGGCATATCCACCGCTAGCATGCAGAGAGTTAATAACTCCTTATATTATGCACCTAGCTGCCATGAATTCACCATCATTTGCAAACAGTTCGGTTCCTGATCAGACACCAAGAAACTCTGAGCATCTGATCAGCATCCAAACTTTGATTGAATAGGTGAAGAATAAATAAAGTATTTTTACATCCAAAAGAGAAAGGAAATAATTATGCTTTATTTTAACTCATGTGTATCCAGAAATCATAATTTTTTATGTTATACAGGGCTCCAGATAAGAGGGAGTAACCTGAACAAATTCAACATTATCTCACTCATTTCAGCACCAACTCCTATGGTTTTACTACTCATTAGAATCGTCTCGAAAGAGAATCGTCTCTTCGAGACGATTCTAACGAGTAGTGACACCATAGGGTTTAAAGCAGAAATAAAGATTTTAATTTTTGAAATACTCCCCTTATCTGGAGCTCTGTTATAGTTACTTGTTACGTGTGGCTTAACCCCCCTAGGCCGTTTCTAGTACCGTATTGAAGACAGGTGACCACTGAAAGCTGGTTAAAAGTTAACACTTTCCCCCCATAGCCTGTTTCTAGTATTGAATATAGATGTTCACTTAAAGCAGGTTAAAAGTAAAGCAGAATGCGCCTTAGGCGCATTCTGCTTTACTTTCAGCCTGCTTTAAGCTATCATCTTCTAGAATATAGAAAACATTTCTTATGATACATATTCATGACCGTATAAATTGGAACTATTTTTACCGGTGGAGAAATAAATTAAATGTGCTAAAAGGCGCTTCCATGGGAAAAAGGGTTAAGCTGAATGCCCCTTTAGGTGCATTCTGCTTTACTTCCAGCCTGCTTTGAGCTACCATCTGCTAGAATATATTTCTTATGATACATATTCTTGACTGTATAAAGTGGAACTACAAATGTATTTCCTTCAGTGGAGGAATAAATTAAAGGCATAAAAATGAATACTTATTTGGTAATGGGCTAAACTGTTCAATAGTTTAGATAGAACAAGATTCTAAAGCAGATGACATTCTAGGTATATATGGCTGGTTTTTTGTGTTTCCTTTTACTCTGTACACGCTATATACTAAATCGTGATTACCTTTGCAACCAGTTTGGACTCAGATGAGACACAGCCTTATGCAGCTCCTCATCAGGTTCCAAACTGTTCGACATTCTGACCCTGTTTTTGAAAAGAAATCTAGAAAAAACTATTTTTAGAACAGCAGCAGATCACGATTGTTGCAGACAAAAAAATTACCTAGAAAGAGTTAATGGAGAAAACCTAAGTACCATAGTCGAGCACACGTATCTTTTCTCAGGGCTCCAGATATGGTGAGACGTAACGTCAAAAGCTCATGACCCACAGCGTTACACATGACGTTGAAATACAGTTCTACTAGATCTACCAGGCTAATGAACTAGGTCGCCTATACATGTATATGTACCATCTGTCGTGATTTTTTTCACTGATGACGTTTATATACAAATAATGGTGACGTCTATTATGACATCACTTTCTCCATTAAAAATCAATATTGGCTATATTGGTACGGTTGGGTTTTCCCCACGACCAGAGGTAGGTACACCTGTCAAAGTTGATGTGTTTAAGGAGTGGAAAATGAAAAGACTGTCGATACTTTGGAGAAATAAAAGAGGAAAGCAGAATTTGGTATGTTGACTGTAAGCAATTGTGCATACAGCAAATGAGTCCATCTATTTAGAGTACAATTTGACAATCAGTGTAGACTCAGATCAGCATCTGTATGAAAATTCGGCGTCTTACCAAGGTCTACATTGTTTACTTTTCATGGGTACGCGCCATGTTTCCTGGACCCATGCAGACCGTTATCAGTGGTAAAGTATTTATGTTTACACTGTTTGCTATGTTTTATGAGTCGAAATTCACTCGAAGTTGGGTCTAGAGAGCTAGTCAATAAAAAAAACTGTAGTTATTTATATTCTATACTCGCGTTTTTTCGGATGTTCATTATGCGGTTGTGCTTATGTAGAGACACGGTGATGTTCTTTTCTTTTACAAATATACCAGTTTGATTCTTTTTCAATTAACATGGAAGTTTCGTTTTTATATCTGCAAAGTCCCCTTTAGATATATATAAACAAACACAAACAAAAACAAACCCGAAAAATGTTTAAACGTTATCTATCTATTCGAACGTCAAAGATACACATAAACTAGCGTCTGGGACATTTCTAAGGGACAATTTGTTTGGTAAATTACAAAATTAGTAAATTGAAAAGTACAATAATTTATATATCAAAATAATCGCAAGAAAAAGTGTATTTTTTCTATCTGACTTTTTTTGGGCTAAAACTCATTATTATTTTAATAAAACAGTGCTAGTTTTTCGGAATAAGTAAATAGGACGTTGATTTCTTACTTTGGGACATTTTAATGGACAATCCATTTCACGGATTACAGAAATATCTGAAGCGCTTTTGGTAAAACGACACCATATTTCAAAACAGGACAAAAAGTGTATTTTGCCAACAAAAATTATTGAACTAATATAAATTCTTTATATGTCAGATATTTGATTAAAAACAGTGCATACAATTTTTTTGGCGCATGGGACAAATTCTCTTACTTTAAATTTCCCTCCATTTTGTCTTCCATTAATGTAGAATTTTCAAACAATTTTGTGTATTATATCTGGAAATGATGTTCCGTCAACACTGCAGACGAGATAAGTGCAATTTCCCACGTTTTAACGGAGCACACAAGTTTCGTCACAAACAGCTGCATGCAAATGTAACATGGGACATTGGATTTTTTACTGATCATTACTAGTAATAACGACTCTATTTAATCGCCTTTTGTTTATTTCTAAAATATGAATGCATCATGGCATTCAGCAATCTTGGACGTTCATTTTGATGTATAACACTAGTACTGTTCTAAATCTGTACATGCTTTGAAAGGCAAAATGAACGGTCATGTGAGCATATTTCAAAGGGGGCATGAGCTTTTGACGTTACGTCTGAGTATTTCAAAATATGAAATCTTTATTTCTGCATTAAACCCTATGGTGTCACTACTCATTAGAATCATCTCAAAGAGACGATTCAAATTAGTAGTAACACCTTAGGAGTTGGTGCTGACATGAGGGACAAAATGTTGGTTTTGTTCAGTTTATATATACTCCCTCTTATCTGGAGCGCTCTGTTTTCTATTTTCAACACCTACACAATGTAACACAAGCCATCAAAGTGAAACATTACTGCCTTCTCTGAAACAAATCTCTCATCATCATACAAAAAAACAACACCTTATTTGTCACATACGACCATGTCTCCTGCAAGTGTAACTATTTCATAAGGTTGCCATGGCAACAGTAACAAGACAAATTACCCAATCAAAACCAAATGGCTAAGTCAGCCAGCGTTTGATGTAGTTTCATACACAAAGTAGCTAATTATGAGCAAATGACAGAAATAAATCAAACACACAATTTAGTAAAACGGCTGCAATTAACTCCTTGGGTGCTGAGTAAATGTTGCATGTTTCAAAACTGTCATCTGCTGAAGCCTATATATAATATTGTATATTTTAAGAAATAAGATCTACTGCAAGTGGCATTTAACCCATTAACCCATAAATATGTCTTTTTACGACTTCAATTTATTCCTCCACTGAAGAAAATAGTTTCAATTTATATAGTCAGGAATATGCAGCATAAGAATTATTTTCTATATTCTAACAGATTATAACTTAAAGCAGGCTGAAAGTAAAGCAGAATGCGCCCTAAGGCACATTTTGCTTTACTTTCAACCTACTTTTAAGAAATGAACTGATTTTTTTCGGCGTTCAAGCGAAATGAACGACAGAAAATTATCGGCAAATTCCATGAATCGCGCTAGCGATTCATGGTAAATTTGCCGATAATTTCCTGTCGTTCATTTCGCTTGAACGCCGAAAAAAATCAGTTCATTTCTTATATTTACAATATATTTGCTGTAATTTCTAACATTAAATAAACATTTTGTCAGTACACATGTATGTTTAATCCATATTAGAGGTCGATAACACGAATAATGTGTACCCTATAAGGAACAGCCATGACCGATTTACTGAATCTGTGTACATTCGAAAGCAGAAAAAATAAATTCCATTGTCAACAACTTGACATTTGGCGCGAAAAATGCTGAGTTATGACGTCATTAGAAGTGACGTAATTTTAAAGTAGGATAAATATATCGGGGTTTTATTGTCATAAAGAAACGCAGATATAGGCCGTTGTTTATAAGGTAGATTCTTATGTCAATTTTCTTGCAATTTATCTCATTTATAAAGAAGAATATTAGTCGGGAATTATGGTTTCCACTAGTAGGAAGGCATAGATCGGTTAAGAACAAATTTTGAAAAAATCCGCCAAATGTTTGCTGCCCCAAGTTCCTAAGATTAATTCGCGAATGAAAACTGCATATGCCCCGCCTCCCCTTCGAAACTTTTCCACAAGTCCCGCCCTCTCGAAAAGTGGTGTTTATTTGAAATGAACACACTTTTTGTCAATGGAATTGAATGGGGCGATTGTAAATATTATGTAGTAACCTGTTTCCAAAACTAGAAACAAGCTATGGGGTAAAGTGTTAAGGTATGCATATATGTAGATAATATATACAAGGGTGATCTATAGAAACCGCAGTGTTGTCCATACAGCAAAATATTTCTTATATAACCCTTTCCCCCATGATAGAAGCACCTTTTAGCGAATATGATTTATTCCTCCGCTAGAGAAAATAGTTCCCATTTAATCAGTCATGAATATATATTATAGGGAATATTTTCTATATTCAATCACATGATAGCTTAAAGCAGGCTGAAAGAAAAGCAGAATGCGCCTTAAGGCGCATTCTGCTTTACTTTCAACCTGTTTTAAGTAGTCACCTATCTTCAATGCTAGAAATAGGCTATCAGGTAAAGGGTTAAAATATTATATATGATAATTGATATAGCAATATTAAATTTAGCAAACAGTGCAGACCACGATTGAGACTCCCCGTAATTGGGTATTTACTGATTCTTTTTTGTTTTGTTGTTCTGATGCTAATTCGTATTTTCCATGATTCGATAGTTAAGTGTGAAAATGTTGTCTTGTCTTTTGGTTTTCCTTATTCTACCTCATTATTTGATAAGGCACAGGAGATCCTCGCTTGTTTAAGCATTGTTATCATTTTACCGGACACTCTTGCACTGACCAGTCATACTGTTTGTACGCTGTACTCAGTAACATGCATATGTTAAAGAATATAATTATACTTTTGAGACTTTAGCCCTGACCGTAAACAGTCACAATATTTCATTTTTGACTTACCTTGTAGATTTTGCATTTGACTCTCTTGCTTTCGTTTCTCTGCCTGAAGTTTTTCTTCATAGTTCCTTAATGTATAGATAATATCTGCATATTTGCTATAATCAGCCACTGAAAGATAAGAACAAAGAATCAGCAATCCAGGGCTACAGATAAGAGAGAGTAAACCGCTCATTTCAACACCGAATCCTATGGTGTGACTTTTCATTAGAATTGTCTCGAGAGACGATTCTAATGAGTAGTGACACCATAGGGTTTAATCCAGACATAACGATTTTATTTTTTGAAATACTCCCTTTATCTGGAGCTATGGCAATCACTATGGTAGTACTATTGCCAGAATGTTAACCCATTGCCCCTTAGCCTGTTTCTATAGTTTCCAAGACCATGTGACCTGTCTTTTCTAGAGCCCTATGAAGCTCTGTATTGCTATGCCTATGGCATGTGAAAACATCATTCTATGACAGCAAAGCGTTACTATTATCTAGTTTTGAAGACAGGTGACCACTTAAAGTAGGTTGAAAGTAAAGTAGAGTGTGCCATTATAAGGCACACTCAGCTTTACCTTCAACCTGCTTTTTAAAAGCTATATTCTACTTGGATAAAGACTAAAGGATCTATAAATTGTACAGTCATGAAAATGCACCATATAAATGGGAACTATTTTCTTCAGAGGAGGATATATTCAAAGGCATAAAATGGTGTGTCTATGGAGTATTGGGTAAAAGCAATCTCCAATAGATCTGTGTATATCTTTATGATGCTCAGCTATTCAGTGGCAGTATATAACCAAGCGGTGGCAAATGAATATTAAATCATGTGAACAGATCTACAATATAATGAACAACAGTGTAAGTCTTAAATATTAAATAGAAAATTTCATCCATTATTGATCATGTGTGGCATGAGGTTAATACACTGGTCATAATTATGGAAGTTAACCCTTTCCTCCCTGAAACCTCAAAGGACAATTCTAGTTTTCAATGTAGTCTAGTCCATTTTTGACTTTTTAGGGTTGATTTTTACAATATATTTCAAAACTACAAACAGTGTAGACCCTGATCAGAGGGCTCCTTAAGGAGCCCTCTGATCAGGGTATACACTGTTTGCATCGGACAAGTGTACTCCTCACAGGTACGCTGTTTGCAAATGACGCATATTGCGTGACTAGGGTTCAAAGAGTTAAGGGATTCATGATATGTACAGTCTATTTCCCACTAAGTTTTTACCCATTTTACTCTTTACCCCATAGTCTGTTTCTAATTTTGAAGACAGGTGACCACTTAAAGCAGGTTGAAAGTAAAGCAGAATGTGCCTTTAAGGCTGCATTCAATTTTGTGATGCTCTATGAGGAAAAGGGTTAAGCCTAAGTCCATTAAAGGGGACATCGGCAAACAATGTAGACCCTTTCATATCAATTCAATCGCAAAACGAGGGTTTTTTCCCAAGCATTGTGGGATTTTGACCAAATTTTTGGGGAAAATGTATACTTTTTTGCTATTAGAAATATTGTCACCAAAAATGGCATAAAAATGGCTGGTTCCTTAAGCTAACACGCATTCTACTTTACTTTTTACTTTTGACCAGCTTTAAGTGGTCAAATATCTTCAAAACTAGAAACAGGCTATTGGGATGGGTAATGGGTTAAAAGACGCTGTATAACAACTATGCATAGGAAGAAAATAACCATTTATGGCTTTAAACTCATCGCAGGAAAATACAGGTGTTCTCTTATTGATCTACAATATTGTTTGCACTTGCAAACAATTTGGATCCAAATCGCATGCTAAGTTACTCAGCATCCGATCTGGATCCAAACAGTTTGTTACTTGGATTGTGTTTCTGGGAATGTATTGGAAGAATACAGTAATCCCTCTCTACAATATCTCCTTATGGGAGACAAAGATTTGTGTATTGTTCTGAGGGAGTTGTTATAGGGAGGGAAATTAGTTTATATTTGCAAACACAAACATCTTGAATCCAAAGTAGATGCCCTGTGAGTGTGAGGCGGCGTCTGGTCTGAATTCAAGCTGTTTGTCACTCATCATTATGTCAAAAATTTTCAACATGTGACATTGAGAAAAACTGCAGACAACAATTTTAAGCAGGGGATATTGCAGCTGTGTAGTTGTCTTTATAATTGTCTTGTTTGGTGAACAGCGGCCAGCATTGTTGTAAGGAGGGAATTGTTGTTTAGAGGGCCGCTGTGGAGAGGGAGCCCTGTATATCAGTTTTAGAATTTCAGCTGATGACAGTTTTCTTGAGTACATTCAAACAGGTTCAGGGTACTCTTAGACGGAGTTCAATCATAATAACGACCCGTACAATAGCTGCACAAGACAATAAAATAAGTCATTCATTAGTGACAAACTGGTCCTAATGACCTAGTGTTCCTATAGCAACCTAATTTATTACATTGTTGCCGAAATGTTTTACATTGTTCTAGCAACAAAAAATGACCCATGTGGCAGGAAGCCTGCAGGGAGGGCTCCAAATAAGAGGGGGAAAGGGTTAAGCAGATGATGGCATTCAATACATGGGATTCAAGCTCAAACTAAGATGATGGGACTGATTTCTGCTTCAATTTTGTCTTTCTTTAAGCAGGCATCTGCTTTTCACAAGATAAGGGGAGTATTTCAAAAACTGAAATCTTTATTTAAGAAATAAAAAATTCATACCAGTGTTTTATCGTGCAATCAAACACTGGTAGGAGTTGAGATGCATAGTAATTAAATCACGAGGCCAAAGGCTCGTGATCTAATTACAATGTACAAACATCTCAATGACTACCAGTGTTCGATTGCACGATATAACACTGGTATCAGTTTTTTATTTCGATTCTAACACATAATTTAACCCCATTTTACACCTAAGTAACGGCGCTACATTTCTTGGCGTACGCATTTTCGAAGCCATATGAAGTCCCGTTAGAACGTTACAGCACGTGAGTGTTTTATCGATAATTCAAACACCGAGACGGTCCTTCTTCGCTTATATAGGGGTGTGGGCGAGGTGTGTTAAAATTCTGCATTAAACCCTATGGTGTCATCACTCATTAGAATGGTCTCTTTCAAGACGATTCTAAAAAGTAGTAACACCACAGGATGTGGTGCTGAAATGAGTAAGAATATGTTGGATTTGTAGTTAAAAAAAAATACCCCCTCCATTCAGAGCCCTGTCTACAATCTATGAGCAATCTAGGTAAAGCATGAAAAGGTGTTACTATATTGGAAACTCAGGGTTTTCCCTGGGATTTTCAAATTTTAGGGTCTCTCTGGACCCACCAGTGATCACCATATACATGTAGAATACAAAACACCATCACTTTTAATTTATTTTTATGGGAAAATTAGGGGACCACTTCTATTATATAATTTGGGGGTCATGGAAAACCTTGGTCAAACATAATATTACAAAAACTGTAGATCTGCGTTCAATTTCCTCTGCTGAAAACATTTCTTTAGATTTTGGCTTAGCCATCTTAACCCATTTTATGCAGGATACACTTTTAGGTGTACCTCTAGGCAAACAGTTTTGATCTCATGTGGGGCCTGATCTGAGATCAAAACTGTTAGCAGCTAAGTCAATATTCTATCAGAAACTGCTAAAATCTTTTGTAAATATTTGAGTTATACCCACAGCAGACGGCATTTTAAAATGGTCGCCAAATATTACCCAGCATACAATGGGTTAATGTTTACAGAAAACAGGTCATGTGTCACTACTGTTACATGCAATTTGGATTTGACTTGATTAATCATTTAATTTGTTATGATTTTACATCGCTTTTAACAGTATTTCAGTCATATCACGATGTCCAGCTAATTATAGGTGGAGGAAGACCCCAGAAGCCCTTTATGCACTGTTTCAGACACACAGTTTGGATCCGGATGAGGTCCCTCATTTGATAGGGCTTGATCCGGATCTAAACCCTTTATACCACAGCCAATTTCTAGTTTTGAAGATATATGTGACCACTTAATTAAGTTAAAGCATGTTGACTGTAAAGCAGAATGTGCCTTAAGTCGCAGTCTAAAGTGCATTCTGCTTTACTTTCAGTCTGCTTTAAGCTATTATCTGCTAGAAATTATAGAAAATATGTCTTATGAATTTTATTTGTGACAGTATAAATTGGAACTATTTTCTTCAGTTGAGGAATTAATTAAAGACATAAAAAGATATATTTATGGGGTAGTGGGTTAACTGTATACAAAATGTCTGCAATACTCAGGGCTGCCATTTCTCCAGATCTTTCCTAAATATCCAGATTTTTTTTCAAGTACATGGTAGCTAAAAGCAGGCTGAAAGTAAAGCAGAATGCGCCCTAAGGCGCATTCTGCTTTACTAACAGCCTACTTTAAGTAGTCACATGTCAACAAAACAAGAAAACGGCTATTGGGTTAAGGTACGATTGGTAAAATCGAACTTGAGAAAAGCAAATTTGGAAATCTTAGGATTTTTCATGTCAACTTATGGCAGCCCTGAATACTGATTTAGGGTAAACTGACCTACAAATATTGATCTGATAGTATTGGTCAACTTGTTGATTCTTACTCTCTCGGGAATCACCTGTCAGCCACTCCTATCAATAACGGCTAATTGTGGAAAATATCAATATTTGTACAGTTGAACCTCAGAAACTCAAGCTTTCTTTAACCCATTACCCCATAAATACGCCTTTTAATACCTTTAATTCATTTCTCCACTGAAGAAATAGTTATAATTTATAAAGTTGAATATATATCATAAGAAATAATTTCTATTTTCTAGAAGATGGTAGCTTAAAGCAGGCTGCATGTAAATCAGAATGGGCATTAAGGCACATTCTGCTTTACTTTCAACCTGCTTTAAGTGGCCATCTATCTTCCATTCTAGAAACAGGCTATGCCATAATTGGGTAATGGGTTAAGTCAAACTTGCCCTTTTTCCCACAGTTAAAACATATTTGATTCTACACCGCCTCGATAGCTCAGTGGTAGAGCGTCCGCTTTCGAGGCGGGAGGTTGTGGGTTCGATCCCCGGCCAGGTCATACCAAAGACCATTATAAAAAAGGTACTAGTAGCTCCCTTGCCTGACGCTCGGCATTGAAAGGGTAGTACTAGGAAGGTAAATGTAATGCCCAGGTAAGTATGCATGTTAATGGATACCTTGTTTGTCGCAATAAAAGCTCTACAGAGCTTATGTTGATTGTTTACCATATTCGACGTTAAATAAAGCTTGCCTTTACTAAGCCACACATACAAGCATATTAATACATATTCAACTTTTGTGGTCCTGAGCTGCGAAATTTAACAGATTATTTTGACATAGGAAATTACAAATTACAGAGGTTTGACAGCAAATTTATTGAAATTAATTTGTTTCAGAGCTTTTAATAGATCTACATTTTATTTTTGTTAAATTTGAAATCCCATGAATGACCGATTTAAAACTGCAAACACTTATATATTGTAACAATTACCCTGACTTTCCACAGGTGATGGCTGATCTACTGTAAGTGTAAGTCAGACTGTCTACACTGATTACAATATCTACATTGCTGAATGTTCGTTAAAAATCCCTACTAGTATCCTGGTTCACCCAATTTCCGGTGATCTAAGGATTCGTCTGACTATTTCTCATCAATTAATAAGGTTTTTAACTAAAAAATATATTAAACATATAAAGTAAACATTTCTTTATGATTTTCAGCTTTAATATATAAATACACCCATAATTTGACATAAATAATCATAGTCAACTGTAGCGAGTGCGCCGCCATGTTTGTTTTGGTTACTCGTCCTATTATCGGTGATGAGGTAAAATGACACCCGTAATAATTTTCAGGTATCGGCTTGAACTTCTATCAAACATTATTAAGAAAGGCTATCTGTTAACATAATTTTTAACTGAAAAGTTGTAATATTTTCCGTCACATTTTTTCACAGTGGGGGCAATGGAATATGTCACATTATACAAATAGGTTAAATGGTTTTATATGGGGAGAAAATGATTTATCTTGCGTAATTAATAAAAAAATGCACACTTTCCCTTTAGGAAAGTTTTTTTTGCTTTATACACATTAGTCTTGAGCAGCAGCCGAAAGATAAACGGAAGTTACGATTTTACACATAATACTCGGAAGTCACCGGTAATAGGATGTCCACGGTAAACGGGTCAATGGCGGTACAGTATCTCTAGATTGTCATAGGTTGCAGATGATGAACTAGATTTCCAAACAACTAATTCAATATTTTTCCAAACTCTGTGTTGTGACCACTCATTAGAATCGTCTCGAAAAGACGATTCTAATGAGTAGTCACAACATAGGGTTTGATAAAAATTTAGAATTATAACGCACTCTGATATTTAGAACCTTGATTGTTTATTTGTGACAATGGCAAATAATGACAGATGGGGAAACGGAAGAATCACAAACTCACCTCTTTGGTGAACAGCGGCGGCGTAACTGTTAGTTCCATGCAGGACTATAGAAAGTCCTGCTAATACTTGCAGCAAGAGCATGTTGTTAAGCTCTGTTGCTGGCGTTTATAATTCACATTTTGTACGTCCTTTTGAAACTACATCCATGTTAACCTGTTGTTTTCACAGAGATGTGTTTGTTGACGTCAAATGTATGTATTAGACCGATACACGTTACAATAACTCATCGCTAGGATATTTGTGACAGTTTGTGTATAACCAGTCTACAATTCTGGACGCGTTCTAGTATCAACCTTGATACAACGTTTACAGTAAAATGTCGTAACAGGTGGAATTGTGGTCCATTTCTCTTATATCAAAACTATCTTTCTGTTTTTCAAACATCAATTACTTCGTCTTTTGTAGGAAAATAGCTGTTACAGCTAATGTTTATTGTTATATTGTATCCGACTTTAAATAAATCTACTTGTATCTTGTATATTGCTGTTAAAGGTGGATAAAATATCATTATTTGGAAGAAGAAGAAGAAGAAGAAGAGTCTCCTTTTTTAACAAAGAAAACGGACTCTCACTCACAAGCCTACACCTAAATAAATAAATCTAGCACTAAGAATCTATAGATCTATATCAAATTTAGATTGTGGTTTACTAACGCAACGGTACTAGATAAAATGTAAAAAAAAACCCCAGAAAAATTGAGTCATCAAAGAAACCTGAATATAATTTTAGATTAGACTGTAGATTTTTATATTTTAATATTATAATCACGAAGTAACAAGACGTGTCTAATTACTTCGTGTCACAAGTTATAATCTAGATATGCAGTAGATCTATATGTAGAATTGTAGATTCTAGATATTTGTTTAACTCAGGACGAACTACACCTGAACGTTTTATATCTATCATCCCTGTTTTCCTTTAAAGTTTGAAAAACATCAATTTTAAATTAGATCTACGATCTGGACCTAACATAATTTCATGTTATGAAATGTACCTGAACTGAATAAAATACATGTATCATTTCCGTTGTTCTGTCATTAATCCCTGAACATGAGATATATCTTTGTGTTGACCGTGGTTAATAAGATCCACTGGAATCTCCATAAAAGAGAATTTTATTTATTTACTCTTCTCAATGCGGACAATGATTTACTGGTTGAATTTTTGCGAAAACTGAGCTGTATACTATTCACAACATGACATAACATTAAAATTTCAAAAGCGTCTTTCAAAATTGACAACTGCTAATTTCATTTTCTTCTGCAATTTTCAGATCATTAAATTTTTAATTTCATCATTTTGAATGCTCGTATAAATTACGCTGAATTTAAAGTACTTAGAATATTTATTTAATATCTGCAAAATGGCACGTACTGGCAAGTGCCCCGGCTACACAGCATTGTGACGAGATGATGTACAATATTCCCTCTCTACAACGGCCCTCCCAACAACGAACCCCTCCTTACAACGACCTTACCGCAGTTCCCTACACAGGACATTTATGTCTCACGCTTTCACTACTGCAATATTTTTTTTATTTGTAAGCTTAAAATCTTCGTCTGCTGTTTGTTTCTCTCAAAGTTACATATAAGTTGAAACTTTGATAGAATAGGGGGCCTCCGTGGCCTATAGTGGTATAGTCACTGTGACTTACATCACTAAGCTCCTCACCGCTGTGAGTTCGAATCCCAGATTTTTACATGTGGGGAAGCCTTCCAGCTGGCTTGCGGAAGGTCGGTGGTTCTACCCAGTTGCCGATTTGTGCCTGTTACAGTGCATAAAGGACTTCTGGGGTCTTCCTCCACCTGTGATTAGCTGGACTTCGCGATATGACTGAAATACTGTTGAAAGCGACGTAAAATCAAAACAAATCAAATCAAATACTTTGATAGAATAAATATAATGACGACTGACAAACAGCTTGAATCCAGATCAGACGCCGCGTTACGCGGCGTCTGATCTCGATTCAAGCTGTTTGCAAATGTGAGCCAAGTCTTAATATTCCCTCTTTATAGCGACTCCCTCCGAACAACACCGTGGCACATCATCTGTGTTTCCCATTGGGTGTCGTTGAAGAGAGGGGGCACTGTATCGGCCTTATCAGTTATTGCAAAGAAATTAGCACAGTATGGGGTACCAATTGATACATACAGAGATAGATCTGTAAACCTAGGTGATTATGAAAGAGTAATTAGCGGAGACATTGAGTGCACGAGGTCCAGTTGAATAAAAGAAACGCTCCAGATCTAAAATTTTGACTAATTTTTGTGAAGGCCCATTCCGTGATCTCTACAACATTTTTTTAAGTCAGTGACTGAACCTGATTAAGTTGATAAAATTTCTGGTATAGACTTTTTGTGTATGACACCGAGTAGGTTCAAACTAACCTTTTAAGTGTTTTGTGTTTCTTTTTTTTTCTTGTTTTTTTTAAAAATTTTTTTAACCTTTTCACTCTCAACGACGCTTAAAAGCGCGTTTGCAAACAGTTTGGATCAGGACCAAAACTGTTTGACACTCATTTTGAAATTTCTTCAGTCGCACCGCCTTATTTTTAACTTTGAAACGACATTGCAGACAGCAAAATTGAAGCAGACGACAATGAAACTTTGAAGGGGATAATCATGAATAATTTGGCAGTGAAAGGGTAAACTTCGGTTTTTCTAATTTTTTTTTTTTACTTTTATATGTAGTGAAAATTCTGGGTAACACTATTCTATGGAGAAACCCCCCCAAAGAAGAACCGCCTATATATAGGGTTTTCTGATCTGGATATAATAACTTTAAAGAAAATGTATAATATTTCAGGCTCTTATAAGCCATATAAAATATTAAATTGATTAAAAGTTTCAGGACTTTTGATTATTGAATGTACCTTAACCCTTAGCATGCTGAATTGCCATCTCCTTCAAATGATATCGTCTGCCAAAAAAGTCAAAGTAAGTTTTTGTTGTTTTGGTGGGGTTTTTTTAACTGAAAAAAGTTGATTATGAGTGACAGCTTCAGTTTAGATCCAGTTCAAACGCCGCGTTACGCGGCGTCTGATCTGGATCCAAACTTTTGCAAATATTATTCAAATTATGATGATTCCCGATCGTACCGACATATAGGTAGTTACGCGCCTTGACGTATATTCATCAAGTATATGGTGTTTTTTTCTTCTTTTTTTGGAATTGGATAGGCGTATTTCTCAAGTACGAGTATATTGTAACACAGTCTGTTTGTAAAAAAATAAAAACAAAATAAGTCATTGACAATTATTTTCCACTTGGTTTTTTTATTTTAAAATTTTAATAAAAATCTTGAGAGAAAAAAACCCCAATTTGATCTTGATCCATGCTGTTTTAACTGAACCTCAAAGCTGAATAGGAGTAGAAAACTGTTTGTATCTCTGTGTATTTTCAGTTTTTTTTAAAGCTACACCGCAGCTTATCTTCATTCAAACATATCATATAATAGAGTCAGATTTCTTATCTAATTGTTAATTTTATGCCCGGAGCACGTGCCTTTGAATATTATAATATAACAACATTGGTCCTGCATACAGTAAAACCTCTCCATTCCGATCACTAATTGTGTTAATTATTAGGAATTTAAAACATGTGACTGCTTAAATGTGACAGTAAAACAGAAAGCTCCTTTGTGAGCTTTCTGTTTTACTGTCACCTTGCTTTACGCTGTTATCTGTCTTTTATACAATCCATTAGCAAAAAACATTTCTAGATGTCGTAATAGAGAGATTTTACTGTATTTACCCAAAATACAGCATGATTGATAATCGTGCACGTTTTGCACGAGCATCAATGCGATCAGCGTATGCGCGAGCGGACCCATGCGCGAGTACTTTTAAGATAGTTCTAAGTGAACTTGCCTTGTTTACGAAAAGAAAATGGCGTCAACGGGAGAAGTTATCTATGAGGTACAGTGGATTTTTGATATTTACTTCTGAATTATAAATACAAAATGCATTCAATGAGTACACTGTGTTTATTAAATATATGATTTATAACTGTAATGGTACTATACTCGCAATTACAGTTTACAATCGGCTGGAACACGATCTGAACTGCATCCGGAAGTGCAAAAACTCACATAGTCATCAATAGGTAGCAATGCCAAAGGCCAGTAGTGGGCGGGGCCTCGGGGGATCTCATGAATATGTATATAGCAATGGCTCCCAACCCGACAATACGTGTATTTTTGTGGTCGCTTAAACACCCTTTATCCATAGCGTGATCGGGATCTCAACACCGGAAATAGCATTCCGAATGATTTAAATAACCGGACATACCTTTAGCACGAGGCCATTCGAAAGATTCCTTGTTGAAAAACAGACGTGAAAAATAAAAAATGTAAGCGCGTCTTAAATTAGACATTTGGGGATTATTTAAAAAGCATTTTATATTATATTAAACATTTCTTTGCATGTCACAACCAAAAAAAAGTAAGATATCGACCGTGAACATACTCCAATTCTGTTTCAAAGTATGCAGGGGTTCGACAGCCAAGGGAAATAATTTGTCTCCCAAATTATCTCCCAAAATGGCCGCACCCACAGGTACTTGACACATACATCTAGATCTATTACCAAAAAAAAAAAAAAACCTTTTTTTACTCTACATCTACTATCCTATAGATACAAGGTATACCACAGGTACTTGACACATACAAATAGATCTATTACAAAATAAAAAAAAAATATTTTACTATACATCTACTATAGATACAAGGTATACCACAGGTACTTGACACATACAAATAGATCTATTACCAAAAAAAAAATTATATATTTTTTTTACTATACTTCTACTAGTCTATAGATACAATAAGGTATACAACCACAGGTACTTGACACATACATATAGATCTATTACCAAAAAAATAAATAAAAAATTGTACTATAGATCTAGATCTACCTCTATAGATACAAGATATACAATGCAATTCGACAGGTAGTCTTAACCATCGACTTTTAAGGTAATTCAGAATGGTCATATTGAATTCTGGCTATTGTAGTCAACTTTGAGGTAAAATGCTACTCATGCTTTACAGAGATGAGTCTCAATCAAAACACACAGTCCAATTCAAAGCATATGTATATGTTCTAACACTGACCGAACTATGCCAACAAAAGCTGCCTCGGTAATTATTTACAAACATTAAAACAAAGGGATTTTTTGGGCAAATGCACCGAACTGTATATCAAACAATTCAACAGAAAAACTATGACAAATTGCAACCCGGTACTTCATTGAGATGACAGGGATGTTATTTTCACGCATTTCTTTCTGAATAGGTGTTTTGAATATATTTATCACGTGTAGTCCAACAATTCCACCGCCATTTTGAAGCCAAAAACACGACATGTATAGTGAAATGTGGTACGAGTATTTTAGATACAAAGCCCTGTTCCTACGTTGATCATACACTTTTACTTGATTTTCTACAAGGCGAGAAATGAGACTACAGCATGCACTTTTCTAATTCCCAGATCAATATTGTTTTTTATTAGATTCTCTCTCCTGAAAACCTGTTCGCTTTTGTTTACATACAGGCTAAAAGATGACGCCGAGTCACTCGTTATGGAAGAAATATTATTGCGCTCCAAAACTACTTTCGCGAAAAGATCGTATTAATTTTCGCAAACATGAACGTTATTGTTTTAGATACAATTTTTCTAATTCAGATTCAACCGTTTTTAAAGACGAAGTCGCAATTTATAGCATTTTAGATAATTCTGTCGTGATTTTTTCTTCATAGGCGAATAACGCATTTAAAGTACAAACGACAATACTGACACCGGCTTTGCACAAAAAGTACACATTCATACCCTATTGATTATAACATATATGCGAATTAAACAATTAATTTCCAAGCATAAAATCAGAAACGTATGCTAACATTTGCATAATCGCACTATGATCTGTCTCAAAACCAATAATATAATACAGGTAAGATCTAATTATATTGGCGTCAGTTAACGATTTTCGTTCGATAAGGGCGAACTCTCATTGTTGTTAACAAATGGGTTACCTTCGGAAATCTTGAAAATCTCGTGCAAATTGTGTGCAACCACCAGGTATAAATATCTTTCTACGGTGTGGTGTTTGCGTCCGAGTTAAGAATTTTTCACAAATTTCTCTGGAAAATTCATTTGAAATATAATCTATCTTCCTTCCAATGGGGAATAGAAATTTTCCCCTGGGGAAAATAAAAGGGGTTATTGTCAAAGCGTTCCATAGTCAAAGCATACCGAGTCAAAACGTACCCTTTTTGGTTTAAGCGTACCACATAAAGGATATGTAGGGGGAAATGTTCAATACGGTATTAAGTGATAGTTGATTGATTTTCGCACATTTTATACCTGTAAAATGCGTTATTAGTGTATTTTACATAAACCTTGATCGTTGTCACCCATACACATACTTATCTAGCACACGTCGTGACGATGAACAGTTATGGCATGTGCATGCATGTATCTCTTATTGTTACATTAAAATAAATTGCACCTAGCAAAGAGTACACTCATCATTTATGTACCTGTAAACATAAGATTGGTATAATGCAAGCAGTGTAGACCCAGATCAGACAGCCTAAATGACCCACTGACCACAGTCTGCACTGTTAGTCACTTTGCTATGTACGGATGATTTGTAAACATAAATAATTATCGTCTGCTTCAAATGGATCGTTTGTGATAAAGCTAAACACCATTCCTTTATGGGTTTCTTTTTCTAAAAAAAGAAGCTACTCATGAATGATAACCAGTTTGAACCAAGACCGGACACCGCATTACGCGTCATCCTCTTCTGGATATGTAAAAATATGTAAGTTTGATATAGGGGCCTATAGAATTTTTTTTATCATATATATATGTTATCAATATCAAAACTACTTGTAGCTGCTTAATAAGATTTATCGACGGCGTGAAGTTATTAATATTCAGTTATGCTAAACAGCAAACATTTAGATCTACAACCATCAGACATCGTTAAATGAAAATCTAATTAATACTCATAGCAAGTGTTATCGAAAAGGTACCTCTGCAGTTTTCATGCAAACTAAACCGGAAGTTGACCTGTTACGCTATAATTATGCCATAAACAATGAGCGTACCTAGTGTTACTGGCCCGTGTCAGAACTTGATAACTTATCAGGCTTCATTCGACGAACTGCTTGAACATTCGCAAAATCTTTACAGCCATGACCGGGAAAATTCGAGCATTGTAGAAACGTCAACCAAGGTACATGTATATGTACGTATGGGTATGTCAAGTTATACGTCGAATTAGTGACACTTGTTTGTCATTGTGATAGTTTTGCGTGTTCTAGTTTTATCTATTTTTAAATTATATTATAAAATAACTATAAATATTATACTAAATAATGAAATGTAGATTTATTACTGCGAAATCTCGAAAGTTATGACTTAATTACTTAAAATATATGCCAATACATGCATATATGATTAGTATCCACAATGGAAAAGGACAGGTATATACGAGTAGTTGTGTCATCAGCGAATAGGTGTACTTTGAATTGACTTAGCATACCCGCGAAGATCGTTAATGTAAATGAGGAATATTAATGGGCCGAGGACATTACCCTTGGGGACATCTGATGGAACTGGGATGGTGGAGGACAAGTATATATTTGCAGCTACTGCCAGAGACCTGAGAGACTGGTCCTCTTATGTCATAGTGATGTAGCTTGGCCAGTATTTTTTCGTGATTGACCATATTTAACCTTGTCCGCTTACTAACTCTTATACTTTACAACCAAGTAAAATTACTCTTGAACAACTATAATTTGCCAATGTTAGCCTTGTCCTTTTTGTGACTCAAGCAGTTTAAAGCTGAATTGTAAAAACTTTTCGAACATGTTGATATGAATGTGTAAATCTTGGCCAATTTTGAATACCGGCTTAATTGAATAAGGCATACTGATTTACAAAAAAGAACAAACCATTTTAGCCCTGTTTTCTCTGTTACTGAAATAATTTTCATGGGATTTAGCCAGATTTTTCGGACAGTGTTTGCAGTAGTTCAGTATTTGCAATGCTGGTAAGACGGTCACGAATGACCACAACATACCTTCTTTACCCCTGGAATGATTTTCATTTAACTGTAACTTATGGCCGTGTTGATACTATGTGTTGAACTTGAGCAGTTCTGTCATTGTGTCTTACTCCTCCTTTTGTGGGATCCTTTCTGACTTAGTCAGTGTTCTAGTTGCATTTGAAATCCACAATAGTTTGTACAGGCACTAGCATGCTGCTGTTATGTAGCATTCATTTGATTTTTTATTTTGACAATGTTAGACCACCATACTTTTCAAAGGACTTATTTCAATTACATGTGTTAGCCAATATGGAGAATTGAAATGCTTGGTGACAATGGATATAATGTCAGACTATATAGTGTTCAAATAGACATTCTAAAGAGAAAATAAGGATCCCTTGCACCTCGGGAACAGTTTGAAAATTACGATGTCATAGATAGTTTTGGAATTAGTTAACCGCAGATGTTGGTGGAATTGCCCAAAATTTGGTAAATTTGGAGGTAATTTCTTTACACTATAAAAACGTTTTTATTTTTTTCTATTAATGCAAATGAAAAGAGGGATATAATTTTCAGTTGTATAGAGTGGCATTTTTAGGGGTTGAGTAATATCTTTGCTGTTTTCACCATAAATGCACCGCTACTACTTGTTTTGGTGGCCATCTTGATTCGCCATTCTGAATTACCTTAAACTGGTGCTAAAACTGACTAGATCGCCAATATTCTCTTGTGGTACCCTTGAGAAATGATTAATTTATCAATATCTAGTTTTTATTTAATCAAATTCCGTCAAATAACGCCACAGTACATGAATTATGACGAAAAAAGTGCATCAAAAAGTTTTATGTTGTTTGGGACGTCCAGTTTTTTTATTTGCCAAAATAAGGGGAAATCTTGTCGGTTTGCACATTTAACGGTCTTTATTGGTGGCATTTTCACATTGATTCATTAGAGCAAACACGTTTATGTCAAAACATGACCCTCTTCGCTATCAGCTATATGAAAAATACATGTACATGTAATTTGGCACGAAATTGACAGTGAAAGACTAATTTCATTTTAAATGCCATTTTCAATACCGGAATGGGTCGAATGAACGGAGTGATTTCATTGGCCAAAATTAAACAGGTAAAGTTTTTTTTTAATTTTGCATTCTATGTAAATTATATAAAACTGAAAATATTTCATTTAAAGATGATTCATAACATTTGGTGCAAGTTCCAGTCGCATAGGCCGTTTACTTTGAACACCTAACAGATCACACCTACATACATGTTGGCCCGTTGCTAAGGAATGAGGCCGTCCCAAACGACATAAAACTTTTTGATGCACATTTTCATTATAATGCACATACTGTGGCGTTATTTGACGGAATTTGATGAAACAAAAAATAGATATTGAAAGTGGAATGTGACACGCCACCATCTTAAGATGTATGAACACACTAGGTTTGGTCAACATAGAAGATATGGTATATGAGTTATGCTTTTAACAAGATATTTCGTTAATCATTGTCAGAAGTCAAGGTCAAAATGGCCTGAACGTGGTATGTGATAACGCCACCATCTTAAGTTAAAGATGTATGAACACACTAGGTTTGATCACCATAGAAGATATGGTATATGAGTTATGCTTTTAATAAGATATTTCGTTAATCATTGTCAGAGGTCAAGGTCAAAAGGGCCTGAAAGTGGTATGTGATACGCCACAATCTTAAGATGTGTGCACACACTATGTTTTGTCAGTCTAAACAATATGGTATATGGGTTATCGGTTTTTTTAACAGGATTTTTCCCTAATCAAGGTCAGAGGTCAAGGTCAATCATACCTGAAAGTGTTATATGTAACTCCACCATCTTAAGAGGTATGCACTCACTAGGTTTGGTCATTATAGAAGATATGCTATATGATGTATGCTTAACCTTTGAACCAGATTTTTCAATAATCAAGGTCAGAGGTCAAGAGGGCCTGAAAGTGGCTTGTTACACGTCACCATACTAAGATGTATGCACACACAACATTTTGTCATCATAGAAGATATGGTATATGAGGTATGGTTCTAAAATGATTTTTCAATAATTAAGGTCAGAGGTCAAGGTCAAGAGGGCCTGAAAGTGCCATATAACACGTCACCATCTTAAGATGTATGGACACACTAGGTTTTGTCATCATGGAAGATATGGAATATGAGTTATTCTTTTAACAAGATTTTTCAATAATCAAGTTCAGAGGTCAAGGTCAATGTCAAATTTGCCGGGAAACTGTTACACAACATTTAGTTATCCCAATATATATCCACACCACCAGGTTGTGTCATCTTACGTGACATATTAAAGAAATTTTGAAAAAATTATGCTCGGGACACTTTTGGGATGGACGGATGGCAGAACAGATAGCCGGACGGGTGCGATGGATAAGCAGAATGAAAAAAAAAATATTCCTATATAGTCCCCAATACCCAGTTGGGGTATATCAATATCTAAATTGTTAAAAAACACATTAATTACTGTATTGCAGACTTGGGTTGCTTTTTGAAGAGAAATGAAAAAAATAAATTCTGAGGCACAGATTGGGTCATTTCTTTTTTTCATTTTTTTTTTCAATCGTTGTACTTTAACATTAGTTTTTGTTTCTTTTATACATGTTTAGGTCAAGATCTACCCATTAAGCACAAAATATCCCTGAAATTATTTTTTAAAAAAAATCCTTTGGCATTGCTACAATAGGGTTGGGCCAATTTTACTTGTAAACAACCGTGTCGGACGGGTTCTGACTACGATCATAGATGCATCTTTATCATGAATGTAACTCATGACTCGTCTCGAAGTAAATAGATATTCAGCAAAGAAAAACGTAGAATCCAAGAGCGACATTAAGATTAAATTAATTATAAATGGAGCTGTTTAAAGTTCATAGCCTAGGTTTATCATAACCTGTAAGGCCTTGCTGTACAATTATATATCTATGTTATAATGTATTACTTCTCTTCATCAATACTGATGATTATGAGAAGGGGCACTATTTACTATAATTTAGGTGCACCATTGGGACTGTACCCGGCCGGTCACTTTATCCTGACACCGACAAACCAGTCGTATTACTAACCCGAAATTCTGAGCGCCAAGGTGGGGAGCCATTACTACCAATTTTCAAGCCTTTGGTTTGACCCGGCCAGGGATTGAACCCGCAACCTCCTGCTCTGCAAGCGTACGAATTATCGATCTGCGACATCCCGTAAGCAGCAGTCAGAGGAATACCTATCCAATTAAGCCTGCCTCTAAAACAGGCTGATAACCAACAGCTATCATTTGATTGGTTTATATAATTATTTCAGACCTGTCAAGGTAATCATCTCTAATTGATGATTTAATCCCTTTAACTAGGGATAAACAAAGCGACGGCCATATTGGATTTTACCGGGGGTCTGTTGATCCATTTATTAGCGACCAAGTATAGCCATATATTTACGCGATATTACCTGGATTTTGTAAGAAATAAACAATTTATTTTTAAAATTGTTGAGTTTGATTTTTTTCATAATGAAACTACGAAAAAATCCGGTCGAATCAGTATAATTTTAACCACGGAATTTACCGATTTTTTGGTGCGAGATTACCACTCGGAAAACACCAAAATTAACTTTCTAAGCTATTTCCTCAGTATATTAATCGAGTACGGTTAGATAATATTACTATGAATGTTAAATAAGTATATCGCATTCAAAAACGAAAAATGTGTTTGATAAATTTAACTATCTACCGCGATCGATCGCCGATTTTGTAAGTACGGTCGTACAGTAATTCGGACATTCCATATTTCGGATAAGAAATTATAGCCATTTTAGTTGATAGTCATTCATTCTATTTAATGTATTTAGAAATAATTAAGCCTCAAAATATGTACCAAACGTCCTACAATTTTTCTTCAGACCGATTTGTTGATTGCAACACTTCCAGTTGAAATGAAACTTCTAAATTATTATCTAAAATGCAATGAATAAGTGTACACTACAGGTAATTTTTTTTTTAAAAACCAGAAACGTTTTCTAAGTATATTAACTCAGATAAGTTGTTTAATGTTGTTTTGTGAAAATAATAATATTAAAACCTAAATACTTTATAAAAATTGATAACAAACTGCTTTTAACCCCTTTGAATAATTAACACAATATATATATTATCAAAAAGTCTTCTGTCAAATTTTTGAAATTTGCTCTGATGGTAGTTACTACAATTATAACCCTGGCCAGGTCCTAGGTACTTAGGTAACTAGTATTTAATCTTGATCTGAAATATTAACAAAAGCAAGAAAAGCTGTCAAAGAGTTGAAATTACTGTATTTTAACTGTTTTTGTCTATTTGACTATTAATAATTTGTAGAAACATACTTGTACTAATTTAGCAGGTCTATTTCAGGGTTTTACTGTACAGTAAATTTTTCAAAATTATAAGTGCATAGTATACATATTTTGTGCTGACTTTGAAGTGAGACTTGGATTATAAACTGTATCAATTCTCGCTTTTTACAAGATTCAAGGACAATGACACCTGAATTAAGGGTTTAAGCTGCAGCCAAACACTGAAGCAACATTGAAGTCTAAAAATACATGTAATTGCAAAAATAACCATATTTAAGAAGCAATATCAATATGTTAGACATTTGGGTCATGTTTGCAAATCAAAGGCTATTTTAAGGCAAGATAATACAGCATTTTCGCGCACAAAAGATTGGGACTTCCTGAAATTATGGATAGGACTTCCATTTTCAGCATACTGGAAGTCCGGACTTCCTGAAAAAATTCTTTAGTGCAACCCCTGATACAGGCAGTATGCTTTTATACGGCCTACACATTGAGTGAATAAAACAAGGAATTTGATGGAATAAAGAAATAATTCTCATTACCCCATAGATTTCGTAAATGTCGCCAGCCATGGGCGCCGCCATTGTTATTTGCCATGACGTCATTTCCGGATACCAAGGGGAATGCCTAATTCACCAACCAACCAAACTTTTGTAATTTTTTCGTAATTTCTATAGAGTAGAAATCAAATAAATGAAAAACCTATGCCTCTGCACCAGACAAATCAGGTTGTTTTGGCCGGTTGTTCGGCAAAATTCAACGGCAAAATGCGATATTTGGATAAAACTGTCTTTTGAAAGAAGAGCTTTTTAGCATGTGAGGTAACTCTTATGAATTTCTTCAAGGTTCGGTATAAATCGCGACCGGAAAATGACACTCTTATACTTTCTAGAAACAGGTTTTGGCAGTAATAGGTGTCACAGGGGGGGGGGGGGGGGGGGGGGGGAAGATGAAAGATGCAGCCTGACCGGGACTCGAACCGGGACCTTCGGACTACCGTTCCGACGCTCTACGGACTGAGCTAGCCAGCTGACTACAAATTAATCTCCCCAAATGTGTTAGGTTCGGTACCGTGACATACTTCCCCACGAAATTGAAATTCGTCCTCGAATTACTCTACATGAAAGTAGTTAGTCTATGTTATATTTGCAGACAATGTTAAGCTAATCATAAAGTAACAGTCACGGTCCCTCGTTGGGCGCCAAATGTCACAGGAGAGAAAAATATGCAGCCTGACCGGGGCTCGAACCCGGGACCTTCGGACTACCGTTCCGATGCTCTGCTCACTGAGCCAGCCGGCTGACTACAAATTAATCTCCCCCAACTGTGTTAGGTTCCGTACCGTGACATAGGTTTTACCTATAGTTATACTAGCCGTGTGATATCAATATAGTGCATGACTGTGAACCTGGCAATCCGGGTTTTGATCCCAGGTCTGAGTGGGTATGTTTTTTTCTTGTGGTTTTCTTAGACCTGTTAATAATAAATCAGGCAAGCCTTTCTTTTTAAAAGGAAATGTTATTTCATGGCATTTTTTTTATCTTTTGCAGGACTATATGTACAAATACACAGGAAGGAGTCGTTCAATATTTTGGGGAAAGGCAAATCCGTGGAGAGAAAAATACTTTATACTTAAGAGAGTGGGAAATAAACCGATATTAGAATATTTTAACAAGAAGCCAAAGATAAAAGGAATTAGTCCTAAAGGTAAATACAACTACCAGTACATCAAACACATTTAACCCATAGCCTGGTGCTACTTTTGAAGACAGGTGACAACTTGAAGCAAGTTGGTAGTAAAGCAGAATGCCCCCTTTAGGCACACATTCTGCTTTACTTTCAGCCAGCTGTAAGCTACAATCTGCTAGGATATACCAGTAAGAAACATTTCTTACCGTCATCTGATTAGGCTCCAAACACTCTTTATAATGGACTTTTTCTACATCTACTATTGTCATAAAAACTGAATTTGATTTAGCACCTAGACATTATTTTTAAACATGATAACCTTCAGTAAACTTTTTAAGTTATAAAAGTTTACAAGAATTAAACATTGATGTACAGTAAAACTCTCTATTAAAACCACTGACTTGTGTTAATTATTAGGTATTTATCATTTATGGCAGGTGACTGCTTAAAGCAAGGTGCTGTCACCTTTCTTTAAGCTGTCACCTGTATTTTATACAAACAATAAGCCTTCATTTGAGTGGTCGTAATAGAGAGGTTTAACTGGATTACAGTCAGACTTATAATATTATGTCGGCTCTAAATGACCTTTTTGTGTCGATGGGCCGTAAAACACCATTCATTCATTCATTCATTCATTCATTATAATATTATGTTTATTGGTAATTTGCAGAAGCAGGTAGATTTTTGAAAACTAGTGACTGCCTAATAAAGATTAAAAAATACAAGCAAAGGAACTAGCATGGACTGCTATCTCCAGGGATTTAAAACTCAAGTTTGACTGTATTGTACAATATTAGGTAAAGTGGATTTATGGCCAAGTTTCCGAGTGGAGAAGGTTACCAACATGAAGAACCGAGCCTATGTGTTCCAAGTGACCACGCCTACTACCACCCTGTGTCTGTCAGCTGACGAGCAGCGCAGTATGGATATGTTTGTATTCTTCCTGCAGATACAGTGTAGACTAAAGGAACAAATCACATGTAAGTCAGTGTTCTTGTTCCGTTGGTAAAGTTTACTCCATGACCTATTTCTAGTATTAAAGATAAGTGTTACTTAAACTTTAAAGCAGGTTAAAAGTAAAGCAGAATGCACATTTAGGTACATTCTGCCTTTATTTCAAACTGCTATAACCTACAATCTGCTAGGATATTTTATCACATAAAACCGACTCTGGGAGTGTTATAAAGCCATTCAATAAACTATAGTGAAATATCAATATTTGGGCTCCGGCCCTACCTGTTTGTCCACGAGCGCTGCATGGCGCTGGGCGCCAAATGACATCATTTGCCATGGCGTTACTGTAAACAACGTCAAGTTTTGGCGGAAAATACATATGGCGGAGAGACAAAAAACTACGGATTCAGTTCACTCAAAAGTGTTTTAAAATGTTTATGTGATAAATAGGATCTAACATTCGTGCTCATTATTTATCATTCTTAATAAACTCGTTGACTAAAACAAATATAATGCTCGCCAAGGCTCGCGTCATATTGTTTTAGTCAACTCGTTTATTAAAAATGATAATTAATGAGCACTCATGTAAGATCCTCTATGTAATGTTTGTGAACATAGAGATTATAAATTTCTAATGTTGCACATTCATAAATGTAAAAAATGGAACTTTTTTCTTCAGTGTTAGAATAAATTAACTGCATAAAATGCATATCTATTGAGTAAAGGGTTAAATCAATAACGTCTACCATTTATCATTGTGTCTGGACTGAAAATTGTTTGTTATGATAAAAATCAACTGAACCTAAGAAATATTATTGACATTATTGGGATTGGAAAAATTTGTATATATACATGCATTATTTTTATGCCTTTTGCATAGATCTACTGATTCATGTGGCATATTGTAAATTTATTGTCCTGTCCATCTGTTCCCCTATAGGGGTTGACCATTTTGTCTAGCATCAACACCCTTTATTAGAATGCTTGGATACTTATGTAGTTATATATAAAGAAATTCCCATCTATCCTTATCACCCAACCTTGATTTCTTCTTGACCCTGACCTAATTTAGACTTTATAAAAATATATAGTCGAACTTCGATATCTCAAACTCGGTTAACTCTTTCCTCCCTGCAACTTTAAATGGGCAATTCCAGTTTCCATTTAAGTCTTTTCCATTTCTGACTTTTAAGGGTTGTTTTTGTCAATATTTGGCATTTTGACAAACAGTGAAGACCCTGAACAGAGGGCTCCTGGGTCTTCACAGTTTGCATAGGACAAGTGTACTTTTCACAGGTTCACTGTTTGAAAAGGACGCCAATATGCGGGACTAGGGTTCAAAGGGTTAAGTCGAACATACCCATATTTCAAAGTTAAAACGTGGCTTAGCCACATTTTAACTTTGAAATACGGGTATGTTTGACATAACCGAGCATGAAATAATGAAGTTCATGTGTGGACATATCGGATAGTTTGAGTTGAGCAAGTTCGAGATATTGAAGTTCAACTGTATTGTAAAGCATGTGATCAAGGGCATATGCGTTTTTTGAATATGGCGTGTTGTTAAAGGTCTGTATGCTTCTTCAATGAACACCCTTTATCTTCTAGCTGAGCTATTCACAGTAGAACCAGAGAACTCGGAGGCATTACGGCGTATAGGAGCGCGGGGTACCAACTGTATTCTACATATTTCACCCTTTGGAGTCACATTAGTTCTACAGGTGAGATTTAACCCATTACCCAATAAATAAGCCTTTTTACGCCTCTAATTTATTCCTCCACGAAAAAAAAAAATCCAATTTATTAAGTTAAAATTGTTAACTATTAGAAAAAATGTCTTTATCCTAGCAGATGATAGCTTAAAGCAGGCTGAAAGTAAAGCAGAATGCACCTTAACCCTTTCCCCCATAGAAGCGACTTTTAGCGTATTTAGTTTATTCCTCCGCTGAAGAAAATAGTTCCAGTTTATACCCTCATGAACAATTACCATTTCAAATATCTTATATAGCATCGCATATTTTAGCTTAAAGCAGGCTGAAAGTAAAGCAGAATGTGCCTTAAGGCACATTCTGCTTTACTTTCAACCTGCTTTAAGTGGTCACTTGTCTTCAAAACTATAAACAGGCTATGAGGTAAAGGGTTAAGGCGCATTCTGCTTTACTTTCAACCTGCTTTAAGTGGTCACTTGTCTTCAAAACTATAAACAGGCTATGAGGTAAAGGGTTAAGGCGCATTCTGCTTTACTTTCAACCTGCTTTAAGTGGTCACCTGTTTTCAAAACTAGAAATATGACATGGGATAATGGGTTAAAGTAATTTGTTGAACCTCCATAATTGAAATTAGCCTAGATTAAACTTACGCATTTTCCTCAGTTGAATTTAGATACTACATGTGGTACTTCAAGCTGGTCTAACACCTAACTACATAGCCTGTTTCTAAGTATTGAAGACAGGCGACCACTTAAAGCAGGTTGAAATAAAACCCAGAATGCACATTGCACTTCTGCTTTACCTTCAGCCAGCTTTAAGCTACCATTTGCTAGAATACAGGAAACATTAATTTATTATGAATACTCATGACTACATGTACAAAAATTGAAACTAATTTCTTGAGTGAAAGAATGAATTAAAGGCGTTAAGGCGTCACATGTATCTATGGAGTAAATGGTTAACCCATTATCCCATAAATAAACCTTTTTACGCCTTTAATTTATTGCTCCACTGAGGAAAATAGTTTTAATTTATATAATTATGAATATGTATTGAAAGAAATCTATTCTATATTCTCAAAGATGGTAACTTAATAAAGCAGGCTGAAAGTAAAGCAGAATGCATCTTACGGTGCATTCTGCTTTACTTTCAACCTGCTTTAAGTGGTCACCTATCATCAAAACTAGAAACAGGCTATGGAGTAAATGGTTGAGCAAACCTGTATTTAAATTCTTCCATTAAAGACATTACCCCAGTCCATTCATTGATCCCCCCATTGTTCTCACTAGGCATAAAAGTAACTGTAAAGCATGAGAAAAGTGTGCTCAGCCAATGTCAGAAATCTCAAGTTTTCTATGGAGGCCCTGACATACTCACACTCAAGGGGGTTTTCAATCGGTTTTTAACTTTTACTAACCAAACTATCAAACATAAGGTATGGGCCTCACATGAGACGCTTCAATGGTTTTCTTGCCTAGACATATATACAGGTAAAAGCATGCTGCATGCTTTAACTCAAACTTTGTATGAGACTAGGTGTTGCCACCCAAGCTAGGTCAAGTAATGTCTTTAACTCTTTCCTCCCTGAAACTTTAAATGGACAATTCCAGTTTCCATTGAAGTCTAGTCCATTTCTGACTTTAAAGGGTTGTTTTTGTCATTGTTTTGCATTATGACAAACAGTGAAGACCCTGATCAGAGGGCTCCTTTAGGAGCCCTCTGATCTGGGTCTTCACTGTTTGCATAGGACAAGTGTTCTTTTCACATGTACACTGTTTGAAAAGGACGCCTATAGGCGGGACTAGGGTTCAAAGGGTTAAGTAGTCGCTAAAATCAAGATGGACTGTAGTGTCTTACCAAGAAAGATTCTTTGTTTTTCAGTCCAATAAAGCCATGTTGGGTCAGTGGCCTTTGAAGAGCATCAGGTCGTACGAAAGTTCAGAGAGAGGCCAGTTTTCTATCGAGGCTGGTCGTATTGCTCCGATGGGGGATGGTCTGTATATATTCAATGTGGAGCTGGGAGAAGATGCAATGATCTACGATGTTTTGGATAGATATGTAATGGACAATCTCGACAAAGTACAGGTGAACAATTAAGTCTTTAACCCGTAACCTGTTTCTAGTATTAAAAAAATAGGTGACTACTTAAAGCAGGTTGAAAGTAAAGCAGAATGCGCCTTAAGGCATATACTGCTTTACTTTCAGCCTGCTTTAAGCTACCATCTGCTAGGATATTGTAGCTTAAAGCAAGATGATAGTGAAGCAGAAAGAGCTTTATGCTTTACTGTCATCTTACTTTAGTTTAACCCTTTAACCCATAGCCTGTTTCTGGTTTTTGAAAACAGGCGACTACTTAAAGCAGATGACATGTACTTTACTTTCAACCTGCTTTCAGTGGTCAACTGTCTTCAAAACCAGAAACAGCCTGTAGAGTAATGGGTTAACTCTTTGCATGCTAGCGGCGGATATATCCGCGGATATATCCGCCACATCTGCCACAGTAATTACCTTTGCAAACAGTTTGGATCCGGATGAGACGCTGCGAAACGCGGCGTCTCATAAGGATCCAAACTATTTGGCACTCTGAACATGTTTTGAAAAGAAATTTAGAAAATTCTATTTTTAGAACAATAGCAGACGACAATTGTTGCAGACGAAAAAAATTACCCAGCATGCAAAGAGTTAAGCAATCACCTGTAATATACACTGAAACAAACTGGAAAGTGTTATCACAAATTTAGCTGTACCAATATTAGTGGCAATGTGTATGCTAGAGCAAATTCATGAGATAAATATTCAAGAGGCTTATGTTAGTGAGTTTAGAATGCAGAATCTCTAAATTGGTGAATTTGTTTGGTATGGACTCAGTGATAGTTATAATTGGCTTTTTATTGCTGAAGGAATTACTGTAAATAATACAAACATAGTCTGTGTAGTTTGCTTAGCCCCTTCACTGTCTTACCCAAACAGGGCTCCAGATAAGAGGTAGTTATTTCAACAAATCAAACATTTTATCACTCATTCAGCACCAAATCCTATGGTGTTACTTCTCATTAGAATCGTCTCGAAGAGACGATTCTAATGAGTAGTGACACCATAGGGTTTAATTCAGAAATAAAGATTTTAAGTTTTGAAAAACCACTCTTATCTGTTGCTCTGCCCAAAGTACAATGGCTATTCGCAAACAGTTCAGATCCTGATCAGATGCCTCATTACGCAGCGTCTTATCAGGATCCAAACTGTTTGACACAGTCATGTCAATATTTCTTTTAGATCAAAATATCTAAATTTCAAATTGATAAAAGCAGACAGCAATTGTTTAAAGCAGATGACATCATGGCAGAGGAGGGCTTAATGCTGTTTAGTGATACAGAACTATTGTTTAACCCTTTCATCGCCAGAATCGCCTAAAGTCGAATTTTCAAACAGTTTTGATCCTGATCAGACGCCGCGTAACGCGGCGTCTGATCAGGATCAAAACTGTTTGACACTCGTTTCGATATTTCTTATGTCATTCTCTCTTAAATCTAACTTTGAAATTATTTTGCAGACAACAATATTGAAGCAGATGACACAATAACGGTATAGGGGTAAAAAACTCAAAAATAATTTGGCGCCAAAAGGGTTAATCTGGAATTTCCTTGAATCTTGGATAATATAAAGAAATTGTCTTATTTTTACTTGTAATCCCTAACAGCATAGGAATGTTAAATGTGAGGTTTGGTATTGTTGTAGTTCATTAGCAACAGTAAAACTCTGGTATTTAGATCATTCAAAGCCCTGTGGCGATAAGGGGAAGTAATTCCCATAGAAGATCTCACAGTTCACCTGTAACCCAGCTGACTGTCAGTATGCGAAAATGTCTGGGTAAAAATCAAAATTTTGACAACGTAGAAATATTTTTAATGTGTATCTTGTAACCATGGTGACAAAAATGTCTGAAATATATGTCAATATTTTATATTTTAAGCCTGGTAACCATGGTGATGCTGAAGAACTGGAGGATTATGTGTTAGAGGCCGAGCGTTTGCTGGGACTGACTGTGGTGTCGGCATGTACGACTGACAACTCTGATGTACGCCACATAGTCAACAATAACTGGAACACAGACCTTATTACACCGCCTAGTATGTCATCTAAACTCTTTAACCCATTACTCTATAGATATGCATTTTAATGAATTTAATTTATTCCTCCACTGGAGAAAGTAATTTATAGAGTCATGAATATGTATCATAAGAAATATTTTCTGCTTACCAGATGATAGATTAAAGCAGGCTGAAAGTAAAGCAGAATGCACCTTACTGCTTCTTCTGCTTGACTTTCAACCTGCCTTAAGTAGTCACCTGTCTTCAAAACTAAAACAGGCTACGAGGTAAAGGGTAAGGCAAATTCTGCTTTACTTTCAACCTGCTTTAGGTGGTCACCTGTCTTTAAAACTAAGCACAGACTATGCGGTAAAGAGTTACAGCACATTCTGCTTTACTTTCAAACTTCTTTTTGTGGTCACCTGTTTTCAAAAGTAACGACAGGCTATCGGGTTAAGGGTCAAGGCGCATTCTGCTTTACTTTCAAACTGCTTTAAGTGATTGCCTATCTTCAATATTAAAAACAGGCTATGGGGAAAAGGGTTGAATACATTGTCAACTGAAGATGTTGACTGCAAAAATCCTGAAATTGATTTCTTCTTTATATTAAAGAAACAGAATTGGAATGACAAACAGTTTGGGTCCTGGTCAAGCCCTACAATTTAGTGTGGCCTGATCTAGGTCCTAACTGTTTACAGAAATCTTTATTACTTTCGTATACACTATATCATCTTAACAATTAGCTCAGAATGAGTGAATACATAACTTTTAGCACTCCATGAGCAATATCTTAGCCGTTATTAACACCTTCACTGCCTTACAACGAGTAAAACAGTTATTTGCAAATAGCTTGGATCCTGATCAGATGCCGCGTAAAGTGATATCTGATCACTATTTGACACCCATTTTAATATTTCTTAACTCTTTCCTCCCTGAAACTTTGAATGGACAATTCCAGTTTCCATTTAAATCTAGTCCATTTCTGACTTTTAAGGGTTGTTTTTGTCAATGTTTGGCATTATGGCAAACAGTGAAGACCCTGATCAGAGGGCTCCTAGGAGCCCTCTGATCTGGGTCTTCACTGTTTGCATAGGACACATGTACTATTCAAATGTACACTGTTTGAAAATGATGCCTATATGCGGGACTAGGGTTCAAAGGGTTAAGTCAAAATACCTTAAATTTGAGATATAAAAGCAGACGACAATTGTTTAAAATTGATGATGTCATGACAGTGAAGGGCTTACTGCTATGAAGTTTGTAATACAGTGCTACCTCTCTTGAGTAAGACAGAAAGAGGAACTTTAATGAAACATGGCAGCTCAATGTAGGCCTAAAGTAATGAAGAAACCCCCTTTAGTAGCTTACTGCGTTACTTTTGTCCTGGAGTGAATTCATTTAAAAAATGATATTATATAAATATAAGATGGCAGTTTGCGTGACATTCAAATTGTCAACCCTCGAAAAACCAAGAATGTCATTCTCGGCTTCGCCTCGGGTGACATTCTGTTTCTCAGGTTGACAATTTGAATGTCACGCAAACTGCCATCTAATATTTATTTTATTACACCGAGCTGATCAACCCTGGCTGTGGAATTGTCTCGTTCGTATTTTTAGCTCTGTGTCCGTCGTCGTGCGTCGTTAGTCGTCCGTCGTGCGTCGTCGTTAACAATTGCTTCAAATGACATCTCCTCCTATACCGCTTGACAGAATTCAACCAAACTTTACAGAAATGTTCCTTGGGTCAAGCTCTGTCAAATTTGCTCAAAGAATTAAAAACAATGCAGAACTCTGGTTGCTATGGCAACCAAAGTGAAAAAATAAGGAAATCTTAAAAAATCTTCTTGTCAAAAACTGCAAGGGCCAGAGCATAGATATTTGGCACATAGCATCATCCACAGGTCCTCTATCAAGTTTGTTCAAATTATGCCCCTGGGGTCAAAATTGGCCCGCCCCGGGGGTCACAGTTTTACATTGAGTTATATAGTGAAATTTTCAAATGTCTTCTTCTCTGAAACTAATGTGGCCAGAGCTTTGATATTTGGCATTGTGACACTTCTAGATGTCCTATACCAAAATTGTTCAAACAGTTTTGGTCGATTGCATAACTAGGTCACAGGAGCTAAAAATAGATTTTTTTCATTGAAAACTTAAAAAATCTTCTTGTCTGAAACTACAAAGGCCAGAGCTTAGATATTGGCACATAGCATCGCCTACAGGTCCTCTATCAAGTTTGTTCAAATTATGCCCCTGGGGTCAAAATTGGCCCCGCCCCGGGGGTCACAGCTTTACATAGAGTTATATAGTGAAATTTTCAAACGTCTTCTTCTCTGAAACTAATATGGCCAGAGCTTTGATATTTGGCATGGTGACACTTCTAGATGTCCTATATCAAAATTGTTCAAATGGTTCCGGTCGATTGCATAACTAGGTCACAGGAGCTAAAAATAGATTTTTTTCAATGAAAAGTTAAAAAATCTTCTTGTCTGAAACTACAAAGGCCAGAGCTTAGATATTTGGCACATAGCATCGCCTACAGGTCCTCTATCAAGTTTGTTCAAATTATGCCCCTGGGGACAAAATTGGCCCCGCCCGGGGGGTCACAGTTTAACATAGAGTTATAGAGTGAACTTTTCAAACGTCTTCTACTCTGACACTAATATGACCAGAGCTTTTATATTCGGTATGGTGACACTTTTAAATATACTTTACATATTTTGTTCAAATTGTTCCGGTCTGTTGCATATCTAGGTCAGTCCTGGACATAAATCATTATCTCCATTTTTTCAGCTATTCTCAGGTGAGTGAAATATGCCCCATGGGGCTCTTGTTTAAAATATGTTGTGAATACCAATTAAGAGCCGCCGTGCACGTAACGCGGGAAACGACGTTGACGTTTACGACGTCACATTGTTTATATCATTTCAAAAAAAGAAAGAGGAATAGAGAAAATAATATCATATAGAGTTACAATATCATATAGAGTGACAGTGTTTTTTGGATAGATGTAAAAGACATGCACAATGTTTCATTTTGGTCTATGGGAAATTAACATTGTAACTCAAAGTGAGGTGTAATAAATTAATATATGATCCTGTTTGATTACCCAATTTTAAAATCTTAATGAAGGACATGCCATACTAGATACATGTAAATGATTTAGTTTCTTTTGTCTTTGTAGGTTCACGTCCAAGGCCAATTGTACACACTCGATTAAAATCAGCTAATTCTGTTAACAGTGTGAACAGTCAGAGCAAGTAAGTAGTCATGGATGTGTTTGGAGAAATATTACTGTCATAAGGCAGTGGCTTGTCTGTAGAAATATCTTTGTTACTTCAAGTTAACCCATTACTCCTTAAATATGTCTTTTAACACATTTAATGTATTCCACCACTGAAGCAAATAGTTCCAGTTTATACAGTAATGAATATTCAACATTAGAAATATATTCTGTATCCTAGCAGATGATAGCTTTAACCCTTTCCCTCATAGAAGCCTCTTACACATTTAGTTTATTCCTCCACTTAAGACAATAGTTCCAATTTATACTGTCATGAACATGTACCATAAGAAATATTTCCTAAATCCTGGCAGATGGTGGCTTAAAGCAGGTTGAAAATAAAGCAGAATGCATTCTGGTTTAATTTCCACCTGCTTTAAGTGGTCACCTATTTTAAAAACTAGAAACATGCTATTGGGTAATGGGTTAAGAAAGCTGGCTGAAAGTAAAGCAGAATGCATCTTAACTCTTTCCTCCCTAAAACTTCAAATGGACAATCCCAGTTTCAATTTTAGTCTAGTCCATTTCTGACTTTCAATGGTTGTTTTTGTCAATGTTTTGCAATATGACAAACAGTGAAGACCCAGATCAGAGGGCTCCTTACGGAGCCCTCTGATCTTGGTTTTCACTGTTTGCATAGGACAATGCACTTTTCACATGTATACTGTTTGAAAAGGACGCCTATATGCGGGACTAGGGTTCAAAGGGTTAAACCATTACCTGTAATATATAAATACCTCAACAGCATTGATTTATTCCTCCACTATAGAATATGGTTCCATTTTATATTCATCAATGTGCATTATTAAAAAATAGTTTCTATATCCTTGCAAATGGTAGCTTAAAGCAGGCTGAAAGATTCGGGCACATTCTGCTTTACTTTAAACCTGCTTTAACTCTTTGAACCCTAGTCATGCATATATGCGTCATTTGCAAACAGCGTACATGTGAGGAGTACACTTGTCCTATGCAAACAGTGTAGACCCTGATCAGAGGGCTCCTTACAGGCCCTCTGATCAGGTTCTACACTGGATGTCATTTTGACATATATTGTAAAAAATCAACCATAAAATGTCAAAAATTGGACTAGACTAAATTGAAAATTAGAATTGTCAATTTGAGGTTTCATGGAGGAAAGGGTTAAGTTGTCACCGGTCTTCAAAACTTGAAACATGTTTTGGGGTAAAACCTTTAGGGTTAATACTGAGGTACTAAACCATTATGACAACTGGTGTTTTGTTCTTCTGGGGTCACTGGTAGGTGTATATGCATATGTGACTGGTAGCATTTAATCCCCATTGTTACTTTTATAGTTTCCAGAGTCCCCTATCAGCCCCAGCACGGGCCATGACAGAGAGGAGCACTCCACAAATGTCCCGGTCTCAGCCGGCCTTCCAGAACTCTCCAGCTGGGCTGAGGAGAGGGTCAAATCAGAGTCAGGCGAGTATTGCCAACCGGCCACCTCTACCACCTCCATCCTCCAGTATACCTGGTCAGGGACTACAGTCACTCAGGTTACAGAATAAAGGCCTTGCTCGCTCAGCTTCTCAGGATACATACCTCCGCATGAATTCCTCTGGTAAGTCACAACTTGTAAAATATCCATTACCCCATAAATATACCTTTTTAGGGTTCAGCAAACATTTAGTAGAAGATCAAACAAGCAATGTTTGTTAAAAGCGATTGGTTAACCCTTTCCCTCAGAGCAACTACATGTACAGCGTTCCCTCTCTACAACGACACTCATTGGGAGACAAATATTGTGTGCGTTGTTCGGAGGGAGTTGTTATAGGGAGGGAAATTGGCTTACATTTGCAAACAGCTTGAATCCAGATCAGACGCCGCGTCAAGCTGTTTGTCACTCGTCATTAATTTATTTATCTGTCAAAATGTCCATTATATCACTTTGAGAAAATAGCAGATGACAATTTTAAGCAGACGATATTGCAGCAATAAAAGGGTTAGACATAACTGTCGTGTTTCGGGAACTGCGGCAATTGTCGTTGTAAGGAGGGAGTCGTTGTTGGGAGGGCCGTTGTAGAGAGGGAACACTGTACTTGACTGCTGAATGCAGGTTAAAAAGAAACTTAAAAACATCGTCTTCATATAAATCTACACAAGTTGATCTCATTGCATTACTGCAATACCTAAGTTTTCTAGCCTAGCTTTCTTCTTTCTTTCCTCATTATGGCATAACATTTAAATCCATGAAAAAGTGTATATCATTTGCAAACAGCGTAGAGCTAGACACGAAGTCTCCTGAAGAAGCCCTCTGATCAGGATCAGCACTGTTTGCCATAATTTTGAATCATATTGAGAGTCTCGAGTCAATGTAAAGTGTAAACTGGCCATTAATTAAAAAGTGAAAGAGTCCAGTGGAAAGTCTAAGAGTTAATCACTTTGCAAACACTTGTTTTATGCAAACCGTGAAATCCAAGATCAGAGGGCGCATAAAGGAGCCCTCTGATCAGGGTCTGCACTTTTTGTCATATTATAATACATGGACAAAACAACTCTAAATACAGTAAAACATCTGTATTACGACCACTTAAGCCTAATGGATTGTATAAAAGACAGGTGACAGCTGAAAGCAAGGTGACAGTAAAACAGAAAGCTCCTGAAGGAGCTTTCTGTTTTACTGTCACCTTGCTTTAAGCAGTCACCTGTCATAAACACCTAATAATTAAGGCAGTTTAGTGGTCGTTATGGAGAGGTTTTACTGTAGTCATAAATGGACTAGACTAAACTGGAATTGTCCATTAGAAGTGTCAGGGAGGAAAGTGTTCAGTGATAGCGCTAGTTTCTGGGTTACTATTTCACCAGCTGACTGTTTGATGTATCTGTAGGTTCAGCGTCATCTGGTGCTTTCTCTCCATCCCCGTCAGACAACATTGTACCTCCTAAATACAGGTAAGTCCTGTAGCTGTGTCTGCCGTGAAGCTTGAGCATAAACTATTCTGTAAGTATGTTAACAAATTCGTCCCTACTCCCCATATACAGAGTACTGTACCTGTGAAGAATACGCTTGTCCTATGCAAACAGTGTAGACCCTGATAAGAGGGCTCCTTAAGGAACCCTCTGATCAGGGTTTACACTGTTTTTCATTAAATTTTTATGATTATATTGTTAAAAACCCACATGAATAGTCCAAAATGGAAGAGTATGCTTGTCCTATGCAAACAGTGTAGATCCTGATAAGAGGGCTCTTTAAGGAGCCCTCTGATCAGGGTCTACACTGTTTGTCATTTTATGATTATATTGTTAAAAAAACACCTAAATAGTGGAAAATGGACTTGACTTAATTTGAAACTGGAATTGCCAATTGAAAGTGATGAATGAGTTTAATATATACAGTGGAGAATCTGTTATTCTTTCCCGTTTGAACACAAACGTACGCAAACGCAAAACGCTAAAACGTAGAAAAGAACACATTTTGGACAATTCTGATATTTTATGTTTATCTTGGTGGCAAACAGTTTGGAGCCTGATCAGACGCCGGGTTACCCGGCGTCTGATCTGGCTCCAAACTGTTTGCACTGCAAATATTAGTTTAAGCGTAAACACGTTTATTGGGAAAGAATAACACATTCTCCACTGTATATGGATGCTTTAACTATGTGTTAAAATATTATCATTGTTTTCTGAAGTTTTAATTTTGAAAATATCAATAAAAAATTTCATATGAGTAAAAGAGTTAAAATTCTTTGTGATATGAACAGTTGACAGTTTGTAGTAGGATGAAAGTACAGCAGAAAGTCCCTAGAGGAGCATTTTGCTTACTTTTATCATGCGTTAACCCTTTCCCTCATATTTTGATTTCAAGTCAAAATATTTTGAAGACAGGTGGTTTCTGAAATCAGGCTTGAAGTAAAGCAGCAATTTCCCATTGGGTGATTTCTTGGGATCATTTCTGCCATATGTACTTTCAGTGTAATTTAACCAAATCGATAGCCTATTGCTAGTTTTGAAGACAGATGATTACTTAAAGCAGGTTGAAAATAAAGCAGGTTGAAAGTAAAGCAGAATTCTCCTTAAACCTGTTTTAGGGTACCATCTGGAAAAATACTTGAAATGCCTTCTGTGTTTCATATTCAGGACTTCCCAGATGGTAACCTTCTTAGTGTAGAAAATAATTAGAGGCATATTTATTTTATGGAGTAATTGGACCACAAAGCCCCTGTTTAACTCTTGGAATGCTAAATAATGTTGTCTTCTGCAACAATTGTCGTCTGCTACAGTTCTTATGTTAGATTTATTTTTTCATTTTTACCAGGGACGCAGTGAAACAGAAAACCACCTCACCTATAGATGAGAACGGCCCGTACGAGCCAGGCTCATACCTTCTACCCTCCCCTGGTCATGGTCCTCCCACATCCACACCTAACAAACCTACAGGGGATGCCAGAGACGAATATCTCACACCCATGTCACCGACCTCAGAGGAAGTGAACAATAACAGTAATACTGGTGTGAGATCTAAACACTATATAGACATGTATGCTGATATGTCAGGAAGTGTGCAATCAGACGATGTCCACAAGAAAGCTCGTGTACGACGGTTACGATCTGTGAGTTGTGATGATCTGAGTGACTACTTACGGACCATAGTTTATGACCCAAAATCGAAAAGCATGGATGATTTGTTGGATGATACAGAAGATTTAGGTCCTGAACCGTTTCCAAGGTTACAGACATATTCTAGTGGTGATTACCATGGTAATCATAATGTGGAGAATTATTACAACCTACAGGGTCTGATGGGTAAAATATATGACGGGCCAGGTCTGCCAGTCAGTGAACTGATCTATAAGTTTTCTAAAAAATCCGGAGGCAAGTACACGCTGCGTAGGTCCGTGTCCAATCCTAACTTTATAGGTAAGATAAGCAAGGAACAACTTCACTCTGCTAGAGTAACAGCTGGTATCACTGGACAAATAAATCAAAATAAAAACTCCCCATCAATCACTAACCTGTTACCAGAGGCATTGAAGAAACATTTGACTAAGGATGGTCATAAGGGTAGCCATAGTGGACTGTCAAGTGGGGCCACGTCCTCCAGGAACAGCAGTAAGGCTAGTAGTAGGACGAGTAGTGCTAGAACCAGTCCAGCTAACATGAGGAAAAGTCGAACCCTTCCACTAGATGAAGTTATCGCATCAACGGGAGTGAAAGGCATCAATATTACACGGAGAAGTCGCTCATTCAAGAAACAGAAACCAGAAGAATACTCAGACTTGAAAAATGGGAAAAAGTCACAAACCAAGGGAGGTAATAGTGAGGCTATTAAGGGAGATAACTCTGACAGTTACACCAATCTTGCCAAAATAAACAGTGCAGTTGAATCAAGGGTTGAAAATGGAACAGTCAGCTCAAATCATCACACCGAATCTCCATCTGTAGAGCTTACTGGAGCTACAGCCAAGACTGTCCCACAAAAAGCTCCCAAACCTAAAGTGACAAAACATGTCAAAGATTTGGAGTCTGAAACAACATCTGTTTAACCCATTATGCCATTAATAGGACTTTTTACGCCTTTAATTTATTCCTCCACTGAAGAAAATAACCCCAATTTATACAGTCATGGATATTTACAACAGAAATGATGTTTATATCCTGACAGATGGTAGCTTAAAGCAGGCTGAAAGTATAGCAGAATGCACCTTAAGGTGCATTCTGCTTTACTTTTAACCTGCTTTAAGCTACCATCTGTCTTCAAAACTAGAAATTGGTTATGGATGGTGGGGGAATGGGTTAAACAGTTTAGATTCTGAGTACTCTGTGGCTGATCTGGATCAAAACTGTAGTCAATATGATTAAAGGTTTTGTCTATGCTGTTTAAATAAGATCAAATAGTTGTGCCCTTGGTATAGATATATATAAATGGCTTTTAAAGAGTTGGTGCATTCAATGTTGTAAATAAAACATATATGCAATTAAATTGCCTACTTGATTTGTATAGCTGTATATAATTATATTGCTTGCTTTTAAAGCTGTGTCACTGCTAATTTTTCACATTTTTGTGTTATAACACATAATTATATTACATAGTATTCCATGTGGTACTGCCATTACAGAATTTTCTATCTTACAGTCATGTAAGATACCATCTGTTATGATCATGATGTCACTAGAGTTGTTTGGTCCCGTTCATGTTTTTTTTCGACACTATATTGATACATATAGGCCCCTACAATGCTACAATCAAACCTGTATTAAGCGTTCCCCAAATTTTGCAGCTTAATGCAGGGCAAAACGTAATGTAGAAATCCCATATAAGAGCTCTTTCTGCATTACTTTCATCCTGCATTAAACAGTCACCGTTATCATTTAAATTTTAATAGGCTAGCTAATTAACCCTTTCCCACATAGCATATCTCTAGTACTGAATATAGATGTCCTCTTAAAGCAGGTTGAAAGTAAAGCAGAATGCGCTTTAAGCGCATTCTGCTTTACTTTCAGCCTGCTTTAAGCTATCATCTGCTAGAATATAGAAAATATTTTGTATTATACATATTTATGAATGTATAAATTGGAACAATTTTCTTCAGGGCAAGAATAAACTGAATGCGCTAAAAGGCGCTTCTATGGGGGAAAGGGTTAAGGGGTTGCATGATTCATTACTCCCTAGCCTGATTCTAGTTTTGAAGACAGATGACCGCTTGAAGCAGGTTGAAAGCAAAGCAGAATGCATCTTACTAAGGTGCATTCTGTTTTACTTTTAGCTTCTATCTGCTAGGATATAGGAACTATTTCTTATCTTTCATATTCATAACTTTTTTTTTCAGTGCAGGGATAAATTTAATACAATACTTAACCCATTACCCCATAGCCTGTTTTTAGTTCTGAAGATAGGTGACTACTTAAAGTAGGTTAAAAGTAAAGCAGAATGCGCCTTAAGGTGCATTCTGCTTTACTTTTAACTTGCTTTAAGCTATCATCTGCTAGAATGTTGAAATTATTTCTTATGATATATATTTATTGCTGTATGAATTGGAACTTTTCTTCAGTGGAGGAATAAATTAGAGGCGTAAAAAAGCTTATCTAAGGAGTAAAGTGTTAATGCAGGTCTGACTGTATATTAAAATGCCAAGGACATTTGAGATATGTTGTGACTACTCTTTAGTACTGTCACAAAAAGAATATAAAGTCACAACATGGGGTTTAGTGGAGAACAGTTTGACTCTTGGAGTTAACTTTCAATATGATAAGTGAAATTGCAAATTTTATACGCCTAGTTTGATATTAATAGATTATATATTTGATACATTCATATACATACACACCAGGGTTCTAGCTAAGGGGATAGGGCTCTAGCTAAGGGGGTATTTCAAAATCTAAAATCTTTATTTGTGCTTTAAACCATATGGTGTCACTACTCTTTAGAATCGTCTCAAATAGGCGATTCTAATGAGTAGTTACACCATAGGATTTGGTGCTGTATGAGTGAGAAAATGTTCGATTTGTTCAAATTACTCCCCCCTAATCTAGAGCCCTGCACATATATAATATAATATTCATTCCATTAAACCGGTATACTTTTTGTGTGATATTCAGTTTATTTCTTTCTCTTCTTCCATGATGATTGATGTATTTGTATCCTAGTTTAAAGAATTGCAATATCATAATTTAGGAACTTCAGTCTTCAGGATTAGTTTTGAACATTTCAAACTGTGGTTAAGAGTAGGGTTATTCAACTTGGGGAAAACCAAACTGTTCTAGTCTGGATGGAGCAAAATGTTATTAACCCATTACCCCATAAATTCACCTTTTTACACCTTTTATTCATTCCTCTATTGAAGAAAATTGTTCCACTATATACAGTCATGAATTATTTTTTGTAACAATGCAGTCATGAATATGTAGAAATTATTTTGATTCCCTAGTAGATTTTAGCTTAAAGCAGGCTGAATGTAAAGCAGAAAGCTTTAAGTAGTCGCCTATCTTCAAAACTAGAAACAGGCTATGGGGTAATGGGTTAAATCTTAAGATAGACAGGTAAAGGCATTAGTAGCATGAAAAGGCATTTTGTTTGAAAGGTTGTAAGCTATTTTTAATGAGCTACAAAGGTTAATCTGTTACTCCATAAATGGTGTTGTTTTTTTACATCACTAATTAAGGGTGTATCAATGTCATGAATTTGGGAACTTTTCAAAGTATATGAAAACACTCTATGATGATTTTGTATTGAAGAGCTATTTAAGATAAATGAAAAAATAGAAAAAGTGTACATTTTGGTGAACAACAGTTGGCTCTACGGCCATGTAAAATTTACCCCTCCCACTTCCTCTTATTTTGTCCTTTTCAAACAGCCCGCTTCAATAAAATCCATTTTAAATGAAAACAAATATGATAATTTGGTTTTGTGTTATTTATTTCCTATCTATGGTAGTATTTCTTCATACAAAAACTAATTTAAGAAAAAAAAGGCACCAAATGTGAAATTTATAAAGCTCTAAATATCATCGATATGGTACTTTTTTGTAAATTTTGTAAGGGGCGATAACTCTTTTTACTTTAATAACTCAAAATTTTCAACACTGACCTTTCAATTTCTTTTCATATTTTGAACTGCCTTAGTATGGGCTTTCATCTGGTAGAATATAAGGAAAAGTTAAATACTAGAACTATTTCATTTTCAAACTTTTTTACTTTTTTTCATAAAATAAAATATCTAATAAAATTATGCCCTATATAAAGCATATTTTTGATATTCAAGGATCCATATTGTTCAAACCTGGTGCCTGCTTTGTCTAAATTTGGTTTATATATGTGAACATACCACCATAGACATGAAATAAATAAAGAAAAGCCAAATTAACATTTTTGTTTTGTTTTGAAATAGATTTTACTGAAGCTTGTACTCTGAATGGGTAAAATTTGAGAAAAAAATCCAAATTTGACATACCTTTTTCAAATCGCTGTAGCTAAAAAAAAAAGGACACCACCATATATATTTTTTTTCATTTTTTCATTCACCATAAATAGCTCTTCCAAAAAAACAATGATAGACAAAAAGTTTAATACTTTGAAAAAAATGGCTCATGACATTGATACACCCTTAAGGCGCATTCTGCTTTACTTTCAGCCTGCTTTAAGTAATCATTCATCTTCAATAATAGAGACAGGCTATTGGGTAAAGGGTTAAAGCAGGTTGAAAGTAAAGCAGAATGCACCTTAATGGACATTCTGATTTGCTTTCAACCTGCTTTAAGCTTTTCTCTGCTAGAATATAGAAGCAGTGAATACAAAATATGCATGAGGTCATGATTTATGCCAAATTTTTTTTCAACAAAGGTTGCAGTGTTTTTTGTAAAAAGTGAAATTATTAGAAAACTGTTTACATCAATACTATTGTAGTTTTACAGCAATTGGTTTAGAACTTTGATTGATATTTTTGGTTGTACTTATTCTTTGAACATACTGAACTGAACAACATTTTCAGATAGGTGGGATCCTGATAAGGTGTGTATTTCAAAAACTACAACCTTTAATGTCCATTATGCCTTGACGAAACCCTATGACGTGATTACTCATTAGAATTGTTGCTTAGCAACAACTGTAATGAGTAGTTACAACAAAGGGTACAGTAAATTATTTATATTATGATTACTAACAGGAAGGTGAATTAACTGTATGAAATACAGGTGACAGCTTAACCCTTTGAACCCTAGTCCCGCATTTAGGCGTCCTTTTCAAACAGTGCACATGTGAATAGTACACTTGTCATATGCAAACAGTGAAGACCCAGATCAGAGGGCTCCAAAAGAAGCCCTCTGATCAGGGCCTTCACTGTTTGTCATAATACCAAACATTGACAAAAACAACCCTTAAAAGTCAGAAATGGACTAGACTAAAATGGAAACTGGAATTGTCCATTTAAAGTTTCAGGGAGGAAAGAGTTAAGACAAGGTGACAGTAAAATAGAAAGCTCCTAAGGGAGTTTTCTGTGTTACAGTCACCTTGCTTTAAGCAGCCACCTGCCTTAAACTTAAAACACCACTTAATAGTCAACATAATTTAGTGGTTGTAATAGAGAGGTTTTACTGTATGTTGGAAGTATAAAGAAGAAAACATTAGAAATAAGTGATTTACGTACTCTTATCTGATGCCCTAATTGGTGGATATTGTAAAGAAATATTATGAAGTAAGCTTCAAAATCAGAACATGTGCTATAACATATATGTCACATGTCTTGATTATTCAAATTTTACAGATATCAAGATATAATTTAATATTGTTTGTTTTCATTACATTTGGTTAACTGTGATTGGCTGTAATTTTTGTTTCATAACTCCATGAAAAAAATAAAATTCGGGCCACGCCTTGTCAGGACTACTTTCCCTTAGTCCAACTGCTCTTCTAGAGCGCTGCATGAAGCAGGATGCCAAATGACGTCATTGACGTCGGCGTTACTACATAACAACGTCGCGTTTTGGTGGAAAATATATATGGCGGAGGGACTACAACCTACGTTTTAAAAGCGTTAAAAAGAACATTCGTGTCACATTCTCTATTTAACTACTTTCTTAAATTCAGAAGTGATATTAAATTATAAGGAATAATTCGGAATATTTATTGTATTCATGGAGGTATGAAAAAAAACCCTGATCACACTTTTGTATGAAAACGCTTCGCGGTTTCATACAGTGCGACCAGGTTTTTTTTCATACCTCCTTGAATACAATAAATATTCGAATTATTCCTTAAAAAGAGAACTTTAATTTTTTTTTTTTTTTTTATGTTTTTTTTTTAATGGGTCCAGACTAAGTTACAGTGGAGAATCTGTTATTCTTTCCCAATAAACGCATTTACGCTATAACTATTATTTGCAGTGCAAACAGTTTGGAGCCAGATCAGAGACGCCGGTTAACCCGGCGTCTGATCAGGCTCCAAACTGTTTACCACCAAGATAAACATGAAATATCAGAATTGTCCAAAAGTTGTTCTTTTCTACGTTTTAGTGCTTTGCGTTTGCCTGCGTTTGCGTACGTTTGCGTTTAAACGGGAAAGAATAACAGATTCTCCACTGTAACACAAGTGTTGATTTCTTTTGTTTGCTGGTGATATACAGAATTTATATTAAAAATGTTATTTTATATAAAATGTTATATTCTGTAAAGAAAACACTTTTTATTGTTAATTGTTATGCAAAGTTTTATAATTTTTTTCAGACGATATTTTTCTATTACTTCACTTGCCATTTGTTGATTTAGTGGCCATATTATTATTTTTCTAAGTAGCTGTATATACATGAAGGGTCAAGGTCCCCGTAAGGGGTTTGACAGAACCTTTTACTTCATAGATATGATTTTTTACAACATAAGTTTATTACTCAACTGAAAAAAGTAGTTCCAATTGAAACAGTTGTAAATGTTCAGCATAAGAAATACTTCCTATATCTTAGCAGATGGTAGCTTAAAACAGGCTTAAAGTAAAGCAGAATGTGACTTAAGGCACATTCTGCTTTACTTTCAACCTGCTTTAAGTGGGCACATCTTCAAAACTAGAAACAGTCTATGGAGTAATGGGTTAAAGGAAGATCGATAGATAGAGAACAAAGGAAGGAAGGAAATGTTTACAGCCAAGCTGGCTTGTAAAGAAATTGGATCTAATAAAATATTGGATACAACAAAACAATATCTATTCCCCATCGCTAAATGAGGTATAATAAAATTAACCTGATATAACAAAATTTGGTTAAACTGAAAGAAGTCAGATAGTCCCAAGGACTGTGTTATATAAGTCAGCTTCACTGTATTTAGATTGGGCTCTCTTCTTTTTGAAAAGCCATAATATTCTGTGCCGTTTGGGCAAGCAGTGTTGATTTTTAGCTCACCTGAGCCAAAGGCTCAAGGTGAGCTATTGTGACCGCTCACCGTCCGTAGTACGTCTGTCCGTCTGTCCGTTCACATTTACTTCAAACGACATCTCCTCTGAAACCCGCCGATTGTAGGGAGAGTTCAAACTGCTCATGATGTTCCTTGGATGCTTCTCTACAGAAGTTGTTCAAAAAAAAGGAAAAAAAGCACAAACTCTGCTTGAAAAAGCAAAAAAGCAAAAATCTTTAAAAAATCTTCTTGCCCAAAACTACTAGGCCCTTAGCTTTGATATTTGTACAGTAGAATCTCCTGGTGGATCCCTCTATAGTTTGTTAAAATGAAATCCCTAGGGTCACATTTGACACCACCCTGCACAGTTTAAGTGCTGCTCTAGGCAGGTTTTACAGTATTTTTGATTTAGGCAGAACTGTATTTACCTGAGTTACCCTTAATATACTATGGGCAAATAACCAATATTTGCAAACAGTTTGGATCCAGATCAGATGCAACATAATGCTGCATACAATCTGGATCCAAACTATTTGCCACTCATTTACCAACTTAACATTTTCTAAAAAAAAAAAAGTACATTTTTTACACACAGAAGGTATTTAGCAGACATCATTTCAGTCTGGTAAGGGTAAGCTCCCAGCAGCCAGTGCTGCTAATGCTACAGTACTCTTACATAATATTTGACCTCAGTGATCAGGCCAACAGAACTGAACATGTTGTCTGCTAAAGTTCCCCCCAATAAATACTGACGTTTGTTAACCCATTACCCCATAAATCTGCATTTTTAGGCCTTTGATTTATTCCTCCACTTAAGAAAATAATTCCCCTTTAACCCTTTCCCCCATAGCATATCTCTAGTATTGAATGTAGGTGTCCACTTAAAACAGGTTGAAAGTAAAGCAGAATGCGCTTTAAGCGCATTCTGCTTTACTTTCAGCCTGCTTTAAGCTATCATTTGCTAGAATATAGAAAATATTTTGTATTATACATATTTATGAATGTATAAATTGGAACTATTTTCTTCAGAGCAAGAATAAACTGAATGCGCTAAAAGGCGCTTCTATGGGGGAAAGGGTTAAACAGTCATGAAAATGTAAGATGTGAAATAAGTTTCTATATCCTAGTAGATGGTAGCTTAAAGCAGTTTGAAAGTAAAGCAAAGTGTGCATTAAGACCCATTCTGCTTTACTTTCAACCTGCTTTAGGTGGCCACCTATTTTCAAAACTAGAAACAGGCTATGGGGTAATGGGTAAAATGAAATTGCCTATTTGGAAAGAGCCTAATGAGAGGAAGTGCCATTTGCAAAGGCCATAACTCTGACATCATTGTTTTTTTAGTTATTTCCCTTTGTCATATTTTCTTGTCAAGAAGACAACTCCAGTTCTACTGATGCTATTGTAATGAAATTTTATGTATGGAAAGAAACTGATGAGAGAAAATGCCTAGTGCATAAGGGCAGCAATATTTTGTTTTCCCCTTTGTCATATTTTATTGTCAGGAAAATAACTCCAGTTCTGCTGACGCTAGTGAAATAATTATCATTTACCGGAAATGGAAATAGCTTGATAAGAGGATGTGTCATGGATAAGGGTCATAAGCTTGGCAACAAAATTCACTTTTGTCATGTTTTCTTGTCCGGAAGATAACTCCATTTATAGCTATATTAAAATGTTGTCTTGCCCAGTCAACTTAGGTACAAACTTCAATGTCCTCAGGTGAGCGAATTTAGGGCCATGGCCCTCTTGTTAATGTTGTTTTCTGTACCAATCGGTGTTAATCACCAATATCAAAGTTAACTCATTGAGCCCTAGCGACAAGTATACTCGTCATTTACAAACAGTGTACCTGTGAGGATTACCCTTTTCCCATGCAAACCATGTAGACCCTGATCAGAGGGCTCCTAGGAGCCCTCTGATCAGGGTCTACACTGTTTGTCATTTTGAAATATATTGTTAAAATCAACCCAAAATAGTAAAAAATGGACTAGATTGATTTTGAAATTGGAATTGTCCATTATAAGTGTCAGGGGTGAATGAGTTAAGCAGTATATATAGTACTGATTAAAGACGTGGGCTTCTAAATTTTTAAAGCCAAACTGGGTAAACAGAGTATATCTATATTATGTGAGTATTTTATATAAACACATTGGGACCAATTTTCAAGAGACTTATGGTTTTCATAGGTAATGCGGTATTTTCAATTTTGAAACATAGTTTAACCTATTACCTCCCATGGCTTGTTTCTCGTTTTGTAGACTGGTGACAACTTAAAAGCAGATTTAAAGTAAAGCAGAATGTGCCTTAAGGAGCATTCTGCTTTACTTTCAACTACCATCTGCATGGTTACAAAAAAAATTCATGACTGAATATAGTGGAACTATTTTTTCAGTGAAGGAATGAATTAAAGGTGTAAAAAGGCATATTTATGGGGTTAAATGGGTCAACATTGTCATTTACATCAGTGTAGTATGCAACTCAAATCACCTGTTGTCATGATTCTGTTCTAATATGAGCTATTTGAATGCAAGGTAATTTGTATTTCTTCTGAAACACTTGTCATCTGCTATTGTTTTAAAAATGGAATTTCTAAAATCTCTACAAAACAGGGTCAGAGGTTCAAATAGTTGGATCCCGATGAGATGTCGCATTATGCTTGCAAAGGTTTTCGCCTGTCATGGAATGACTGTCATGGAAACTTTATTGAACCCAAAATTTTAGACAATCTTTTTTTGCCTTTGCTGTGTTTAACTGTTAGAATTTTAATCTACTTTTTAGCTCACCTGAGCCAAAGGCTCAAGGTGAGCTATTGGGATGGCCCTGTGTCCGTCGTCGGTCGTCGTCCGTCGTCGTTAACAATTACTTCAAATGACATCTCCTCCTATACCGCTGAACAGATTTCAACCAAACTTTACTGGAATGCTCCTTGGGTCAAGCTCTTTCAGATTTGTTCAAAGAATTAAAAACAATGCAGAACTCTGGTTGCCATGGCAACCAAAGTGAAAAAATAAGGAAATCTTAAAAAATCTTCTTGTAAAAAACTACAAGGGCCAGAGCTTAGATATTTGGCACATAGCATCACCTACAGGTCCTCTATCAAGTTTGTTCAAATTATGCCCCTGGGGTCAAAATTGGCCCCGCCCCGGGGGTCACAGTTTTACATAGAGTTATATAGTGAAAATTTCAAATGTCTTCTTCTCTGACACTGATATGACCAGAGCTTTGATATTTGGCATGGTGACACTTCTAAATGTCCTTTACCTATTTTGTTCAAATGGTTCTGGTCAGTTGAATATCTAGGTCATAATTCACATTCAATATATGTATAGCAGACAGCAATTCAGCATTATAAGAGTTAGACCCTAGCCACATTTCCTACTGGCAGAGTTACATAACTGAACCCAGGTCAGCTGAGGTTCACTATAACAGTAGCATATGGTGTTGTCTGCTACATTTTTTATGCCCCTGCAGTTGGGGGCATATTGTTTTTGTCTGTCTGCTTTTTTTTGTCTGTTTGTCAATTTGTTTGTCTGTCAGTCCACAACTTTAATCTTAGCCATAACTTTGTTAAAGTTAGAAACTTTATAACTTAGGTCATGTTCTGCAAAGGTCAATGTCATTTTTGAGTTATTTCCCAGTGTCATATTTTCTTGTCTTTGAGATAACTCCAGTTCTACTGATGTTAACCCATTACCCCATACATATGCCTTTTTACGCATTTAATTTATTCCTCCTCTAAAGAGAATAATTCCTCTTTATACAGTCATAAAAATGTAAGATATAAGAAATGGTATCTATATCTTAGTAGATGATAACTTAAAGCAGGTTGAAAGTAAAGCAGAATGGGCAATAAATAATCATATGGAAATACATATAGCTTGATAAGAAGAAGTGTCATGGATAAGGGCCATAACTCTGCCAACAATATTTTTTTAAGTTATTCCAATTTGTCATGGGTTTTTTGTCTGGAAGATAATTCCATTTACAGCTATATTAAAATGTTGTCTTGTCTATTACGCTAAGGCACAATGACCTCAGGTGAGCGAATTAAGGGCCATGGCCCTCTTGTTTTTTTACATACATGTATATAATTTTTTGTCTCACAGCGAACAAATAGGAGCGAAAGTGAGGATAAGGTGTTGCTCTTCCATTGAAGCTGTGTCAAATATTGGGAGTTATCTCCAATGTTAAATTTTTGTTTTCCTATCCCATACGCCCGTTGATGTGCCAATGCCATTACATCTAAGTTCTCGGAATCCTTTTTCATTTATACCAGGTGTTTTTATTGTGTGTTGTAAATTATTTCAGGTTGTATATAAATGGTTTTGTCTCTTCATATTTTACCCAGCTTTGCTTTTTCCTCAGAATCCATATACGGTATAAAGAGGTTTAGTCATGGAAGAGAAAGTCAAAGGGCCCTCATAAGCTATCAGTGCAAGTCATTTATAGCCAGCTGATATACAGTAAAACCTCTCTATAACGGCTACTAAAACGAGGACTAATTGGTTGTTTAAATGACAGGTGACAGCTTAAAGCAAGGTGACAGTAAACAGGGCTCAAGATAAGAGGGAGTAAACTGCACAAATCCAACATTTTCTCGATTATTTTAAAATCAAATCCTATGGTGTTACTACTCATTAGAATCAGGTTTTAAACAGAAATGAAGATTTTGTATTTTGAAATACTCCCCTTATCTGGAGCGCTGAGTAAAACAGAAAGCTCTTACTGGAGCTTTCTGTTTTACTGTCACCATGCTTTAAGCAGTCACCTGTCACAAACAACTAATAAATTAGCACACTTTAGTGGCCGTTATAGAGAGGTTTTACTGTAGTCTTATATACAGTGGAACCTCGCCAAACCGGAACCTCTAAATACCGGAAATCTCTCTTAACCGGACAAAAACTTCGGTCCTGTTTCCATTACACCATAAATACGCCTTTTTATGCCTTTGATTTATTCCTACACTGAATAAAATACAATCATGAATATGTATCATCAGAAATATTTTCTATATTCTTGCAGATGATAGCTTAAAGCAAGTTGAAAGTAAAGCAGAATGCGCCTTAAGGCGCATTCTGCTTTACTTTCAACCTGCTTTAAGTGGTAAGCTATCTACCATACTAGAAACAAACTATTTGATAATGGGTTTAAACCCCTATAAATCCTGAAATTTATGTTGTCCCCACACATGTCAGGTTTAGAGGGGTTTCACTGTAGTAATCAATGTGTTTAAGGCAGGTTGCTGCTTAAAGCAAGATGAATGTAAAGCAGAAAGCTCCTGTGGGAGCTTTCTGCTTTACTTTCATCTTGCTTTAAGCAGCAACCTGTATTAAACACCTTCGGTGAGAGAAATGGTTAAATGTGTCTAAAGGGACTTAATATGTTGATGATAAGGTAAAGAACTACAAGTGATAGAGATTTCATACATTTCATAGGGACTTCATATTTGGCTACATATTTCATTAACGAATCTCTTGTACAATATGCAACTTTTAATCATGTCTGGTATCTGACCTGTGACTTATATTGCCATGTTGTATATAGTAAGCTAGACTGCCATCCTACTGAGATGCATTTAACCCATTTTATGCGGGATACACTTTTAGGTGTACCTCTAGGCAAACAGTTTTGATCTCAGATCAGGCCCCACATTGTGTGGCCTGATCTGAGATCAAAACTGTTTGCAGCTAATTCAATATTCTATCAGAAACTGCTAAAATCTTTTGCAAATATTTAAGTTATACCTGCTGCAGACGACATTTTAAAATGGCCGCCAAATATTACCCAGCATACAATGGGTTAATACATGTTTGGTCAAACTGTCCTGAGCATGCATGCATTCAATAAAGACGTTTTGGAAATCCGTAAAGATTTCTGACTTCTTTATATAGAGCGAAAGCTTCGTGCAGAATGATGGTAGTGTATAAAGCTCCAAAAGGAGATTTCTGCACTACTTTCGTTCAGCATAAAACTGCAAACTGTCTTAAATCTTTCCTCCTTAGCAAAAAGTGCAAATCACCTTTATCTAACTGTGTTTTCAACAAATGACTGCTTTAAGCAATATGAAAGTAAAGCAAAAAGCTCCTATTGAAGCTTTCTGTATTACTACAATCTTGCTTTTAGCTGCCAACTGTGATCATCATCATCAGTAATTATTAATGTTTGGTATGCATGGTTAGAAGTTTCTTAAGGCAGGCACGTCTATGGAGGAAAGGGTTAAGAATTTCTCATGTAAAATCAAACTTCAACATCTTGAACTCGCTCAAGTCGAATTCAGGGCTACCATTTCTCTGGATTTTTTTGAAATCTTTGGATTTTTATCCTAACAGATGGTTGCTTAAAGCAGGCTGAAAGTAAAGCAGAATGCGCCTTAAGGCACATTCTGCTTTACTTTCAACTTGCTTTATGTAATTGCGCTTGAAAAAAAGAAAACTTAGAAATCTTAGAATTTTTCATGATCAACTTATGGCAGTCCTGCAAATTTACCTGTATTTCTACTGTTCATGTTCAAAATCTGGAACTCAATTAAGTCCAACATATCCATGTATCAAAGTTATACCGTGGCTAAGCCGTTAACCACATTTTAACTTTGAAATACGGTTATATCCGACTCGAGCGAGTAGGAGATTTCGAAATTTGAATGTTTTTGCTTTTGGATGTTTCACTGATCACATGTTTGTGTGTATATAAGACGTGTTATTTTGTGCTATTACACTGATCTGATGCACCCCTGATAGTGTTCACTTGTCATAGCTCCAGGTACCAGGGAGTATTTCAAACACAAAACCTGTATGTAATCACCTAAATCGTAAATCGTTATGTCTCCTCAAAACTTGTCTCTCTCCAAGCCAAGAAGCCTTATGTCTCTTCCAAAACCCTCAATCGTTATGTCTCACCCAGAACTATATTGTGACTACTCTTTGGAATAGTGGGTAATGAGTTGTCACCACATAGGGTTTATGAAAACAGGAGAATTGTTTGAAATACTTGGTTTACTTTTCCCTCGTATCTGGAGCTGTTACAATATTATTATTATTGTATTATATTGTTCATAGTATTGCTGGTATGGCATGGTTACTGTTAAGTCAATCCTGTCGTGAACAACCATTCAATACAATACAGTAAAATCCCTCTATTACAACCACTAAATTCTGCTAATTATTAGACTGTAAAACCCCTCTATTACGACCACTAAATTCTGTTAATTATTAGATGTTTAAGGCAGGTGACTGCTTAAAGCAAGGTGACAGTAAAACAAAGCTCCTTTAGGAGCTTTCTGTTTTACTGTCACCTTGCTTTAAGCTGTCACCTGTATTCTATATAATCATTAAGCCTTCTTTTTAGTGGTCCTAATAGAGAGGTTTTACTGTACCAATAAGTAGGTGGTTGATAAATGCAGAATGAAAATAATGCAGAAAGCTGCAGGGGCTTTCTGCAATAATTCTGCATTTAGCAGCCACGTAACTGTAATTTCCTGTATGCTTCCTCAAAGAATGGCCGCTTAATTAATACAGGATTGACTGTACTGTTTAAGATTTGGGTCTACTTGTTTTACCCCACCCACCACATTCCGCCGCAACAAGGTTTGTTTTTATTGCACTGTGTAGATAGCTCTAGAGTTATATTTGAATTGTGACTGAACTCTTCTCAGTATTTGGTACTGTAGAACAAATAAAAGTCAAACTTATGTACATCGTCAAAGAAACATGGTGGTCTTTAAAGGCAGATGTCAGCTAAAGGCATTGTAAAAGTAAAGCAGAAAGCTTTGCAATTATACTGCTTAAACCATTACTCCATAGTATGTTAAAGGTTTCAAGACAAGTGACCACTTTAAGTAGATTGAAAGTAATGCTGAATGGGCCTTAAGGGGCATTCTGCTTTACTTTCAATCTGCTTTAAGCTATCATCTGCTAAAATATAGAAAATGTTTCTGATGATACACATTCACGACTGTATAAATTGGGAACAATTTTCTACAGAGAATGAATAAATTATATGCATTAAAATGTGAATCTATGGAGTAATGGATTAAGCTACCAGCTTTATTAAAGACTTTTGATTTATCTTCTCTCCAGTTGTCGCTTAACTCATTCACCCCTGAAGTATCAAATGGCACTTTCAGATTCCAATTAAGTCTAAACCATTTTGACTAATTAGTGGTGTTTTTAACAAAACCAGTGCAAAGTGACAAAACAGTGTATACCCTGATCAGAGGGTCTTAACTGCTGGCATGGAACAGGTATACCCTTCACAGGTACACTGTTTGTTAATAACGAGTATACTTGTCGCTAGGGTTGAGTTTGTTAACCAAAGTTTTGAAATAAGTGAAGGAGTTAGACATTTCATAGAATGTTGGATAAAATAATGAAATGAATCTAGCACCAGTCCAAATGTTTTGTAAACATTCTGAATATTCATGAGTTTACTGTCAAAGTTGATGTTGTGCTGTGTTTGGTTAATTCACCATGCAATTATTTCTGCAGCATTTATATCCAGTCTTCCAAACTATATTTATAGTCATTCTGTTTTGTTCATATGGCCATAAATACTTGTTGATTTCTTACTATTGAGCAATAGTGTAAGAAAAATATACAGTCCAACCTACAGGGAGCAGTCCTGCAATGAAGAAGAACAGTCAATCTTCGATATCTCGAAATCCGTTTTGTCGAACATACCGGTATTTCAAAGTTAAAATGTACCCGTATTTCAAAGTTAAAACGTGGCTAGGCCACGTTTTAACTTTGAAATAGGGGTATGTTTGACTTAACCATGCATGAAATAAGGCAGTTCATATGTCGAATTATTAGATAGGTCGAGTTAAACGAGATCATAATATCGAAGTTCGACTGTATTGTAATCATTAACTCATGGAGCTTTTAGTGGACAATTCCAATATCAAATTAAGTCTAATCAATTTTGGACTATTTAGGGCTGATTTTAACAATATATTTCAAAATGACAAACAGTGTAGACCCTGATCAGCGGGCTCCTTAAGCATGGGACGTGTATTCCTCACAGGTACACTGTTTGTAAATGATGAGTCTACTCGTCGCTAGGGTTGAATGTGTAAGAGACAGATACAGTGGAGAAGACGTTATTCTTTCCCAACAAACACGTACTATTACATGTATTTCCATTGCAAACAGTTTGAAGCCAGGTCAGACGTCTGGTAACCCTGCATCTGATCAGGCTCCAGACTGTTTTCCACTGGGATGAAAATAAATACAGTCATGTAGTATGGAGTAATGGGTTAAAAACACAGGTTGGACAGTGTCTATTAATATTTCTTCTAGTCAAATGTCTAATTTCCTGTCATACCCCCTGGTTTTACAGTAATTAGAGTGCTTTCTAGTGTGTGAAGGGTTAACCCGTTACCCCATAGCATGTTTCTAGTTTTGAAAACAGGTGGCCACTTAAAGCATGTTGAAAGTAAAGCAGATTGCGCCTTAAGGCGCATTCTGCTTAACTTTCATCCTGTTTTAAGCTACCATATGTTAGGATATAAACTTCTTATTGTACATGTTTATGACTGTATGAATTGGAACTATTTTATTCAAGTGAGGAATGAGCTACATGCACTAAGAGGTGCTTGTAGAAGGGAAAGGGTTAACCCTTAGCCTGCCACTCACGACTATAGCTCCATATGCAAACAGCTTGGATCCGGATGAGACGCCGAGTAACTCGGCGTCTCATCCGGATCCAAGCTGTTTGACACTCTGACAACATTTTCAGCAATTTTGAACAACTTTGAAGCACTTTGAAACTTAAAGCAGACGAGAAATATAGCAGACGACAATTTATTTGGCGGGCTAAGGGTTAATTCATGTTTGACTGTACAGGTAGATACACTTAGAATGAAGAAATGTACATTAAAATTCTGCACTTTGTCTTTGCTCTACATTATCTTGCTTTTATCATATGGTACTAATTTTTGAAAAGTTTTTATTTTCACTATTAAAAATAAATGAAAATTAAGAAATAGTTGTTATTTATTTCAAAATCCCTTGTATTGTGTTCAGTCTTCATTTTGAAATACAGATAAACCTTGTTACTCGAGTTGAATTTACCCAAATATCAAAAAGGTTAAAATGTTGCTTAGTATGTCTACTTTAGCAAGCTTGAGACCTGCTATGTGTTCAGTTGCCACTGTCACATGTCTTCACAACTCGAAACAGTTAATGGGTTAAAGGGCCAAAGGATAGATTTCAATAACTCGACACATCATAGTCATACCTGTACCGTTTTATTTCAACATGTGACATGTTCATAACCCTCTGATGATGATCATCAATAAAATAATAATTAACAAAATATCAGAAATCATAGTCCTCTGTCATACAACATAAAATAACAATGTCATAATGTGTTACCATGGCAACTTACACTCTCCATGTAATGACAAACCTTTGCTAGACAACCATTGGATGAAGAGGTATAGCAATCTAAATAAAACAGCTACTTTCATGCAGAAAGAAGGACATTTTTGCATTATTATAATGTTTCATCAAGTTTTAACTCTTTCAACACTAAGTTACTCTTGTGGGTTATTACTTTTCCGTGTTGATCATTTAGTTACCAAAATAATTATCCAGTCTATTTGGAATTCTGGATAGTTTAACCCATTATCCCATAGCCTGTCTCTAGTTTTTGAAGATAGCTGCCCACGTAAAGCAGGTTGAAATTAAAGCAGAATGTGCCTGAAGGCACATTCTGCTTAAATTTCAGCCTGCTTTAATCTATTCTCTGTCAGAATATAGAAAATATTTCTTATAATATTTATTTGTAAAAGTATCAATTGGAACTATTTTCTTCAGTTGAGGAATAAATGAAAGTGCTTAAAGGCGCTTCTATGAGGGAAAGGGTTAATAAAAAAAACTGCTTTAAATATCAGACAGGTTACAGCTTAAAGTAACATGAAAGTAAAACACAAAGATCCTATAAAAGCTTTCTGTTTTACTTTGCTATATTTCTTCAAGCAGCAACCTGCCTTAAACACTTCAAACTTAACCACATTCACTGGGGTTGATCAAAGAGTTTTTACTTTTTACTGTACATGTATGTGCATACATACAATGTGTATTTTTCAGCAGCTGAGCGACATACCAGTTTCACCCATTACTGCATAGATACACATTTTTATGGATAAAATTTATTCCTCCACTGCGGAAAACAGTTCCCTCTTTATGTAGTCAGGAATATGTATCATAAGAAAGCTTTTATACATTCTAGCAGACAGTAGCTTAAAGCAGGCTGAAAGTAAAGCAGAATGTGCCTTAACCCTTTGAGCCCTAGTCCCGCTTATAGGCGTCCTTTTCAAACAGTGTACATGTGAATAGTACACTTGTCCTATGCAAACAGTGAAGACCCAGATCAGAGGGCTCCGAAAGGAGCCCTCTGATCAGGGTCTTCACTGTTTGTCATAATGCCAAACATTGAGAAAAACAACCCTTAAAAGTCAGAAATGGACTAGACTAAAATGGAAACTGGAATTGTCCATTTAAAGCTTTAGGGAGGAAAGAGTTAAGGCACATTCTGCTTTACTTTTAACCTGCTTAAGATCACCTACCTTCAATGCTAGAAACATGTCATGGAGTAAAGAGTTAAAAGAGCGTAATCATGAGATTAAGCTTTTCATAACAAGCCTGGCTATTTATTTATATCAATGTATGCATGAATGTAAATGTTAACAGGCCAAACATCTGAATGTGACATGATAAAACATATAAACTTAAATATTAATGTGAAAGTCAATGTATGTGCTACATTGTGTGTATGAACAATTGAACATAACAGTACATACAAGTATATGATACTGTCTTACCACAACAACTGTACACCCAAGTATGATAATACACTGAAATGTATGTGCTACATTGTGTGTATGAACAATTGAACATAACAGTACATACCAGTTTATGATACTGTCTTACCACAACAACTGTACACCCAAGTATGATAATACACTGAAATGTGCATGAAAAATGTGTGCATGACGATGATGTATACCTGGGGCCGGTTTCATAAAACTTCTTACGAAAAATGTTGTCGTAAGTCAAATTTTTAAAATACATTTAATCTCTGATTTCTCTATCTAATCCTGTCTTGTAACACCTTTTTGGAATTGTCTTTTCAAGACGATTCCAAAAAGATGTCACAAGACAGGATTAGATGGAGAAATAAATAATAATTGAGAGTTTTATAATCTGACTTACGACAACATTTGTCGTACGAAGTTTTATGAGACGGGCCCCAGATGCAAAATGCATGCATGAATTTACACCTAGATGTGTATACATGTACATGGTAACATAGTGTGTAAACTGAAAACTTCAAACACATTCTTTATGTCTCCACCAAACATTTGATTCCTATAATGAGTAAATGTGACATAGGACATAAGGAGGTTACTGAGGTTAGTATGTGAAGTACAGTCCATTGAAGCTCCATTAACCAATAGCCCAGTTCTACTTTTGAAGATAGGTGACTACTTAAAGCAGATTTAAGCTATCATCTGCAAAGAAAGTGAAAATATTTCTCATGATACATATTCATGACTATATAAATTGGAACTATTTTTTTAGTGGAGGAATAAATTAAAGGTGTAAAAAGGCGTATTTATGGCTTTGAGGGTTTAGTTGTATTTCTTGCCCTTTAAATCATGGCTTAGTCACGTTTTAACCCAGAAATAAGGGCAAGTTTGACTTACTAAAATGTCAAAATAATGAAAATAAGCAGTAGAAATTTGTTTTGAAGAAAGATAAACATTTAAAGCAGGTTGAAAGTAAAGCAAAAGTTCCTAAAGGTAAATTCTGCTTTACTTTCAGCCTGCTTAAAGCTACCATCTTCTAGGATATAGGAAATATTGCATATTCATTACTGTATAAAATGAAACTAATTTCTTTAGTGGAGAAATTAATTAAATCTGTAAAAATGTGTATCTATGGAGTATAGGGTCAAAAGAATTCGAAATATTTTGGTTTGACAGTATTTGCTTTATCTGCAGCTCTAGTTAACCCTTTACCTGATAGCCTATTTCTAGTACTTAAGATAGGTGACTACTTAAAGCAGGTTGAAAGTAAAGCAGAATGCGCCTAAGGGCGCATTCTGCTTTACTTTCAGCCTGCTTTAAGCTATCATGTGCTATAATATAGAAAATATTCCCTATAATACATATTCATTACTGATTAAATTGGAACTATTTTCTTCAGCCGATGAATAAATCATATCCGCTAAAAGGTGCTTCTATTGGGGAAAGGGTTAACTCATAACTCCATAAATATGTAATTAATTCATCCCTCCACTCAAGAAAACAGTTCAAGTTTATAGTCATGAATATGACCCTAAGAAATATCTTCTTTATCCTAGCAGATAGTAGCTTCAAGCAGGCTGAAAGAAAATGCATATGCTGTTTTACTGTTGACCGGCTTTCAGCGGTCACCTGTCTTCAAAACTAGAAATAGTCCGTGTGGTAATTGGTTAATACACCAAACTATACAAGATATTATGTTTATAAGAATGTTTGCATGATTCTGTAATCAACAAATATATGCATGATGAGTAAAAGGACAAAACATCAACATATGTCTGCAAGGCTCCAGATAAGAGGGTGTAAACTAAATAAATCCAGCATTTTCTCGCTCATTCAACACCAAATCCTATAGTGTTACTACTCATTAGAATAATCTCTTCGAGACGCTTCTAATGAGTAGTGACACCTTAGGGTTTAATGCAGAAATAAAGATTTTATTTTTTGAAATACTCCCCTTATCTGGAGCCCTGATATTGTCTGTCTGTGTTCATAACAATGTGTGTATTAAACTCTATACACCAAAACGTGTAAAATGACAACATTGGACATACAGAAATGTCCATAAAATGATAAAACACAAACATATAAACATCTTACAAGATGAACGTTTTAACAAAATGAGCGCAGTCAACCAAACAATTACATATTCAGCCAAACTTCTATGAAGCGACCAGTAAAATTTACAGCCTACATGACAGGCAACAGCTTGGTGTAATATGAAAGTAATGCAGAAAGCTCCTCGTTAAGCTGTATACTGCCTTTATAAGTTGTAACCTGTCTCTAAAAGATCAAAAGGCTAGTTCATTCAGGGTCTGCATGGTTTGCCAAAACTTTAAATATTTTAAGCACAACACCCTCAAGAGTAAACCCTTTACTCCATAGATACATGTACATATTTAAACACATTTAATTTATTCACCCACTTCAGAAAAGAGCTCCATTTAAAACTGATCAATAGCTATTCAAGGGCAGATAACTCTTGACCTATTGGTTCGATTTCAACCATAATTGCACTTAATTCGAACTCTTATGGTAATATACAATCTGAGGAAGTTTGAAAAAGACTGGATAAAAATTGTGGCCGCTACAGTGTAAACACCATTAAATATGGCATTTTAAGCAATTCAAAGGTAGATAACTCTTGACCTATTAGTCTCATTTCGACACTAAAAGAATTCATCTAAACTCTTATAGTCATATACAATCTGAGCAAGTTTGAGAAAAATTGGATCAAAATTGTGGCCGCTAGAGTGTAAACACCTTTAAATATGGCATTTTCAGCAATTCAAAGGTAGATAACTCCTGACCTATCAGTCTGATTCCAATCATAATTGAACTCATCCAAACTCTTATGGTCATATACAATCTGAGCAAGTTTGAGATAGATTGGATAAAAAGTGTGGCCTCTAGAGTGTAAGCACTGTTAAATATGACATTTTCAGCAATTCAAAGGTAGATAACTCTTGACCTATTGGTCCGATTTCAACCATAATCGAACTCATTTGAGCTCTCATGGTAATATACAATCTGAGCAAGTTTGAGAAAGATTGAATAAATATTGCGGCCTCTAGAGTGTAAACACTGTCAAATATGGCATTTTTAGCAATTCAAAGGTAAATAACTCTTGACCTATTGGTCCGATTTCAACTATAATCGAACTCATCCGAACTCCTATGGTAATATACAATCTGAGCAAGTTTGAGAAAGATTGGATAAATATTGTGGTCTCTAGAGTGTAAACACTAAAATTGTTAACGCCGGACGCCAGACATTCAAGGATTGCAAAAGCTCACCCTGAGCTAGCTCAGATGAGCTAAAAAGGTACATTTTCATGACTGTTTACAAAGTAGAACTACTTTCTTCGATGAAGGAATAAAATAAAGTCTTAAAAATAGTATTTATGGGGTAATGGGTTTAAAATACATTTCATAGCCCGTTTGAAACAAGTTTAAAAAGATGTAATAACTAACAAGTGCAGCATTGCATCAAGTATGAAATCACAAATATATCCACCTTCCTTATATACAATTAATTATTGCCTTCCAATCAATACTCAAGTGCAGTAAAACCTCTCTATTACGACCACTAAATTGTATTATATATTCTGGGTTTACAACAAGTGACTGCTTAACCCATTACACCATAAATACATTTTTTACGACTTGATTTTATTCCTCCAATGAAGAAAATAGTACTCCATAATACAGTTATGATATATGTATCGTAACAATTATTTTCTCCATCCTAGTAGATATTAGCTTAAAGCAGGCTGAAAGTAGTCACCCCTCTTCAAAACTAGAAACAGGCTATGGGGTAATGGGCTAAAGCAATGTGACAGTAAAATAGAAATTTAAGCTCCTTAAGGAGCTTTCTGTTTTACTATCACCTTGCTTTAAGCTGTCAACTGTCTTTTATACAATCAATTAGCCTTCTTTCTTAATCTAGTGGTCGCAATAGAGAGGTTCTACTGTAGATTAAAATATACACAATACATTCTTACAATTTCACAATAATTTCTTACAATTCTTCTGAAGGATACTTCCAAACACTTCCAGCAGCTTATCATATGAGAAATTGGATGATCTTTTAAGACAAGTGGCTGCTTTAGTCTTTTCCTCCACATAAGCTTATCAGTGTGCAAGTACCTGCTCATCCACATAAGTGCCACAAATGTAATACATATAAGCCGTGTCCATGACAAAACCTGCCTTATTGCACTGCAGCATTGTACAACCTAAGCACCGTATGTCATCCCAGGCTCTGCATCTGAGTTTGGTCTACACTGCCAAATACCATATATAATATAGCTACATAAAATGCTTTAGATGCATGTGGGTGTCAAACAGTGTAGATCAGGCCTGATCTACAGTTTGCAATGCAGGTTTTGTCATGGCACGGCTCATATTCATTTTTGGTTTTGTGTACAGATGCCAGCTTAAAGGAAGATGATCGTAAAGCAGAACGTTCCTCAGAGAACCTTCTGCTTTACATTCATCTTGCTTTAACCCATTACTCCATAAATACGCCTTTAATTTATTACTCCACTACAAGAATAATAATTATAGATTCCACTTTATACTATAGTAATAAATTAGCACCATAAGAAATATTTTCTTTATTTTATCTGATGGTAGCTTAATGCCGGCTGAAAGTAAAGCAGAATGCGCCTTAGAGGCGCATTCTGCTTTACTTTCAACCTGCTGTAAGAGATCACCTGTCTTCAAAACTAGAAACAGGCTATGGGGTAATGGGTTAAGCAATATCCTGCTATTAACACAATTTGATATAGGTGATTCACTTTTGTCTATGGGGGAAAAGAGTAACGCTGGACAAAATTAGTGCAGAAAGCTCCTTTCTGCATTGGTTTCATCCCATAATAAAGCAGCACAAAACTTACTTTTCAATATCTGCTAAACACAAGTTGAACTATAGAACAAATGGAGGTTTTAAAAATATGTCTTTCTAAAACAATCAAACAAAACAACAAAAAGTAACAATTTAACAAAAAGAAACCAATTTGATTTAAAATTAATTGTATCATGCATATTGGCGAACGCAGTTTTAAGAGAACTTATAAAACTGACTTGTTACATAAAATGGTCTGTAGTAAAACTGTTTATGTCCGCGAATGTTGGTATTGAATTGTTTTAACTCTTTCAACACTAAGTAACTCTTGTGGGTTATTAGGTTCCCTTGTGGATATTTTGAATTACAAAAACACGAATCAGTCTACTTGGAATTCTGGTTAGTATGATAAATACTGGTCTAAATTAGCCAAACAGTGTAGACCCAGATAAGAGGGCTCCTATATGAGGAATGAGTATATTTTATACAGGTCCGTTGTGTTGAAAGAGTTAAACTTTTGCAACCAATCTGGATCCAAACAGGAATCACTAATATGTGGGACCTGATCTTAGTCCAAATTAGATTTTGCACTCAGATTCAATGTTTGCAACATACAGTGAAACTCACCTATAAAGAAGTCCTTTGGACTGTCGGATTTCGTTAATTATATCGTAATTTCTTTATATCAGATCCACTTTACTATAATTTAACCCATTACCCCATAAATACACCCTTTTACCCCTTAAATGTATTCATTCTGTGAAGTAAATAATTCCAATTTATACAGTCATAAATATGTTTCATAAAAATATTTTCTATATTCTGGCAGATGATGAATTAAAGCAGGCTGAAACTAAAGCAGAATGCGCCTTAAGGCGCATTCTGCTTTACTTTCAACCTGCTTTAAGTGATCACCTGTTTTCAAAACTAGAAACAGGCTATGAGGTATTGGGTTAAGTAGAGCTGGGGAATAACTTTTATTTTGTCATACCGTAATGACACTAAGTATTGGGACAGACAGGCCTGAATAAACCGTGTAGACCCTGATCAGACTGCTCCATCAGGGTCTTCACTGTTTGCCACTCAGTTTACACTTCTTGGAAAAATTACTCTATTAAAACAATTAGTTCATTTTTTAAGATAATAACATTAGTTGTACAGGCTGTCCCAATTTTTAGGATTTTTACGGTATCCAATAACTCATCATATACAATTTTGTTTTAAATAAGCTTTACTGTATATGGTACCATACTATACATTTAATAAATCATCGATGCTGACAAAATAGTACATTAAACAGGGCTCCAGATAAGGGGGAGTAAACTCAACAAATTCAAGATTTTCTCACTCATTTTAACACCAAATCCTATGGTGTTACTACTCATTAGGATCGTCTCTTTGAGACGATTCTAATGAGTAGTGACACCGTAGGGTTTAAAGCAGAAAATAAGATTTTAGTTTTTGAAATACTCCCCTTATCTGGAGCCCTGTTTAAAACTTCAAAATGACAAACAGTACAGACCCTGATCAGAGGGCTCCTTTAGGATCCCTCTGATCAAGGTCTGTACTGTTTGCCATTCTGTTACATACATGTACTATTGGGACAACCTTTAGAGATCCACTTTAACTGGCCATCTATCAGAAAAGGAATACATGTACCGGTAGTTGCAGAGATCCAGATAAGGGGAGTATTTCAAAAATTAAAATCTTTATTTCTGCATTAAACCCTATAGTGTCACTTCTCATTAGAATCCTCTCGAAGACACGATTCTAATGAGTAGTAACACCATAGGATTTGATTCAGTATAAGTGAGAAAATGTTGAATTTGTTCAGATTACACCTTCTCATCTGGAACCCTGTAGCAGGGCTGCCATTTCTCCGGATTTTTTCTAAATCTCCGGATTTTTTCCAAGTACATGGTAGCTTAAAGCAGACTGAAAGTAAAGCAGAATGTGCCCTAAGGCGCATTCTGCTTTATTTACAGCCTGCTTTTAGTAGTCGCATGTCAACAAAACAAGAAACAGGCTATAGGGTAAAGATACGATTCGTGAAATCGCACTTGAAAAATGCAAATTTGGAAATCTTAGGATTTTTCATGTCAACTTATGGCAGCCCTGCTGTAGTTGATTTGAAAAAGCAGCAATGAAAGGGTTAAAATATACCTGATTGCACAGAAATATCTAATTATATAAGAGAAAATCAATTCATAACAGAGAGAAATACAGTCAAACAAACATGAGCAGATATCTACAGACAGGTAACTGCTTAATGCAGGACAAAACTAAAGGGAGAAAACTCTTTTACTTTTCTTGAGGTTTAAACTTTTCAATTTTAGTTTTAACTCATTTACCCCTGAAACTTTGAAGAAAAAATTCCAGTTCAAAACATGTCTAGTCATTTTTCGTCTATTTAGGTTGTATCAATAATAATAAGCAAAAATTTCAAACAGTGTATACCCTGACCAGAGCCCTCTTCACAGACACACTGTTTGCAAAGGATGCATATGTTCATAGTTCAAAGGGTTAAAGCCTTTAAGGAGCTTTCTGCTTTACTTTCGTCCAGCGTTAAACTAGCACCTGTCTATAAAACCATCAATTAGTATTCTTTGAGTGATCGTAATAAAGGAGCTTTACTGAGTTTTATTGTACTAACTCATTGGTGTATATAAGTTACAACTTCACACAGACAGCTTAATAAAATGCTCAGTAACAGTGCAAACACAAGTGCAAGTGGCAACAAGAGGCACTTGCTTTGATTTCACACTTTAATGACAGGCATGAAGCAAGATTTCATAGGTAATGTATGAACAGTTGGGCAAACAGCTGGATATACAGTGAGATCTCGGAAAAACAAACCAGGGCTCCAGATAGGAGTGAGTTAACTGATCAAATACATTTTCTCACTCATTTAGCACCAAATCCTATGGTGTTACTACTCATTAGAATCGTCTCTTTGAGACGATTCTAATGAGTAGTAACACCATTGGGTTTAATGCAGAAATAACGATTTTAGTTTTTGAAATAATCCCCTTATCTGGAGCCCTGCAAACTCTCCTTAACTAAACTCCTTAAACCAAATGCCTTTCACTCATTTACCTCTGAAATTTCAATTGGACAATTCCAATTAATTCTTTGCATGCTAGCGGCGGATATATCTGCCACAGTGATTGCCTTTGAAAATAGTTTGGATTTAGATGAGACGCAGTGTAACGCGACGTCTCATCAGTATCTAAACTGTTTGGTACTCTGAACATGTTTTGAAAAGAAATTACAAAATATATTTTTAGAACGATACCAGACGACAATTGTTGCAGATGACAAAATTTACCCAGCATGCAAAGGGTTAAGTCTAGTGTTAAAGTCAAGTTTTATTTTAATCATGAGCTTACTCGACATACCTCTGAAGAGAATACTTGTCCTCAGTGGACTGTGTAGTTCAAGATCACAGGTCCCTGGCAGAGCTGACTGACCAGGGTCTACACTGTTTGTCATTTATTGCAAAAACATCACTAAATCGCCAAAGATGGACTTGACTTACTTGGAAATATCCATTTGAAGTTTAAAGGAGCAGGGCTGGACAAATATTTTTCAGGGCAACTTGCCCAGGACAACCTGCTCAAAATTTTGGACTTGCCCCATATTTTTATTGCGGAACATTGGTCACGGTTGGGAGGTTGGTTTATTTACAATTTTTTCCAAGAATTTGAGCTTGCCCAGCTCGGAAAATCAACCTTGCCCAGGGCAATTTGCTGTCTGAATTGGACTTGTTGATTTGTCCAGCCCTGAGGAGTGAATGAGTTTTACCAATTACCCCATAGCCTGTGTCTAGTATTGAGCCAGGTGACCACTTAAAACAGGCTGAAAGTAAAGCAGAAGGCACCTTAACCCTTTGAACCCTAGTCCCGCATATAGGCATCTTTTCAAACAGTGTATATGTGAATAGTACACTGTCTTGTCCTGTTCAAACAGTGAAGGCCCAGATCAGAGGGCTCCGAAAGGAGCCCTCTGATCAGGGTCTTCACTGTTTGTCAGTAATGGCAAAATTGATAAAAACAACTCTTAAAAGTCAGAAATGTACTAGACAAAAATAGAAACTGGAATTGTCCATTTAAAGTTTCATGGAGGAAAGAGTTAAGGCACACTCTACTTTACTTTCAGCCTGCTTTAAGATATTATCTACCAGGATATATAGGACATATTTCTTATGCTCCATATTCATAACTACATGTATATAAATTTGAACATTTTTCTTTAGTGGAAGAATAAATTTAAGGTGTTAAAAGGCGTATTAATAGGGTAATGAGTTAAAGCAGAAAGAAGGAAAGCAGAAAGCTTGTGTATGACAAGAGAGTTCTGCTATACTTCTATCTTGCTTTATTTCATTACCCAAGGTAGCAATGAGTAAATGTGTCATTTACAAACAGAGTACTTGTGACAAGTACACTTGTCCAAAGCAAACAGTATAGAACCTGATCAGAGGGCTCCTACAGGAGCTCTCTGATCAGGTCTGTACAGTTTGTCATTTTGAGATACACAATTTTGAAATTCAACCCTTAACCCTTAGCCCGCCAAATAAATTGTCTTCAGCTACATTTCTCGTCTGCTTCAAGTTTAAAAGTGCTTCAAAGTTGCTCAAAATTGCTGAAAATGTTGTCTGAGTGTCAAACAGCTTGGATCCGGATGAGACGCCGAGTTACTCGGCGTCTCATCCGGATCCAAGCTGTTTGCATATGGAGCTATAGTCGTGGCTAAGGGTTAATATAGGTAGTCAATAATAGACTAGACTTAATTAGAAACTAGAATTTTCCATTGAAGTTCAAGAGATGGACGATTTTGCAGTTGATTAACTAATTACACCATAAGTATGCCTTTTTATGCCTACATTCAATCCTCCACTGGATAAAATAGGTACACTTTTTACAGTCATGAATATGTATCGTAAGAAATATTTTCTATTAACTAGTAGATGGTAGCTTTAAGCAGGTTGAAAGTAATCAGATTGCACCTTAAGGGGCATTCTGCGTCATTTTCAACCTGCTTTAAGTGTTCACCTGCTTTCAAATTTCTAAACAGGCTATGGAGTAATGGGTTAAGACAGGTGATAGCTTAATGCAGTACAAAAGTAATGCAGAAAGCCACCAGTCCTGTCCTATACACTCTGTATTCCTTTCCCTTGAATGATTAACCCATTACCCCATAGCCTATTTCTAGTATTGAAGATAGGTGACCACTTAAAGCAGCATGGAAGTAAAGCAGAATACGCCTTAAGGCGCATTCTGCTTAACTTTCAGCCTGCTTTAAACTATCATGTGCAAGAATATAGAAAATATTCCCTATAATATATATTCATGACTGATTAAATTGGAACTATTTTCTTCAGTGGAGGAATAAGTCATATTCGCTAAAAGGCGCTTCTATGGGGGAAAGGGTTATAGAGCATGTTGGGACTTACAAATTCCTCCACAGATTTCCAGTTTTTGGAAGTCTGGGGTCCGTCTTACCAACCGTTGTGTACACAACAACTATTGTCGCAAGTCAGATTCTAAAATTCTAAATTATTATAAATTTTAATTTCTCCATCTAATCCTAACTTGAAACATCTCTTTGGAATCGTCTTGAAAAGACGATTCCAAAGAGATGTCACAAGACAGGATTAGAATGAAAAATCAGACGTATCTTAAAATTGTGACTTCCGACCATTTTTGTCGTACTACGTTTCGTAAAACTGTTTTTGGAGCTTAAACTGTACTCCCTCTTATCTTATAGTTGATATTTACTTTCTATATAAGAATCTAAATGAAACGGGAACCAGATTCCCTTCCTTATGCTATGCCTCCTCTCGTCTATCTGAACTTGTATCTGAGGCTGAAGTCGCTGTCTCCCGGCTTAATGCGTGTCTCTGTCTATGTAGCCGATGTAACTCCTCCGCTTTAGTACTGGCATAATGGTGATACATCATTTTCACTCCAGTCACTACAGACAGTCGCAATCGTAAATTATATCTGAACGCGTTCTTTTTATGCCGCACAGCACGCTTATATCGTACTTCAAGATCCTTGATCTTTTGGTCCAATAGAACAATATGTTGGCAGGCTTTTTCGAACTTGACCTGCGCATCACTTAGCTTCTCCTGTAGGTAGCCGCTGTCCATGGCGGCAGCTGAGGTAGGATGACTCGAGGCGCCTGCTCCTGCGGAGGCAGCCGTGGCCTGGTTATTGGTCGACATTGTGTTTATCAGAGTCTGTCGTCTCTTTGTTTGTTATATGTGTAGCTCACATTACTAGTGACACTAGAGACATTACTTGTGACGTCTTACAACACACCAACACACAGCAGCTGCCATACTGGCCATGTCTTGGCTCTGAAAAACACAACAAACACTTTAATCCATTACCCTTTACTCCATAGAAGCGCATTTCAGCACATTCATTTTATTCCTCCACGGAAGAAAATATTTCCAATTTAGACATTCATGAACATCCCGATTTACCAAAAAATATATTTTCTATGTTCTAGCAGATAGTACCTTAAAGCAGGCTGAAAGTAAAACAGAATGCACCTTAATGCTTTACTTTCAACCTGCTTTAAGTGGTCACCAATCTTCAATAGAAAAGGGCTATGGAGTAAAGGGTTAATTAAGCCTTAAATTTATTCCTCCATGGAAGAAAATAGTTCCACTGTATACAGTCATGAGTATGTTCCATAAGAATTATTTTCTATTGCCTAGAAGATAGTAGCATAAAGCAGGCTGTAAGTGAAGCAGAATGTGCCTAAGGCACATTCTGCTTTACTTTCAATCTGCTTTAAGAGGTCATCTGTCTTTAACAAGAGCCCCGTGGGGCATATTTCGCTCACCTGAGAATAGCTGACAAAATGGAGATAATGATTTATGTCCAGGACGGGGTCATTTTTTTACCGATGGGCATAATTTGAACAATCTTGATAGAAGACCTGTAGATGATGCTATGTGCCAAATATCTAAGATCAGGGTACTTCTAAGGATTTTTGACGAGAAGATTTTTTTTAAAGTTTCCATTGAAAAAATATATTTTTAGCTCCTGTGACCTACATATGCAACAGACTGGAACCATTTGAACAAAATAGGTAAAGGACATCTAGAAGTGTCCCCATGCTGAATATCAAAGCTCCGGCCATATTAGTTCCAGAGGAGAAGACGTTTGAAAATTTCACTATATAACTCTTTGTAAAAGTTTACTAAAACTGTGACCCCCGGGGCGGGACCAATTTTAACCCAAGAGGCATAATTTGAACATACTTGATAGAGGACCTGTAGATGATGCTATGTGCCAAATATCTAAGCTGTGGCACTTGAAGTTTTGACGAGAAGACTTTTTAAGTTTTTAATAGAAAAAATCTATTTTTAGCTCCTGTGACCTTGATATCTAACAGACCGGAACCATTTGAACAAAATACGTAAAGGTTATCCAGAAGTGTCACCATACGAAATTTCAAAGCTGTGGCCATATTAGTGTCAGAGAAGTAGACGTTTGAAATTTTCACTATATAACTCTATATATGTAAAACTGTGACCCCAGGGCGGGGCCAATTTTGACCCTAGGGGCATAATTTGAACAAACTTGATAGAAGACCTGTAGGCGATAATATGTGCCAAATATAGAAGCTCTGGCCCTTGTAGTTTCAGACAAGAAGTTTTCATTGAAAAAATATATTTTTAGCTCCTGTGACCTAGATATGCAACCGACCGGAACCATTTGTACAATATTGGTAAAGGACATCCTAGAAGTGACACCATGCTGAATATCAAAGCTCTGGCCATAGTTTCAGAGGAGAAGACGTTTGAAAAAAGGAACATTTCTGTAAAGTTTGGTTGAAATCTGTTCAGTGGTATAGGAGGAGATGTCATTTGAAGCAATTGTTAACGACGACGGACAACGCAGGACACAGGGCCATCCCAATAGCTCACCTTGAGCCTTTGGCTCAGGTGAGCTAATAAAACAGATCACTTTGATTGTAGATCACTGAACTTAGAGAAGAAACTGACAAAATCAATCGGCATTAGACATTTTAAATATTTTATTCAACATTTTAAAAGTTTTTAAACGTTTCTGACCCTACTGAACATTCATATATTAAACCCCACCCATTTACTACATATATCATCTAAACTAACATATTTGTTAATTAAGAAAGAAAGTTTTCCTCAGAAAATAGTGCAGACGCATAGATTCACTCAAAAAACAATGTTGACCATAATCAACTCCTTTTCTTCAGGAGGAGTAAATTAACACTTTACCCCATAGCAGGTTTCATGTTTTGAAAATAGGGGATTACTTAAAGCAGGTTGAAAGTAAAGCAGAATGCGCCTTAAAGCCAATTCTACTTTACTTTCAACCTGCTTTAAGCTACCACTTGCTAGAATAAAGAAAATATTTCTTATGATACTTATTCATGACTATATAAATTGGAACTATTTTCTTCGGTGGAGGAATAAATTAATGCGCTAAAAGGCACTTCTATGTGGGAAAGGGTTAATTAAAGGCAGAGAAAGGCATATATGGAATAATGGTAAAATCTCACCTTGCTCTATCAACAAATCCTATGAACTAAACTCAATAACTATAAACTCAGTCATTATTCAGCAACTTCAGCCTTATCAATTAACACTTAACTTGTCATAACTATGTCATAGCTATGTCGGCTAAAAGTGCTTTGAGAGTGCACATGTCATCTGCAAAAAATCATCATGTCAAATCAGGATTTAAAAAAAAAAAAAATTCAAGAAACATTCTGGATCCAGATCAGAGGCCATATAATGTGGCGTCTGATCTGGATCTAAACTATTTGAAAATACCAGTCCAAGTCGAGAACCGCAGAAAATGGATTCACTCTCACATTATTGAGAATTGTTTACATAAATTCTGGATCTGTTGGAAATAGCTTACAAAATTAATGTAAATTTCCAGTAGATAATTGGCAATTACCTAAGTCTGATGTTGTTTTCCAAAACTAACTTTCATGTACATACAGATCCTATACATTTGGAAAATACCATGTTTGCCTGCACTCCTATTCTGCATTTGTCTCAACTCTTTGAACCCTAGACATACATATTTGCGTCATTTGCAAACGGAGTACCTCAGAGGAGTACACTTGTCCTATGAAAACAGTGTATACCCTGATCAAAGGGCTCCTTAAGGAGCCCTCTGATCAGGGTCTACACTGTTTGCCATTTTGACATATATATTTTAAAAATCCCCCCTAAAAAGTCAAAATTGGACTAGACTAAATATAAAACTGGAATTGTCCACTTGAAGTTGCAGGGAGGAAAAGGTTAACCCTGCCATAGGAACGATTCTAAGAGAGACGATTCTAATGAGTAGTAACACCATAGGGTTTAATCCACAAATAAAGATTTTATCTGGAGCCCTGTCCTGATAAATACCCTGAAATGTGTCAAATTATTTTTATTTTGGGGGGTTTAACCCTTTACTCCATAGCCTGTTGCTAGTATTGAAGATAGGTGACAACTTTAAGCAGGCTTTAAGCTATCATACATGTATATAAGATATTTCTTCTTATACATGTACAAAAACTGTATAAATTAGAACTATTTTCTTCAGTGGAGGAATAAATTAAATACGTTAAAAGGCAATTATATGGGGGGGAAGGGTTTAATTGCACAGCAACACAATTATGGTTATACAGTGCTGATGTGCATGCATCATGTGTGTGAATGTATAAATTCAAAGGCGTAAGGTATATTCAGGGGGTAATGCGTTAAGACAGGTGGTTACTTAAAGCAGGCTGAACATGAAGCAAAAAGGTTTTTACTGAGTTTTCTGCTTTACTTTCAACCTGCTCTGCTTTAAACATGCACCATTTAGGATATTTGACAAATGTCCTTGCACAGTTACTGTCCACTTCTAATAAAGGTTGTCAAAATAAAATTTAAATATTGTAGTCTTGCTGGACTGCATTTGTGACAAACTCTAATTAACCCATTACCTCATAGATACGCTTTTTACACCTTTAATTTATATCTCCAGTGAGGAAAATAGTTCCAATCTGTACAGTTACGAATATGTTTGATAAGAGCTATTTTCCATATTCTAGTAGATAGTAGCTTAAAGTAGGCTGAAAGTAAAGCAGAATGTGCCATATTTCTGCTTTACTTTCAACCTACTTTAAGTGGTCACCTATTTATAAAACTAGAAACTGGCTATGGGGTCATGGGTTAGTACATGTAAATACTCACATAAACATTCCCATCCTGTGGCAATATTCAACCAGCTTTATAATAAGAAACAACCATTTCCTACACATCCGAGTGAGCAATATCTTTCGACTCATTTACTCGAATTTAGCTCGAACTTCCCCAATACCAGATGATGCATGTTTTAATGCACATTTGATCTAAACACACTTTACTTTTACATCTATTGTGAAAAGCCATAACTTTAGATAATACTTCTCAGGTTCTTTTGAACTTTTCGGTGGATCGGTGCAGACTTCTATTATCAAGTAATATACCTACTCACATTTAAGTGGCTAGGAATGTTTACGAGAGTTGTCTACCTTTAGCATGAAGCTTAGCTGGCCATTTTTGTGATCACCTTTGCAAACAGTTTGGATCCAGATGAAAGGCTGAGTAGCTCAGCCTCTCATCGGGATCCAGACTGTTTGATGTTCCTCATTACAGTAAAGGATTGGTAAACAAATCCAGTTCGAGATTTTTCCGATCGTTTCAGTGTAAGGTGCACGAAGATAAATTGGCATATGTGCTGCCTTTTAGCACACACAAAAATACAAGCTCCAGATAAGGGGAGTATTTCAAAAACTAAAACTTTTGTTTCTGGATTAAACCCTATGGTGTTACTACTCATTAGAATCGTCTCTTTGAGACGATTCTAATGAGTAGTAACATCATAGGATTTGGTGCTGAATAAGTGAGAAAATGTTGGATTTGTTCAGTTTACCCTCTCTTAATCTTATTTGGAGCCCTGCAAACTGCTTACTTCTGTAAACTGACATTTTCCCTTGAAACATCAAATGCAGTTTCCAGTTAAGTCTAGTCAATTGACAAGTTAAGTTTGAATTTCACAATACATTACAAAATGACAAAGAGTGGAGACCCTGATAAGAGGGTTCATGCACTGCCCTCTGAGTCAGGGTCTGTCTACACTGTTTGTATAGGACAAATGTACTCTTTGCAGGTACACTGTTTGTTGATGTTGAGGATACTGGTCGCTAGGGCTGAATGTGTTATAACTTATATGACATTCTCCCCTTACACTTCAAATGGACGATTCCAGTTTTCAATAAAGATTTGTCCATTTGTGGCTGCATTGTATTTAGGGTTAGGTACTTTTACAAAATATTTCTCCTTTAAGAGCCATCAGATCTAGCTCCACATTGTTTGTATAGGGCTGTGTACTCTTCTATAGAACAGTTTGTTAATGATGCAAATATGTGTCATCATGAGGGTCTAAGGTTATAAAGAGTTCTGAGTTGAGTCTCAGTTCGTTTTCAAGCATTAATTACACTGTTTGCATATGTAATGAGCAGGGCTCCTCAGATAAGAGGGGGTAATCTGAACATATCCAACATTTTCTCACTCATACAGTCCCAAATCCTATGGTGTTACTACTCATTAGAATCGTCTCTTCGAGACGATTCTAATGAGTAGTGACACTAGAGGGTTTAAAGCAAAAATAAAGGTTTTAATTTTTGAAATACTCCCCTTATCTGGAGCCCTGGTAATGAGTTTATTTTAAACAGGTCTTGAAAGAGTTAAACTGCAATCTTTCTTTAACCCTTACAATGCTAAATTTTCACTCTCAATGGAACATTCCAAAATATTTAGAAGTATGAAAAACTGCAGATCCATTTCAGATGACAACTTCACTGTTTACAAAGACATATATTATGGTGCTTTGCTATATAGATTTTAACTTTGAACTACGGGTATTTTCAACTGAACCTAACATGAAATAATGTAAATCATGTGTCGAAATATCGGTTAGTTAGATTTAATCGAGTTCGAGATATCGAAGTTCGACTGTATATAGAAATTCAAAATAGAGCAAAAGTTGAAGCAAGTATTCAGTGTCACTCTACATAATGCGAGCTAAACATGAAGTTATGCATCTACATGTAATAATACTGTATGCAATAAATCAATGATACTTCACATTATTACAAGTGTTCACCTGATGTTTGTTTTCATGTGCACAATGATGAAGTAAGCGTTCAAAGAAGTACACGGAACTGTAAAACCACATTAAAAGACTTCAAGTGATCCTCTTGTAATGTTACTATCTAGATTTGTACTGAAACTGATTGACAGCCACTGTAATATACCAGTAGTGAGTACAATACACAGAGCTCCAGATAAGAGGGAGTAAACTGAACAAATCCAACATTTTCTCCTTCATGTGAGCACCAAATCCTATGGTTCTACGATTCTAATGAGTAGTAACACCATAGGGTTTAATGCAGAAATAAAGATGTTAGTATTTGAAATGCCCCCCTTATCTGCAGCCCTGCATGCATAAACAGGCCTCAGGATAAGAGTAAATCAGGGCTCCAGATAAGGGGAGTATTTCAAAAACTAAAATCTTTATTTCTGCATTAAACCCTATGGTGTCACTACTCATTAGAATCTTCTCTTTGAGACGATTCTAATGAGTAGTAACACCATAGGATTTGGTGCTGAAATAAGTGAGAAAATGTTGGGATTAGTTTTAATAGTTAACTCGCTCTTATCTGGAGCCCTGTAAATATACTAAATATTTCCAACGTTTTTTCTTTCCAGTCTCCACAAAACCCTATGCTGAGACCACTCAATAAAATTGTCTTAATGAGATAAGTCTGATGAGTGGTCACATCATAGGGTTTGGTTTGAGCAAAAAGGAATTTAGTATTTGAAATACTCACCCTGTCATGTAGCCTTGAATAAACACAAATCGATCATCACAAATACAGTCAGTTTTGTAAACACAACAGGGCAAATCACCCTTATCCAAAGGTTTTTAAAGCAGGCAATAGCATATTACTTAAGTTCAAGATCACTGGGGTCAAACTTTTGCATGGAAAGAGCCTGTCCATATAGTCATATACACATTACACATGCATACCAAACATAAAAGCAATACCTCCAGGGACAAAGGAATTAATTCCAGGTTATAAGCATTTTTCCAAAGTTAAACAAATTTGAAACTTAAATGCAGTTGCTGAAGTCATGTTCAAAGTCACAGGGGTTCAGAATGTCACAGAATTGAAAGGCCTTGGGGCAGTCTGAATCAGTCACATTCAGTGAATTTGAATCTAATATGTTGTAGAATCCTAAAAAGACTTACATGATGGTGAGAAGGGACACCATTTTATTGGCGATGATATCCTAGGCGGTAGAGGCTGTCTACAGAATCATAGGTGCACCATTGGGACTGTACCCAGCCGGTCACTTTATCATGACACCGACGAACCAGTCGTAATGCTAACCCGAAATCCTGAGCGCCAAGGAGGGAAGCCATTACTACCAATTTTCAAGTCTTTGGTTTGACCCGGCCGGGGATTGAACCCACAACCTCCCGCACTGCAAGTGGACGCTCTACCACCGAGCTATACAGGCGGTATGGTATGATATGTTCTCCCCAGTCCAAATCGTCTGCGATAGTGCAACCAAGGTATTTCGTAGCCCTTTCATGAGAAAGTGAGATTCCATGCAGGTTATAGTTATGGTTAATGGTTTTTCTCTTCTTCGATACAGACAATACCAAGCATTTATTGGGATGGAACTCCATTTTCCATTTGTCTTCCCACTCCGCTAACCTGTCCAGGTCTTCCTGTAACCCTTGTCAGCAAGCAACAGACTAAACAGTGAACTTCTACTTCTACTTCTAATATATAGTGACCACCTTCAACTAGTTGAAGTTTCTGTCACTGGTGGTGTGTGCACAACAAAAAGCTGTCCTCACGAAATGTAAATAACAATTTAAAACTATGTACAATGGATCATTTGTTTATGGACCATATGTTTTGATGGGAGTTTTGAAGGAGTCAATAGATTCTTTCGTTGCCATGTCCTGGGGGATGTTATTCCAGTCTCTAACTGTCCGTGGAAAATAAGATTGTTGTCTGATTTGTGTTCTACAAGATGGAATTTGATAACCTAGAGAGTGGGTGTTTCGAGAATGTCAAAGTAAAGACTTAAGTCTGTCATTTTTCTGAATAGCAATTTGGTTATGTGAGATCTTATACATCATGACTAGGCGGGCATCAGTTCTTCTGTCTTCAAGGCTTTTCCAATTTAGGTTGTTAGTCATGTCATTTACACTAGAGAGGTTCCTATATCTGTTTGTAACATATGGAGCGGCTCTTCTCTGTACTTTTTCAATGTTGTTTATATCTTCTGCAAAGTAAGGGTCCCAGACTGTACAAGAGTATTCAAGAAATGGGCGAACTAAAGACTTGTATGCTTGTTCTTTTATAGAGGTTGAGTTAATATTTAAGTTTCTTTTTAGAAAGCCCAGACTTTTATTGGCTTTGTTGCAGGTGCTGTGAATGTGACTGTGCCATTTTAAGTCAGATTGAATTGTTAGTCCAAGGTATTTAGCTTTATCAACATGTTCAAGTGTGTGGCCGTGGAGAAAATAAGTCACTTTAAAGAAACTGGGGCCAAACACAGAACCCTGGGGGACCCCAGACTGTACAGTGACATGTTATGACGTTTCACCCTCCAGGACAACATCTTGAGTACGATTTGAAAGGAAGCTCTGGATCCATCTATTAGTTTGTCCTTGAATACCATAATGACTTAGTTTGTGAGTGAGTAGACTATGACTGACTTTGTCGAAGGCCTTGGAAAAATCCATGATTAAAATATCGGTTTGTTTAGAGTTTTCGATGTTGTTTGTAATGTCGTCAATAAATTCTAATAATTCATTATTGTGTTTCACATGATCTCTCTTTTCTAAAACCATGTTGTAGTGGATACAGAATGTTATATATGAACTAAGCTGTAATTACTTAGCAATGCCAAACGCCGAAAGTGGGCGTGGCCTACGGGGATCTCATTAATATGCATGCATCAATGGCTTCCAAACCACAATACACATATTTTTTGGGGAGCTTAAACACCCTTTATTCATAGCGAGATCGGGATCAAACCAACGGAAATAGCACTTCGAATGATTTAAATAACTGGAAATAAGTTTACCACGAGGCCACTTGAAGTTTTCAATACTGAAAAACTCACCGGAAAAATAAAAGGTAAGCGCGACTTAAACGCGACATTTTGAGATTATTTATCTTGCATTTTATATTAAATTAAACATTTCTTTGCATGCCACAACAAAAAAAAAGTATAGCATCGCCCTTTAACATCGTGAAATTCTGTTTCAAAGTATGCAGGTATTCGACAGCCAAGGGAAATAATTGTCTCCCAAAATGGCCGCACCCTTTACTTTCTGTTTATTGCAAGCGTAGGTAAATTTGTTATTGTCACGGTTTACCCATTATATCTCTCGTTGTAAGTTTCCGATTGAACATATTGCTTGTGTGATAAGTGTATGATTAACACTTATACTTTATTGTGCTATGCCTTTTGATAAGGTAACGGGTCAACACGGCCAATTTCCATCTCGACCACGGTCCAACTCGGCCAAAGTTTTTAATATTCAAATCAAATCAAATAAATTTTATTTAATATTGACCTTAGACTTATATTCCTTACTTGTGGAGATATCAGTGTGGTTTATATTGGCTTCAAGTAATTACTTGATACATATTTATGTAGTTGCCATATTATATTCGTTTGTTGACTCTGTTCTGAGTCTACTTTGTTTGCAACGTTGTTGAAATTCAATTCTAAATAGTTTTATCAAGTTAACCATTACGAATCTGCCTATCACAAGTATCTGAGCTCTTGTTTGCATGCCTAGCCCCAAATAAGTATGTAGATTCTACATGTATTTTCCTTATTTCAGTCTTACACTTTAACAACTACTATAAGTACCAGTGATTCTCAGCATTCGGCATTTATTTCAGTTGTTTGATTGCCATGTGGATATGTGACACTCTTCAATGCCAATATGTACCCACATATCATGTTGAATTGATACTAGATGGGTATAATAAATGCTCCAAATCAGCTTTTTCAACAAGCACCTTAGAGCTGATATCCCCTGCCGCAGTGATTGTCCAGAAGAAAGTGGCAAACTTTATTGTGGGAGGAAGGGGCAAATGGTGATCACCTGTCTTTAAAGATCAACATTCAAAAGCTTTTTACAAAGTTTTATAAAATCCATTCAATTTTGTACATTTTAAAGCCTAAACAATACAAAAAATAAAGCCGTTTGTAGCATTATAAATCTAAGTATGACAGGGGCAGGTAACTCTTGATTCAAATTCAACAGTAATTAAACACTTTCAAGAACTTATAATTGTGTGCAAGTATTATTAAAAAAAATTCAGAACTGTAGAATTTACTAGAGTGTAAACACATTTTCAACTCATCAAGGGCAGAGTATTCTGGACTAATTTGCACATTTTCGATAATAATTGAACTCATTCTATAAATAATAGCCATATATGATTTAATTTTTTTTTCAAAATCCATTCACATTTGTACACAATAGCATGTAAACAATAAAGCCATGTTGAGCATTACTAAGTACATAAAGGGCAGATAACTCTTGCCACAAAGTATCCTATTTTGACAATGATTGCTACCCTTATGTTTATATACATCATGTGTAAGTTAAATCAAAATCCATTAAAGACTGTAGTTTCTAGATGGTAAAAACTGTTAAAAATGGGTTTTTTTACTCATCAAGGGCAGATAACTGTTGACTAGCTTCTCCGTTTTCAAAAATGATAACAATTATTTGAAAACTAATAGCCATACATAGTTTAAGAATTTGTTTTATCAAAATTCATGCATATTTATAGATACTAGGATGTAAACAATTTTAAAATAAAGCATTTTCTATCATTTCAAAGTACATCAAGGGCAGATAACTATTGCCACAAGTATCCTTTTTTGACAATAATTGCACACCTTCAAGAACTTTTACTTATAGACATCGTGTGCAAGTATCATTTAAATCCATTGATAATTGTAGTTGCCAGAGAGTAAAAACAGTTAAATATGGCTTTTTTTACTTATCAAGGGCAGATAACTCATGACTAATTTCTCCGTTTTCAACAATAATCAAATTCATTTGAAAACTAATAGCCATACATAATTCAAGAAAGTTTTTTAAAAAATCCATGCATATTTATAGGCTCTAGTATGTAAACAATACCAAAATAAAAGCATTTTCTAGCATTTTCTAAGTACATCAAGGGCAGATAACTCTTGTCACAAGTATCCTTTTTTTACAATAATTGCACACCTGCAAGAACTTGTACTTATAGACAATGTGTGCAAGTATAAACAAAATATGTTGAATACTGTAGTTGCTCGAGTGTAAAAACTGTTAAATATGGCATTTTTAACACAAAAAGGGCAGATAACTCATAAATTCCTGAAATTTTCTGAAATTTTTTTGATTTCCCACGGTGCTCCTATGATGACAAATAAGTATACCAAGTTTAATCCAAATCTGTTAATAGGTTTCGGAGATACAGTTGCGGACGGAAAACGTGACGGACGCACGGACGGCATTTTTAACACAAAAAGGGCAGATAACTCATAAATTCCTAAAATTTTCTGAAAAAAATTTGATTTCCCACGGTGCTCTTATGATGACAAATAAGTATACCAAGTTTAATCCAAATCTGTTAATAGGTTTCGGAGATACAGTTGCGGACGGAAAACGCACGCACGCACGCACGGACAGACCTAAAACAGTATCCCTCTGCCTTTCGGCAGGGGATAATAATCAAGGTCAAATTTACCTAAGAGTGCTATGTGACACTTGGAAATCCTAAGATGGCATATTATATGAGTTATGCCTGGTTTTGACAATGTTTTTCAATAATCAAGGTCAAAAGTACCTGATTAGTGGTATGTAACACGCCTCCATCTTAAGATGTATACACACACTAGGTTTGGTCATCATAGCAGATATGGTATATGAGACTGAGTTAATAATGCTTTTAACAAATTTTTTCAATAATCAAGGTCAGAGGTCAATGTAAAAAAGGGCCTGAAAGTGACATGTTACACGTCACCGTCTTAAGATGTATGCACACACTAGGTTTTGTCATCATAGAAGATATGGTATATGTCTGATGAGTTATGCTTTTAACAAGATTTTTCAATAATCAAGGTCAAAGGTCAAAAGGGCCTGAAAGTGGTATGTGAATCGCCTCCATCTTAAGATGTATACACACACTAGGGTTTGGTCCTCATAGAAGATGTTGTATATGAGTTGTGCTTTTAACAAGATTTGTCCATTATCAAGGTCAGAGGTCAAGGTCAAAGTGGCATATAACATGTCACCATCTTAAGATGTATGCACACACTAGGTTTTGTCATCATAGAAGATATGGTATATGAGTTGTGCTTTTAACAAGATTTGTCCATAATCAAGGTCAGAGGTCAAGGTCAAATTGGCCGGGAAACTGGCACATAACATTTAGTTATCCCAATATGTATCCACACACCAGGTTAGGTCATCTTACATTACATAGTATAGAACTTTGTTACAATTTATGCTAGGGACAATTTTGGGATGGACGGATGGCTGGACAGATAGACGGACGGATGCGATGGATAAGCAGAAGAGAAAAAAAAATATTCCTATATAATCCCCAATACCTAAAGGGGCTATATCAATGTTTAAATTGTTAAAAAAAACACCTTAAGTACTGTATTGCAGACTTGGGTTGCTTTTTTGAAGAGAAAGTAAACAAGAGCCGCATGTGGCCCTAAATCGCTCACCTGAGGACTATTGTGTTATATATTACTCAATGCAAAATGAAGTTTGTCATTGCATGTATGTGGACTGTTGCATGAAAAAGTAATTCGGAATCTGTTTGTCATTATTACTATTTGAGCAAAAGGGGAAAATATGGCAATGATATAAATAGTGCTAATAAAGGGTCACTTAAGGTGGTTCGACAGCGGGCGGCCCACATCTCGAGTTCCGGAAATGCTGATGACTTTCACCTGATCTTTTCGGCACGTGCTTATAGTAGAAAATTTACATAAAGAAAAGTTTGATCCGATTTAGTGTCTTCTCTGTTAGCGCAGTTGGTTACGGTGGTTGACTAGCAATCCAAATGTTCTAGGTTCGATTCCCACTCGCTTCAAAACTTTTTTTTAAAATAAATTGTCCGATTTTATTCACTAGTTAATCCATTACGCAGTGATCAAAGGACAGGCTATGTTTAGTCACGTAATAATTAATAATATCAGATGCAAGTATAGTCAAGTGACAACTAAACTTTGTGAGGATTTATAGCCTTTATGACAGATGGCAGCTTAACACAGGACAAAAGTAATGCTAAAAGATAGATCCTAAAAGAGCTTTTATGCATTACTTTTGTTCTGTATGAAGCAGTCACATGTCTTCGAAGATCTACATGCTACCGTATTTAATGGTCCCTTATAACAGGTTTGACTTATGGTATTATTTAGAGCTGACTGCATTTTAAAGTTGAACTCAAGGGAGGTTACTCGTTTTGTGTTAGCATTTTGTCAGAATTTCTGGAAATCATGTATAAAATGTAAATTCCACTGTAGATTTTCATAAAACTTTAGCGACTAGTAGAACTAAGTAATATCTATCTAATAAGAGTAAAATTAGTATATGTTAAACGACTAGATTTTTTGTAATTTGAGATTTAGTGTCTTTTTCCGAATTTGACTTTTTTATAATATTGATATTTCCAGAAAATATGTCATGAAATATTTTTTGTTTGCACAATATCTTATAGTCTTTGTACAGTTTACTTGAATGTACAGAAATTATTGAGTTATATCATTTTATAAAGAAATTATTCCTGTTTATTAAACAAGAGCCCCATGGGGCATATGTCGCTCACCTGAGAATAGCTGTACATAAAAATGGAGATAATGATTTATGTCCAGGACGGGGTCATTTTTTACCCGAGGGGCATAATTTGAACAATCTTAATAGAGGACCTGTAGATGATGCTATGTTCCAAATATCTAAGATCAGGGTACTAGGGTTCTAGACATGAAGATTTTTTTTAAGTTTCCATTGAAAAAATCTATTTTTAGCTCCTGTGACCTACATATGCAACAGACTGGAACCATTTGAATAAAATAGATAAAGGACATCTAGAAGTAACACCATGCCGAATATCAAAGCTCTGGCTATATTAGCTTCAGAAAAGAAGACGTTTGAAAACTGTGACCCCCGGGTGGGGCTAATTTTGACCCCAGGGGCATAATTTGTACAAACTTGATAGAGGACCTGTAGATGATATGCAATCGACCAGAACCATTTGAACCTTATTGGTATAGGACATCTAAAAGTGTCACCATGCCAGATATCAAAGCTCTGGCCATATTATTTTCAGAGGAGAAGACGTTTGAAAATTTCACTATATAACTCTATGTAAAACTGTGACCCCCGGGGCGGGGCCAATTTTAACCCCAGGGGCATAGTTTGTACAAACTTGATAGAGGACCTGTAGATGATGCTATGTGACAAATGTCTAAGATCTGGCCCTTGTAGTTTCAGACAAGAAGATTTTTTAAGATTTCCTTATTTTTTCACTTGGTTGCCATGGCAACCAGAGTTCTACATTGTTTTTAATTCTTTGAACAATTTTGAAACAACTTGACCCAAGGAACATGGTTGAAATCTTTTCAGCGGTATATGAGGAGATGTCATTTGAAGCAATTGTTAAAGACAACAATGACTGTATAAAGTGAAATTGTTTTCTTCTGTGGAAGAATAAATTAAAGACATAAAAAGGAATATGTATGCGTTAATAGGTTAATAAATATCATTATTTACATTTTCTAAATATAGGAAACTATATTATGTAAATGAGTGGCAAATTTGGATCCAGATTAGATGCAGCATTATGTGGCATCTGACCTGGATCCATACTGTTTATGGCCAAGAATTAATTGTGGACTGATAGACAGAAAGATAAACAAACAAACAAACAGACAGACCAAAAGTAATATGCCTTGAACTAAGTTGTGCTTGAGCATAAAATAGCAGACATCATAATTTCTGCTATGTATCTCAGTGACCTGAGTTCAGAGCTAGCTATGGGTCAGTTATGCAATAAGAGACCGTCTCAGGGAGAACTGACTATTATCATGCTGAACTGTTGTCTGCTCCAAATGTTTGTATGTGAAATATGTAAAAAATAATAACTTATATTTTCTAAATATAAGAAAATATGTAGATGAGTGGCAAATAGTTTAGATCCAGATTAGATGCTGCATTATGTGGCATCTGACCTGGATCCAAACTGTTTGCAAATATAGGTGATTTAGTATAAGGGTGCTTGAAACCCTGCTTAAACCTTCAGTAAAACAGTATAACCTGAATAAAGCGGCAATGAATCCTGCATAAAGCGGCAATGAAAAAATCCCTATGGTGAATCCCTATGGTCAGTTTTAGTTTTGATATTAACAAGTTTGAGAGAGAATCACCAGGAGATACTAAAAAACAAATATCAAAGCTGTGGGCCTAGCAGTTTTTTACAAGAAGATTGTTTAAAGTTTTTCACTTTTTTAAATAAATTACAATAAGTAGTCCACTTGAAAGTTTCATTTTAACAATTTCTGTAGAGAAGCATCCAAGGAACACGGTGAGCATTTTAGTTTTCCCCTCAGACTCACGGTTTCAGAGGAGATGTCGCTTGAAGTAAATTTGAACGGACGGACAGACGGACGACGGGCGATCACAACAGCTCACCTTGAGCCTTCGGCTCAGGTGAGCTAAAAAGGAGCTTTTCTCGACAAAAGGTCCTGTCAGAAAAAAACGGCACTGTAACTTTTTATCATTTTAACGATTTTTCACTCTCCATATGGTATATTTCAATTTAATCAAGGTTTCAAAGAATTCTGACACAGAATAAGCTGACCCGCGAACCACCTTAAACAATATTCATTCAGACAATGGTTTCAGAGAAGCAATTGTTTTTAAAAAAATTCCATTATAAGTCTATGTAAAACTGATAAGCCCAGGGGCAGGGCCATTTTTGACCATGGGGACATGATTTGAACAATTTTGGTAGAGGACCATAAGGCAAAGCTACATGTCAAATATTAATGATCTAGGCCAAACAGTTTCAGAGAAGAAGATTTTCAAAAGTTTTCATAAGAAAAACTGATAAGCCCCAGGGCGGGGCCATTTTTGGCCCCAGGGTCAAAATTTGAACAATCTTGATAGAAGATCATTAGGTTATGATACATACTAAATATCAAAGGTCTGGGCATTTTGGTTTCTGAGAAGAAGATTTTTAAAGATTTTCTTAAATGCATTAAAAGTTGTCTATACGGGAATAACTCTAGCCAAAAACTTTGAACAAGATTTCGTTCCCCCTTGTCACTGAAGGTTCTGATAAAGTTTGGTTGAAATCGGGTCAGTGGTTTCTGAGGAGATTTTGTTTGAAAATGTGAACGGACGACAAAATTTAAATTATTTCTGTCCGTTAGTTTGAATCAAGATTATTAAAAATCACTTATATGGTGATTCCATTGGTTTGTATCGAGATTAATAAAAAAGAATCTCATATGTGGACGTGTGGCATCTGTGCAAATAGTTTGTCAAACTTTGTTCTCGTTTCTGTCTGTTAGTGTGGATCTGGATTAGTAAATAATAACACATCTTCCATTTCTGTACGTTAGTTTGGATCAATATCAGTAAATACAATTCATTAGATCTATGTGGGCGCATATTAGTAAATAAGAGGGATGAAAAATAAAACTGGGTAGCGAAAAAGTCCAGGTAGCGAAAAGACCAGCCGCGAAAACTACAAGGTAGCGAAATGTCCTGAAATAAGTATATAGTCAAGCAACCTAATACCGGTGTATATGTTATACCGGTGTAATCCGAAAAATCCAAATAGCAATGACGTCACTTCATTTACATACCGGAAATTTACATAGAGAACAGTAAAACTCCCGCGTCAACTGCCAAATCCATCAAAAGTGTCTATTATGAGCTTTTTCATGTAAATGTACACTTTTCTCGATAAAAGTTCACATTTGCAAAGAAATGTCAACAGGTTTCTAACATTTTCAAGTGTCCATTTTGTTTTTATGCCAGAAATTCTCTGTATACAAGTTCTGTCTGCTGCTGCGCATCTTACGAAACTGTTTCCGGTCATTGACTGAAATCGCAGCATCTTGGACATTATTTTACACGAAGACAATTTTCTATAGGAATTTTCGGCTGATGCACCGGTAATACAGAAGAAATGACTTTTACTCTTTAGTGTGTATCGGCTGAAATTAGGTAAAACATCAGAAAACTTATGGAATTTCTTGCTGTTTTGATGTTTGCATTTCATAAATAAAACGTCCAGCAAATGAAAATAATCAGTGAAGCAAGTATAAAAGGTCTTTGTAATTATTTAAGTTTTCGATTACACTAAGACCACCGGTAATAGGAGACAGAAGCATACATAGTTTTCCAAATAAATATTTCACTTATAAACTAAAAAAAATAGGTAGTGACTAGAGGTACGTGACCATACCTCTAATATTTGAAATTAGCAGTACGGTCACATACCCCTAGCGAGCCCTGTGAGGGTTGACTAGGGGTACGTGAGTCATTAAACTATGTAGCAACATATAAGTTTGCCTGCAGATACGTTTTATTGGTGCTAATATTGATAATCTCTCATTTCTTCATTATCTTGTGGATATTTAATGGAGAAAAACAAAGAAACTTCGACATATGTTCACCACCCAACTTGTTCTCACGGCAGCGATGAGAATAGATGTATTCCGCATATATGTATAGGGTTAATTCAGAGACAGTGTAAAGGCTTTACACTGTCTCTGGTTAATTATCGTCAGATACGCCCGATATCTGAAAATCCGTGACCAATGTTAAGTGTTTTTCTTATAAATGATTAATTTGATTCAAAACTAACTTTTTATATAATATTCTTGTTCGAAATTACTGCTGATGTATCTTCCTAACTTAGCGTTGAATATAAAGTGGTAGATCTGAGAAAATGAAAACAATCGAAGCTTCGGCTCCCATTAAGTATCGAACGTGTAAGTTTGCTGGTTAATAACATGTTACAAAAATCAACTCAAAAACACGTTTGACAATTGATCGCAATTAGACAGTGCAATTATTCTAAATAAAGCTGTTATTGCATAATTATACATGCTTGTAAAAAATGTGTGAACGTTCTTTAATCATAGGTATAGTTTTCGCTGCCGTGAAAAAAATGCCGATATGGAATTTTTTTTATATGAAGTTTCTTTGCTTTTCTGCGTTAAACAGTCGGAATAGAAGGTTGAAATGAGATATTAGTAACATTAACATCGATATTAACGTATCTGCAGACAAAATAAAGTGTTTCTTAATAGTGTTTTGGACTCACGTACCCCTAGTCAACCCTCATACGGCTCGCTAGGGGTACGTGACCGTACCGCTAATTTCAAATATTAGAGGTACGGTCACGTACCCCTAGTCACTACCAAAAAAATAATAGGTTCACATCGTCTTATGGGGTGGTTCACATCGTCTGGTAAATGGGTTCACATCGTCTGGTAAATGGGTTCACATCGGCAGTGATTCACATCGTCCCTAATTCAGATGTACCCATTAACCACAAGAAATCCCAGAAATTGTGTTTAAAAAAAATCCTTTGGCATTGCTACTGTACTGTAATGCTAATTTTGTCCACTTGAAGTTTCAGGTTTACCTGCATCTATACTGTACATCAAGCAGTCAACATGTTTACCTCTAGTTAAGCTTAAAGAACATGTTTTTCTGCCAGATACTGTACTCGCTTACGTCGGTACAAAACTACAATTCAATTTGCGTTTCCTTGCGTTACCCCACCCTCCCTATTGTTTTGTCATTAAAATATTCCTAGACAGTTGCTGTGACAGAAAACTAACTATTCACTATGAAAATAAATTCTGTACAAACCTGCGCTATACATTAGTCCATGTCTTCAATATTTACATCAAGTAACAGCAACGATTTTATGCGTAATCTAAAAGAAAAACAAAAGCCGTCTCGAACCGGAAACTTACCGATTTTGCCTAAAACACGGACCAATTCCAAAGCGAAGGCGCTTATTTTCGGTCAGTCAAATCAGGGAGATTAGATTTATTATTTAAGAGCTCCTGGTCAAATAGCTTAGGTCGCCCAAGCTTAACATAATTAGGATATTCCATATTAAATTGAATATGACACAGTTTAATGACCGTATTTCATTGCCAATGAGTGTCCAGATAAGAGTCTATGTTGAGTAGGCCTAATTCAGTGTTTGTTCAGGTCATGGAATTATACACTTCTGTATATTTCCGTGTTCAGGTCTTTGTTTTCTTCAGCTAAAATGCAAAAAGAACGAAAAGGTAGCAAAAAAATGCAGACGACACAGTTCAAGTTTTTTTTTAAAATAGACGAGTCGTCTATTTAAAAAAAAACTTGAACTGTGTCGTCTGAATGTCGAGTATATGTTTATATATGTATATAAGTATGATGTATGATCTATATGGGCTATTATATGATAGTACGAGTAAATAAGCACTGTATTCCCAAAATATGAACTGAAATGGTGAGCTCTGAGGTGTGATTTGGGACGCTGAATACAATCTATGAGATGTCAATGAACCATACAATTTTGTTCAAAGCTCCATTATTAGACATAAAATATGTTTGTGACGAACATTTTTTTCTGCTAGAATTATTCAACTTTTAGACTTACGAGAGGTAATTGAAGTACCGTAGATTTTAGGCTGCCAACTATGTAGTTCTTAAATTTCTGAAAGGTGCTTGAGTCTGCTAAAACTTGAAATTGACAAATTGTGGTGGGAGAGGGGTTGGGGTGGGGGCTCCGGGGGTCCTCCCCCTGGCGAAAAAAACTGGAAATTTGAATTGAAATGGTGAGCCCTGAAGTGTAGTTGGAGATATTTGGGACACTGAATACGACTTAGGCCTATGTGTACCAAACAATTTTATTCAAATCTCCGTCATATTATACATAACATAGAACTATTCAACGTTCAGACGTACGAGTGGTACATGAAGCACCGTAGTTTTAATATAGGCTGCCGATTTTGTAGTGACTTAGTTCTTGAATTTCTGAAACCTGAACTTGATAAATTAGAGCATTAGGAAATTCTCTTCAACTGACTTTTTGTACCGAACAATGCTAGTGGGGGTCCGGGGTCCTCCCCTGGGAGAAAATTGGAATTTTTTTTTAACTGAAATGGTGAGATCTAAAGTGTAGTTGGAGGGATTTGTGACACTGAATACGGTCTATGTCAACCATACAATTTTGTTCAAACCTTTGTAATACAAGACATAACATTAGTTGTGTATGACTAACAGTGTTTTCTACTATAAATATTCAAATTTTGGACGTACGAGAGGTACGAATTGTACATGAAGCACCGTATTTTTAAGGCTGTCGATATGGTACATGTATATCTAGGTACTAAGTTCTTGAGTTTCTGAAACTTAAACTTAACAAAGGCTAGTGGGGGTCCGAGGGTCCTCCCATGGGAGAAAATTGGAAATTAGAATTGAAATGATGAGCTCTGAAGTGTGTTTGCAGGGATTTGGGACACTGAATACGACTTATGTGAACATACAATTTTGATAAAAAGCTGCGTTATATAAGACAACACTGTTTTGACACTAACGTCCATTTCTGCTAGACCTAGCTATTCGACCGAGAGAGTACATGTAGCACCGTAGATTCATAGCTGTTTGTATTTAATTTTGTAGTTACCAAGTTCTTCAGATTCTAAAATTGGATATTGACAAATGCAGGTGGGGGGTCTGGGGGTTCTCCCCCGGGAAACAAATGGAAATTAGAACTGGAATGGTGAGCTCTGAAGTGTGTTTGAAATCTTCATTTAGACACTATGGTCTAACCCCGCGTAGCCTTCGATTTTTATGCCATTTTTGGCCATGTTTAATTTTTCATTTTTCAAATTGATGTTACGCACGTGCGTAAGTGCGTATCGCTGGCTACGCCCCTGCTAGATATACATAGTCCCGTCCCTACAACGACCCTCTCAACAACGACCCCTCCTTACAACGTTTTTTGGCGCTGTTCCCCAACTACGACATTTATGTCTAACACTTTAACTGCTGCAATATCGTCTACTTAAACTTTTCGTCTGCTGTTTTTTTCTCTCTCAAAGTTAAATATCAGTGGACATTTTGACATAATACATATAGATCTTATGACGAGGGACAAACTGCTTGAATCCAGACCAGACGCTGCGTTACGCGGCGACTGATCTCAATCATCTGTATTCAATCTGTTTGTAAATGTAAGCAACGTCTTAGTTTTCCTTCCCTATAACAACACCCTCCGAACAACACACGCAATATTTGTCGTGGTAGAGAGGGGCATTTATATAACTGGTATACGTACTTACTTATCGTTACTTATCGTTTGTTTCCAACGCAGGTTCTTGCAGATCCTCTATGTTGGACTCTCGTGTACCGTATTACTTTTTACATTGTTTCCGGTTATTAGAGTGGCCTTATGGTCAAATAGTATCGGTTGGTCCTTCCAGAACCTATCTAATCTGTTTTTGAAGGTGTTCGTGTCCTTTGAGTATATAACATAGTCAGGAAGACTGTTCCATGCGTCTGCCGTTCTTAGACCGAAGCTAAATTTTCTGACATCACGGTAAGATTGCTGCACAAATGACATTTGAGAGTTCCCCCTGACTGATGTTCTTTCAGCCATTTCATTTCTGGTTTTTAGTACATTTCCTGTCACCCTCTTGTCATATTTCCCTAATAGTATTTTGTATGTTTCAATCATATCACCTCGTGCGCTTCTATATGCTAGGGTGGGCAATCTGAGTTTTCTTAGCCTTTCTGGGTAGGATAGCTTTTCGATCACTGGAACTTGTTTCGTTGACCTTTTATGCACGCCTTCTAACATATCTATGTGTTTTTCTTTGTAAGGTTCCCATGCGGCACTTGCATATTCAAGGTGTGAACGCATAAGTGTTTTATATAGTGGGATGTAACTCTTCTCGTCCAGATAATGGAAGATCCTTCTGATGATAGCAGCCATGGAGTTAGCCTTTTTGACTTGTTCGCCTATATGTTTATCGAAATTCAATTGATTGTCGATTATAACTCCGATGTCCTTTTCTTCAACGACATATTCCAATTTGGTACTCATGACGTCGTATATGAAGTCAGGGTCTGCATCGTGTTTCCCTATGTGCATGCTCTTACATTTCTGAGGGTGCAGCTTTAAGAGCCACGTTTCTGTCCATTTAGTGAGTTGATGCAGATCTTTTAGCAGTGTATTTTTGTCTTCCTTGGTTTTAAGGACGTTAAAGATTTTGGTATCATCCGCAAATAGATATATACTGGAGTTGACTGTGTCAGGCAGATCATTTATGTAGATAATGAACATCAATGGGCCAATGAATTATCCTTGAGGGATCCCTGACGTGACATCGTGCCAGTCTGAGCCGCTTCCGTTCACAGACACTTGTTGAACTCTATTTGATAGGACATTTTCCATCCAGTCAACCATTTCTTGTCCAATAGTGTATGCCTCTAATTTTTTTAGTAACCGTTGATGTGGGACTGTATCAAAGGCTTTCTGGAAGTCCATATAAATACAGTCCACACTTTTGCCGTTATCAAGAGCTTCTGTCCATTCGTCTAGAACGTTTATCAGCTGTAGGGCAGTTGATCTATCCGACATGAATCCATATTGTTTTTCTGTGAAAAATGTGTTTGATATCATAAACTCCATGATATGATCCATAATTGTTCTTTCCATGGCTATACATATGACCAATGCCAAGCTTACTGGCCTATAGTTCCCAGCATTTGATTTATCCCCCTTTTTGAATATTGCACTGAATTTTGCCTTCTTCCACTCATCAGGGACCTTTTTCAGTTCTAATGAGAGGTTGAAGATTATGGTAAGAGGTATTGACAACTCTTTGTGCAGCTCTTTTAGTAGCCGGGGATGAAGGTTATCTGGTCCTGGAGATTTGTCCGGTTTTAGATTTTTTAGAACCTTCGATACCATCTCTGGTGTAAATCGTAGTGCTTTCCAATTTGTAGTAGGAGTTCTTGGGTCAAGTGAGGGTATGTTTATGGTATCTTCCCTTGTGAACACACTACTGAAGAATCCTGCAAGAATGTCTGCCTTCTCATGATCACTTGTTGCCTTGGGTGATTTATTTTATTTGTGGGGTCTTTCAATAGTTCCCCTATCCCGCTTTTTGTTTTGCTTTTGGAGTTTATGTATTACAAATTAACTTTGGATTCTGTTTCGAGTCTGATGCTATGTTCTTTTCAAAACCTTTCCTAGCTTTTTGTACAAGTTTGGTTACTTTGTTTCTTGCTCTGGTGTAGGTTTTTCTGTCCTCTGCTTTTTTTTTATCTTATGTATTTTCTTTGTGTTGCATTTGTTTTCTTAATTGCGTCCAGAATTGGCTTCTCTAATGGCATTACATGTTTCTTTTGGCTCTTTATCTTTCCTCTTATCTTGATATACTGGATATATTTGGAATTAAAAGAAAGCATTGCCAATGTATTGCCAAAACAAACCTGGTTAATCTGTTCAAAGCTGGGGGGTGGGGGGGGGGGGGGGGGGTTGCTATATGCGGACGATATTGTTATTTTCGCTGAAACAGAGATAGGTCTACAGAACGGGTTACACACGCTATCTAACTATTGCGATAAATGGAAACTCATGATATTTAAGGAGGGGGGGGGGGGGGGGGGCAAAGAGATGTTGGGAAAGAAAGTTATATTACACCTGGCATGATCCACAGGGACCCGACACGAATTTATATTCAACCGTACCGCCACGGAAGCTGGAGTGGTCAAGGTCTGATGGTTCGATACGTTAAAGGGGAAATCTTTTCTTCTTCTACCTCTTACCTATATACATAGCACCGGTTTTCTTGAATGGTTGTTTTCTTACTTTCCTATCCTTTTCTCTTTATTACCTTCTGTTTCTGGTGCACCGTAGTATAAGTATCAATTTGACAGGACTACGTAACTATGTAAATGTAGGTGTGGAGACACGATTGATTTTTGAGAGAGAAAAATTGTCAGAAGGTATATATAGAGACTCTCTATATATACGTTGTGTTTTATAATGAGCGATTTTTAAACGGTGAATTACAAACTATGTTTGATGAATTAGACTATGAAATCAGTTATGCTGAAATTGAGCAAGCTTGTAAAGAATTAAACAATAACAGATCTGCAGGGGCGGATTATTTGATAAATGAGTTTCTAAAATATGGCTACGGTCAGTTAGCAGATTATCTGTATCGAGCTTTTAACACGTTACTTAATACAGGTTACTTTCCAAATATGTGGACAGGGGGTTACATAACTCCTCTGCATAAAAAGGGGGACATAAATCTCCCTGAAAATTACAGGGGAATAACTCTATTGAGTGTTTTTTGGCAAACTGTTTACCAAAGTTATTAATTATAGGCTAAATAGATGGGCCGAAGAATACTTTGTTTACGTCGAAGCGCAAGCTGGTTTTAGAAGAGAAATGGGTACTGTAGACAACGTGTTTGTATTGCATTCTTTAATTAACCACTTTTTAAATGAAAATAGAAAACTATTTGCATGTTACGTTGATTTTACTAAAGCATTCGACTATCTCGTCAGAGAAAACATATTTTATAAGCTTGTACAGTATGGAGTACGGGGTAAGATTTTAAACATAATTAGATCACTTTATACTAATATAAAATCAAGAGTGAAATATAATAACACACTGAGCGAACCCTTTGAATGTCATCTTGGAGTATTCCAGGGGGACTGTTTATCACCTCTAATTTTTGCTCTTTATGTTAATGATCTGGAAGATTATATGGTGCTTAATGGTTGTGAAGGTATTGATATTGGAATGCTTAAGTTATTTTTGTTGCTATATGCGGACGATATTGTTATTTTCGCTGAAACAGAGATAGGTCTACAGAACGGGTTACACACGCTATCTAACTATTGCGATAAATGGAAACTACAAGTTAACGTTCAAAAAACAAAAATCATGATATTTAAGAAAGGTGGCGCTTTAGGACGAAATTTGAAATTTTATTACAAGGAAACTGAAGTTGAAATTGTCTCTAAATTTATTTATTTAGGTATTGTATTTACACCAGGAGGGTCATTTAGTTTAACTATTGACGCACTAAGCGGTCAATCACTTAAGGTGGTTCGCGGGTCAGCTTATTCTGTGTCAGAATTCTTTGAAACCTTGATTAAAATGAAATATACCATATGGAGAGTGAAAAATCGTTAAAATGAAAAAAAGTTACAGTGCCGTTTTTTTCTAACTGGACCTTTTGTCGAGAAAAGCTCCTTTTTTAATAAACAGGAATATTTTTCTTTATAAAATGATATAACTCAATAATTTCTATATATTCAAGTAAACTGTACATAGACTATAAGATATTGGGCACACAAAAGTATCTCATGACATATTTTCTGGAAATATCTATATTTTAAAAAAGTCAAATTCTGAAAATCTCAAATAACAAAAAATCTAGTCGTTTAACATATACTTATTTTACTCCTTTTAGATAGATATAATTTAATTCTACTAGTCACAAAAATTTAATGAGAATCTACAGTGGAATTTACATTTTATACATGATTTCCTGAAATTCTGACAAAATGTTAACACAAAACGAGTAACCTCCCTTAAGTTCAACTTTAAAATGCCGTCAGCTCTAAATAATACCATAAGTAAAACCTGTAATAAGGGAGCATTGAATACTGTAGCCTGTAGATGACTGCTTAATGCATAACAAAAGTAATGTATAAAAGCTCCTTTAGGATCTATCTTTTAGCATTACTTTTGTCCTGTATTAAGCTGCCATCTGTCATATAGGCTATAAATCCTCACAAATTTAGCTGTCACTCGACTATACTTGCATCTGATATTATTCATTATTACTAGACTAAACATAGCCTGTCCTTTGATCACTGCGTTATGAATTGACTAGTCGCTCAAATCGGACAATTTGTTAAAAAAAAGTTTTGAAGCGAGTGGGAATCGAACCTAGAACCTCTGGATTGCAAGTCAATCACCGTATCAACTGCGCTAACGGAGAAGACACTGAAGCAGATCAAACCTTTCTTTATCTAACTTTTCTACTATAAGCACGTGCCGCAAAGATCAGGTGAAAGTCATCAGCATTTCCGGAACTCGAGATGCGGGCCGCCCGCTGTCGAACCACCTTAAGGGTTTATTTAAATTGAAAGCAATGTTGCATAAATTTCCGACATTATCAATTAGTCATAGATTAGATATATTTGAAAAACTTATAGTACCTATTCTCAGCTATGGGTCTGAAGTATGGGGCTATTTAGAAGCCAAGAAACTAGAAACAATACATCTACAATACATGAAACAGTTACTCGGAGTACGACCACAGACTCAGAATAATTTCATTTATGGCGAACTTGGTAGATATCCATTACAAACCTATAGATTTATTAGCATTATTCGCTACTGGCTTAAGATTATTTCTTTAGACAGAAGAAAGTATGCTAGAATAGTTTACAACTTAATGATTCATGATCTACAAAACCACCCAAACAAAAAGAATTGGACTTTCTATGTCAAACAAATTTTGGAAAATTTTGGATTTAATGAAGTTTGGCTTAATCAAGATGTAGGTAACAGAAAATTATTTTTAAATATTTTTAAACAGCGTGTAAAAGACAATTTTACCCAGACATGGCATGACGAGTTAAGCAATTCCACAAGGGCAACTACCTACATTCTTTTTGCTGATGTTAAATTTAGTAAATATCTAGATGTCATAATGACTGTTAAATACAGATATGCATTAACTAGACTTAGAACATCTAGTCATAGATTAGAAATAGAAACAGGTCGCTGGACGAAACCTAATACCACACCAAGATCAGAACGTAAGTGTCAGTTCTGTAACAGTCTGGAAGACGAATTTCATTTCATTATAGAATGCCCTCTTTACCATGAACTTAGATCAAAATACTTAAAAAGATATTACTGGAATAGACCAAATATCCCAAAATTTATAGAACTAATGAAATCTAATAACGTAAAAGAAGCACGAAACCTGTCGATATACATATATCATAGTATGAAAAAAAGAGATGAAATGTTTTTCTCCAGATAAAGCTTAAAAAGTTATATTGTTGTTTTTGAAAAGTTGACTCACCATTTATTATGATTAATTCGTATGCCGTCAATTGTTCTGTTATCTGCTTTGAAAACAATTGTTACCTAAACTACTGTTTTCAAAGCAGATAGCGAAGCGATACAATGCCGATAAGAGCTGCAAGCAGTTCAAATCCAGATCAGATGCCGTGAACCGCGACGTCTGATCAGGACCCGAACTGTGTGCAAAGCCGACGTCAAACAGTGAATTCCTTCGCTGATGGTTTAAGTCCAAAGTAGACGCCGTGCGAATCGACGTCTTACCAGAATGCAAATTGTAAGTAAAATTCAACTATCCCATTAACATTTTTGTTATTTGCTTTGAAGACTGTATATATTATTACATGTACATGTATTTTCAAAACGGGTAGAGTACCGATGAAATACAGATACCAATTTCAATCAACTCCAATCCAGATCAGACGTCGCGTGGCACGACGTCTGATCAGGATCCAACCTGCGTGAAACATTGACTTAAGTTTCAAATGGACCGGTAAACATACCGATTATTGCTTCGCATACAGTTCGAATCCAGAACAAACGCCGTGCGACCACAGGTTTTCGGCGCGTAATCTATGACCCCCCCCCCTTAAATCTTTCAAAATGAGTCAAAATACATCCGTATGTTCAACAAACATCCTTAACAAATGTTTCAAAAAGTTTCAAGAAGTTTCAAAAAAAAATTTTTTTTTTCGTATCATGACTTGTATCAGATCTGTATACAATGAAAAGGTAGATGTGTATTCAGAGCCATCAACTTCCCAACCTTGTCATTTTGTCATTTTTGGGCCGATTTTGACAAATGATGGCTTATTATTTACATTTAACAGTTCTGTTCAAAGAAAGTTAGCTCACAGCCCAAGCAAGAGACGAGCACAAGTGAAGAAATAAAAAGTTCGATAGGCACCTTATATCGGAAACCTTCGTTCACCTTAAATTTTGGACTTTTTCGTCATTCAGCGATTAACAAGTGCATTTGCGACCATGCATTACACCATGGTACGGGTAATTAATAGAAAATGAAATATAAAATAAATACCTTTTGAATTATCGGTAAATGAGCATTTCTGTTACGAAATAAATTTCTAGATAACTTTCGTTTTCAAGTCTGTTGACAAACGTATATGATCATTGGTCGTATTCGAATCATCGAGTTTGTTGTCAACGAAAACTGGGCGGAGCAAATGCGCGAAGATTTACTGATGGCAACAATTTTGACCCGACTCGAATCGAAATTGTGGTCAAAGATTTGATGGTTTGACAACATTTTGTCAACGGAAAACATCAAGTGATGATTCGAATAGAACTTGTTGACAACTATTCCAATTCACGCGATAGTTGTCCTGATTCGAATACGACCAATTGAGACACTTGACTTTTTGCGTCATTTCCTGCTTTGAAACTGGTTCTCGGTTTCGCTAGAATGATAATAGTTTGACTGGGCAACCAGTCGTTTGTTTGGGAAAATTTTGCGTGACATATAGTTTCCGACTAAGGGGTCTCCCCACCCTTCGAGTCCCCATGCGCGTGTTCGCCGATAGCTTTGAATTTTTTACCAATTATCGTCAAAGAAAACTGTTTGCTGTAAACAATGAGCCATCATCTGTCCAGATCGTCCAAGATTTGACAAAATGACAGGGTTGGGAACTTGAGGGTTGCTTCTGCAAGGCGCTTTTTCATGGCAGCCTTTACTATTTTACTTATAAATTAGCAAAAAAAAAATTTTTTTTTAAATTTCACGAAACTTCAGGAAATGTTCTTTTATGATGATTATTGAATGTATGGATATATTTTAGGGTATTTTATCCACGTTTGGTGGTGGTGGAGGGGGGGGGGGGGGGGGGGGGGGGGGAAATCAATAGGGACTCGGTCATGTACTATTGTTTTTTAATTTGGTTTCAGTCTCTTAAGTTGTTTCGTTTCACTGTCACAGAAACTGCTTTAAGTGACTGCTACATTGATATTGTGTATATAAATGCATTAAAAATGGGATATTATTCTTTCTAGAAATAAAAGTAGCAAACAGTTCGGAGCCTGGTCAGACGCCGAGCTTCTCGGCGTTTAATTTGGCTCAAATCTGTTTGATACTTCACATAGATAAATGTATAATACTCACGGGATATTATAATTATTATTGGAAATATAAATGGCAACCCTATTCATTGTTGTTGTTCTGCTAAGGTTTAGCGTCCCTCGTGCGTCTAATAGCTGCCGCATCCCAACGTTCTAGGATCCCGCAGCTTGCGCCATTATCGTCCGGACGTCTCCTCAGCCGGCGGAGTGGTCTAAAGTTGGGTTCCCGAAGTGGCTGTTTTCGACATCAGATGATGGATCTTCAAAGTTGAATTTGGTTGGTGGCTGGCATCCATCTGTAGAATTTCTAAGTTGTTGATGGATCCAGTGGCGAAGAGGAAAAAAGACAAAGTCGACTCCATGAGGTAGCTGTCTTCCAAAAACGGCGCTTCTTAGGGCCACACCCGCCGATGTTGGTCAGGGATCCAGCCATTGGCTAAGCCTGCCACGCTTAGCCATGAACTAGATTCCTGTGCCTCTCCCACGACGTGCACGTCTCGGCGGGTCGAGAGAGAACCATATTCATTAACTTTATCAATAACATATGATGTCAAACCAACATTTAGTGTATCACGTTGGTGTAGTTAAATATCGCCGATACTTGTCTGGAAAAATGTTAACATATCCCCTTATATATTCATTTATTATTTTGATGATTAACATGATGTACATATATTTATATAATAACTATAATTAATAGGAATAATATGTGATAAAGGGAGGTAATTAGTCGACTCATATGTATGTAGTAAACAGCGCTGCTTCCTCTGTACATATTAGTTGACTAATTAGCTGAAACCAATAGATCAATATTTTCTGTACAAAACTTGTCATAATGAATTGGATAGCTAAGAACACTTTTCTCCCATAATGAATCTAAATATCAAAATTATATACAGAGAAGAACACGTTATTCTCCTTATATTAGCTTGTTAGCCGAAGCAATTATTTTCAATGCAAATAGCCTGGGGCCTGGCCAGATGCTGGACAACCTGGTGCCAGGTGAGGCTAAAAGCTATTTGCATATGAGTTCAAAATAATAATAATAATAATAAAATAATTTATCAATGAATAACAGAAATATGTAGCCATAACCGGATTTGGTATTGTATGTATATTTTGTATATTATGTATGCTCATGGACTATTAAGTCTATTGCAGAAATAAACTATCTATCTATCTATACCTTCTGACATTTTTTCTCTCTCAAAAATCAATCGTGTCGGGTCCATGTGCAATATTCAAGCATTGAACATTATATAGGGTAGGCCTGCATACAGTGAAACCGTTCTATTACGATCACTAGACTATGTGAATTATCAGATGTTTTAAACAGGTTACTGTCACCTGCCTTTCATTCAATCAATTATACTTCTTTTAGTGGTCGTTATAGAAAGGTGTTCCTGTATTTATCTAAAATAAAACCTGTGTTAAATGACCACTAAAACGACGATATATTTATAATATTTATGACGGGTGACATCGTAATGCAGGGCATATGTCATGACTTTAACCTGCTATTAAGCGGTTAGATGTCTTTAAAGATCATCATGCATCGTCATTAAGTGGTCACTTTTATTCATATATGCATAAGTCTCACGGATAGTGAGAAAAATAGCATTATATTTATACGTAACATTGAACAACAAAACTAAACAATTAAGGGAAAACGGCTACACATAGTTTTCTATCAGGGCTCCAGACTGTTTCACCGTACAATGTTATTGATCGTACACCGGGTATGAATTAATGGGCTGCAATCGGACCACTTCGGCAGTTTACGTCACACTGAAAATGCTTTCCATAAAGATTGTGTTGTATTTACTTCCTGCTTGAGTTATCAAGCGGGTCACGCGTCTTAGTTGTGTTCTAGATTTTAGTTGAGACATATAAAAAGGAATTTATTCCCGACCATGTATGCTATCAGTTGTATCATTTACATGTATACAATATAGATAAACTGCTAAACTTACCGGGGGAGTTGACGAAGCCTTATTCAATCTCTCTATACATGTATATATAGGAGGTAAGACACTGCTTTTACTGTGTACATTCTGACGTTTCTATTCGAAATGGCTCATAGCAAACCACCTAAAGATTTAAGTGCCTCTATACTCGCGAGTTCGGAGGAAATATATGACTTTTTTTGCCAGCCGTGTAGCTCAGATCAACATTTAGAAGCTGCCGGTTATTGCAAGGAATGCTGTCAATATCTATGTGTAGCTTGCATCAAATATCATGGTAAACTGGCAGCAACTGAACACCATACAGTCCTAGACAAGTCAGCCATGCCTAAAACGAAAATGGCACATATAGCTAAAAGAACCGACGTGCTAACGGAGAAATGTCCAAAACACCCTGATAAAGTACTGGAATATTGCTGTGAAACACATGACAAGCTATGTTGCAGCGTTTGTGTTACTTTGGACCACGGTTCCTGCTCGGAAAAGAGTTACATACCGGATATATCTGGTGGAATAGCGAATAGTCAGGAGTACCACAAACTGAAAGCAGAAATAGATCGGCTTGTAGGGGAGATAACAAAACGACAGGAAAAGATAAACGATGGCCGCACGAATAACGAGAAGTATCACGCCAAAGCACTGGCCGATATTAAAGACTTCAGAAGGCAAATCAACGAGCTTCTTGATAAACTCGAAGAAGATACAAAAAGGAAGGTGGAAAAGTTTCATAAAAAAAATGTCGCAATTATCAGGACTGCTTCTGAAAAATGTCAGTCATTACTGTCAGAGGTAAACTCCATGACATCGAGCATGGCTAAATCAGCAACAGCTGGAAAAAACAATCAGCTGTTTGTTCAAGTCAAATTGTTCTACAATCGTATAGCGGAGGTGGACAGGCAGATGAATGAAAATGGCGAATACAAAATAATGCGATACGCATTTTGCCAAGACGAGAAAACTCAACAGATGATGTCTACATTATCCGCCATATGGTCACTATCCGTGAGACAGGATGACACACATATTAAGGCCCGCTACTTGCGAGCAGTTAAGGTGAAGGCGGACGAAGATACAGATGAATGTCTGATCACTGGTCTGACAGTTATGACAAACGACCGCGTAATAGTGGTTGATGAGATGAACAAGAATGTCAAATTAGTCGACATGAAGGTGAACAAGGTTGTATCCCATCTACCTGTGTCATCAGCACCTTTTGATGTAACAGACATAAAACCAAACCAAGTTGCCGTGGCTTTAGGGAATGAAAGGAAAATAGGGATAATAACAGCGGCAAATACCCTGACGTTAAGTAAAACTATTAAAACGCATGGTGTTGTCATCATTGGACTTCGTTATGATGGATCCAATTTTATTGCTGGATGTTTCAACCCAGCCTGTATCAAAATCATCGATATGTCAGGCAATACCTTGAACACCATCAGCACTGGTAACAACGGTGAACAGCTCTTTGCTTATATTTGGCATATTTCTTTAAGCCGTGATAGAGACATCATCTATACCACTGACCGTGAAGCCAACACTGTAACTAGTATGACTCGCAGTGGCCAAGTCATCTCGGTCTACAAAGATGAAAAATTAAAGTATCCATTAGGAGTTGTTGTTGGCAATGATGGCATCGTATACGCGTGTAGCCGTGACACCCACACCGTCCATCAGATGGTCCCTACTGGAGACTTCAAGCGAATCATTCTGGGACTGGACCAGGGACTAGACGAATGGCCAGGTGCTATAGCTTACAATGAAGACATTTTGTATATAAGCAGCGACAGTAAGAAACCCGAACAGAGAAACTACATCAGACTGTATCAGCTTGAATAGATATCAATGATACAGATAGAGATGTGCTATTGATACTAAAATAATTTAAGCCTCTTCGCAAATGAAATACTTTTAGTCTTTTAGACATTGCACACAGCAAAGGACCCTGATCAGACGCCGCGTTGAAATATCGCGTCTGATCAGCGTTTCTGCTGTTTTCTAGTCGATCGAAATATCAAGGCATTGTATTTTAGTGCTCAGTTTCAACAAGTACGGCTCGTATATTTCATAAATAGATGTTTCGTTTTGAACGACGTGGTTGATCTTAGGCTAACTATATATGCTCTCAAGCACATATGACAATTTGACTGTTTATGCTACTCGCCTGTTATTCTTCTGTTTAGTAAAAACATTAAAACTGCAAAGCATAATCTATTTATGCCTGGATATTGCAAGGAACTCTCCCTGTGTGCTTGCTGAAAGATTTCATTATTGATACGCAATACGCAATGGTGATCTTGATACATTTTTGCCTGTATATTGCAGTGACCTCTTACTGTATGCTTGCTGAATTTTTTTTTATTATTCTTATACAAGAGTGATCTAAAGACATATATATGTCAACGTACTGAAGTTAACTGTGTGTGTGTGCTATCTTGAATGTTCCATGATGGATATACAAGGATGTTCGTGGTCAATTCCTGCGCAACACAACTCCCAACCGTTGTAAAATACCGTTTAACAACGGTAGAACATAGATATTTCTTAAGTATATAATATTATCTATATCATCAACCTCTTTCCTGTCGGGACGTCATCTGTTTTTAATGAACACTTGTCTGCTTTTATTACTTTTAAATTTAAAGTTTACCTGTTTGACTCAAGTAGTATTGAAATTAGGGTGGAGGAGTTGGTCCCGGTTTAGACACCGGGTAACCCCGAGTCTGATCAGGGTCCAAACTAATTGTAAAATTAATAGCCATTGTATTCGGGATAAGGCACATGAGGTATAGTGAAGGGGTCACAGTAAATAGATGAATTTAGATTTCAATATTTCTCCGAGCTACATGCACATGTGTTTGCGTATAACAAATTCACCACTTAACTAGCAAATATAGCATCTGCTTTTATTTGTGAAGTTTAGAATTCTACGCAGTTTGACTTAAAGAGCATTTATATGAGCTGCAAACATTTTGAATCCTGACCAGAGGACGCGTCATGCGGCATCTGCTGAGGATCCAGACTGTATTTGTTAGTACTATTGAGCTTAGCACTGAAGAGGCTAATATAATAACTAAAGGATCAAAATGGTTTATCTAACAAATATTTGAAACGTGTCGTATTGAAGAATAAGGCAAGGGTTACCACAAGACATTGTCTAGGTCTATACCATTACCGTGGAAAGAACATTTAACCCCTTCACTGCCTTACCCCGAATACAACATTTATATGCAAACAGGTTGGATCATAAAACTTTTTGATGCACAATTTCGTTATAATTGTCTAGTAGGGGCGGGGGGGGGGGGGGGGGGGGGGTAATAGATCTAGATGTATGTGTCAAGTACCTGTGATTTCAATATGTATTAAGTCAAAATACCTAAAAATTAAAATTGAGAATTAAAAGCAAACGACAATTGTTTATAATTGATGACGCCATGACAGCGAATTGGGTTAAAGGAAGCGATTGTGAGTACTGATTTTAAGTCCGTATCAATTTTTGTATCGCGTAATATTGGATTGTACAGCAACTTGAGGTGATTCACTGATAACGCTTAAAGATATTTATATTGCGGAGTTATCTGATAAACACTGACAGACACATTTTGTTTAGTTTAAATTCAATGAGTGTACGGCACGCACTGGACAATTGTAGCAGAGCCTTTGAAATTAGTTTTACACGCATGTCTTGCTGAATACCTTTATTATGTGACCACGGGAATTTATAAGTGTACCCTTTATATAGGACGGCGAGTTTTATTAGCATTTTACTTGTCCATGACTTTGCTAATATGCAATTACACTGTACATAAAAGATATACATGTAGATTATGTTAATACATTGTGCGTTAGTGTCGCACATATGCGTTTGTTTACAAACAGCGTACCTGTGAAAAGTACTGACGTCCTATGCAAACAGTGTAAATCCAGATCAGATGGTTCCTGAAGGAGTCTCTGATCAGGGTTTACACTGCTTCTCATTCTGAAATATTTTGTAAAAACACTCCTAAATAGAAAATGAACTTAATAAAATGTAAACAGGAACTGTCCATTTGTTATTAGAATATAACCTACATTTTTAACTAATCAAACTGCCATTTGCACCCCATTAAGTACGGCACTTAATCATTAAGAATTTTGACGTTTTCCACGTCGCGTGGTGTCTGCACGCGGTATAGATAACTCCGCCTCGTAGCAACTAGTTGTAAACACTGCAATATTTGGCGATCTTACAACCAGAATAAGCGAGGTTTGTTTACATGAAAAGTGGGAACCTTTTATCCTGGACCAATCAAAATATAGGTTATATTCTAAGTTAGCTAGAACATATTAAGTGAAATCTTAATGGCTAAGAAGGGGCTCCCTGATTCAGGCTCGATCCGTACCTTCCTAACCATTAAGATTTCACTAAATTTGTTCCAACACATATTCTATGACTTTTAGGTTTTTTTTAGAAAGTGTGAAAGCTTGATGCAGGCCATTTCCTTATCCTGCATTAGAAAGTCACATGTCTTTAAAGAACATAAGGCTGGCTGTACTTTACGTTTTTATTTCCGTTCGTTCTGTTTTTATTATTTTTGTGATTTTATTATTTTTTGTTTAGTCGTTTGTTATATCTGACATTGTAATATCCATTTGTTTTGCCGCTGTACTATTATGACATTTTCAAGGAAACACCAACAACTAGAACAGAACAACACAAGTTTTCGAATGACGCCCATTCAATGATTATGTATAACACGATGCATTGAACATCAACTTTGGTCATCATGCGTTTTCTATTGCAGAACTTGCGTCACAAGCTATTTATTTTTAAAAAAAAATGTCTAGAAAACTAATTGCAAGTTTTAGCTCGCCGGACGAATGTTCTGGAAAACTTAAGTTGTCACTCAATCGTTGACGGCGCTGTTGCCGTTTCCATACGTGCAAACTGTTTCAAGAAAGTGTTCACAACGTCCATGCCGTTTGACTTGCAGATTTCATGTTTAAAGCAAATGTACTGTATGAATATGACTCGACCGAAAATTGTGACATTGACTTTCACAGCAGCCAGCTACAGCGTTTTTGAGCTTCTAAATGTGCGTAGTGCTCATTACTACTTTAGCCTTTGACCTACATTTTTCATACTTGCAGCACCAATGTCGTTAGACAAGACCTTTGCAACTATTTGAAAAATACTACTCATGTACCATTGACCATGGCATTAGCCGCGTTTATGTAAACATGTAATGTACATTTAAATTTTGAAAATCGCTCACAACGTCTATACCCTTTGTCTTGCAGTTTTTGTACATGTAACACCAATGCCCTTAGACCAAGACCTACCTCTCATACATTGTGACATTGACCACAGCTTCTGCACGTTTACGGTTCTAAATGTGTCACCGGCGAGCTTTGATGTTTTATGACAACACTTGTTTAGTTTTTTTCTCATTTATCGAAAATGTGTTGTGTATATATATGGGTAAGGTCTCACACTGGAATAAACAAATCCCATTACAATGTATGTTTACTGGAATTACTGATCGCTTTTCGGCAATACTAGAATCCCTATATGTGTACCTCGTTCTTGAATTGCCAATGTCATTCTATTTTTTAAACTAATCATGTATGTTATTTGTCTTGCATTTCCTTTCGGCAAGGCATACATTTAGTATTGTTCAGCAAATTATTAAGTAAAGAATTGTATATAGTGCTGTTTGTGAATTTGTATTGTAAACTGTATATTTTCTTTGTATTGTATTGAGTGTATAGTTAAAGAGACTGAACACCAAAATACACTATAAACTTTCCTTTTTTAAATGGATATCCGACGCCTTTAAAGGTACGTACATATTAGCTTAAGAAAAAGAGTTGTGCTAAAAATACAATTCAAAGAAAATAAACAAGAATGAGCCCTCGGTCGGAATTCGAATCCATGCGGAGAAAGCAAAACAAAATATGTGCTCTACAATTTAAGCCACGGCTTTAAATAACACACACAACATGGCTATTCTTATTGGACGGTGTAATTTAGGTTCGGTGATTTTTCTTTAGGACTTTTACACCGATCATATTCCCATGCCATATGCATGATTATACTACATATTTGCTTTTATTTGTATATTTTCTCTTTTTGTCAAATACACCAATCGGGGTTCAGTCTCTTAAACCATTCACTTTCATGAAAGCGCCTGCTTAAAACTTTGTAATTGACTATTATTTCTCTTATATAATATTAGTACAATTATTAAGATTAAACATGTGTAACACATAACAGGAAATAAGATCAATATTGTTTTATTGTTTATTCAATACAATGTACATTGTTTTTTAAATAGGGAATACAACTCGCGGAGATCCTGGTAGGACACCGAATAATTCGTTGTTTTATCAGAGCCCGGCGAGTTGTTCACATGTCAATGTACTCGAGTCAATGCAATAAAGGGATAGATTGCATTAGCATAAAACACATAAAGATTGGGACATCCTGTGTAACTGTTGAGATCGTATTCTAAGATATAAGCATTTATCACATAGTATTGGTCCAAAAGGTGCAATTTACGCAAACTGTATGGCAAACAGAATAGACATTGATCCTAAGGGAGTAGTCTGACCAGGACCTATACTCTGTATGTGCAGGCATGTCTGTCCCAATACGTAGGTCACAACGGTAATATTGTAATTAAGCATTGGTTGAATACTTCTTACTGATTTATAATCAAGAACGGATAGAATGTTTATTATTTCCAGTCATCATAAATTCTTGGACTCTGATAGGCTGAAATTGCACACGTGACCACTGTGTACGAGACCGTACACATTGATTTTGCCGGGTAGTACGGGTCACGTGACTAGTTAGATGTTGTTCCCTCGCTCGATTCGCGTAAACAATCTCTCTTTTTCGGTTTATTAAACAGTTGTTTTCCAAGCAATCAAAATAAATCTTATTTAAAAACTGTCTTGAATCGATCATTATGTGTAAATGTAATTCAGATATCGATAATATGCTAGTTTCTTGCTTTGCTTTCCCTGATTACCCCACCCACGTCGTCACCATGATAAACAAACGACGGGACATGAAATGAACAATGTAATGTACATGTACAACGGCACTTGTCACTGGCCTATAATGAAATTGACATTGGATTCAGTTTTATTTAGATCAAGATGTTTATCGAAATCAACCAAAACAGGCAGAACACTAACGTACGTGTTCATTTGTACATTCCCGATTATTTCAGTTCATTTGTTATAATCAATCGTTACAGTGTTTCATAAAACGTATAATATCCTCTGAGATCTATCCGTTCAAAATACCCTGGAAATGGAACATTTTAAGGATGTTCACATTCCAATGTGATGACGTAACCATGTTAGATACAGTCGATCTTCGATAGGGTCTATCTTGATTTCATTTCAGTCGAACATATCCGTAATTCAAAGTTAAATGGTGGCTTTACAACCTTTTAAACCTGAAATACGGAATATGTTCGACATAATGCGGTTTAGAAATTATTGCATTAAACTGTAGGAATGCAGATAAATTCTACTTATGCGAGTTCCTGATATCGTCGAAGTTTAACTGTATAACTATTGTACTAAACCATCGAGTAGCGCGTGAGTTTGAAATGTACTGAACGCCACAATCTCTACAGTCGCTCTTAAATGATCTTGAACGTTATTGCTTGACATGGGGCCTTAAAATTAATACTTCAAAGACAAAAATAGTGATTTTTGAAAAAGGCCGACACAGTAGACATAATTTTACAATTAACAATACAATTTTAGAGATTGTAGATTCCTTTAAGTATCTTGGGATACATTTGTTTAAAAATGGAAACTGGACACGAACCCAAAATAGACTAGCAAAACATAGCAATCGTGCATTACACAACTTGTTTATTGTTTTTAATCAACTTGAATTATCTGTCAAAGAAAAATGTAAATTATTTGATACTCTTGTAGGTTCAACACTCAATTATAGCTCAGCAGTATGGGGTTACCATGAAAGTAAGGATATAGAATTGATACATTGCAAGTTTTTAAGGAAACTATTATGTGTAAAAAAGTCTACAAATCTTGTTGGTTTATACGGAGAATCAGGAAGGTATCCTATGTTAATACAAAGAAAACTTACTATGGTAAAATACTGGTTAAAAATGTTAACGTCAAATAACCCATTTGTAAAACATTTATACGATATGTTGAGAACTGACGCAGATAATGATATATCATATCACAATACAAATTGGGCTTTTCAAATCAAAACGATACTTTCGGAAATCTGAATGAGTGACATTTGGCGATGTCAAAATGACTTTATGTTTAATCCGCCTATTTATCATATGATAAAACAGCGCATTCTCGATATTTATATGCAAAGTTGGTATACAAGTGTTAATAACTCTAGACGACTTGCGTCTTATTGCATGTACAAACATAGTTTTAACATAGAAAAATATCTTAACTGTATAAGTGTCAATAAATATAGAATCGCATTTACCAAATTTAGACTTTCGTCACATCAACTAAGTATTGAAACTGGCAGACACAATAATATTGCCATACAAGATAGAAAATGTAAACACTGTAATTTAAACGTCATTGAAGACGAATATCACTTCTTACTTGTTTGTCCGAAATATAGAAATCTACGAGTCCAGTACTTTAAACCGTATTATTGTCACTGGTAAACGCTGAATAAATTTATATCGCTTATGTCAACAGAATCGGTAACGACTCTAACAAATTTGTCAAAATTTATATATTTTGCTTCAATTCTAATGTCAGAATCTGACTGATCTTTAACAATTATGTTTGATCAGTCGAACTTCGATATCTCGAAGTCAGTTCATTCGGTTCCCAGTATTTGTATAGATACAATTTGACCATGTTTGGGTCGAGCAGATCCTTACTTCAGAGTTGAAACGTGACTTGTGCACGTTTTGGCCTTGAAGTACGACCATGTTTGACTTATGCGAGTTCGGGATTTCGAAGTTTGACTGTATGTATAAACTCAGTTTGGTTCGTAAATATTGTAAACGATGTTCCATATTTTCTTTCTCTGTAAATGCTTATGAAAGAATTATTTATGGTTGTTTCACATAATGTATGTGGTTTACATATATTTAAATTTGTCATATAAATCTGTTTTTTCACAATACTGCTATATACATGTACGGCTATATATGTGCTTTGTGCAACTTTATGCCGAATAAAGATTATGTTATGTTATGTTATGTACTGAACAGATGTCAATTTCAAGTGTCAATTTTATGGTCAAGACAGTAAAACTTTGTCAGATTATGCATGTTTTCTTTCTTGTATTGGATCTAGACAGGAAATAAATTCGTTACACGGCATTTCGGCAGGGTGTACGGGCTTGTATGACGGTTTTGGATTCCGTATTTCCTTCGCCCATCGCGCTCAGGAAATACGGAATCCAAAACCGTCATACAAGCCCGTACACCCTGCCGAAATACCGTGTAACTAATAGTATCACATAACAGGGACTAACATCCCAATGAAAACATTATCAGAATATATGTCTTCATATTAAGTGCATTAGATCAATAATTTGATTCGTTTAATGCGCTAAATATGAGAACATTTGTTCCTTCGTATCCCGTAAATATCTATTAGTGACTACTGAATTGGTTTATATGTTTTTCTCCAAGATCTTTAATTAACAAATGCTTAGTCATTGTAATTGAAATACAGTGGAGAATATACGTGATTCTTTCCCGTTTAAACGCAAACGAAACATAAAACCAGTGAACTAAAATGTAGAACCTTAAAAAAAAAGTTTTTTAATTCTATTTATCTTTAATCTGACTGGCAACAGTCGCTGTTGGAACCTGATCAAACGCCGGGTGACCCGGCGTCTGATCTGGATCCAAACAGTTTGCAATAGAAATAAAATGTTGAATGTTAACGTATTTATTTGGAAAGAATCATGTTTTCTTCACTATAATGGCATACAAATGTATGCTTTTTCATTTTTCTCTCTGTAATGGGAAACGTTTGAAACTGACTATGTATACAATTGCTCATTTTGTTTTTCACGTGTGTGCATGAGATAGCATGTAATGTTGGGCGTCTAGATTTTTGTATCAATAAAATATCTTACCAGTTATAGTTTCGTTATATTTTATTTATCTATATCACATATAGGGTTGAGCATTATAGGAAATTGGACACATTGAGGTTATATTGTAAACAGTTGGTGTTTGTCTTGCCGCGACGAATGAGTGAAATCGAGAGATATGTGTCAATTTCTCGATGGCATCTGCATAAAGATCCAACGTTAATTTTTCACCTATAGTTTATTGGGTAATAGCCCTGCATTAAGTAATGGCATTTGGTTGCTGATATTTCAAGCGGTAAGACGGTTCTAATGGGTGTTCCATAGATGCTGTAGGATCAAACTTAGATTTGTGATTTTAGTTTGTTTGCGTACTTTCCCATATCTAGTCAATCTGTGTGTAAATGGTTTGTCATTCTTAGAATGAAATAACTGAAAGTTTCAAGTACTAAGTGAAAAGAGCTCAGAAATCAAGGGAGACAATTCTTTGAAAAATTCATCTAACAAATAAAGAAGTGTGTCCCTTATTTCTGTCACGAGTTGCCTTTGCAAGATCAAACAGCGAGTAAAGCGACGTCTTATCTGGATAAAGCCTGTTCTACACGTGTACCATTATTTTCACAGTCAAATGACAATACTCAAACAGTATCTGTAATGAAAAACAAATATTGTAGAAAGCTAATACAAGCCTGCACGCCCTTACATTTTTGGCGTTGTTACCTCATTTACCCCTGAAACATTTAATGGACAATTCCAATTTCCAGTTAAGTCTAGTCCTTGTTTTACAGTTTCGGGTTTATTTTAAAAATATATTGCAGAATGGCAAACATTGCAGATCCTAGGCAGAGGAAATAACATTCATTTTTTACTCCAAGGTATTTTAGACAAGCGACAGCTTAAAGTTTTACTTTTATCCTTCTTAATCAGTTCTCTGCCTGAAACATTAACCATTTCACTCTCAATGACGCCATAAAGCGCATATGCCAACAGTTTTGATCCTGATCAGATGCCGCGTAACGCGGCGTCTGATCAGGATCAAAACTATTTGCCACTTGTTTTGAAATTACGTCAGTTATACTGCTTTAAATCTAGTCTCGAAACGATATTGCAGACAACAATATTGAAGCAGACGATAATATGGCGGTGAAGGGGTAAAAACAGCAAGATAAATTTGATCATGAAAAGGTGAATGTAAGCCTTCTATGGAGGGGTAGTACTATTTGTCGTCCAGTAACTACTACAATACGTGTATACATTACGAACTCATCGAACAGTTTGGATTATATATATGATCTTAATCGAAGCGTGATTCAAAGATTACAAAATAATTATTATAAGAAGTAGTAGTCTTGGTAGTTGCTGTATTATTAGTAGCAGTAGTAGTAGTAGTGGTGGTGATGTTACATCGCATCTAGGTCTACCGTGTTTGCATTAACAATACAACAGACGTTGACGAGACTGTGCACAGTCATTAACGGTTTATATTTCACAGGTTGAGCTAGTTGTATTGATTTCTAACAACTATCACAAATCTCAATTTAGAGCACGATTTGTATGAAGTAAATCCTCCTGTTTTCTTGCTCTCAAACAAAGACTCATTTATAGAATTTCAAATAACTATCAGCTATATAAACAGGATGACTGTAAATTAAAAAGCTCCTTTCTGACCTTTCTGAATGACTCTTCTCTTGTTTTAAGCAGCTACTTGACTTTAACATCGACAATCGACCTCCTTTTACGTGGTTATAATAGCACACAGGTTTTACTGACATATTTATTTAAGACAACATAACAACATCTTAAAACAGGATGAAAGTAAAGCGGAAAACTTCTTTACGGGCTTTTTGCTTTATTTCAATCTTGATTAAAGCAGTTGCCTGTCTTAAACACCGAACATAAACCTTGTTTTAATCCCTTAATTGCCTTTCGCCAAATACAATGGTAATTTGCAAACAGTTTGAATCCTGATCAGACGCCGCGTAACGCGGCGTCTGGTCAGGATCTTTAGAACTGTTTGACCCTTATTTCAATATTTCTATTCAAAATACCTAAAATTGTGTTTTTTTTTAGAAATTAAAGCAGACGCGAACTGTTTAAATTTGGTGACAATATGGCGGTGAAGGGTTTAAGCAGTTGCTATAACAAAGTTTCACTGTAATATCAATTTAGCGAATGTATTTGTTCTAGTGCAGGCGATGTTTTGTTTCGGAGAAAAGCCATCATCGATTTCATTGGCTGTTTACAATGTGTCCTTTATTCATAGAAACTGGCAAGTTTGATTTTTCCATGAATTAAGTGGGGTTCTATGTAAATGGATATTGATTAGAGATTGCTTGGTAATAAAGAAATGTTTGTATAATGAGAGGGATGGCTGCATGGGAGTGTTACCGTGTTGTCACCAATAAGTCACCACAGTAATTGGATGTTTCGGCTCTCACCTAGTCTAAGAATAGCGGCGCTTGTATACAGTAAAGGAGACGTTATTCTTTTCAAATAAGGGCGATTACGCCAAAACTATTACAATGTATTTTCATCGCAAACAGATAAGAGCCAGATCAGACGCCGGGTAGCCCGGCGTCTAATCAGGCTCCACACTGTTTGCTACTCATATTAAATGAGTTTAATAAAAATTTCAAAAAGTTGCCATTTCCCCAATTGTATTGGAATGCATTTCGTTTGCGTTTAAACGGGAAAGATAAACGCCTTCTTAACTGTATACAATAGAACCGCGATAACGGAAGACTTCAGGATCGCCAAAAAAATTCGGTTTAGAGAGGTGCCCGGATAAGGGCGGTTTCGCTGTCGAGAAAGAATTTGAATTGTTGGTCATTTAAGACAGGTGGTTGCTAATGCAGGACAGTAATGTAGAAAACTCATTAAATTCTAGCGACGCGTATACACGATCTTGACAAATAGGGTAATATTAAGAGTACGTTTGTCGTATGCAATTACAGTAAAACCTCTCTATTACGACCACTAAATTGTGTTAATTATTAGGAATTTCTGACAGGTGACTGCCTAAAGCACGGTGACAGAAAAACAGAAAGCTCCTGTATGAGCTTTCTGTTTTACTGTCACCTTGCCTTAAGCTGACACCTGTCTTTTATACACCAAACTAGCATTCTTTTTAGTGTACGTAATAGAGAAGCTTTACTGTAGTGAAGACCCAGGTCAGCGGGTCTCATGAGGAGCACTCTGAGCAGTGTCCGCAATGTTTGTCATTTTACAATATATTGCAGGAAACAACACTAAATAGTCTAAAAGGGACTAGAATTTTTTGGAAACTGGAATTGTTAATTTAAAAGTTTCAGAGGTCTATAAGTTAATGTTGTCAAGCATTAACCCTTTCATGGTCAAATTTATCGTTTTAACCCCTTCACCGCCATATTGTCGTCTGTTTCAACATTCTTGTCTGCAATATCGTTTGAGCTACTGCAGACTCAGGGCACCCCAGAAGCAGACCAGGCGACTGTTCTGAATAGACCACTGCAAGACACTGCCATTAGAACCAGGAAAGAAAGGATCAAGTGGCCCAAGGCATCCGATAAGAAATCATGGAAACAACTGGACGAGGATCTCGACATCATCCTCGAAACATCCTTGCAAGGACCGGAAGCTCACCACTCTCGCCACCCTTATCTACTCGGTAGGGAAGGAGAGGTTTGGACTTGAAGAGGGAAGTGCACGAAAAGAACCTCAAAATCAAACAGACGGACCCGTATACAGAATCTGAGACGTGAACTCAGACAGCTAGCCTCAAGATACCGTACCAGTTCACCTACAGCAAGGATTGGACTAACTCAACTCCGTGAGAGCTAATGTCACTACGGAAAGCCGAAAACACAAGAAGGAAAGCCAGGGAAAGGGCAAAGAAGATAACAGCACTCTCAGGCAACCCATACAAGTTTGTACGATCCTTACTCGACAAAGAACAGTCAGGGAAGTTGGAAGCACCACTTGAAGAGGTTGAAAGATATCTCCATGCTACACACTCTGACCACAATCGAGAGGAACCGCTAGGGGACTGTGACCGAATAGACCCAGCAAAGGAACCAGAGAAGCAGCTAGATGTTTCGGTACAAACGCTGGGGGAAATAAAAGATACCACCAGGAAAGCGAGTAGCGCTTCAGCGCCCGAACCCAACGCCATCCCGTGCAAACTACATTGTATACAAAATGTGTCCACTACTTCTAAAGCGGTTATGGAGGTTTTCTAGGGTTGTATGGATGAAAGGGGATAATCCAGACGCATGGAAGGAAGCAGAGGGTATATTTACACCAAAGAAGAGGAACTCCAAGACAGTCAACCAGTTCCGAATGATCTCAGCTAATCCGTGAGTCGAAGGAAGGCATGAAGGATCTTACTGTTGTCTGGCTTGACCTAGCCAACGCATACGGATCTATTCCACACCAGCTGATCTACACAGCCCTTCAGCACTACCATGTGGATGGCCACGTACAGAAAATCATCACCAGCTACCTTGATGGTATCCAGGTTCGGTTTGCTGTGGGTGACCAGCTAACAGGATGACAGAAGTTGGAAAAGGGAATCGTTACAGGATGCGCTGTTTCCATGGTGCTTTTCATTATGGGGATGAATCTTCTGATAAACGCTGCTAAATGAATTCCTCAACAGAATCGGGAATCTATCTCCCATCTAGCAGGGGTTTCATGGACGACATCACATTGTCAACTACAACGCATATCCAAGCTAGGGGGATGTTGACAGCCCTGGCTGACCTCGCTTCATGGGGAAGAATGAAGTTCAAGGCAGTCAAATCCAGAACCCTCGTCATCAGAAAGGGACAGCCAACAGAAAGGTTCAAGCTCTCCGTAGAGAATGAGGAGATCCCATCCAATAAAGCGCCTTGGGAAACGGTTTGATGCAAGCCTAAAAGATTGAGACGACATTAAGAAGCTCAAGCAACATGTAGAAGATGGCCTCAAGAAAATTGATCGCTGTGGACTACCGGGGAAGTTCAAAGCCTAGTTGTACCAGCGTGCATTGCCCCCCAAGACTACTCTGGCTATTGGTGCTGTACGAGGTTGCTAGTACGACAGTGGAAGCCCTCGAGAGGACTACCAGCAGGCACCTCAGAAAGTGGCTCGGAGTACCGCCAAGTTTCACAAGGATTGGACTCTACGGGAAGAGTAACAAGCTTCAACTTCCACTATCTTCACTAGTAGAAGAGTTCAAGACTGCAAAGACAAGACTTGTGCTGACTCTGAAGGATTCTTCGGATGAGTGTATTCGTGGGACAGGGATCGAAACCCGTACTAGCAGAAAGTGGCCAGTGACAGAGTCTGTGAGCCAGGCAGAGAGCAACCTCAAACACAAAGACATTGTCGGAGTGACTGCCGTTGGACGTCAGGGGATCGGCGCAACCAAGACCATATTGTGGAGCAGATCAGACCAGAAGGAGAGACGATCAATGATTCAGTTTGAGGTCAGAAGAGAGGAGGAGAGTGCAAGACAGGTAGGGCGGTTGAGATAGGAATGCAGGGAGCATGGACCACGTTGAACATCACAGACAGGAAGCTGACCTAGGGAGAAATCTGGAAATATGATGAGCCACTGAGATTCTCATTCCTCCTCAGGTCTGTCTACGACCTCCTACAATCTCCAGCTAATCTATGCCGATGGGGACTCACAACGGATCCTAAATGCAGTATGTGTGACAGAACAGGCACACTAGAGCATGTTCTGTCATCCTGCTCTACAGCACTGACACAGGGGAGATTCCGATGGAGACACGACTCAGTACTCAGAGAGCTGGCTGACTGGCTGGAAAGAGAGCGCAAGAAGAAGCGAGGGAATCACCCTTCTCATGAGCACATATCCTTTGTAAAGATGGGTGAGACCAGCAAAACGCAGAAGGCCCACAGGTCGTCGAACTTAGATGGCACAACTGGCTGGAACATGGAGGTGGACTTAAGGGACTTGTATTCCCGGACGTGGTCCAGACGACCCTACGACCAGACGTCGTACTGTGCTCCAAGACAGGGAAGAAGCTCATTGTCATAGAGCTGACAGTACCATGGGAGACAAGGTGTGAAGAGGCTTACGAAAGGAAGAAAGCGAAGTACACAGAGCTCCTAGCTCTCTGAAAGCAACAAGGCTGGCGTACTTGGCTGTTCCCGGTAGAAGTCGGCGCAAGATGTTTCTGTTCCCAGTCAGTGTGCGGACTGATGACAGCAGTTGGGGCTACTGGCAGAGATAGAAGAGTGGTTATCCAGAGACTGAGCCAAGCAGCTGACCGGGCATCAAGTTGGCCGTGGCTTAGACGAGAGGAGAAGAGCTTGAAGCATTAACCGACAAACGGTGACTGATCACCACTGTGGGCCCACCGCCACCAGAGTGTTCATGGAATATTCCACGACGGCGGCATCCATGCTGATGATGTTGGTTAAGAGCATTCCATAATCAACCCTTGATAATGGTATGTATACTTCGCATTTCAAGTTATGACCGAATAAATTTAAAAAAGAATGTCAAATAGTTTGGACCCTGATCAGACGCCGCTTTACTTTCACCTTGCTTTATGCCTGGATATTGTAATGAACTCTCCCATATGTGCCTATTCCATGGAAGATTTCATTATTGATATACAATGGTGATCTAAAGACAAACTCGAGATGTTAAACCCTTTCACCGACATAAGGGACTATAGTCGATTTTGCAAACAGTTTGGACCAAGATCAGACGGCATTCATGTCAATATTTCTACAAACAAGACTTTAAACCATTGAAGTGTGCATTAAATTGCAGACGACAAATTTAAGCAGACACTATTTTTGTCTGTGAAAGTGCTAAACTAGACGTTAAACCCATTACTCTTATAAAAACGCTTTAGATATATTGTTCCACTGAAAAAGAAATTCAATTCATACAATCCTCTTTTATCCTATCAGATAAAAGCTTAAAGCAGGCTGAAAGTAAACGTCTTAAAGCAAATTTTCGTTTACTTTCAACCTGTTTTTATCGATCGTCTGCTTTCAAACCTAAAAACAGATTATTGGGTAATGGGTTAATTTTGGAAGTGAAATGGTTAAACCATCACCCATCCTTATACAGTGAAACCCCTTCAAACCGGAACCTCTGAATACCGGAATTCTCTCTAAACCGGACAAAAACGTTGGTCCCGTTTCCAACCCTTCGTTATTTTAACCCATAACACCATAAATATGCCTTTTTACGCCTTTGATTTATTCCTTCACTCAAGAACATACATTCATGAATATGTATCATCAGAAATATTTCTATACTCTAGCAGATGATAGCTTAAAGCATATTGAAAGTAAAGCAGAATGCGCCTTAAGGCGCATTCTGCTTTACTTTCAACCTGCTTTAATTGATCAGCTATCTTCCATACTAGAAACAAGCTATGGGTTAAAACCCCTCTAAACCGAAAACCCCTCTCAAACGGAAATTTATGTTGTCCCCAAACATGTCCGGTTTCACTGTACGTGTAAATTGAAGATTTCGCATTCATCGTATAGAACTGAACAAAAAACAGAACATAACAAACATTGTATCCCCCACATTTTGTAAAGAGAACATGTATTATAACAATAGTGTTCATATTTCAGTATGTCTTATAACGTTTTTAGGACTTTACCAGGGGGAAGCCCTATCTTGAACATCAAATTACGGAAGTTATATACTTTCTGGATAAACTTGGCTATATTACAAACTTTGTTGATACAGGTTTGAATGAATTCTATAAATTGTGAGATAGAACGCTCTACTTTAATGTATTTGTTTTTATGTTCTTTATATTTAGGAAATTATAAATTCACCAACAACTTATAGAGATGTTCCTTTAAAAAACATTAATTTAAATACGAGATTTTACACCTTTATTTTATTACCGTAAGAAAACTGTCTCATGTTATAAGTCATGAATAATTTTGTAGTTATGTACCATTATTAATAGTTTCTATATCCTAAGGGATGGTAGCCTAAAGCTGAACAAAAGTTAAGCAGAGTGTGCCGTGCGAATTCCATGTTATTTCCCATACATAAAACATGCATAATTATTTTATTGTAAAAAATGAAGATGTCATCTCATCTTGGTCTTCGCGATTTGCAAATATCCGCTGTATATCTTCGTTAAGCATCTTTTTTTGTGATGCTTCCATTTTATTTATAAACAGTTCGGTAAAACATATTTATTCATGGGATTACGTGAGATTTCTTCGCTAGCTATGGAAGAATCACATTGAGGAGAGAAAATCAATGCCATAAACCAGTGAAACAGGAATTTCTGTAACTAAATACAAACAAAACAAGGTTGTTTGAATAAAAGTCCCATTCTCTTAGACAAATACCACTTAGCTGCACTAGCCTGAAGACATAAATGTCTGTTAACCCTTCTCATGCTAAGCATGATTTTGACTAACATTTGCAAACAGTTTTGATCCAGATCAGACGCCGCGTAACGCGGCGTCTGATCTGGATCTAAACTGTTTGGCACTCAATATGCAATTTTTCTTTAGTTTAAAAATATAAAACTCTGATTTTATTTTTTTCGCAGACTATATATTTGAAACAGACGACAATTCAGCATGATGTGGGTTAATGGTTCACCTTGGTTGACTGTCCAAGGGAGATGGTGTTTGCTTTACAGTCGATTTTGTATTAACCCATTGAACCATAGTGGCGCACATGTCCTTTACAAATTCATCCCAGCTGTTTAAAGTGTATATCACATTTTTTTCCATGCAAATACTAGTGCCCTCACTGAAATTGGTTAAATTCATTTACAGGTCACGTGATTGGACGGGAAGAACAAGTATCTGATATTGTACAGCCTCGAAAACTCAGCCCTGTAAAGAGACTGAAAATCAGTCAAGGTAAATTGACATTTTGGAAGGAACCCCCCACAGCAACAACACAATCATATTCAGGATAAAAGAACTCGGGAGAGATGCTGGTTTATTTTCGTCAAATTTGCCACAGCCACCCGGGTTCTCATCCAGGGGCCTGTCATACGACAAATATGGTCGTAAGTCAGATTCTAAAATTCTAATTATTATTTATGTTTATCCATCTAATCCTGTTTTATGACATCTATTTGGAATCGTCTTGAATAGACGATTCCAAAGAGACGTCACAAGACAGGGTTAGATGGAGAAATAAGAAATTAGATGCATTTAAGTTTTGACTTACGACCGTTTTTGTTGTACGTCGTTTCGTAAGACGGGCCCCTGGCCTTGGCAATTATATTTTTCATTAAATTAACTCATGCTTTTCCCAAAAATTACTTTGCCTAAACTAATATTTGCGTGTTTAAATATGCGTTTGGCATCAATTTACATGTTTAGACCAAATCTGGTTTTCAGTCTCTGTACCCAATAGTGCCTGGATATAGCAATTAAATCTCCATAATCATGTGCTCGCTAAAACAATCATTATACATTTAAAAAGGACAATTTAACCCATTATCCCATATACTGTTTCTAGATTTAAATACAGGTGACTACTTAAAGCAGTTTTAAAGTAAAGCAGAATGCGCCATAAGGCGCATTCTGATTTACTTTCAGCCTGCTTTAAGATACAATCTGATAGATAATACATATTCATGGCTGAATATATTTGAACTTTTGTCTATTTTGTCTATCCTATACTATTTGGGTGAATAAATTAAAGGCGTAAAAGTCGTATTGAGTAATGGGTGGAAGACATGGCAGTATTTATCCATATCGCCGAACATTTATGAGTCATATACAATAGCAAATAGTGCAGACCCCGATGAGACGCCGCGTAACACTATTTACTTATGTCTACTTTTGCGAAAGGGTTAATAAAGTACGCTTCCTAAAATCGCTTGAAATAGAAAATGTTAGGATTTTTATGAGCAACTTATGGTAGCCCTAAAGCTTTAAGAAACCCTTACAGATGACACATTTCGAAGCAGACGACATTATGTAAGTGTATGTGTTAACCGATTCACCGCCTTATCACGAGTAGGCTTACAATAAATAGATCTAGATCTAGTTATATGCAAACAGTTTGTATCCTGATCAAACGTCGCGTTACGCGGCGTCTCATCAGGATTCAAACTGTTTGATACTCATTTCTATATTTCTTACGTCAAAATACCTAAAATTAAAATTTGAGAAAAATAAGCAGACGACATTTGTTTTTTTTAAAATTTAATGACGTCATGACAGTGTAGGTGTTATAGAGTGTTATTCTGTGTTCTACCCTATTGCCAGGGTTTTATTGGTGGCGCCTGGTTTCTTTATAGCATGTTTCGAGGACATTTACATGTACGTTTGTTAATATACATAATATGTGCGAGTGGCATTTGAAAAGTTCTGAAAATTAAGCGATAACTTTACATTGGTTGGTCTGATTTTATTAAAGAGCACATTTTCTGAAAGATACAACCTTTCTCTTGTTCAAACAAAACATGAAATTCCTATAGGAGAATTTAATATTCACCAATATGCCATTATACATATAGATATATTACCCTTTGGTTTGTCAATAAAATGAGTCATATAACATTTGAAAATGATAACATTAATGTTCATATTTTATGTAATTTTGATCTGATTTGTTTGGAATTTACACATACCATATTTAGACTCCAAACCGTTTGCAATAGTGATCCGCAAATGAATTTTCAAAACCCCTATTTGATGAAACAGTTCATTTGCTTCTATAATTTAAGATACTGGTATGTGCGAATATATTAATAAATTCACCATAATAAGTGTGTTTTAACCTAAAAATTGGTTGGTGTTTCCCATTTCTGACCCGTGATCATACTCAGATTTCCGGTAGTTTTTCTTTCTCGCCAGTACAAAATGACCAGTTTCAGTCTTGATCAGACGCCGTGTTATGCATGATCAGGACCCAAACTGATACTCGATAGATGTATTCAAACATGATTATATTAAATACATGGCAACATGTAGTGCAACAACGGCTTTAACTCAGTGAACCGTAGTGGCGACTAAACACGACAATACAAAATTTAGTGTACTTGTACAGAGTACATTTGGCCGATACGATCAGTGCAGATCCTGATCAGAAGGCTTCTAAAGGGACCCTCTGGTCAGGGTCAGCACTGTTAGTAATTTTTTTAATTATACTGAAAAGCATCAAACAGAAAGAGGGAAAATTGGACTAGACTTAGCTTAAAACTGGTAATATGTCCAAATAAAGTTTCGATAACTTTTTCAACACCATGAACCTACACTATATACTTATGACATTTTGCAAACAGTGTATACCTAGATTATAGGGCTCTTATAGGAGCCCTCTGACCATGATCTACACTGTATGCTAATCTAGACCAGTATTTATCAAACTACCCAGAATTCCGATTATAGAATGGTTCATATTTTGGTAACTAAACTTATCCACAAGGGAACATGATAACCCACAAGAGTTACTTAGTGTTGAAAGCATTAATAGTGCTATAAGGACTAATTTAAAAGCAGACTCTGCTATATAACGATTATGACAGTATTACTGTCGGTGAAAAAGATTAAAGCGGACTATATTGGCGGTCCTGGAACTGGTTAACCCATTACCCCATACCTTGTTTCTAGTATGGAAGATACAGTGGAGAATCTGTTATTCTTTCCCGTTTAAACGCAAACGTACGCAAACGCAAAGCGCTAAAATGTAGAAAAGAACAACTTTTGGACAATTCTGATAATTCATGTTTATCTTGGTGGCAAACAGTTTGGAGCCTGATCAGACGCCGGGTTACCCGGCGTCTGATCTGGCTCCAAACTGTTTGCACTGCAAATAATAGTTTTAGCGTAAACGCGTTTATTGGGAAAGAATAACAGATTCTCCACTGTAGCTGGCCACTTAAAGCAGGTTGAAAGCCTATAGGCGCATTCTGCTTTCTGCTTTACTTTCAACCTGCTTTAAGCTATAATCTACTAGAATAATTATAGAAATTATTTCTGATGAGTGTATTTACATTAGTGTAGGAATACATCAAAGGCGTACAAAGGCGTTTTTATGGTGTAATGGGTTAAGCATGTAACAATATGAGAGTGCAGAGGTTAAAACAGACGATATTTTCGAGGTGAAAAAGTTAAATAGACGATATCATCGCAATGAAAAATACGATAACTGTACTCCAGCATTCAACAAGTTGGAGACCGACAATAAACCACACACGGATGACGTGCAGCAAACATGAAAAGATTCTAACAAAAGACTCCAATAGACTTGTGATTCTATTGATTTCTGAGATAATGGTCAAAGGCTGTTGAAATATTTCCTCTGCTTAACATTGGCAATCAGATAACATTAATCCTTTCATGTCTTTATAGACTGATTTTATTGACCAGTCAGGGCGGAGTTTCGATGCGGACCATTGCATTTCAACTTTGGGGGCGACAGCACGATCTTTTATCATCGGAATTTACCGTTGACGTCTGCCGTTTTTTCTCAACATTACATATTAGTTTACATTTTGACAAAAGGAATATAATGAAGAATAACAAACAGCTTGAATCCAGACCAGACGCCGCGTTACGCGGCGTCTGATCTGGATTCAAGCTTTTTGCAAATGTAAGCCAAGTCTTAATTTTTCCTCCCTCTAGCAACTCCCTCCGAACAATGAACGCAATCTTTGTCTTCCATATGGTGTTGATGTAGGGAGGGAGCACTGTATATACCGTTTTCACGTGGATATGGATGTACGCATAGATTGTGTTTCTCCATGTTGAAAGTATCGGACAATAATGATATAATACGGAACTATACATATCACCCCTAAAATCAAAAGTAAATTAGTTTATCTGTGCCAAAGGTTAGCTCCGCCCTGCCAGTTGAAAAAAAACCCCGACCTATACCCCGAATGCATTTCAAACAGTTTGGACCCAGATCAGACACCGAGTTACGGGTTTTTTACGGATATTTCCGAAATTAAAGATTTCTGATTGTTTCTAATAACTCACAATTAATGTTATTTTCTACACAATAAATACAGATTTAGACTGGATTAAGAGAATATTAATCAACCGTAAATTCTCAGCAGACGACGTTTATTGATATTACTGTGCTCCAATGAATATTGATGGCGGCAATTTGTAGCAGTTTAAGGAATTACTCTGATATTGTTGACTTGACTAGGATTAAACCTTTTACTCTCAATGACGCATAAAAGCGCGTTTGCAAACAGTTTGGATCCTGATCAGACGCCGCGTAAAGCGGCGTCTGATCAGGAACCGAACTGTTTGACACTCGTTTTGAAATACTGCCTAATTTTTTTTAACCTTGAAACGACATTGCAGACAACAAAACTGAAGCAGACGACAATGAAACGGTGAAGAGGTAAACATTCCACGAAATATTTGGTTGTGAAAGGGTTAATACACATGTATCAGTTTCGATCTAGATCAATTTCAATTCAATTCAACTTTTATTGGCATTAAACATATACAACGTTCATAGCCATATACTTTATAATTATGTACACGACTTACAGTAAACATCCTAAAGTACTAGATCAGGAAAATATAATTACATAAGCAGGAGAAAAGTATGAAAAAATAGATTTTATAGCGATTTTGAATTCTATAGTATACAAAATAAGTAACAATTCCAAATGAAGACGAAGTCAATCTGTTGTGTCATAATAAATACTAGTAAATATACAAAAGTAAATACATTACATTAAGCTACAAAATGTAGATAAGAACTTGTATATATATGATTAACTAGAAATAATTTGTTTATTTCTCGTTCAAAGATGTCTTCAGTTTCAAAGAAAAAAAAGTAAAATTACAGCTTTAACCCTTTCACTCTCAATGACGTCGTAAAGCACATTTGCAAACAACTTTGATCTTGATCAGGATCAAAACTGTTTGCCACTTGTTTGAAAATACGTCAGTTATACTGTCTTAAATCTAACTTTGAAATGATATTGCAAACAACAATATTGAAGCAGGCGACACTACGACGATGAAGGGGGGTAAAATCCTCACGATAAATACACATTACCAGTTGACAGTGCGATACAGAGTGATGTATTTAGCTCAAGACGATTTTGGCGGAAAAAGCCGATCTGACGAGCGCCTTGGCGCGAGTCTGATCGGTTGTTTCCGCCAAAAACGCCGAGAGCTAAATGCAACACTCTGTAGCACACTGCCAACTGGTGATGTGTTTTATTATATGCCTTGAATACACTCCAGAAACAATTAAATAGTTGTTTAAATCATTTTATAGCCAAAATTTATTAGTTATTTGAAGCAGAACAAGATTTTTTGTTTGCCACAATGAATAACGCGGCACTTGTACACGTACGTAAATGACGTCACGTTAAATCGAAAGCGAGGTCAGAGTAAAATACAAAGAGGCTGATACAGACTCTTGTATTTTACTGTGCAAATACACGCGGAAACGCTCGATATCATACAAAGGCATATAATAAATTTGACTATGAAAGGGTTAAAGCATTATTCTAACACACCTCGCCCACACCCCTATATAAGCGAAGAAGGACCGTCTCAGTGTACGAATTTTCAGTAGAACACTCACGCGCTAAACGTTCGAACGTGACGTCATTTGGCTTCGAAAATGCGTACGCCAAGAAATGTAGCGCCGTTGCTTCAGTGCAAATTTCGGTTAAATTATGTGTTAGAATCGAAATAAAAAATTCATACCAGTGTTCTATCTAACAATCGAACACTGGTAGTCGTTGAGATGCTTGTAATTAAATCACTCGGCCTAAAGGCCTCGTGATTAAATTACTACGCATATCAACTCCTCCCAGTGTTCGATTGCACGATAGAACACTGGTATGAATTTTTTATTTCTTAATTTATAAGAGCAGACGAAGGGTTAATTCCTCGTCTGCCAAATTATCTAATGCTACACAGTTGACATCTGCAATTGTTTTCAAATTTAAATGTATGTAGCGTTCCCTCTCTACAACGACACCAACTGGGACACAACGAAGATGTGCGTTGTTCGGAGGGGTCGTTAAAGGGAGAGAAATTGATTTACATTTGAAAACAGCTTAAATCCAGACCAGACGCCGCGTAACGCGGCGTCTGATCTGGATCCAAGCTGTTTGTCACGCGTCATTATGTTTTTTCTGTCAAAATGTCCAATATGAAAATTTGAGAAAATCACAATTTTAATCAGATGATATTGCAGCCGTGACAGCTTTAGATATACAATGCAAAATATTGTCTTGTTTGGGGAACAGCGACAATGGTCGTTGTAAGGAGTGAGTCGCTGTTGGGAGGGCCTTGTATGGAGGGAGCATCTGCGTTACACATCTGTCGTCTGCTTTATTTCCTCAAATTTGTTTTAGGTAATTTGAATTAAAAGGGTGAAACAGTTCGGATCCTGATCAGGACCCACACTGTTTGCAATTAACTATTACACTCGGGATAAAGCAGTGAAGGGGTTAAAATACCCAAACACGAGGGTCAAACAGTTTTGATCCTGAACACTCTGTTCAGTCATTCAAATCGATCTTTTCTTCAATCAAAATACGTAAAATTAAAAACAGATGCAGGCGACAACTTCAGACCAGACGATTGTCGAATTGTCGAATTTATCGTGAGATTTTTACCCCTTCACCGCTGTAGTGTCGTCTGCTTCAAAATTGTTGTCTGCGATATCGTTAAAGCGGTATGACGGACGAAATTTCGCAACACGTGTCAAACAGTTTGGATCCTGATCAGACGCCGCGTGACGCGGCGTCTGATCAGGATCCAAACTGATTGAAAACACCGTTGTTTTGCGACATTGGAAGTGAAAGGATTAAAGGTCTTGATGGCCTGACTGAAGTGTAATTAACACTAAATCGGCATTATTGTTGTTTACACAAGCCTTCAACACTTTTCATGTCTAAATAGTGACTGCTTGAGAGTGTCGTCTGCACTGTTTATTCCATTGGACTGTTGGCAAGTTGACGTAATCAACCATTACGGTAAACGAGTGTGGATCCAGATCAGACGTCATATTTTTTTGTCTCCACAGTATTTGTAAATTCTGTACAGCGGAGAAGACGGTAATCTTTTCAATAGACTAATGCTAAACAATTGTTTCAATTGCAACCCGTTTTAAGCCATATCAGACGCCGGGTAGCCCGGCGTCAGAACAGGCTCCAAAAACCCCTGCAATTTAACCGCTGGGGAAGAAAAAGGATCATTCAAGTCTAACGATCTGGATCTCAGTAGACAGTTTAAGTGGGTGTGATGGTGGTGGTGGTAGTAGTTATAGTAGTAGTAGTGGGGTGGTGGTAGTAGTAGAAGCAGCAACAGTAGTAGTAACATCAGCAGAAGCAGTAGCAGCAACAACAGGGACGGAAGTAATACAAAGAAGTAGTAGTAGTAGTAGTAATGGTAGTAGTAGTAGTAGTAGTAGTAGTAGTAGTTAAAGTAGTAGTACTAGAAGAAGTTCCCTGCATCTGATTAGGATCCTAACTGTTTTACAAAGGTCTTGATACATAGGTTACAGCAGTGGATATGCTACTGATAATTTGATGTCAGTGAGGTTTCAGCATTAGCATGCAGCCTCTTGTTACTATACCCACGCCATCACCTAGCGATCGATCACCGTTAGAGAGCTCTTGTATGGGATTTTCTCCCTGCTCGTCATCAGTCAATGACTGGCTAGAATAAGTGTTTGTCGCAGAATCTGACATTGATGAAAAGTGGCGAGTTCTAGCATTCGGATACAGTCGGGTTTTATCGCTCATTCATGAAATATCTTGTCGGTCACACAGACTCGGATATCAGCGTTACTACTATATAGTGTCGTGTCTTCTGTGGATCTACCTTTGCCTAGAGATACAGTACCTTTTATACGGTGAGCTTTTTCTTTATCCTTTTGCTGTTGTCTGCTATTGTTTCAAATTTAGAGTTCAGGAAGTTAAGACTACAGATGTATCGATACGAGTGTCAAACAGTTTGGATCATGAGTTACTCGGCGTCTGATCAGGATCCAAACTGATGGCCAATGCAAACATTAGTGTTAACTCGTGGCTTGTTGACAACCTCAAGAGTTCACATTATGTGTATGTGTGTGCATGCATCTACAGTAAACCCCCTCTATTACGACCACTAAAACGAAGGCTTGTTTAGACCTGATTATCGCTTTGAACCCTATCGACTATTATACCCGTCCTTTAATACAGTGTACCTGTAAAGTGTTCCTTTGTCCAACGCAAACAGTGTAGACCCAGATCAGGGGACTCATAATGAGTCCTCTGATCAGGGTCTATACTGTTTGTCATTTGGCAACAATGCTGAAAATTCCCACACGTACTATATCGCGACCCTGCTGATCTCTCTAAAAAGAATGGGTCTTTCTTTACCATAACACCGGTTGGTCTGACCCGTACGTCTGCTCCAAAATGTCGTCAGCGGATCTACTAAAATCATTCATGGACATTTTTATAGACAGCGAAACTTCGAAATGAGTGTTAACAGAGTTCAAATCATGATCGTGTAACGAGTTATCTGGCGTTTGATCAGGATCCAGGCTATTTATATACACATTGAAGCAACGGTATGCTTAGTATTATCGGGATTAGTGTTAACCCCTTTGACCGAGATAGGCGACTAAAGTCAACCTTGCAAACAGTTTAGATCTAGACCAGACGCCGCGTATCGCGGCGTCTGGTCTAGATCTAAACTGTTTCACATCGTATTAATATTTCTTTTGTCATAACTTCAAAGTGTTGAATTTGACTTAAAAGTGGCAGACAAAAGAATTTTAGCAGACGATATAGTTTAAGACGATGATTGGGAAAAAAAAGGGGGGGGGGTGGTGTTACTAATTGTTGTATAATTTAGCTGTACGTATACATGTAGTATTGTGTACACGTGCATACATAATACATGTACCCATTGTTTTGAAACTGGGTCGTGTTTGAACCCTTTCGGTGCCGAATTAATCGTAAGGTTTTTAACTCCTTCACCACTATGTTGTCGTCTGCTTCAACACTTGAAATATCATTTTAAAGATAAATATAAGGTAGTATGACATAAAAATAGCGATACACGTACGAGTATCAATCAGATTGGATCCTGATCAGACTCAGTGTTAGATACACCGACTATGCTAGAGTACTTGTACTACAGACGATAACTGTCCGGCGAGGGAGTATATCTAATCATGATAATCTTGATCACGCTGAAATATTCGTAGCCTTTAACCCATTCACTCACAATGACGCCTTAAAGCGCGTTTGCAAACAGTTTGGGTCCTGCTCAGACGCCGCGTAACGGGACCCAAACTGTTTGACACTATTATCGATATCCATTAAGTCATACAACCTTAAATCTAACTTGCAGACAATAATACTGAAGCAGACGACAAAAAGCGGTGAAGGGGTAAACATCTCCCGAATAATTTGATCATGAAAGGGTTAAAGCACAATAAACCCCCATTTCATACGACTACTGAAAACACAGTGTATAAACGAACTGTACAATGACCGGATACAGTGACTAGATTTAACAACGAATGTTGACATTTGTGCAGAGGTCGGAACATAAACCTGTTAATTTTGGATATCTTCTTCGAACCCATGCGAGCGAACGTAAGTAATAATTACAATTATACATTTATTTTGTATCGTAGTACACTTGTAAGGGTGTACATAGAGAGGAAACTGTGATCTGATTGAAAATCAACACAGAGTGTCGATTTTCCTCTCAAATTTGGCAACAGTTCTTTGAAAATGCCCTTTGTTTTAATCGCATATATTACAATACGGTACTGTATGTTATCTAAATAGACCGCTAAACAAAGCAACCACTTTTTGTTTATCGTAAATCGCCATTTGATTATAAATTTAGGCAAACTTCTACATGTAGACTGTATCATTTATTGCAATCATCTGCTATCATTTAAAGCGACTACCCAACAATGTGACTGTATGACATATAGCGACAAGATTCCCCTGAAATTTGTATGACATATAGCAACTAGCTATACACGATTTCGAAAAGCCTGCTTGGTGTATTGTTATAGTTCTAAATAAAAGCTGTATCAGAGTGATACGTATATGTACGTGCAACATCTACTACGACTTATAGTGTGTTCATGCAAATTACCATTTTCGACCATATTTTCGGTAATGTGTATGACATATTGCGACTCGCTTAATATGATTTCACCAATTCTGCATACTGTATTTTTATTATTCGGACATACGGATTTTTCCCAAAATCTTCGGATTTCTGCTCTTACTTTTAAAATTTGGACCTTTTGCGTTGAAAACATTGATATGAGTGTCAAACAGTTTAGATCCAGATCAGACGGCGCGTTATGTGTCTGATCTGGATCTGAACTATTTGTAGAGCTTTGCAGCGAAACGGTTAATGGTACGTTTCCTAAAACCGCGCTTGAAAATTTAGAAATCTTAGGATTTTTTAGCAACTTATGGTAGCCCTGATTTCAGCCTAACATTTATCAATTTATGTTTCAGGTTAAATGGATAATTTCCAGTGAATCTCCTGCACTTTCAGCACATATGTATTCGACCAAGTCATACAACATTGTGTCAACATTCACGAAGACCAAAACCTAAAGATTAAAATTTTATCTAAACAGGATCTTCACTAGTTGTCACTTTGACATATACATGTATTGTAAAAAACAACCCTAAAAAGTAAAAATGGACCAGCATACAATAAAAAGTAGAACTGTCCATTTCAGGTTTCAGGGAGGAAAAGCTAAACTTTATATTAACTTAATCAAGGACTTAATTATATATGTGCATACATAAACAAAATGTCAGCATCAGCTTGGGAGTTGGAAGGTACCGGGTTTGATCGCCAGTTGCGACAAACCAGTGCCGTAATATTGCTAGGAGCAGCTCTCTTTGGGGTCTACATTTTGTGCAAATTGTCAAAAGAGGTAAAGGGTTGAAAAGAGATTTATTTAAACTTTGTTAAACTAACAAAAGGGCGTTTTGGACGTAAAAGGATCCTAAAGTCGTCTGAAATCGTTACCGTAAATTCGCTATAATTGATACAGTATAGTCGCTATAATCATTCAGATCACCGTGTAGTCTGATTCAATAAACAATACAGTTTCAGTTTCATCAGTGCAGTACTTTGAACGTGGATATTTTATTAAATCCCACAGCTATTGTGGTTGTACTGCTATTTAAATAAGAGTACATAATTTTCTCAAGTTTTAACGCCCGATTAGATGTCAGGATGTGTATAAACTGCGTATATGACACGTTTGTAAACACGGCCTCGCGTAAACATTGCCAGGTGTTTGGTGATGTAATGGAAATATTTTGTTTGGAAAGCTTGATAACGGAACAATGACAGTCAGGTAAATATCTTAAATCAATGCACACTATAATGTACGTTTGCTTTTCTTAGTGATCTACTTAGAAAACAAGGAAAACAGATGAAAACACCTACCGTACATGTCCGCGTGTCGCACTGAATCGATTGACTCCTTACAATCTAGTCGCAAAATCTAGTCACCGTACAGTTCGTTTATACACTGTGGAAAAGAAGACTAAATCGTTAGTTTTAACGACATGCGATACTCGTTACGCGGCGTCTGATCAGTATCCAAACTGTTTCCAAATAGCCAGTTTGGTAATCAAGGTTAAGCAGTATAGTATTTAGGGTAATGCAGTGAATGGGGTTAAAAGCTTACATTTTTAATCAATTGTCATTTATTTAAGAAATAACAAATTTGTAGCTGTGCATTATCGTGCATTAGATCACATATTAGGAGGAGTCATTAGATCAAGAGGACTTTAGAACGAATGGTCTAATTACCCTCATTTCAACGCCAGTTTTGCTGTTACATTTACTTTACAAGAATTTCACCCCTTATGTTTTACGAGTAAACGGCAAGAAACCTAAATAAATCACAAGAAACAACAAAAAATCAAAGTCCATAATGCTTCATCGTTCACAATGAAACGAACAACGATACCATTTACATCATCTGGACATCTTTATGCCAGAGCCATCGTGTTTACAAATTTAGAACGGTAAAATTACTTTGGACTGTGTGTGCAGACGAAGTGAGATTAAATACGCGTTTACGTCACGTGCTTTATATAATTTCATTCTTAAATTACGCGTATGGGGCAAATGGAACAGCCAATCGAATGCCGCGCGTACAGTGCATTATCTCAAATTCGAAAACGTTTCCCAGTATTCTTTGTTTATATGCCGTAGGCTCCTAGTCGTATTAGAATAATTGATAAATTGACTGGTTGTTTCATTAATGATTCCATGTTAACTATTAACAGATTGGACAATAAATTGAGACTAACTGATTCCGTTTTGCCACAGGATCTTTTGATATTTAATTAAGGCATTAATCTATAGTTCCATTTTGACCTGAGACGAATCCATTCGATAATGCTATAAAGTAGCAGTATTGCGATGCACAGTAGAACCTCCGAAAACCAAACAGTTCTAAACCGAACAATATTCTCGATTTACCTACGTTACTGCCTTACATAAGTAAAACTAAATAACAGTTGAATTTGAGAAAAACAAAAAGCATACGACGATTGTTAAAAGCGTATGGCGTAACATGCGGCAACAGTGAAGGGGTTAATTAAGTCGAACATATTCGTATCCGAATGTTAAAACATTGAAATACGGGTAAGTTCGACATAACCTAGTTATATCGAGGTTCGGATGCCGGTATATATTAGATAACAAGAAATATCTTTAAAAAAGATATTCAGCGGAATGGGTGGTGGAATTCATGCTGTAAATGGGTGTGCAAAATTGTATGAAATTGGGGTTTTTCAAAGAATTGTAATATCTTGGACTGAAAAGCAAAACATACACATTCAAGGATAACTATAACTCTGACTAAAAAACTTAAAATGTACAGAAATGCAAAACAATAATATAACCCATACCCTAGCTACTGGTAGGAGATCCTCAGATTAAACTACTGTTCTATATATCAAACTTCATTCATCGGGAGTTTCTTGAAACAAACTATAACTCAATAAACTGTGCATGCCCTTACAGAACAACAGTTCAATAACACCTCACTCTTGTGAATAAATGATGAAACAACACAATTGTGTTTAACTCACTTGAGGCCATTTATTATATTGCTATCCATGTATGGTAAATTTGAACAAATAGTTAGCAATTAAAATAAGTTGGTAGTAAACCATTATTTAACAGCCACTGTCTATCTATAAATAGACATCTCATATCATATCTTAAAATAGAAGCATGGTGTCATCAGCTCAGTATTACACACTGCCTGTGTCTGATAATTTTACACTCAACCACAGCCAGGCTACAGTTACAGGGCTCCAGATAAGAGGGGAGTAAACAGAACAAATCTAACATTTTCTCACTCAATTCAGCACCAAACCATATGGTGTTACCACTCATTTTTATCGTATCGAAGAGACAATTCAAATGAGTAGGACACCATAGGGTTTAATGCACAAATAAAGTTTTTAAGTTTTGAAAATATTCTCTTATCTGGAGCCCTGGCTACTATCCAATCAGACAATTCAGTTTCAACAAGTGCTCTTAATTCTAAATTTCTGATCAAATATGACTGGTTGAAATGTTTGTCTAAATAAAAATGTAGGTCGAAATAGATAATAGTCAGCTCCGCTGAAAAACCTTCTTATCTATCAATTTTCCAGGGAAGCTCTTCAACACAAGTGTCATGGATGCCGAAGAATTTCGACGTCGAGGGAAGGAAATGATCGACTATGTTGCCGACTACTTGGAGAACATTCGTAGTCGCCGCCCTTTGCCTACAGTACAACCTGGGTACATCCGGGACCTCATACCTGACCACGCTCCTGAAGAGGCGGAGCAATGGGATGACGTATTCAAAGACATAGAGCGCGTCATAATGCCGGGGGTAAGTCACGTGGCAGAACTGTGTCTACAGTACTGAACCTTATTAAATTAACAATTTTTACGATTCGCTTGCAATTCGATGGCAATTCGCTTGCGATTCAAAATACTAAATTTAACCTCGGGTAAGTTTTCTTGAATGGCGTATCTCACAAATGTTCGCAAATATGCCTTCGTTAATTTTTTCGATTCCATTTGTGTCACAACCGCTTCGGAAAATTCGCGTAAAAACATTCAAACGTAGGATTTGTTGTTTGAAGCGCCCGATTCGATGGCAATTCGATGGCAATTCGATGGCAATTCGCTTGAGATTATCAATTCAATTTAATAAGGTTCAGTACTGTATAAGACACGGGTGTCCCCGGCATGTAGATTTAACCATATTTAACACTTTGTTAGTCCATAATGATAAATGACAGGGCCCCAGGTAAGAATGAGTAAACAGAACAAATCCAACATCTTCTCACTCATTTTAGTACCAAATCCTATGGTGTCACTACTCATTAGAATCGTCTGTTCGAGACGATTCTAATGAGTAGTGACACCATAGGGTTTAAAGCAAAAACAAATATTTTAGTTTTCGAAATGCGCCTCTTATCTGGAGCCCTGAATGACCTTACCACATGCAATATTATATGAATATTAGATGGCAGTTTGCGTGACATTCAAATTGTCAACCCGAGAAACAGAATGTCACCCCGAGGCGTAATTATATTACAAGAAAGAAAGAAGAACGTATGACAAGAAGATTGAAGACACAGCGTCTTTTCATTGTCTAGTTGGCAAATATCCTCTGCCGAAATGATGGCAAATCGTTTGTCAAGTTGGATTCTTGTAAGAAATTCGACAAAGGGAAGCAACTTGTACAGAAAATGCCAAAAGTTGATTAGGAGTTACCACTCTTTAAAACGTTTTTTTTATGTTACCATAGCGAAACTCATATCATATAGTTGACAGTACCTTAAAGAGTGGAGAAAAAAAATACTATCATTTAGAGTGACGTCACAAAAAGAATATCATAAAGAGTGACAGTATATTTTGGATAGATGTAAAAGGCATGCAAAATGTTAACTTTTGGTCAATGGGAAATTAACATATTGTAACTTAAAGCGAGGTGTAATAATAAGTCTTAACTTATTCAGCCTTGAGACTTCTTTTAATTCTATTTTCCAATTAACGATTGGTTATGTCCTTTTCTTTATTTTTTTCTTATTTTTTTATTTTTAGTTTCTTATTGACCCCTTAAAATCAAATTGACAATTACAGTTTCGAAGTTAAGTCTTCACCATTTATGTTTTTTACAATATATTGCTAAATGACAAATAGTGCAGGGGCCATCTGATCTAGGTCTACACTGTTTGCACAGGACAAATATGTTGCTCACGAGTAAACTGTTTGCAAAAGACACGTAAATATGCGTCACTATGGTTCAATGGTTAACATAATGCAAAAGGCTAAGTAATTTGGCATCTGTCTCTTTACAACGGGGACATTTTGACATCGCTGCCATTTTGCTTCACGTTGATCTAGATTTGCAAGAGGTTCTTCTCACACAAAAATGGAGAAGACGATATTCATTCCCAATAACCGCGTTTACGTTAAAACAACTGTTTCTATTGCCAACAGTTTGGAGCCATATCAGACGCCGGGTAACCCGGCGTCTGTTATGGCTCCAAACTGCTTGCCATACATTTGAAAAAGAATCAAAGTTTTCAAGAAATTATAATTTCCCAAACTTTAGTGTATTTCGTTTCGTTTCGAAAACTACCGGAAACCTCTTTTAGTTTTACTCTAACACTAATATAAACCCATTCACTGCCTTACCCCGAGTACAGTAGTAATTTGCAAACAGTTTAGAGCCTGATCAGACGCCGCATAACGCGGCGTCTGATCAGGATCCAAAGAGTTTGACATTCGTTTCAATATTTCTGAAGTCAAACTACCTAAAAATTGTTTTTTAGAAATAGAAGCAGACGACAATTGTTTAAATTTGATGACGTCATGGCAGTGAAGGGGTTAACCGCAAAAAGTAATCATCAGCATGATATAGTCCCCATTCACTGCCATAATGTCGTCTGTCTGAACGTTTCATCTGTACTTTTGTTTTGAATTAATGGTTATTTAACCACTTCACTGCCATGACTGTTTGCAAATAACTACTGTACTCGGGGTAAGGTAGTTGCGATATCGTAACTGTATTGGATACAGCTCTAGTAGACCTTTGGTCTAGAGTTAGAGGTACAGTTCTGCAGCTAGGGGTAAGGCAGTGAAGGGGTTAATGCGAGTTTCAAACATCAATCATTCAAAAGAGTATCAAACATCTTAGATCTAGATCAGACACTAGGTTACATGGCGTCTGATCTGAACCCAAACGGGTTTCTATACATGTATACAGTCGCACACGACAGTGAAGAGGGGTTCTTTTTATAACCGTTTTTTGTGTTTAAAGACTTTTCCTCAGTCCATTGATGGACTACCCCCATTGTCTCGATAGGTGTGAATTTAGCTGTCAAAGCATGCATCGCAAGCTATACCAATCTCAGTTTACCTGGTGAGGCCCAGATTATACTTATGCTCTAGTGATTTTCAATGGTTATTTATAACCAAACTATTAAATATAAAGGTCGGGTCTCACATGAGAAGCTTCAATGGTTCTTTGCTACCGATATGTCCACAACACTCATGTTTTTTGCAAGGAAATTGTCTGACAAGGCGTTATGATCGAAAGGTCGCCAGGAGATGTCTTTAACGCACCAAGTCCTGATTAATATAAATCATCTATTCTGACATAACCATCAAAACAATATGAATATTTATAGAACTTCTGGCGAGCTTAATCTCGGTCTCCATAGCAATCGCAAACTGTCAGACTATGACTTTGGCAAATCAGTTGATGCCATCAGCTCATTTGACCTTAAAAAAATAAATATTTGCATACAGTTTGGATCCGGATTCGACGACGCGTTAGGCACATTTTTGTCAAGTGACGTTCATCACTTTAAGGTTTAGAATTAGAAACGTATTGGGGTTCATGTGCATTGACTAATGAAATGAGATCGGGTACATTTCTTTTCTTATACACATGTCCCAAGCACACAGTGTATACCCAGATCCGATGTCTCCTGAAGGAGACATTTGATCAGGGTATGCTCTATTTGCTTACAGTGGAGAAAATGGTAGTCTTTCCCAATAAACGCTAAAACTGTTATTTCCAATGCAAACAGTTTGTTTGCATTGTAACCCGGCGTCTGATCAGGCTCCAAACTGTTAGCCACTCAGAGTAAAACGAATACATGTGCTCCGAATTATTAAAAAGGTGTCATTTTATAAGTTTTAGTGCATTGCGTTTGCGTTTCGTTTGCGTTTAAACGGGAAAGAATAACGTATTCTCCACTGTATATATGGTATCGTGGGCACAGACAGGTTAAGAAGCATACCATGAGAGAAGCAGCGTTAAGACTAAAACTGCAGACTAAGACACTTTTTCATCCTCAAAATGATTTGCATGGTTAGAGTCTGAAGTGTTAGCCAACATACTAATGATGAATCGCAAACTGTGTAGACCTACCTCCAATGTAGTGAATGAATGAATGAATGACTGATATTTGTCTACAATGTTTGCAATATCTGTATAATACGCAGTTGTTCTCACGATACAGCTCATAAATAAGTATAATTATTTTTTTCTCCAGAATATCCTATGTTTTTATCGATAGTACTTGTAAAACCTATCTATTACGACCACGTAAACGAATGCCAATTGATTGTATAAGAGACAGGTGACAGTTTAAAGCTAAACAGAAAGCTCATAAAGGAACTGGCTCTTTTACTGTCACCTTGCTTTAGGCAGCCTCCTGCCTTAAAAACCTAATAATTACAGCATATTTATGGTTTTACTAGAGAGGTTTTAATGCAACATGATAATAATTGATCAAATCTGTGTAGAAACAGACTAGCCACATAGCTTATCGTGGTACAGTGGAGAAAACCTTATTATTTCCCAATAAACGCGTTTACGCTAAAACTATTACTGTATTTCAATTAAAAACAGTTTGGAGCCAGATCAGACGCCGGGTTACCCGGCGTCTGATCAGGCCCCATACTGTTTGCCCAAGGATAAACGTTATTCGTCAGAATTGTCCAAAAGTTGTATTTTTCTACGTTTAGGGCTTTGCGTTTGCGTTTCGTTTGCGTTTAAACGGAAACTCCACTGTATTTTCTGTTTGAAATGTCCCTTTTAGGCAATACTTATATAATAACTATACATGTATGCTGATTAGGTGACACACTGGCATTCACCACAATTCCACGCATACTATCCGACGGCCAATTCCTACCCGGCGATAACGGCGGATATCCTGTCGGATGCCATAGGATGTATAGGATTCACCTGGGTAAAGCCAAACCGGATATGACGTAGTCATTGTTGTTGTTGTTATAGTTTTTCGTATAAATTTTAGAAATGTATTTAGATAGTGTCTACTTTATAACTGTTGTTGCTTTCTTCAGTATTTTTCAGTTCTATAGGATGGTACAGTAGAGATACAGTGGATAATGTGTTATTCTTTCCCAATAAACGCGTTTGTGCTAAAACTATTATTTCAATTTAGAAACAGTTTGAAGCCAGCTCAGACGCCGGGTAACCCGGCGTCTGATCAGGCCCCAAACTTTTTGCCCATAGGATGAACGTAATTCGTCAGAATTGTCCAAAAGTTGTACTTTTCTACGTTTTAGGGCTGTGCGTTTGCGTTTCGTTTGCGTTTAAACGGGAAAGAATAACGTATTCTCCACTGTATTATTACTTTCCAGAATTAGAAAAAAACGCGCTTGTGCTTAAACCTTTACAGTAGAACTTCTCTATAACGACCACTTAATTGTGTCAATTATGTGTTTTCGACAGGTGACTGCTAAAAGCAAGGTGACAGTTCAAACAGAAAGTTCATGAACACTGTTACATTGATTTAAGCTGTCGCCTCTCTTTTATACAACCAATTAGCCTTCTTTAGTTGGTTGTAAGAAAGAAAGAAGTTTACTGTATTTCCACGGAAAACAAGTTGGAACCAGATCAGACGCCGGGTTCCCATACGTCTGATCAGACTCAAAACTGTTTGCCACACATGTGAGAATAAAATCTTTAATATTTCCAAAAGAAAATCACAACTTTCTACATTTTATTTCATAGCATTTGCGTTTTCGTTATGTTTATGTGTTTTGTTTTACTCAGTGGTTTTAGCTTACGTTTTGTTTCAGCTTACATTTTGTTTTTATTGTCCGTCGCTTTGTGTAGGTGTCGCACTGGCAGCACCCGAATTTCAATGCCTACTTTGCTGCCAGAAACTCATACCCGGCCACGCTTGCAGACATACTGTCAGATTCCATAGGCTGCATCGGCTTCACATGGGTAAGACAGACATTCTGGATCACTGTACCCTGCAATGTACACTCAGTCTCATCAATGAGTTCCTATATCGATTGCCGTCTATAGGCCTCTGGAACACCGTGTTTCATCGGTCTGTGCCATGAACATTTAGTCTCGTCAATCTTGTTCATTGCACTAAATAATTGGTATATTAATAGCCTATATGACAGATGGCAGCTTAATGCAGGACAAACGCCTGTAGGGGGCATTCTGTATGTACTTTTGTCGTACATTAGGCTGCAATCTGTCTTTAAATATCAACAGGCTGTCATGTAGTCTTGGCAATTGAGCCACTACGATAATCTGGGTTTTAACTGTTTAAAAAAGGTCAGATTGGCCACGCTAGGTTGAATAAACAGGTATGTTTAAAAAAAGGAAGGCGCTAATGACAGTCGACTGTCAATAGCGATTTCACGTCAAATTCGCTATTGACAGTCGACTGTCAATAGCGGTTTAACGTTAAAATCGCTATTGACAGTCGACTGTCAATAGCGATTTCACGTTAAATTCGATAATGACAGTCGACTGTCACTAGCGAATTCAACGTGAAATCGCTATTGACAGTTGTGTTAGTAAGCAATAACAGTTATTTGATGTGTGAAAGAGGCTGAGTGATGGAAAGACGTAGATTGAGACAGGGTGGCAGAGACAGAGACAGACATACATACAGAGGGACAGACGGACGGACATATATACAGACAAGACAGGACATGATGGAACGAAAGAACGGACGGACGAGGTTTACCTATGTTTCCTTACACATTTGGCTAGCCACATAACTTATACTTATGTGGCTATTTTCTATTGTTTTCTCTTGCGTGGCTAGCCACACAAGAGACAATTTCTTTTTGCCCTAACTTGGAATAGAATTATCTGGAGGCTAACCCTACCCCTAACCCTATGTCCCACAACTGGCCAGGTTAATGTCACAAGAGACGGCCAGGTTAATGTTTTTCTATTGTGGGGCTAAGAATTTTAGCCACATAAGTATCCTAGCGTAGGCACGGACAGACAGGTAGACAGACAAACAACATAACACTATGGGAGTCAACATTAAATCTGTTTAATATTGAAGAAGGGGCGATGTCTTTATTTTCATAACCACATTACACGTATCACTGTTTGCGACAATATGAGAACATGTTCAGTAAATATTCATTACGTAGTAAAGATATCATATTAAAATTATATTGAAATATTAGTATCCAAAGTAAATTTCTTACTTACGTCTGTCAATAGCGATTTCACGTCTAATTCGCTAATGACAGTCGACTGTCAATAGCGATTTTAGCGTAAAACCGCTATTGACAGTCGACTGTCAATAGCGATTTCACGTCTAATTCGCTAATGACAGTCGACTGTCAATAGCGATTTTAGCGTAAAACCGCTATTGACAGTCGACTGTCAATAGCGAATTTGACGTGAAATCGCTATTGACAGTCGACTGTCAATAGCCATTCCGTTAAAAAAACTACGATGGTCTGGGGTTTAACTGTTTGAAAAATGTCAGATTGGCCACACTAGGTTGAATAAACGGGTATGCTTTAAAAAACTACGATGGTCTGGGTTTTAAATGTTTAAAAAAGGTCAGATTTGCCACACTAGGTTTAATAAACGGGTATGTTTTAAAAAAGATCAATTTATGCTATCACTGTAAACGATATACATGTACTCTTGGATTGAATATATAAACCTTCTGGGACATGCCTTACGAAACGTCGTACGACAAAAACGGCCGTAAAATACATCTAGTTTTTTTATTCCTCCATCTAATCCTGTCTTAAATTGTGACATCCTTATGGAAGCGTCAAGATTTGATGAAGAAATACATTATTATAATAGCGTTCTCTCTCTACAACGACACCTAATGGAAGACACAGATTGTGTGCGTTGTTCGGAGGGAGTCGTTATAAGGAAGGAGCTTAGTTTACATTTGCATATAGCTTGAATCCAGATCAGACGCCGCGTAACGCGGCGTCTGATATGGATTCAAGCTGTTTGTCACTCGTCATTAACTTTTGCTCTGTCAAAATGTCAAATATGTAACTTTGAGAAAAAATGCAGACGGCAACTTGAAGCAGACGATAGTACAACAGTTAAAGCGTTAGAATGATTGTCATGTTATGGGAACTGCGGCAAGCGTCGTTGTAAGGAGGGAATCGTTGATCAGAGGGTCGTTGTAGGGAGGAAACACCGTGAAACTTTTATATTCTGACTTACTACAGTGGAGAAAACGTTATTCTTTCCCGTTTAAACGCAAACGAAACGCAAACGCATCGCAGTAAAATGGAGAAAATGACAACTTTTCGACGATTCTGACTATCTTTTTTAATCTGAGTGGCAAATATTTTGGAGCCTGATCCAAACTGTTTGCATTGGAAATATCAGTTTTAGCGTAAACGCGTTTATTGGGAAAGAATAACGTTTTCTCCACTGTACAATATTTGTCGAACGACGTTCCGGAAGACGTGCCCCATACCAGTACGTTGTGTAAATATTGTCTGCAAATTTTGTCGTCTGCAACAATATTCTGAGTTGATCAAGTCTGCATTTCCTTTCAGAAAATATAATTAGAGTATCAAATAGTTTGCACTCAAATGGGTCGCCGAGTTACTGGGCAGTTAATCTAGATCCAAGCTGTTTTCAACAGCAGGGCTGCCATAAGTTGACATGAAAAATCCTAAGATTTCCAAATTTGCATTTTTCAAGTGCGATTTTACGAATCGTACCTTTACCCCATCGTCTGTTTCTAGTTTTGTTGAAACGTGGCTGCTTAAAGCAGGCTGAAAGTAAAGCCTTAAGGCGCATTCTGCTTTACTTTCAGCCTGGTTTAAGCTACCATGTACAAGAAAAAAATCCGAAGATTTAGGAAAAAATCTGAGAAATGGCAGCCCTGTAACAGTCATCACAATAATGCGCATGCAGAGTACAATAAGTTAAGATTAAGCATGACTTTTATTGGATTGTTAAGGTGAAACGACTGCAAGTTCTTTTTAGCTTTCGAAAATCGCAACATTCAGCAAAATAATCGTTACCCTAATTGTAAAATTCTAATAAATATCTTGAAATGATTAGTTTTGATTATAACATTCAGCCTTTTTATATAAATATGGTGGAGAACAAAAAACTTACAATGGATCCAAACTGTTAGCATATGTTAAGGTTATAGAACCTAGCAGCACAATGGTTAATATGAATTCAGGTTTGTGTCCGCAATATAGACCTACCATGCACGATATAAATGTTATTTACTAAACTATTTTTCCACTGTAATTTATTTGTTGACTCTTATAGGCTTCGAGCCCGGCCTGTACTGAATTGGAGGTGGTGATGATGGACTGGCTGGGAAAGTTACTGGATCTTCCGGCACAGTTCTTGTCCTGTTCCGGTGGCACTGGCGGTGGAGTTATACAGGTAATACATTATGACGTCATAACCCGTCTAACACAGCTTCTACCGTGATATCGTCTGGTTTCAATTTTTGCGCCTGCTTTTTTAGCTCACCTGGCACGAACAGCCAAGGTGAGTTATTGTGATCGCCCTGTGTCCGTCGTCGTCCGTCCGTCAGTCCGTCGTCAAACGTTTTCTTTAAAGATCTTCTTCTTAGAAACCACTGGGCTAATTCATTAAAACTGAATAGGATTGTTCCATGTAGGGTACTCTCTCAGATTATTTCAAATATAGGTCATCCAATTGAAATTGTGGCTGCCATGGCAACATATTGAAAAAAACTTTAAAATTCTTCTTGTCAAAAACTACCAGTCTCATTTGAAAATAATTTTACCCAAATGCATTATGAGCGACCTTCTATCAGATTTAAAAAAATATTTTTTTCTATCTTAAAAAATATGGCTGCTATTGGGCGGGGCATATTTTCCTTATATGGCTATATAGTGAAAACACAAATGATCCATAGTTGACCATCTACCTGATTTCTTAAAATAATTGTATTATTGTGAAAAATATGGCCGCCATTGGGTGGGACAAGTTTCCCTTTTATTACTGTATAGTAAATTTAAAAAAACACAAAAAACTTCTTCTCTGAACAACTGGTCAAAATTGCAAATTATTTCACACAAATGATCCATTGATGACCCTCTACCAGATTAAAAAAACACAAACATATGGTATCTTAAAAAACATGGCCGCCAGTGTGTGGGTCAAGTTTTCCTTATACTCGTATCTCTGTATAATAAAAACTTTTAAATTCTTCTTCTCTGAAACTACTTTTCCAAATTGCAAATAATTTTACCTAACTGATCAATTGATTACCATCTATCTGAATTCTTAAAATAATTTTGTTATTTTCAAACGTGGCCGCCAGTCGGTTGGGCAAGGTTTCCTTATATTTATGTATAGAAAAAAAAATCTTTTTCTCTGATATTACTGGTCTGATTTAAGAATAATTTTAAAAATATGATTCATTGGTGACTCTTTGCCAGTTTTCTTTAATTGATCTTCCTATCTCAAACAACATGGCTGTCAGTGGGTGTGGTGTTGGATTTACATATGAAGACGTATAGCGAAAACTGATTGCTGGTCCAAACTAAAAATAATTTTATACAAATGATCCATTGGTGACACTCTTACAGAATTCTTCAAACATTTCATGACTGTCAGTTTGTGGTTAAGGGTTGTCCTTATATGGCTGAATGAAAGCTTAATATATGTACAACGAAATCTTCTTTTCCCGAAACCACTTACCCTATTTAATGTCACCGAGACCGTAACCATGGGTACCAGGTGAGCAATTTAGGGCCGCATGCGGCTCTTGCATACATAAAAATGAAAGTTTATGCTTAACGTGGCGCAATGTGTCATGCACGACTTACATGTTTTGCTTACCTAGCGACCACATTGCATTTTAACTCATTACCCAATAAATACGCATTTTTACGCTTTTGATTTATTTTCTATATCCTAGCAGATAGTCATGTTTATGGCATCATAAAGATGAAGTCCATTCATTTTCTTGAAGACAAATATTTGGTGTCGAGCAAATAATGGCCATTTAATGGTTGCAATGATACATATGATACTGTCTCATTTGGACCCATACTGTTGTCACACATACTTTCACGTTCTCAGTACATGTTAAACGACTGTAAATTTCAATTTACATGGTCATTTAGTGGTTGCAATGATACATATAATAGTGTCTCATTTCGACCCATACTGTTGTCACACATGCTTTCACGTTCTCGGTACATGTTAAAAGTTTGTAAATTTTGATTTACATGTGTATAGTCAATCATGTATACTCAGCCAAAAATGAAAGTACCCATCGTATATGTCTATCTATATACTAGGAACTGAAATATTTTTCTGACTATTTTTTTAACTGGATCAAAGAGCAATTCCTTAGGGACATCCTGTGAAAAATTGAAGTCGACGCGATATTTTTTTATTGTAAAATATTGAGCGAAATGACAAAGGGTCGATTTAAAAAATGACACTTTCTTTCATAAGACTAGGTTCACTAACAAGAAAGATTTACATGTAATTTCATTTTGAATGTGGTATAAGCATCCAAAACGGGCTGTAAGTATTGAATTTGGAGTCATCATCTCTTGTGTCCTCCATTTTGTCCAATGCATGTCGTGAATCGGCGGCGCTTGCTGTTGACGTAACGCTGTAATAACGCTGTATTAACGGCGCAGGCAAATTGTTTTATTTCAACTTGTAACGCTGCTGCCAAGTCATTTACCGTGTTGATTGCGTGATTTGTTCGAACACGACGTCCTAACTCGTCCCACATGTGTTCTATAGGATTTAAATCAGGACTATTCGCAGGCCCGTCTAATATACTCAACCACAAAGGAAGTTGCCCACGTGTTACATTTACTTTACATTAAGTAACATTTTAAGCTCCATATCTTTTAAAGTTCTTTATCAACTCCAGTTTTGTTTGCGGTTTTAAAGGCCCTTACGACCACCAATGTATTACAGTAAAAAACATTCATATTAAACTACACATGCAACGAAAATGAAACACTTAAAATTTGTTCTTATTTCAATTCAAAGGGAGGTAATATGATATTATAAGACTTTCTAGTCTCAATAGCGCCGTGAATATTGTCATGAATTAATGTTTAATGTGAATTTATTTTCATTAAGAAAAAGTTCTAGCGGCTGAATATGAGTACAATTGTTTCTCTTCTATGAAAAATAAATACTAAGCAAAAATGCTGAATCAAGAAAAAAGAGTTATGGACCTTTAATTTTCAATTCAATTTTCCATTTATTTAGCCACAATGATTTCATGTCGTCTGCTACTTTCTATAAAATAAAATTTGAATATAGTTTATGTATAATACGCTGACAATTTAGAATACAAAAGTGGGTACTTTCTTTTTGGGCTGAGTATATTAAGCGGCCTCTAACAAGATGGATGAATTTGGTTTTACGGCACTGCGGCACAGAATAGGTCATATAGCACCGATGATTAGGGATGATGAGATGAGATGATGATGATCTCAGGAAGATGATTTCGGTTAATCTCACTCGCTGTACAGAAGCGCATGGAATCAAAACCACCGACCTGTCGTTCTTTTTGTTCTTGGCAGAAGGTCTAAAAAACAGAAAATATTCCCTATAACAATTAAGTCCCTGAACTGCGGCAAAGTAGGAAGGTTTCTGGGAAGTCCCATCGATAGTCTTGGGTATACAGCACTCCCTTTCTACAACGACACCCTATGGGAGACACATATTGTGTGTGTTGTTCGGAGGGATTCGTTGTAGAGAGGGAAAATTAAGAATTGGCTTACATTTGCAAACAGCTTGAATCCTGATCAGACGCCGCGTAACGCGGCGTCTGATCTGGCTTCAAGCTGTTTGTCACTCGTCATTATATTTATTCTATCAAAATCTCCAGTTATATGTAAATTTGAGAAAAAAAACCAGCAGACGACAATTTTAAACAAACGATATTGCAGCAGTAAAAGCATTAGACATAATTGTTCCGTTTAGGGAACTGCGGAAAGGGTCGTTGTAAGGAGGGAGTCGTTCTTGGGAGGGTCGTTGAGAGGGAGCACTGTATATAGTTGATTAATGCAGAGTAGAATAATGCAAACAGTTGTTTTTCGAAGTCCCTTCAATGAGTGGTAGCGCTATACAAATATTTACAGTAGTATGTTTTCATGGTTATTATTTTTGTTACAGAGCACTGCAAGCGAGGCTACATTGGTGGCGCTTTTGTCAGCCCGCGCACGTGAAATCCATAAATACAAACAAGAACATCCGGGTACCGAGGAGGGAGTTATCATTTCCAAATTTATTGCCTACTCTTCTGATCAAGTAAGTAAGACTTTAAACGTAACCTTTTTAAATATATACAGTACGATCTAAATTAACATACATGTGTTTTCATTGGCTAGGATATTTTATTGAGGCTTTGTAAATGCTGTAAAACTGATCTAAAATACCCATCCCTTCGCAGGAATAGATATACTGAATACGTAATGTAACATCGCTTCAACTTGAAGTAAAATATAAATGACGCCTTATATATTAGTTTTATACTTTTCAGTTGTCGATGTCCATTTTGTTCTCAGCACTCGATTCTTATACGTGATAATAACGCAACAGGATTACAATTTAAATATAAATATATATCTAAAGAACTACTACAAATAGTAAAACCTCACAATTACGACAAAAAGTTAACGAATTGATTGTATTTATAACGACATACGACAGCTTAAAGCAAGTTTGACGGAACACAGAAAGCTCCTACAAGCGCTTTCATTTTAATGTTCATTTTGCTTTTACTAGCCACCTGCCCTAAACCAACGATATTTGATTCAATGCAGTGGTCCTACTAGATGGGGTTCACAGTATATTTCATGTCATATTTAAGGGTGTATCAAACCCATAAGCGCAATTTTCAAAGTATCAAACTTTTTTCTTTCATGTTTATTTTTGAAAAACTGTTATGATAAATGAAAAAGTAAAAAAAGCATATGTTGGTGTGCATTTTTTTGCACTTCGGCAATTTGAAAAAGATGTGTCAAAATCGGATTAATTCTCAAAGTTTGTCAAATTTAAAGTACAAGCTTCATTAAAATATAAAAAATAAACATGGTAATTTTGCTTTTATTATGTATTTCATGTCTATGGAAGTATTTTCGTATAAAAAAACTAAAACAAGACCAAACAGGCACTAGATTTGTAAAATATGAATCTCTGAATCAACAACATGGTTTTTATGGGTAATGATATTTTTTCAAAAATATTAGTTTTTATAAAAAATAGAAAAAAAACCCAACATATTTCTAGTATCTAACTTTTTCTTATATTGTACCAGATGATGGCCAATACAAATGCAATTCAAAATACATGTATGAAAAGAAAATGGTAGGGTTGTGTTGAAAATGTAGAGTTATTAAAGAAACAAGAGTTACCTCCCTTTACAAAATTTACAAAAAAGTACCGTATCAATGATATTAAGAGCGTCATAATTTTCACATTTGGTGCCTGTTTTGTTTTTAATTTGTTTCTCTATGAGGAAATACTACCATAGACATGGAATAAATAATAGAAAACCAAATTACCATATATGTTTTCGCTTTAAATAGATTTTTAGCTCACCTGATCTAGCTCAGGGTGAGCTTTTGCAATCCTTGAATGTCCGGCGTCCGTCGTCCGTCGTGCGTCGTGTTTACACTCTAGAGGCCACAATATTTATCCAATCTTTCTCAAACTTGCTCAGATGGTATATTGCCGTAAGAGCTCGGATGAGTTCGATTATGGTTGAAATCGGACAAATAGGTCATGAGTTATCTACCTTTGAAATGCTGAAAATGCCATATTTAACAGTGTTTACACTCTAGAGGCCACAATATTTATCCAATCTTTCTAAAACTTGCCCAGATTGTATATGACCATAAGAGTTCGGATGAGTTTGATGATTTTGGTTGAAATAGGACAAATAGATCAAGAGTTATCTACCTTTGAATTGCTGAAAATGACATATTTAAGGGTGTTTACACTCTAGAGGCCACACCTTTTATCCAATCTTTCTCAAACCTATTCATCAGATTGTATATTTCCATAAGACCTCAGATGACTTCAATTCTGGTTGTAATTGGAATAATAGGTAAAGAGTTGTCTACCTTTGAATTGCTGAAAATGATATATTTAACAGTGTTTACGCTCTAGAGGCCTCAATATTTATCCAAGCTCTCTCAAACTTGCCCAGATTGTATATGACCATAAGAGTTTGAAAAAAGGTGAATATGGTTGAAATAGTACAAATGGATCAAGAGTTATCTACCATTGAATTGCTGAAAATGCCATATTTTACAGCGTTTACACTCTTGCAACTACACTTTTCAATCGATTTTGATTATACTTGTACACAAAGTATATAGCCATACATTCTCGAAGGAGTGCAATTATTGTTGAAATCTAATCATTGTGGCAATAGTTACCTGCCCTTGATATACTTTGAAATGCTAGAAAAGGGCTTCATTTCAGTATTGTTTAGGCTCTAGTTATCTGCTTTTGATGTACTCTATTATACTAGAGTCGGTTGACAAACTTGAATGGATTTAGAATAAAACGGGTGAAATTCAAAGGTAAAGCTATCAGGCTTCATTACAAATGGTGAGCGATGTCAGGGCCTTCAGGCCCTCTTGTATTGAAGCAGGTTCTTTAAAAGGGCAAAATAAGAAAAATCAAGTTCTAATCTGACACACCTTATAGAAATGGCCGTAGGGACAAAACTTGTACACCAAATATTATATTTTTATATTTTTCTATTCAAAATTAAATAGCTCTTAACATACCCATGGTGGAGTGTTTTTGTATACTTTAAAATTTTCACAAATTCATGAGTTTAATACACCCTTAAGGCACATTCATCAGTAGAGAGAGCGGGTTTGATAGCCTGTGTGAAGATGAGATCTTTGGAGACTGACGATGATGCTGCACTTCAGGGAGAAACACTGCAACAGGCGATACAGGAAGACAGGGCCAAGGGACTTATACCTATATTTGTAAGAAATACACTTAACCCTGTTTTAAGCGGTCACTGAAACATTTTTAATCCGTATGTTCATATAAAAGCTCATATTAGAGCTTTCTGTATTACCTTTGTCCTGCATTTACTTATCTTTGAAGATCTCAATATCTTTAAAATTAGTGACTGCTTAAAAATAGTAATAGTAAGCCTAGTTCAAAGTTCGACCAAAAGGCTTTTCAAGAGCAAAACCCATTTATCTTAGAGATACCCACATAGTTAAACAGCAACTTTGTAGTTTTAAATGTGTTTTCTTTTTAAAAAATTATCTTAACCCGAAACATTGAAATTATACCCGTATGTTGATGATTGCATCTCCCCAATGGAATAGTTTTGAAAATCTTTGCAGAAAGAAGTCAGTAGAAGTGGTGATAAACGCAGTATCTGATCACGATTTACACTGTTTTTTAACCGAGATATCGAAGTTCGACTGTATATAGCTTGTTTGTATTTTGTTTCAGTTATGTGCAACTTTAGGAACAACGCCATCATGCGCCTTTGACAATACTATGGATCTCGGGAAAGTTTGTAAGTTTTATTGCGTTACCGCCAACGTGTTCTGCTTACGGTTTCCATTCGCACACTACATGTACAGCGGAGAAAACGTTATTCTTTCCCAATAAACGCGTTTACGCTAAAACTGTTATTTCTATTGCAAACTGTTTGCCACCAAGATAAACATGAATTATCAGAATTGTCCAAAAGTTGCACTTTTCTACGTTTAAGTGTTTTGCGTTTGCGTTTCGTTTAGTTCAAACGGGAAAGAATAACGTTTTCTCCACTGTACCTTAGTTAGCCTAAATAACAAACGAGTCAGTAAACCGTGGTTTCATCAAGACCCTATGCTGTTACTGCGAACTAAAATCGTTTTGGATATGTATTGTACTATTCTAACGAGTAGTCACGTTATAATGTTTTCAGAAATCAATACGTATTTTGAAATACAGTTAGCTATAAATACTTTGTTGCAAACTACGCACATTGCATTGAAAATTGTCGTATTCTGTCTATACAAGATTTAACTCTTTTACCTTTAGGAATATACTTAATGACTTTCATTATTCCTCATATAAGATGTATTTTCATGTTTAAACCATGTTCTGGTCAAACGACACCGGAAAAATATTTCCTGTATCCTGATAGGTAGATGCTTAAGCAGACCGAAAGTACTTTCAGCCCGATTTAAGCAACCACTTGTCTTTAACCCATTACCCCATAGTCTGTTTCTAGTTTTGAAGATAGGTCACTGATTAAAGCAGGTTGAAAGTAAAGCAGAATGCGCCTTAAGGCGCATTCTGCTGTGCTTTCAGCCTGCTTTAAGTTACTATCTTGTACAATATAGAAAATATTTCTTATGATCCATATTCATGACTGTTTAAATTGGAACTATTTTCTTGGATGGAGGAGTAAATTTGAGGCGTAAAAATGCGTATTTATGGGGTAATGTGTTAATAACGAAATTAAGCTGTAGTGCTAATGTGCAATGACGTTACAGGTGAAAAGGAGGGCCTCTGGATGCATATAGATGCCGCTTATGCCGGGAGCTCATTTATCTGTCCTGAATATCGTCATCTGCTAAATGGAGTGGAGGTAGGCTGTGTTTCACTGATTTGATTATCCGAGTTTTGCCGCCTGAAATGTATTCCTCTACTGAATAAAATGTTCCGCTTTATAATGTTATGACTATGCACAATAAGAAGCATTTTCTGTATTTACTGTTTAATGAAATTCTTTTGCATATATCAGATATGATATATATTCAACGACATACAATGTTTCTACAGCATATATGACTTTTTGTTTTGTATACAAATTACCAATATATTACATGTATAAGATTTTGCCAAATGGTTTGCAGTTTATAGCGTAAAACAAGCTGAAAGTAACATTTAAACAAACTAGTGTACATGAAATATATGTTATCTTACACTAATAACATTTTGTTTTGCAGTATGCAGAATCTTTCAACTTTAACCCGCACAAGTGGCTAAATGTGACATTTGACTGTTCTGCCATGTGGTGAGTAGAGATGCCCTAAAATGCCGTTTTAATTCTTACTTCCGTTGAGAAAACTGACCAAGATTGATTGATGACACATTGCTCTCTCCCCATAACGGTCATCTCATCAAGGATTTCCTCCTTACAACAATGCTTGCGGCTGTTCCCTAAACAAGACAATCATAATTATCCATTTCACGGCTGCAATATCGTCTGCTTAAAATGTTCGTCTGTCGTTTTTCCCAAAGTCACATATTGATGAGTGACAAACAGCTTAAATCCAGATCAAACTGTCTGATCTTCATTCAAGTTGTTTGCGAATGTACGCCATTTTCCCTCCCTATTACAACAACACATCTCTGTCTCCCATTGGATGTTGTTGAAGAGAGGGGGAACTGTATATACAACGTGGCATACACTTTTCTTGCACTACAAACGCGGTAGTGCTAAACCAATAGTTTCCATTGACGCCAGACCCGGTTCCAAACTCGTTAATATTTTCAAAACCTATCATTTTCTACATTTTATTGCGTTGAGCTTCGTATAAACGGGAAAGAATAACACTTTTCCTGTTGTACATATATCTTGCTTGAAGGAGTTATCGCAAACTCTATTCATACTCATAGCTAGTTTGGATACTAATTGGTAACTATAACAAGAAAATACCAACGAACACTTGTTTGGTCAAATACTAAATCTAATGGAAAACACCAATGTCCATTTAAGTCTATTCCATGTTTTACAATTTAAGATTGTTTTCTAACATGTACTGCTAAATGACAAACAATGCAGATCGTGATCAGAATAAGAACCCTCTAATCCTAGTCTACATTTTTTAAATAGGACTTATGACCTGTTTGTAATAATGAGTGTAGATCTAGTCCTCTTTAGAGTTCTTTGAGTCAACATATCATTGCTACATATTCCACAGGGTTAAAGACAGTACATTGGTCAGCGAGGCATTTAATGTGGATCCACTCTACTTGAAACATGAAAATCAGGGGGAAATGCCGGACTATAGGGTAAGAAAGTGCTAATGTACATACGAAAATGTGGAAACATATTATAGATAGTGTATACAGTGGAGAAAACGTTATTCTTTCCCAATAAACGCGTTTACGCTAAAACTATTATTTCTATTGCAAACAGTTTGGAGCAGATCAGACGCCGGGTAACCCGGCGTCTGATCAGGCTCCAAACTGTTTGTCACCAAGATAAACATGAATTATCAGAATTGTTCTAAAGTTGCACTTTTCTACGTTTTAGTGGTTTGCGTTTGCGTTTCGTTTCGTTTCAACGGGAAATAATAACGTTTTCTCCACTGTACCAAGACCAACTGCTATACTGCAAACAATGTGTCTTACTTACTATTTCGCTGCCAAATTAATTGTGAGAAATAACCCCTTTACTGTTTCATTGTCGTCTGCTTCAATTTTGTTCAATATAGAATGACTTAACTATATCGATACGAGTGGCAACTAGTTTTGATCCTGATCAGTCGCCGCGTTACGCGGCGTCTGATCAGGATCAAAATAGTTTGCAAAATGCGATTTTTGATGTCACTCAGAGTCAAAGGATTAAAGTTTTTACTGTTTATCAACTGTCAGATCAACAACAACAAAATCCTGATTGGTTGACACAATGTCATTTTGAATGTGACGAAATATGGTTGGCGTTGGAACCGCTCATTTATATCTAAAGCACAGAAATGTCTGAGAATATCTTTACCGATTTTCCCATAAGTACGCCTTATTTACGCCAAATAGTTCCCTGTTATACAGCAATAGTTCAATATTGTTTGTTTTCATTCCTTTTGGTTAGCTGTGATTGGCTGTAAAAAAAAATCATAACCCCATGAAAAAAAATCAGGCCACGCCTTGTCAGGACTACCTTTTCTAATCCAACTGCTCTCCACAAGCGCTGCATGAAGCAGGACGCTAAATGACGTCCTTGACGTCGACGTTACTACAAAACAACGTCGCGTTTTGGCGGAAAATATATATGGCGGAGGGACTACAACCTACGTTTTAAAAGTGTCAAATAATGACACTCTTGTCACTCATAGGGGAGGACCGTAACTAATGTTGGTAGAACTTGTAGCCCGACCCGTTTTCATGGAATTTGAAATGAAATATGTTTTAACTAAACTAAACACTCTTGTCAGATTCTCTATTGAACTGATTTTTTAAATTCAGTAGTGGCATTAAATTATAAGGAATAATTGGGACATTTTTTTGTATTAATGGAGGTATGAAAAAAACCTGATCACATTTTTGTATGAAACCGCTTGACGGTTTCATACAGTGGAAACCGCTTGACGGTTTCATACAGTGTGACCAGGTTTTTTTCGTATCTCCATGAATACAATAAAATTCGAATTATTCCTTAAATGAATATGTATCATAAGAAATATTTTCTAAACTCTGGCAGATAACAGCTCAAAACAGGCTGAATGTAAAACAAAATGCGCCTTAAGGCATATTCTGCTTTACATTAAACCTGCTTTAAGTGATCTTTTTTCTTTGAAACTTGAACCATGCCATAGGGTAATGGGTTAAGGAAACAGAAATGTCTGAGAATATCTTGAAGATAACAGAAATGTCTTTGGAAAAATTTAAGAAAACAATCTGTAAACTCTTTTTTTTTATTTTTTTATTTAATCCCATTTTCATAGGTGACATTTGTTAACTTACTTTCAAAAGAAAACATTTATGAATTTCAGCATTGGCATATACCTCTTGGACGTCGATTCCGTTCCTTAAAGGTGTGGTTTGTTCTAAGATTGTATGGACAAAAGAAACTTCAGGAGTGTATAAGAAAGGTTATATTTTATTTGGTTAATATGTATAAAGCTATTTATTATATGCTTTCTTTAGTTATCGAGTTTTTCCGCATGTAAGCGTCTGTGTCATACTCCTTATATTTTACTGTTTGTATTTTACTCCATCATCGTTTTTGATTAAAGTATGACGTCATGTATAGAATCCACGTACATATATAAGCCTCTCGTTATTGTTTGTGGCATTTAAATGTTTATGGATATAAATTGATTTAAACGACTATTTAGTCGCTTTTGGTGTATATTTAAGGCATATTATAAACACACCACTTGTTGGCGGTGCGTTACAGGGCGTTGTATTCCGTTCTAGACGTTTTTGGCGGAAACAACCAATTAGACTCGCGCACAGGCGCTCATCAGATCGGCTGTTTCCGCCAAGTACGTCTCGACCTGAATACACCGCCCTGTATCGCACTGCCAACTGGTAACGTGTATATATATTGTTAAGATTGCATAGCCAGAAGTATCAGAAAGGCATAACAATATCGGGTTAAAAGGTTATATATTGTTAAGATTGCATGGGCAGAAGAAACTTCAGGAGTGTATCAGAAAAGCATTACTCTATTTGGTTAAAATGTTTTAAGGGTATATATTGTTAAGATTGCATGGGCAGAAGAAACTTCAGGAGTGTATCAGAAAAGTATTACTCTATTTGGTTAAAAGGTTTTAGGCTATATATTGATAAGATTACATGGGCAAAATAAATTTCAGGGGTGTATCAGAGAAGTATAACTCTATTTGGTTAAAAGGTATTGGGTATTTTTTGTTATTATTCCTTGGGCACAAAAAACTTCAGTAGTGTATCAGAAAGGTTTAAATATATTTGGTTCTAAAAAGGTTTAGGATTATATTGTTGTTAAGATTCCTTGGCCAGAAGAAACTTTAGGAGTGTATCACAAAAGTATAACTCTATTTGGTTAAAAGGTTTTAGGCTATACATTGTTATGATTGCACGGGCAGAAGAAACTTCAGGAGAGTAAAGTTAGCAGAGCTATTTGGTTTAAAGGTTTTATTGATTATATTGGTAAGATTGCATTGGCAGAAGAAACTTCAGGAGTGTATCAGAAAAGTATAACTCTATTTGGTGAAAAGGTATTAGGGTATATATTGATATGATTACATGGGCAAAAGAAAGTTCAGGAGTGTATTCTATTTGGTCAAAGGGTATAGGGTATACCCGGTATATTTTTAATTACACCGGCAAAAGAAAATTCAGGAGTGTATGAGAAAAGTAATATGTATTTAGGCTTTGCCTATGGACGCACCACCTACAAATGTACTAATAAGTAAAAATTAATGGTTAATGCTTCCTGATTTTGACAATAATTGGGAATTTTTACCTAGAGTTTTTAATTAGTATTATCTCAGATATGGCCTTGTGGCCTGCTTTTTTACCCCGTATGACACGTATTAAACTGGAGCTAAAACCTGAGCAAATATGGACTTGATAGGGGTGAATCTATGGCCGCTAGAGTGTACCAAACCATATGTTGATGGACAACAGACATCTGCTGATCACTATAGTTCACTTGAAAAATCTCGGGTAAACTAATGAAAATTGGATGACGAAATATGAAAACAGAAATACAGTAATGCTGTGTGCGCAAAACTTGCATTCTGTTGCAGTATATTTAATTTAATTAATTGTAAAGAGATGTCAGTGGTGCAAATGTAGCCTATCAAATTGTATGATTATCAACTTCCGGCAGCCCGATTTGTCGCGAACCACTCAACGGAAGAACACGAATCCAAGATCGGAAGCAACGACGTAATTCCGATGCCGTCAAATCAATAAAATCAGGGACGTCATTGTACTACACATTGTCACTAAAAGGTGTTCGACATAAGAGATAACTGCTGTAAAATTTGAGTACTTTCAGTGTAACATTTATCGCTCCTGATCATTATTGTTGTTTTTGTGAAGGTAATAGACTGTGCGGGCAAATCTGTTCTCATAGTACAATCTGCAAGCAGAACAAACATCGAAATAGATGATTGGTCAGCTTTCAAACATGTCAGCCCCCATGTTGTGTTCTGGCTTTGTTTTGAGGAAGTTATTCACGAAAAAATCAAACTCTTTTCTAAGTATGTAAGGGTTTTGATTGAATCATAATACCTTTATTTTACCCATGCATTACTTAAAGTTTAAAATGTGTAAGGTTATATAGTTATGTATTGAAGTTTCAAGGATATACGAGTTATGCTAGGTTACAGTTACTCGTGACTACAGACTATTCGCTTGAGTACAATTTGACCGTTGCCATAGTGGGTTATTTTTAACACGGGCTTGAATGTTTAATTCTATCCCGTGTTACTAATAATCCTGTCGGAGAATTTTGTTGGATGTTTTACATGTATTTACTTACTGTGCTGGCGGTCTTTTTGATTGTAAGGTTGTGGAACAGGGTTTATATTTTATGTACACTGTTCGTCTTTATAGGTGAATGTAGGAGATAAGTGTGAGGTTGGGCGCCCCTAAACCCAGGTTTAACCCCCCAGTGGTTGTAAATGGTTAATTTATAATTAATTATTGATTGCTGCTGACCGTACCAAGGCGGGCTCCTATGTTCACTTTGCTTTATGTTTGTCTTGCGTATTGTTTTCTGTTTGGTGTGTGGGATTGCGTGTGTATGTAGGTGTGTGTGTGTGTGTGTGTTTGTTATGGTATGGCTGTGTGTGTGTTCTGCTTTAGAGATGGGTGTATTGTTTGTGTTGCGTTTCCTGCTTGACTCTTCTTTCGTATTTATTCATATTTTTCATCAGCAATGAATCTTATTTGATATGTCGTAATAGCAGTATGTTACTGAAAATGTTTAAGATTTTAAATTTCCTATCTCGGCATTTAATCCATTCACTGCCATGACGTCATCAATTTCATAGAATTATCGTCTGCTTTTGTTTCTCCAATTTGAGTTTTAGGTATTTTTTGTACTTAAGAAATATTGAAATTAGTATCAAACAATTTGGATCCTGATCAGACGCCGCATTACGCAGCGTCTGATTAGGATCCAAACTGTTTGCAAATAACTATTGAACTCGGGATAAGGGAGTGAATTGGTTAACGATCCATTGATCTTTACAGGACATTCGGCTGGCCAAAGAACTTGAAGCGCTTGTTAGGGTGGACCAAAGATTTGAGATAATTGGAAAAGTAACGATGGGTCTTGTTTGTTTCCGTGTAAAGGTAAGCTTGTTTATCCCACCCTGTCAAAATGCCATTTCAGTTATGCCATGAGAAAAAAACATATTTATAACATGTTCAATTGTATAGACTAAGCACCATCGTCATGACACATACATTTTAAAGATATGAAACCTACTTTTTAAGACACAAAATTATAGACCTGTACATCAATATAATATAAACTATTTGTAAAAGTTTTGTTCTTATTGATGTAACGAATAAGTTAATCTAATCTAATTTCGTATAACATGCTTTTTTTTGCAACCTACAAACATATTTACATTTCGAAATAATTAGTCACAACTAAAGATTGCATATGAATTTGGTATTCATTGAAAAGCAACATATACATGTAATTTTATTACTTTGTTTTGAATTTTTCACACAAACATCTATTATGTCTTTAAAAGTTGGTTTCATTTTTAAAAAGTATAAAATCTACTGCAAAACACATTTTGATTCTGTTGTAAAGACTAGATTCAAAATTAAGTGTTTTGGTTTACAACTGCGGTCGACTTTTAACGATGTCGTATTTGCTAAGCCAAATAAACAAATACGGCTGAATTTAATAGCCAATATTGCAGGTATTTATGGCTGATCAACGTTGTTGTCTATTTTTCAGAATGAAGAAATATTTTTGTCAATGTATTATAAATCACTATTTCGGCATCCAAAAGTTCAATCTAAAGATGGATCACATATGATAATCGTCAATATAGATTCCAAGAAAATTCTAAAGTAACTGCCTTTAGAAGCACCCTAGTTTTCAGCATATGGTTGTTTTTGTTTCCAGACTACAAACGAATTCAATGAAAAGTTGTTGAAAACAATCAACGATGATGGCAGAATTCACATGGTACCTTCAAAGATCAGGGACACTTACTTTCTACGTTTTGCTGTGTGTGCATCCAGAACACAATCTTCAGATGTGACATTTGCCTGGAACGTGGTTCAAGAACTGACAGAGGCTTTACAGAAAAGGGAAACAGTATGACCGCAGTGTTTGGGTGTATAAACAATAGTGATATACATGGAGATGGGGGAAATGTATTTCTTTCTAACTTATCACTTGCTAAAACAATATTGTCCATGGCAAAGCGTTAAAAGTAAATCGGCATCTGATCTGGTTCCAAACTGATGGTAACTCTAACAAAATAAAAACGTTAATAGCTTAAACAAACAAAAACACACCATTATTTTCAATTGCCTTATGAGAATGTAAACGGAGGAGGGGTGGGGGAAACTACGTCTTCTCCAATTTATTGTCCAGCTAGTTTAACCCATTAATTACCTTACACTACCGAGCACAATAGTTATTTTCAAATAGTTTTGATCCAACTTGTATAAAATTAATTATGATAGTTCACAAGTCACTTTATCCAAACTTTAAACTCGAAGAAAAGCCGACGAAAAAAAATTGTTTCAGCAGATAATGTCATGACAGTGGATGTTGTGTCACGTGACTCGTGTCAATAAAGATGAAGATGACGAAGAGGCAATTATTGCAAAGCTTGATGAAGGGGATGGCAGAGTATGATCTGGTTCAGTTAAATACTTGACAAAAACTGTCAGTAGTTGTTTATTCTTAACAAAGTTACAAAATCGTGCTTGAAAACAGCATTACTTTCAGAACATACCTTTGAGAACATAACGCGGTTAAGATTACATTCACCAGGTTAATCTATCTATCTCGATATTTCTGCTGCACACCCTCACGGGTAATTTCGAGCAGTTTGCGCGTCAAGTGCCTATTAGTAGAAATAGGAACAGATAAAAGTTAAGGAAGTAAGGGTGTAAAGGTGATAAGGGTTAAAGAGTCGAAAGTTCCCGTAAATCTTAATCTAGAATTGAACGTCTAGAAAAACGTTTATTTTGTTTAATATTTTACTGATGGAAATACTAATACGCTATTCAAATTTGGAAATGTCTTCTCACAAGTATTGAAACGTCAAATGGCATTATCACTACAAAAAAACATCATTAACTGAAAATAGGAGAATGGCTTTAACCGTGCCAATCCCTTTATGCAATTTCAATTTGTGAACTGTACTTTAAAAGTGAAAGATGCAAAAAATGTCTTGAATCTTTTTGTTTAAGAATAATTGAGCACGTTGCAAAAAGGGGACTGTGTTTGGTTTTGTGATATGTAATCATGTTTGTTTGAATATTGTAAAACAAATCATTACTCTACTGTAAAATTGATTAACTCTTTCAACGTTAAGAAAGATTGCCATAATATGCTGCTTTTAGAATTTTCTATTCAAAATAGAATTAGAGTGTCAAACGGTTTGGATTCGTATTTGACGTTGTGTATCACAGTTTCTCACATACACTGGGGGCCAACTAGGTATTACGATGAAATGTTTCTCTACGACAACCTATATGGGTATTATAACAAATTTGTATTGCTACGAAGGCAGTTTTGTTGTCGTAGACAAACATTTCTCACTATATACACTGACTTCGTAGCTATACAAATCTATTATATAGGTTGTCGTAGCAATACAGTTTGATGGTAATAAGTAGTTTGCCCCCCGTGATGAACTACCCCTGTTTTCTATAGCGAACAACGATGACGAATATCCTTATCTCCAACATGTGTAAGATCACTTTGATGACGTCACTATAACGTTACTATTTATAACGGCGTTTTGACGTCACCGGAGTTCCAAAAAAAGCATATTGCTTAAAATAGCTTAAATCATTGGTAATGTGAGAAAAAGAATCTGTCACTCGTCGATGTTTAAGACAAGTGGATATCAAACTCGTCTAGAATAGAAAAGTGATTAAGCTCGCCAAGGCTCGCTTAATAACAGTTCAATTCTAGACTCGTTTGAGATCAGCTTATCTTAAACATCGACGCATGACAGATCCTATACGTCTCATCTTGATCCAACTTGTTTACAAAATAGTGTTCCGCTATTAGTGTGCAAGAGTAAAAGTTGTTTGAATTATTGGCAACTTTATTGTCAACAGTACGCATATTGAAATGCCGGTAATCGAAAATGATCCTGTGAATTGTAAATATTGATATTGACAACAATGTGTGCAAGAGTAAAAGTTGACTGAATTATTGACAACTTTATTGTCAACAGTACGCATGTTGAAATGCCGGTAATCGAAAATGATCCTGTGAATTGTAAATATTGATATTGACAACAATGTGTGCAAAAGTAAAAGTTGACTGAATTATTGATATCTTTATTATCAACAGTACGCATGTTGAAATATCGGTAATCGAAAGTGATATTGTGAATTGTAAATATTGATATTGACAACAATGGTGCAGAAGAACTTGACAGCTGTCGTATCAAACAAACTTGTTATAACAACAGTTCCCTTGTAAGTATTGAAAACATGTAAAAATAATTGACAACTTAGTTAACAAAATTGTTAAAGTAAACACGATGCTCTATAAATTTTACAGCAGTTTCATTGTCAGTATTACTAACTTTGAATTAGGGAAATAATTATTGTCAACTTTATTGTCAAAATTGTAAATGTAAAACAAATATTTATGATAAAATTTACAACAATTGCCTAATAAAATTATTTTTTATTCGCATATCCAAAATAAGTTTATTTGGATATGCGAATGAAAAATAATTTTATAATTGAATATATGCTATCCTGATGAATTTCTGTCGTGAACAATTGCCTTGTTAGTATTATTAACTTTGAAATGTTAAGATAATTTACAATTTAATTGTCAAACTTGTAAAAGACAACAAAATAATCCTTGACATATCTAAAACTCCATCGTTGATATTATTAACTCATTATCCCCTGAAATGTCCAAAAATGTCTCTTGTTTGCAATAAAGGCTGGCCCGTTTTAAACTATATAGGGTTGTTCTTGGTAATAAATTGGCAAAATTACAAACAGTGAAGTTTCTGATCAGAGGGTTCCTGTAGGAGCCGTCTGATCAGGGACGTCACTGTTTGCATATGACAAGTGTACATTTCACAGGTACACGTTTGGTAAATAACGAATATATGCGTCACTATGGCTCAATGAGTAAACTGAATTGTTGAAATAATTGACAACTTAATTGTCAAACTCTAAAAGTAAAACAATAACCGGTATCCTTGATATAATTAACAATAATGGCCCTGTTATTATTGTAAAAGAGCTGTAGAAATAATTTACAAATACTTTCGTCAAAATTGCTAAATGTCGCTGTACCTTTTGACAACAACGTATTTGTCAATAGTGTATATTGTTGAAGACTTGACAAAACTGTTTAATATTGTATTAAACATGAACTTTTTGACAACTGGAATCTAAATATTATACAGAGAAGTCTTATATGGGTGTTTATTATATATCATTTTGAATAAACAAGTTGACTAAAATGGTATGATGTGAGCATAGGCGAGCATCGTGTTAAGTTTAGTCAACAAATTTATTACAAAGGAATATAACGTTTAAAGGCCTGTTTAATTAATTGACGCCATATATATGTAGCCCCATTGGCACCGTATATATTTTCCATAGAAATGTGACATTTATGGAAACATCATAACAAATTACCTTCTTTAGTGTCCCACTTCTGTCAGCACGAACAGGAATTCAACAAGAATATCGCCAACAGTACATAATACGCACACCGGCCTTTTACAGCATATTTAAGTACATCAAGGGCAGATAACTCTGTAACAACATATCAAATGAATCTGATAATTGACTTACTTTCATATCATTATACATATAACAATTGTGTAAAATTTTATTAATAAACTTTCAATAGTTTCCAAAAAATCTCCGAACAAACAAAATATCGAGGACTAACGGACAGACGGAAAGGCCACGCCAATGAACGACCACATTTAGAGAAGGCGTAAAAAAGGTTTTAATACTGTAACGAGTGGTGTATTAATCGATTTATAAATGAGTTATCAAACTCTACGGGATTGTTTTAAGTGGGAAACTGTATTATTGACAACTGAATGAATCTTGTCAACAAAACAAGATTACTAGTCAAAATGTGTGTTGTTGAAGGTGTCATACTTACTATAGGTGAATGTCTAACCAATTTAATGAGTAAGTGTTGTGTGAACAAATATATTGAAGATCTGTTGTTACTAAATAAAGAGCTATATATGCAGATTGTTTCATTATTACACAAATATATTACTCAATAACCTGTGTCTAGTTTTGAAGACAAGTTACAACGTCAAGCAGGATGAAAGTAAAGCAGAATGTCAGCTTTTAGATACCATCTGCTCGAATAAGAAAATATTTCTTGGTACATATTTACAACTGTATGAGATGGAACTATTTTTTTCTGTGGCGGAATAAATCAAATACGTGAAAAAACATATCTTTGGCGTAATGGCCCCCTTTCGTTCTCATCGTAACACTTAAGGTGTTTTGATAGCTTTAAAACTGCAAAATATGTGTTTTTAACTTTTTTTCTGATTTTAATAGCCGACCTTCTTTTTTTTTAACAAAATCTCAAATACCAAACATACCGCATTACACGGCTATCTGATCAATGAATATCACCTAATTAAGTACTCCGTAGTCCAGCCACGTGACCAGATAGAGGCTTTTCGCAGCTGATGTTGTGTGATTTATGGGTTTCCCATGTTAAAATCATTATTGAAATATGATTTGTATTTTTTATTAAGGGTGGAGCTAAGGAAAATCGCTAACGAAATATGTGTCTTCTTATTGGTTGAAACATAAAGGACAAAAGTTGAACTGTATGGGGTATTCGCACTGTGTCAGACAGTCAAAATGACACGCTTATCAGTTAATTGACGTTTTCCGCACCCCCTTATTTTCAAACACACGGCATGTTTGAACAACCATTGTGTTCGCATTTGGGGTTCGATTTTAATGCGGTTTAAAGCAGATGAAAGGGTATTATCTTCTCGAGGGAACAGTGCCTCAGAATTTTGATGAAATCCTTAGCTGTTCACAACAGAGCGTTATGTAAAAGAAATCGACTTTAATCGGTAAACTAACTTTGATGTTACATAATAATAGTTTGAATGGAAATTCTAAAAATCTGAGACACGGATCCCTATATATCTTAATAAAGTGTATTATAGGGAATTTTAAAGGCGTTACAAATTAAGACGGCTTTGAAATCGCTGTTTGATTTTTTTTTAAAATTTGTCTTATAAAATCGTAAAAAAATATAATAATTTTTTAAAAAAGACATTTTATAGGGTATGTGTACCACTTTGACCATTCAGCTATAAATTAGGGAAATAAAATATAAATCATGATGATAAAATATAAAAAAAAACGCTTGCAGTATAAAAAAATCACGCTACCTTGAATATGTACTACTATTTTGAAATAAGATAATTTTAAACTGTAGCACATAAACGGGTTGAACTCATTGAACCGTAGTGACGGCTATACTCGTCATTTGCAAAACATATAGGGTACTTGTTCAGAGTACATTTGGCCGATACGATCAGTGAAGATCCTAATCATAAGACTTCTAAAGGGACCCTCTGATCAGGATCAGCACTGTTAGTATATTTGTTGTAAATATATTGAAAGAGAGTAACAAAAGAACCGCATCTAGTGCCAGTGATTGTCCCTTTTGTTAGTCTAATATTTTAAAAAGGAACAGTGAGATATTCTTATTGCTTTTGGCTATACCGTTAGTCTCTAAATGACCTCGACTTTTGTCTGACATGACCTAACTTGTGAGGGCTTCTTACGTTCAGTACACATGTTAAATTTGGAGTTTGAATCATAATGTTTTTTCAGAGTTTTTGGTCTATGTTAAATTAATCATATTTGACCTCTAAGTCACCTTGACATTTGTCAGACATGACTCAAGTTGTTTTTTGAGTAAGGTATACATGCCAAAAACAAAATCGCTATCACATGTAGTTCAAAAGGTTATGGCTCATCTTAAATTCACACTATTTTATTTCTCGGAAATGACCCAAGTAGTACTGAGGTCAAGAGCCTCTTGAGGTGAGTACACATACCAAATATAAAGTCTGTATCACATGCAGTTCAAAAGCTATGGCTTATCATAAATTCACACTATTTTATTTCTAAATGACCTTGATCTTTCTGGACATGACCCAAGTAGTACTGAGGTCAAGAGCTGCTTGAGGTGAATACACCTACCAAATATAAAGTCTGTATCACATGTAGTTCTAAAGTTATGACCAGCGTTAAGATTTCGGACGACTAACGATGATGACGACGACGACACCAACACATACTTCTACTTCTTTGTTGATACTGCCCAGGGCCGAAGCATCGCGGGCAAGTGACGCCTTCAAAAGGCTAGAATAACTCCATATTTACATTTAAAATCATAAAACCATAGCGTGTTTAGTAAGACAGACCCCTGGACCACTTCAGGTGGGAGGACATTCCATTCCCTGATTGTCCTGGGCATAAAGCTATTCCTGTACTGCTCGCAGCTCACACCAACTTCAATGAAGGATAGGCTGTGTGATCTGCTGACAGACGCAGGAGTGATGGCAATGACTCGTTGTTTTCTTCGAAACGAGCGAGTTAAAATTTGACTAGACTTAGTTTCAAACTGGAAATGTCTTAATAAAGTTTCGTTAAGGTACACGACATTATTACGTTAAAAGAGTAAAACAGACAACATAAAGATGAAGACAGGGTTAAAGCAGACACTATTAAGTCGGTGAAAAGAGTTCAATGTTAGAAAGCTTTTCAGTTGAGTCTAAAGTCGTTCTGAAGCATTTGATTGGTCAGATTTGAGCCAAGGCTCGAATCTGACCAATCAAATGCTTGAGAACACACTCAGATTCAACTCAAATGCTTTATAACCTTGTCGTGCAGTGAAGGAATAAATAAAAAGCGTAAAAGGGTGTACAGCGCTCCCTCTCTACAACGGCCCTCCCAACAAAGAATCCCTCCTTACAACGACCCTAGTCGAATTCCCTAAACAGGACACTTATGTCTATTGCTTTAACTGCTGTAATATCATCTGCTTAAAATTTTCGTCTGCTATTTAATTCAAACTTACATATAAATGGACATTTTGATAGAAGAATTGTAATGACGAGTGACAAACAGCTTGACTCCAGATCAGACGCCGCGTTACGCGGCGTCTGATCTGGATCCAAGCTGTTTGTCACTCGTCATTGTATGTATTCTATCAAAATCTCCACTTATATGTAACTTTGAGAACAAGAGTTGTCAGAGAGACAACAAATCTCGCCACCGGCACCTTAAGAAACTTAAAAGCAAACTCAAGGTCACCGAGGTCAACCCTTTTGCCTGCATGGAAAGGTCTTGTCAATATACACATGAAAATCAAATATGAAAGTAACACCTCAAGGGACATAGGAATTATAAGCGTTTTTGAAACCTAAACGCAGATTTCGAAACCTAAACCCTGGACCTAAGTTCAAGGTCAGTGGGCTTATTTATTTTGCATGCATGGAATGGTCTTTTCCATATACAAATGCATGCCAAATATGAAAGAAATATCTCAATGGATATATGAGTTATAGAAATTTTGAGAAACCTAAACGCAGATTTCGAAACCTAAACGCGGGTCCTAAGTTCAAGGTCAAGGTCACTGGGGTCAAACTTTTTGCATGCAAGGAAAGATCTTGTTCATATACACATGCACACTGAATATGAAAAGAATATCTCAATGGATACAGGAGTTAAAGAAATTTTGAGAAACCTAAACACAGATTTCGAAACCTAAACGCAGGCCCTAAGTTCAACGTCAAGGTCACAGGGGTCCAACTTTTTCTGTGCATGGAAAACATGTCCATACTCACACATACCAACTATGAAAGTAATGCCTCAAGGTACATAGAAGGTATGGTCATTTTTCGAAACCTAAACGCAGATTTCGAAACCTAAACATGGGCCCTAAGTTCAAGGTCAAGGTCACAGGGGTCTACATTTTTCTGTGCATGGATAGGTCTTGTGAATATACACACACATACCAACTATGAAAGCCATACCCCAAGGGACATAGAAGTTAAAGGCATTTTTCGAAACCTAAACGCAGATTTCGAAACCTAAATGCAGGCCCTAAGTTCAAGGTCAAGGTCACATGGGTCTAAATTTTTCTATGCATGGAAAGGTCTTGTCAAGGCCCTAAGTTCAAGGTCAAGGTCACAGCGGGTCCAAATTTTCTGTGCTTGGAAAGGTCTTGTCCATTTACACACGCATACCACCTATGAAAGCAATACCAAGGGACATAGAAGTTATAGACATTTTCTTAAAATTGTTTACGCCGTTCATGACGACGCCGACGACGACCACGGCGACAACGACGACGACTAAGCCGAGGGTATTGCAATAGCTCGTCTTGTACTTCGTACAGGCGAGATAAAACAGCAGACTACAATTCTAAGCAGACGATATTGCAGCAGTAAAAGCGTTAGACATAAATGTCTTGTTTTGGAAACAGCGGCAAGGGTTGTTGTAAGGAGGGAATCGTTGTAGGGAGGGAATCGTTGTAGAGAGGGAGCACTGTATATCAGTGCACGGTTGTGGACTGCATTAAGCAAGAAAACGACTAACCCATAAGCAATTACTGGCCAGTCAACTGAGTCATACAGTTTCGTAAAAGACGTTATGAGGTAATCCACCAGTTCACTTGCACTTGGTTATCAATAAAGTGAATAAACCTAAAGCTCGACTGGCTCTCTGTGTCCCCATTTTAGCTGTAACTGCTTATGCAATACAACGCCTAACTACAGTAGAACCTCTCTATTACGACCACTTCAAATAATGCTAATTGTCCGTATAAAGGACACGCAACGGCTTAAAGCAATGTGAAAGTGAAACAAAAAGCTCCTGTAGGAGCTTTTTTTTTCATTTTCACATTGCTTTAAGCAGTCACATGTCTTAAACGGCTAATATTTGACACAACTTAGTGGTCGTAATAGAGAGATTCTACTGTACTTACATCTATCAACATAGCTGAGCGTGTCTTGTCCACATCTTAAGACAAGGACTGATCGTGTCTGAGATTCTGGGCGAAAATGTACAATATTACTCTTGCTAGTATTTATCGACATATCATTCGTAACACACCAATCATGTAGACCTGTCAACAAGATTTGTAAGTCACGTTCACCTCAGCCAGTAACAAAATATCATCAGCAATAAAATGCGCATAATAGTTCATTATCAATATTTACCACGACATTAAGTGACTTTAAGTACAAAATTAATAGCCCACAGCCCAGACGTAATGTACAGTGTGCGTCAAACCAGCCTGTAGTAAATAAATACGTTCTAATACATACAGGTTTAAAACTTTATTTATTACCCGACGCTACGGATGAGTACAACAAATTTACTGCTCTCAATATTTTACCACAAACATCAATGTTCTGTAATCTTTTCAATAGTTTAGCCCTTTCGGCGCCAAATAATTAGGGACATTTTTACCCTTTCACCGTTTTATTATCGTCTACTTCAGTATAGTTCCCTGCAAGAACGTTTCAAAGCTAGATTTAAGGTTGTATGGCTTGAGAAATATCGATAAGAGTGTCAAACAGTTTGGATCCTGATCAGACGCCGCGTAACGCGGCGTCTGATCAGGATCCAAACTGTTTGCAAAATCGACTTTATGCGACTACGGCGCCGAAAGGGTTAGATCGATTGAATAAATCATATGCTTTACGAAAATCGATAAAAGCTGTGAAAGTACTTTTCTTCAATTTCTTTCTTGTATTAATAATATTAACAACAGATGAGATTTAATCAGCTCTGCTCATTTTCTTTCGGAATCTATTTTGTTCATCTACAACGAGTCCGTTAGCTTTTGACCAAGTAGGTCGTTTGGTGGCTATAAAAACTAACGTTTTCATTAATATCTTTTTAACTACAACATCAAAAATCACCAAACTTTGCATACAATTTTGGACCGACAATACCAAACAGAAAATATGTTTTGTAAATTTTTAAATGGTCAAAATAATGCCTTTGCCATTGAACCCCCGTTGTAAATTTAAAATATCTCAAGAGTAGTGTAAGTCCAATAAATGGAACAGCCTCCACTGCGTAAGACAAGGCTGAGGGTATGTCTCAATATAATGTTTAGCTGTCAAACTTGAATCAAAACAGTAAACCCTTCTATAACAACCACTAAAACGAGTGTATTTGATTGTATCGAAGGCATGTGACACCTTTAAGCAGGTGACAGTAAAACATAAAGCTCATAAAAGAGCTTTCTATTTTACTGTCATCTCGCTTTAAGCAGTCACCTGTAGTAGACACCAACATATTACAACACATAGGTTTTACTGTTCTTATATGATAAATGATTTCAAACAGTTAACCCTTTACCCAATAGAAGCGCCTTTTAGCGGATGTGATTTATTCATCCGCTGAAGAAAACAGTTCCAATTTAATCAGTAATGAATATGTATTATAGGGAATATTTTCTATATTATAGCACATAATAGCTTAAAGCAGGCTGAAAGTAAAGCAGAATGCGCCCTAAGGCGCATTCAGCTTTACTTTCAACCTGCTTTAAGTAGTCATCTATCTTAAGTACTATAAATAGGCTATCAGGTAAAGGGTTAAGTTAAGCCTGAATCCGCCGAATATATTGTCTGCTTTCTAATAGTCGTGTGCAAAAATAGTGAATTTATGAGTTTCTCATTTTAAAGTTGAAACGAAACTTCCACATAAAATGAGTGTTAGTCCGTTTGGACCAGATCAGATGCTGCGTAACGCGGCGTTTGATTTCGATCCAAACGGGTTGACACATTATTGCAAACAGTTTGGATCCAGATCAGACGCTGCATTAATACGCGGTGTCTGATCTCGATCATCAGGTCACGATCGGCAGGTTCAGAGTTAATTAGAAATACAGCTTCTTGACCGTAAATAATTCGGTCCACCTCTTTTTCCACTAATTAAGGCTTTGATTGGCCTTTCTTAAATTAAAACCTCATTTCATGGAATGTTATAATAATTTGTACTGAAATATCTTTATATCATTGTTCTCAAATAAGAACGTCCTACTCTAACAGTTTTATTATTCTAAAACATGCTGTAGCAGGATATATCCTCAAATTGTCCGTTTTTCAATTTACTTTGAGATGACCCCTAACTCTCACAACGTGCTTATAGTAGAAAATTTAGATAAAGAAAAGTTTGATCTGCTTCAGTGTCGTCTCTGTTGGCGCAGTTGATACGGTGATTGACTTGCAATCCATAGGTTCTAGGTTCGATTCCCACTCGCTTCAAAACTTTTTTTTTAACATAGTGTCCGATTTTAGTGACTAGTCAATTCATAACGCAGTGATCAAAGGACAGGCTATGTTTAGTCTATTAATAATGAATAATATCAGATGCAAGTATAGTCAAGTGACAGCTAAATTTGTGAGGATTTATAGCCTATATAACAGATGGCAGCTTAGCACAGGACAAAAATAATGCTAAAAGATAGATCCTGGAGCTTTTATGCATTACTTTTGTTATGCATTAAGCAGTCACTTGCCTTTAAAGATCTACAGGCTGCCGTATTCAATGGTCCCTTATTACAGGTTTGACTTATGGTATTATTTAGAGCTGACGGCATTTTAAAGTTGAACTCAAGCGAGGTTACTCGTTTTGTATTAAGATTTTGTCAGATTTTCATTAAATTTTTGTGAAAAGTAGAATTAAGTTATATCTATCTAATAAGAGTAAAATTAGTGTATGTTAAACAGCTAGATTTTTTGTAATTTGAGATTTTCAGAATTTGACTTTTTTAAAACATTGATATTTCCAGAAAACATGTCATGAAATACTTTTGTTTGCCCAATATCTTATAGTCCATGTACACTTTACTTGAATGAACAGAAATTATTGAGTTATATCATTCTATAAAGCAAATATTCCTGTTTATTAAAAAAGGAGCTTTTCTTTACAAAAAGTCCTGTCAGAAAAAACCGGCACTGTAACTTTTTTTTATTTTAACGATTTTTCACTCTCCATATGGTATATTTCAATTTAATCAAGGTTTCAAAGAATTCTGACACAGAATAAGCTGACCCGCGAACCACCTAGAACAAGGTGAAAAAACCGCCACGATTATTTTACATGAACTTTTGGTATACTTTCATCTTGCATTAAGCAATCACCTGTCTTAAACACGTTTTAATGAATGTAATTAAGTGGTCGTCATAGAGAGGTTTTACTGCATTTATTTGTGCTATATTTAAAAGTAGTGGGCAAAGCATGACATTCACATGCCAGTCTTGCCGAGCCATGGATTTACTCTACATTTGTGTTAACATTGCCCTTATATAGATGATGACATGACCTTTGTAAGTAAATTTAGAAACAAAACCATGTGCTTTTCTGTTTTGGTATGTATATGGCTCTTCCACTCCTCCCACCAAAACTAAAGCAAAGAAACTGCTAAAAAGGTGGCATTTTTGAAAATACATGTAATATATTTTATTGTAAGTTCTAAAAATTGGGAAAATTCATTTTCGCAATGGTATACGGGAGCAATGAAACTTTCTTTTCACAACTTTTCTCATATTTGTGTGATAAATGAGATATTTGGCAAAACGTTAGTTTTTATAGCCACTAAACGACCTATACTAAGCTTATAATTTAGAATACTACAATACAGCTTGTACATGGAACATGTCAACGATATTTCTCTGTATGAAAGAGACACCCTAGCATCAGCAGTTGATGATTTCGGTATAGGATTGATGATGCATTTATTCCACATTGAAGGTATAACACCTTTATAAAACATATATTAAACAGTGTATGTAAACATATGACGGTTGTGTCATTTTTAACACCTCAGAAGGAATATTGTCAATACCAGTAGCCTTCTTACGTTTAGCGTTGTCTACATAAATGAATGTTGTGCAACATTATCAGTATGTGAGTAACTCCTTAAGAGTCGTCTTGGTCTACATTTAAACAATATCCAAGGACAAACATCATAATTGTATACTCACGAGTGTCGATTTGACAGCTGTCGCCATATTTTAACGAGAGTCGATATGTTAGTTCATCGGGAACTGGAGCGTTTTATAGCGAAAGTTCGGTCGTTTTGCACTACCAGTGCTTACAGGGGATCAGTGTCGCGTCTTCTTTAGATCTAACTTCACTTCGATACAGTACCGATTATACGGTAAGCATTTTCTACTTTATCCTTTGAACCCTTTCCCTTATAGAAGCGACTTTTAGCATATTTAATTTATTCATCCGCTGAAGAAAATAGTTCCACATTATACCGTAATGAATATGTGTCATATTTAATACTTTCCTTATTCTAGCAGTTAATAGCTTAAAGCAGGCTGAAAGTAAAGCAGAATGCGCCTTAGGGCGCATTCTGCTTTACTTTCAACCTGCTTTAAGAAGTCACATATCTTCAATACTAGAAACAATGCTATCAGGTAAAGGGTTAAGGGTGCATAAAACCCATAAGCGATTTGTTCAAAATATTTAACTTTTTTCTTTCATGCCTATTTTGAAAGAGCTGTTTATGATAAATTGAAAAAAAAAAACAGGGAAAAAACATATGTTGGTGTGCATTATTTTGCACTACGGCAGTTTGGAAAAGATGTGTCAAATTCAGACTTTTTCTCAATCTGAATTGGGCAAATGTACGCTTCTCATGTACAGTGGGGAAAACGTTATTCTTTCTCTATAAACGCGTTTACGCTAAAACTATTATTTCCATTGCAAACAGTTTGAAGCCAGATCAGACGCCGGGTGACCCGGCGTCTGATCAGGCTCCAAACTGTTTGCCGCCCAGATAAAAATGGTTAGTCAGAATTGTCAAAAACTTGTCATTTTCTACTTCTTATTGTTTCGCGTTTGCGTTTCGTTTGCGTTTAAACGGGAAAGAATAACGTTTTCTCCACTGTACCCAGTTTGTAAATGACGTTTATCCGTCACTAGGTTTGACAGTCCTGCCATAAGTTGACATGAAAAATCCTAAGATTTCAAAATTTGCATTTTTCAAGTGCGAATTTACGAATCGTACCTTTACCCCTTTGCCTGTTTCTAGTTTTGTTGACACGTGACTACTTAAAGCAGGCTAGAAGTAAAGCAGAATGCGCCTTATGGCGCATTCTGCTTTACTTTCAGCCTGCTTTAAGCTACCATGATCTTGAAAAAAATCCGAAGATTTAGGAAAAATCCGGACAAATGATTAAGAAGCCAACAAATGAGGGAGCCTGCGACCGAATTTGGCTTCTTAATTATTAAGAAGCGTTGAAATAAACTCTAACCATTTTAGTGTTTGACCCGCCCACTTATGACGTCACTTCACTTCATTACTTTTCTTCCGACCAGCGAGCTACAAAATGTCATTATTTTCCTCGAAATTGAATTGTACATGTATACATATCTACATAAGCACTTTGCTGTTTAATGGATTTCCCATAAAGCTTAAAAGTCACGCCATGGGCGGAGCTGACCGAAATATTAACACATGCGCAATGCTTGCTAACGTCTAAATCCAAGTCTCGAACACTTCATAAATAAATTGCCAAATCTCGTAAAATCCCGAAGACTTAATAATTAAACCGAGCGAAAGTTTGAATTTTGTGGCTTTCTGATTGGCTGAAAGAGTAGGTCAAACACTAAATAATATATATATAAATACATCTATTCTGAATTCAATACTGCAGTATCAAATGTGGACTGATTGCAAATAACAAGTGTACTTTGGGTAAGACAGTGACATGGTTAACCCTTTACCCCATAGCCTGTTTTCAATATGGAATGCAGATGGTTGCGTAAAACAGGTTGAAAGTAAAGCAGAATGCGCCTTCAGGCGCATTCTGCTTTACTTTCAGCCTGCTTTAGGCTACCATCTGCTAGGATAAAGAAACTATTTCCTGTGGTTCAGGTTTATGACTGTATAAATTGGAACTACGTTCTTCGGCGGATGAACAAATTAAATGCGCTAAAAGGCGCTCCTATTGGGGAAAGATTTAAACCGAGAATATTGCTCCGTTTAGATCTTGTTGATTTTCGAATGGTCTACTGTACATCGTAATACTGCTAAAAGTTGAATAACTCCTGAACTAATCATTGGCATATGTAGTGTTTTATATCATTGTCGAGTTGATTCGTCTCAGGTCAAAGACCATTTCCCCCATAGAAGCACCTTTTCGCGAATATGATTTATTTATCCGCTGAAGAAAATAGTTCCAATTTTATCAGTCATGAATATATATTACAGGGAATATTTTCTATATTCTAGAACATGATAGCTTAAAGCAGGCTGAAAGTAAAGCAGAATGCGCCTTAGGGCGCATTCTGCTTTACTTTCAACCTGCTTTAAGTAGTCACCTATCTTCAATATTATAACTAGGCTATCAGGTAAAGGGTTAATGCAGTAATAAAATACCAAAAGTTCCTATAGCAAAACGGAAGCATACAGTCTCACTTTATTGTCCAATCTATTTGTAGATAACATGGAATTATTAATGAAAACAAAAAGTTAAATAATTAATTATTTTACACGACTCCAAACCTAAAGGTACGGCATATAAACAAAGAATATTGACAAACGTCCTGATTTGCAATAGTGCACTTGAAGTGCGGCATTCGATCGACTGTTCAATTTGCCCCCCACGCAGAATGAAATTCCTTAAATACGTATTCAATCTGACTTCGTCTGCACACAAATAGGCATTACCGGCCTACGGTGATGTAGATGAAGACTTTCGACGACACTAAATTTTTTACCAATACCAGGGAGATACTCAAAAGGCGTACGTTCAATTTGGACTATTATAGGCCAAACATGCAAACATTTATGGTTATTTTAAGGGAGTGGAATAAACTGTAGTATTGTCAATGTGGCACTTACAGTTTTAAATTTCTCATGACTAATTCGAAGTCACTTCCAAAATTAAGGTTCATGAAAACGGGACGGCCTGTTTCTAATGAAGTCGTTATAACATTCGCGATTTCACGTATTAAATCTGCCAATCGTCGTCTACGGGGAAGGGGCTCTTCACCATCCGAGTCACGGGACAACTTGGCAGCCATTGCAACCCTGTATTCTTGGGGACGTGGTCGTGCACGAACTTATCCTATCCTGCTTGATAAAATGTCGTCTGTTTTAATCTTAAAATTGACCGGAACGGCTTAAAATTTGTAAAACCGTTGTCTAAATATCAAACAGCATATATCCAGACGAGACGCCGAGATTCTCGATATGTCATCTGGATCCAAGCAGTTTGATGGTGTCAGAAAGTCGTATTTGGCAGAGTTAATAGTTTCGTCTCAGAATGTACAATAGAATTATCGATGATGGACATATCCATTGTGAATAACAGTTTTTTTTATATAAAAAAGGTTTTCGTTTTCACCAAATTCGAAGTTAAGCATTAGAAAATATAGCAGAAAAATGCAGAACTATAGGAGCCCCCTGATTTGGATCTACACTTTTTGCAATAAACTCTTCTGAAGGGCATTGGAGTTCAAAGGGTTAACTCTACCGCTGTGAAAGGCAAATTGGTCATATCTTTGCAAATATTTGGGTCCAGATGAGAGCTAGGCCAAGCAACTCGACGTCTCATCAGGATCCAAACTGTTTGACATACTTATCATGTCTGTGTTACGAAATTTATAAAAATATTCAGTTTGACATTTCGAAGTAGAAAGCGAATGTTACAGACAAAATGATTTGACACCGAAAGAGTAACAGAGACTGAAAACCAGATGGCATATAGAATACTCAAAAGCAAGTATGTGGCATTATCGTGCATCAGGTAATATTTACATTCACCCTGTAAAGTCACTATGTAATCCTATTAAAAAATATGCAGTCATCTGCCGATGAACCTACACTTCGAATCTGGATTTAACCAGTTCGGATTTCCCCCGTGCTATCCGTGGACTTCTTCAAATAGACTACATCGGGCACTTAACACTAAGCTCCCATTGGTCGACGGTAATATGACACTAGCGGAGTGATACAGACCCATAGGTCGTTGCCATCGCGTTGCTATGTGTGTAAATGGGTTAATAAAACAACCGCGACCTGTAATTTTAGAATGTGCTTTGGCAATAGATATTCAAGTTGCACTGTTATTTGTTTGCCTTGTAAGTCATTTCCATTCACAGAGAGAAAGTTTACTGGAAAAAATCCTGAATTTTTAATACAGTTACAGTACATGTAGTGGGGACTACTTTCTCACCATATTTAGAAACTGGAATGGCTATTACATCGACATTACATCAATCAAACCTCTTTGACCGGTATATGATAAATTCTTATACAGAAAAACAAATCTGGCCAATTAACACATTAAATTGATAAGACAGAAAATATAAATATAAATATAAGGAATAAACAACATCTCTTTGCCGCTCATGACGGTATGACTACATTAGCTTCGGGGGGTAAATTTAACGAAAACGCCCTTCGGGCGTTTACGGAATTTACCCCCTGCGAAGCTAATGTAGTCATGAACGTCAAAAATATGTTGTTTATTCTTATATTAACACTAGCGACTAGTTTATCGTCATTAACAAATCATATATCTATCAAGAGTTCACTTGTCCTATATATGCAAACAGTTTAGACCCTGATCACTCTCTGATCATGATACTGTTTGTCGTTTTGTAAAATATTGTTAAAATCTATCATAATTCTTCAAAAATGGACTAGATTTAATTCGAAACTGGAATTGTCTATTTAAAGTTTCATGGGTGAATGAGTAAAAACATGACCACTCTACTCTAAAAACATCTTCAAGAAAAGTCACCGAATATATTTTGTTATTTTAGATGTTTTCCATCGCCTTTTCTGCTCCGTCTAGTACATGTAGACGGGGTTAATTCGTTTCGCGTCATTTACGCACGCGCACACATAAACAGGTACTATTGACATATTGCTGCCTCCGCTAAGGGTTCAGATTTTCTTACACATCAAATGGACGTCCCTCCATGATGTTGGATGTTTCTGTATGATAGTTTCTCATTATCAACACTTTTTCCTCAAGTGTAAATTTTACCATACCATTTATTCCGTTGCAATGCTGTGCGTTTATAATAGAAATAATGCGAGGTGACACAGGACAAGAAACGAGGCGGTGTAAGTTTATTTGGAGCGGCCTTAACGCTCAATTTAATCGTGCACACAAGTTTATCATTATGTACAGTAGAGTTTCGCTACACTTGACAGACAATTATTGCTGCTTGGTTTTCATTACAATTAGCCACTAAATGCATACCAATACTATAACAAAAAGCTCTCGTGCATGGGAGCTTTTTATAATGTCGTCGTCCTGAGTTAAACAATCACCTGTCTCTTAACCTACATGCATATAATGTATAGGTTTTACCAGTTTAGAGAAGTTCTACTGTATACGCCATTCTATTGAAACAAGGCATTCCTCACAGCCTCACAAGATCAAGAAAGATATTGATTGCACATGGTTTTTTAATGTTATGCCCTGATTTACAGCGCAATGTTTATAAAATATATAATTTAACTTAGAACATTTGAAATCATTATGGTATGAATGTGCGGTGATGTCGATTTACAGGTTCGTTTGTTTTGATCCATACTGATGGGGTTTAGTGATGATGGTCGATGTTATAAGTAATTTTGAGAAGCCCCCATTATAAATCTCGATAAATGTTGTCGTCGAACGTCTTCATCTACACCACCGTAGGCCGGTAATGCCTATTACCACGATGGCTCTGGCATTAAGATGTTAAGACATGATAGATGTAAATGGTATCATTGTTTGTTTCATTATAAAAGATGAAACATTATCGACTTTGAATTTTTGTTTCTGGTGGGGTTTGGGTTCTGGTTTTAGGGGAGGGCTTTTTGCTTTTTTGTATTTGTGTGTGTGTGTGTGTGTGTGTGTGTGTTGCTGTTGTTGTTGTTTTTGTTTTTTTTGGGGGGGGGGGGGGGGTCGGAGGGTTTACTCGTAGAAGTAGATTTATGTAACAGCAATAGTGGATTTTAGATGAGGTAAATTGGATCACTCTTTTCTAAAGACCTCATGATTTAATGACTTAAAATATGGAAAGAAATTGATAGGTTAGTGTTGAAAATTTGAGTTATTGAAGAAAAAGGAGTTATCTCACTTTACAAAATTTACAAAAAATACCATATCAATGATATTTAGAGCTTTATAAATTTCACATGTGGTGACTGTTTTGTCTTAAATTAGTTTTTGTATGAAGAACTACTACCATAGACATGAACTAAATAACACAAAAACAAATTATCATGTTTGTTTTCATTTGAAATAGTTTTTATTGAAGCGGGCTGTTAGAAAAGGACAAAATAAGAAAAAAATGGGTGGGGTAAATTGTACATGGCCGTAGAGCCAAATGTTGTTCATCCAAATGTTCACTTTTTCTATTTTTTCATTCATCTTAAATAGCTCTTCAATACAAAACCATCACAGAATGTTTTCATACACTTTTTCCCAAATTCACGAGTTTGATACACCCTTAACGCTCACATTAATTGTCTGCTGTGACCAGTTCTCGATCACATGTTATCTGCTTTAAAACTAGTGTCTGCTACTGTTTCAAATGACATTGAAATACGGGTAAGTTCGACATAACCTAGTTACAGCTATTGACGTTCGGCTGTCGGTATTGTCCAATTTTCTGACCTGTCAGAGTTATTTTTAGAACAGAATAGTTAATAATGGTAAATAGGTAAGCAAGGTAACATGGAATATGTAATCGTACACTATCCTACTTGAGATAAGTATGAGCCTCGTGCAGCACGAAACCGATGCGCTAACTTTTTACTGATATTTTATTCTTTCCCAATAAACGCATTTATATACTAAAACTATTATTTCCATTGCAATCAGGTTGGAGCCAGATCAGACGCCGGGTAACCCGGCATCTGATCAGGCTCCACCCTGTTTGCCACCCAGATTAAAAGCATAAAATTAGTTTTCTACAGTTTAGTGCATTGTGTTTGCGTTTATTCGGGAAATAATAATGTCTTCTCTACTGTACATTACGCACAAAAATACAGCTTTCCGTATCCCTGGCTGAATGTACGGAAATCAACGAGTACGGTGATCATCCCTTTTAAATTTTTAGAATGTTCCAATCTAAAAGTAACTCTGACAGGTCAGAGGAAAACACTAATACGAGATATAAGATATAAACCTTCTTACCTATTAACTTTCCAGGGAAGCTCTGTAAGGAATAACTGAAACACAAGTGTCATGGATGCCGAAGAGTTTCGCCGTCGAGGGAAAGAAATGATTGACTATGTCGCTGATTATTTGGAGAATATACGTAGTCGACGCCCTTTTCCTACAGTACAACCAGGGTACATCCGGGACCTCATACCTGACCACGCCCCGGAAGAGGCGGAGCAATGGGATGACGTATTCAAAGACATAGAGCGCGTCATAATGCCAGGGGTAAGTTGAATGGGAACCAGAACTGCGTCTATAAGACACGAGTGTCCCTCGGCATATACATTTGACCATATTTAACACTTTGTTAGTCAATAATGATAAACGATAGGGCCTCAGATAAAAAGGAGTAAACAGAACAAAACCAACATTTTCTCATTCATTTTAGCACTAAGTCCTATGGTGTTACTATTCATTCGAATCGCCTCTTCGAGACGATTCTAATAAGTAGTGACACCATATTGTTAAAAGCAATGTCAAAATTTGGTACTTCATTTTCACTTTTATCAATAGTCGAAATGGAGCAAAAATACTGATTCAACATTTCGGCCTTTTCTTGATCGTCAGAGACAATTGTTTTATTTAGGTTATCAAACAGAGGTGGAATAAGAGAAGAAGAACCTACTTGGTTTGTTAATCTTTTAATAAGTTTCCAATAGGATCGCGTATCACCTGTATATATACGATCAATAAGTATATTAGCATTTTCATAAAATGATACCCGAACATTCAGAACAATAGGTGCGCCATAAGATCTAATTTTACCGGTAGTGTTCGGATTTAAACGATGGAATAAGACGCGAAGGTAGTTGTCTGATCTGGATTCAAGTTGTTTGTCACTCGACATAATACTTATTCTATCAAAATGTCTTATATGTTACTTTAAGAAACAAGAGCGTGTCCCAGTTACACGAATGCCCCCGATGATACAGGGAGGGGAATCCAGACTATCAAACGTAACAGTTAGAGAGCTGAAACTGTAGTGGAGCGCCATTTTGAGGACTTCAAGGGCCATTACTCCAAAAGGCCTAGCATAAATTGGTGCGGCTGGTTATCCAAATTGGTCTCCATTTTATGTCAACAAACATTTTCAGAAAGTTTGGTGATGATCAGATGAAAAGCAATGTGTTTGTGAAACACAAATGCCCCCAGCCAGCATCATGTTCTGTAATGTAATGCTTATTTGCAAAAGAAGGTCAAAAGTCATGGTCGTAGGGTAAATGAAACATTGGCATGGTTGGAGAAGTCTTAACACAAGAAACCTATAAAGTATGGAAGCTCTAGGCCTACTGGTTCAAATGTTATAGGCGTATAAAGATTTATACAAATAAAGGTCAAAGGTCAAGGTCACAAGGGCAAAAACGTAGGTATGGTTGGAAAGGTCTTGACACAAGAAATATATACACAAAATATGAAAGCCGTAGGCCTACTGGTGCAAATGTTATAGCCATTTAAAGATTTCAACAAAAGTAGGTCAAATGTCAAGGTCACAAGGTCAAAAAGTTTTGTATGGTTAGAAAGGGAAAACACATGTCAAGTATAAAAGGCCAAGGTGCAAAAATGCAAAAGTTCTATCCAAGGTTAAGGTTTTTGGTTAAAGTTTGATTAAATAGGTCAAAGATCGAGGTCAAGGTCACATGGTCAAAGATGTTGGTATGGTTGGAAAGGTCTTGACACAAGAAATATACATACAAAATATTAAAGCCCTGGGCCAACTGGTGCAAATGTTATAGCCATTTAAAGATTTTTACAAAAGTAGGTCAAATGTCAAGGTCACAAGGTCAAAAAGTTGTGTATGGTTGGAAAGGTCTGGCCATGAAGAATACACATGCCAAGTATAAAAGGCCCAGGTTCAAAAATGCAAAAGTTATAGCCAATGTTAATGTTTTTGGTTAAAGTTTGATTAAATAGGTCAACGGTGAAGGTCAAGGTCACATGGTCAAAGATGTTGGTATGGTAGGAAAGGTCTTGACACAAAACATATACATACAACATATTAAAGCCCTATGCTAACTGGTGCAAATGTTATAGCAATTTAAAGATTTTTACAAAAGAAGGTCAAATGTCAAGGTCAAGGTAAAAAAGTTTTGTATGGTTGGAAAGGTCTTGCCATGAGGAATACACATGCCAAGTATAAAATGCCCAGGTGCAAAAATGCAAAAGTTATAGCCAAGGTTAAGGTTTTTGGTTAAAGTTTGATTAAATAGGTCAAAGGTCAAGGTCAAGGTCGCATGATCAAAGATGTTGGTATGGTTGAAAAGGTCTTGACACAAGAAATATACATACAAAATATGAAAGCCCTGGGCCTACTGGTTCAAATGTTAAAGCCATTTAAAGATTTTTACAAAAGTAGGTCAAATTTCAAGGTCAAGGTCACAATGTCAAAAAGTTTTATATGGTTGGAAAGGTCTTGCCATGAGGAATACACATGCAAAGTATAAAAGGCTCAGGTGTAAAAATGCAAAAGTTATAGCCAAGGTTAAGGTTTTTGGTTAAAGTTTGATTTAATAGGTCAAAGGTCAAGGTCAAGGTCACATGGTCAAAGATGTTGGTATGGTTGGAAAGGTCTTGACAAAAGAAATATACATACAAAATATGAAAGCCCTGGGCCTACTGGTGCAAATGTTGTAGCCATTTAAAGATTTTTACAAAAGTAGGTCAAATATCAAGGTCAAGGTCACAAGGTCAAAAAGGTTTGTATGGATGGAAAGGTCTTGATACAGGGAAGACACATGCCAAGTATAAAAGGTCCAGGTACAAAAATGCAAGAGTTATAGCCAAGGTTAAGGTTTTTGGCACAGACAGACGGACGGACGGACAGACGGACAAACCAACAGACATGACAAAAACTATATGCCCCCGAATCGTAGATTCTGGGGGCATAAAAACAGCAGGCGGTAGTTTAAACAGACGATAGTGCGGCAGTAAAAGCGTTAAACGTAATGGTCCTGTTTAGGAAATTTCGGCAAGGGTCATTGTAAGGTGGGAGTTGTTGTTGGGAGGAGGGCAGTTGTAGGGAGGGATCACTGTATATAATTTATTGCCTATTTATTGTTGTTTACGGTTTATAACAAAATCACAAAATATTCAGACCCTAGGTCAGAAAACTCAACTATAGGAGCCCTCCGATCTGAATCCATACTTTTGAATCATGAGGACAAGTGTGTTCAATAGGGTTTACTCAAACACAATTCCTCAATCCTCAATCTACGGACTCTTCGTCACTGATGACTCATTGGTAAGTAATGATCTCTGGTGTGTAAGTTTATCTTCGGTTAATTTCTCTCATGTAAGATTATGATTATGTATATCTTAGTTGTGGATTTTTGATTGATACTGGTCGCAGTCTGGTGGTTTCGCCGCGAACATGTCTGTTGCCTTATGTAATGCGCTACTATCTTCTTAATTGCCCACCGGCATTGTATATGTATGTGGTCGTCCGTGCCGAGCAGGGTTTTTGCATCTAGGGGTGAAATGCCACACATCCATTTCAGGAATGACAGCAGGGCTTCTCTGTGTGTTTCATGTATGTCACAGTTGAGGACGATTTTGCGAGGGCGGACACGAGCCATCCGCCTGTTTTGCGCGGGCGGACATGACCCCCCCCTTAGGTCTGACAGATAATTACCTAATGTTTTGTTAATATTTTTAGCAAACAATGAAGTTTTTTTCTTCGGCTATTAATATTGCCTTGCTTGTAAGTAATAACTTGCTATTTATTAATTGTTTCATTTTAATCATGATACCTCGGAGGAAAAAGATAATGATGATAGATGTAAACATTTATATTGTCAAATTGATTACACAAGAGTGACAAAATAAGATAATCGTTGCCTATTTGCGAATCAAACTGTCGGTAATACTTTGATGATAATGGAATTAATTGTTCAATTGACCCTTGTTTACTGAAGAAACACCGCCAGTGAAACTTGTATGTTAGATAGATTGATTGAATCCGTTGTCCTTATACTTGTAAGTTAAAGGTGTTGTTTGTGTCTCATAATTCTCAAACATATCCAAGTTCTAAAATATTTGGGGTTAGAAGCATATACTATTAAAGTGAAATAATGACAAAAGAACACTTAAGAACACGTTTTGAAGTTTTAAATCTACATTTTTACACAATAAAACATGTATCTTATCATAGGGTGGGTCAGGGGGCTCATGTCCGCACGCACAAAACAAGCCGGGGGAGGGGGGTTCTTGTCCGCCCGCGCAAAATCGACCGGGAGCTCGTGTCCGGGGGGGTGGGGGGCTCATGTCCGCTTACCCTCCAGGGCCCAAATTCAAACAATGAAGCCCCACACAGATAGCTGTTGAATACATATTTACCTCAAAGATTCCATGCAATCTTTAGCAATCAGCTCAGATCCAGATGGTACGCCGAGTAACTCGGTCCCATCAGGATCCACTCTACATAACTTTCACAGTTCACGCCTATCTTAGCAAACGGTTTAGGTCTAGACGATAAATCGAGCAGACAGTAACAGGATCCAAATTGTGCGATCCTCAAAATTGGTCAATATGTTCCTTTTAATAAAACATCTTGAAATCCCAATAACAAAACTAAAGCAGACGGTGTTTCTGCAGTTACCACTAGGTTCAGGCTATAGCGATGCACTTGGTTTTTGATTGCATCAATTGTAAATCACATACGGGAAGGGACTCCAAACTTTTGTAAACAGTAAAGATATAGAAATGATATCAAAAAACCAAACCATCGGACGCTCGAAATTCGTTTTGGTCGCGCGATTGTGCGTGTTGTCTGCTCATCTCTCTGTTTAACTGCCTCTCTGTCTAATTGTCAGTTTGTCTGTATATGAGTACGTCTGTCTGTCTGACAATTTGTCTGTCTGCTTGTCAGTTTGACTGTCTGCCGTTCAATCCTTCCGCCTGTCTACATGTGTGTCATCCTGATGTCAGTTTGTCTGTGTATGTCTGTGTTCTATGTCTTACTGATAGTCCGTGTGTTTCTGTTTTCAGCTGTTTGTTTGTGTTCATGTGATTCAACATGTTTACATATAATTATTGAAGAAAAACAAAATACATGTATACTACGCATGCAAGTTTTCCCCATGTATGAGTAATTGTAAGCAAATGGCAGTTCATTTATGTTTCATCTTGTAGATTTTGAATGAAACACTGTAAGATGAAATATCGAGTGCGTTTAATATAATTATGTAAGTATTAGCTATATAAGTATTAGCTATACGGTTCAGCAAATACACAGGTATATATACATGTACAGTTACTACTCTCAAGCATGTGATGAGCTCCGTGATAAGCAATCATCAATTGATAAGCAGTTGCGTGATTTTAAAATTCATAAGGAAAAGTTTGACCGTGAGCAAAATCAAATTTCAAGTGAAAATGTCCGTCTGTCCGAAGAAATTCTCGACCTTCAATCTAGATCTATCTTCTGTTTTTCGGTTTTGACGAAGACACTTCGGTAGAAGCCCGGAAAACAGAGGATTGTGTCAAAATTGTACATGATTTTTGTGAAAATACGCTTGGCATTGAAAACTGCAGTTCGCTCATGAAAATTGATCGTACTCACAGGGTTGGCAAGTTTAACCCTACAAAGAAGCGTCCTATTGTCGCTAAGTTTAATTTCTATCAGGACAAAATGTCCGTGAAACGGCTAGCACGTGATACACTTCGTGGGGAGACACAGTACCGTGTCGGTGAACAATACCCCAAAGAAATTCAAGATCGTCGTCGCAAACTCATTCCCATTATTGTAGGTGTCGGTGGCCCAATGGTAGGACGCTCGACTAGGAAGCGAGAGGTTCCTGGTTCGAGCCCTGTCAGGATCACTGAAATTTTTCTGAGCAAAAAATTAACCCTACATTGCTCCACTTCACCCAGGTGATTTAAATGGGTACCTGAGAGGGAAATAAGTCAATGTGTCATGGCTGCTAGTAGCGCCGAATGTAAATGGCCAACTTGTGACTCGATGAACAGGGAGGTAATTGTAAAAGTCGGAAGAATATGACATATAAATTTCAGACTTGATAAACCTATCACCTTTACCTTTACCTCTATGAACCGGGCCAAAAAAGCGTGCATACTTGTCGTACGACAAGTTGTATGTCGAAGGCAAATTGATAACGGCTGACTCTGTGCGAGATAGTGCTGGCAGTTAGGAATTTGACCCGAACAATTAACATTCTTATTATGGAACGTCCAGGGTATCAAAACTAAACTCAATTATTGTGACTTTATAAGTTTTGTTTCAGATTTTGATGTTTTGTTGTTTACTGAAACATGGCATTCCTCAGTATCGAACGTTGATATTGAAGGATATGAACTGTTTAACTGTCCACAACCGAAGGGGAATAAGCGTGCACAGAGACATAGCGGTGGTGTTATTGTATACTTTCAATCGAAATATTCTAAACATATGAAAGTTATTGATACGAATTTGAATGGTATTATTTGGTTCAAAATTGATAAATCTTTGCTTGTAAATGAAAACAATGCATATGTATGCACATGCTACATACCTCCTGAAGACAGTTCAGTATATAGAAATGTCCATACTAGCTTGCATGATTTTGATTTCTTTTTGCAACTCGAAAATGATATCAGAAATACAGTTGAAAAGGTGGTATTTTTTAGGTGATTTTAACTCACGAACTGGTGTATTGCTTGGTTATGTGGAAGACATCCACCTAGATAGACATATTGATATTCCGAATGCTTCTGACAATCACGTGACTAATTTCACGGGTAGACTAAATAATGACAAGTCAGTAAATACATTTGGCCGTAAACTGTTGTCTTTGTGTCAGGAAAATGAGGTTTTAATTGTTAACGGTAGATTGGAACCAGGTAACTGCACTTATCAAGCTGTGCACAGAAATAGACGCGTAGCGAGTACTGTGGGTTATCTTTTAACAGGAGTTAACTCCCTTATATTGGTTTATGATATGTTTATATATGAGCCAATTGAATTTTCTGATCATTGTCCTATATACTTTTCTTTGCAATGTAAATACCCCAATATAGCAAATGATAATATTGGAAATCATACTATTGAGAAAATTATATGGGATTCGTCAGTATGTGAAGATTTTTTAAACATATTGAATTCTAGCAAACAAGTGTTTGATGATATATCGAACAAACTTTTGTCTAATGAATGTACAATTGATGAATGTATTAATAGTTTATCAGATATAATCTATAACGTTTCTTTTAAATGTCATGGTAAAACGTTCACGTCTAAAAGAAAGAAATTTATTAAAAAGAATGATTGGTTCAACGAAGAGTGTAGAATGTGTAAATCAAAATTTGTAAAATCAAAGCGACTTTTGTCCCATAGCAAAGCTGATGAGAACAAAATGGATTTTTACTATGTCGAAGCAACTATGCTCAAGCAAAACGGCGTGCAAAATACATTTTTTTTAACAAAGAAAAAAAAACAAGTTGTCATCGATGAGTAAAAATTCACCACGCAATTTTTGGAAATATGTTAATAAATATAAAACGAAACAAAATTGTAATATGAATGATATGAATATCAATGATCTTGTTGAACATTTCAAACATTTGTCTAATTCTCCACATGTAGATCAACATTTCGATGATCTTATATTTGCGGAATTACACATTGAAGAACTAGATGCGCCGTTTTCAGTAGAGGAAATAAGCAAAACTATTTCATCTCTAAAGCAGCACAAAAGTGCTGACCCTGATAGCAATTTAGCTGACTTTTTTATAGATGCAAATCAATTTATAAGTCCATATGTACTTCAAATCTTCAATAGAATGTTTGATACAGGTTATTACCCCGAGTCTTGGTGCAAAGGGGTAATTGTCCCTATCCACAAAAAGGGCGATAAATCAGACCCTTCCAATTACAGGGGGATAACTCTAACAAATGTTATGTCTAAAATATTTTCACTGCTGTTGAGAAACAGAATCAATAGTTGGTGTGAATCAAATGAAAATTTTAACGAAAACCAGTTTGGATTTAGAGATAAGTGCTCAACATCAGATGCTATTTATATATTACATACAATCATACAAAAAGTGTTCTCAAATAATCGTAAGCTTTGGAGTATTTTTGTTGATTATGAAAAAGCTTTCGACACTGTTATTAGAGATGCTTTATGGATCAAATTAGCATAATCAGGTATAAGTAGCAAACTGTTAAATATTGTTAAATCTATATATAATAATGTCAAATCATGTGTTAAACTTGCTGCAAACATGGATAGATCTGAGTTTTTTTATGTAACACTTGGTTTGAGGCAAGGAGAGCCCCTTTCACCAATCTTATTCATTCTTTTCATTAATGATATTACAAACTCTGTAGATTTTACATCCCTTAATGATGATGATTGGAACATGTTGTCTATGTATCTGATATTATTTGCTGATGATAGTGTACTCTTTACCACAGACCCAATAACTCTCAAATCTCAGATAGAAAAAAATCAGAATATTCAACAAGATGGGGATTAAAATGTAATGTGAAGGAAACAAAGATATGTGTATGTGAGAAGCGTAAACAGGTACGGCAGAGTAATTTCTTTATAAATCGTGAGCTAATTGAGATTGTTGATTCATTCACTTATTTGGGAATAAAATTTACCCACACTGGTAATCTTTCATTTGCAGTTAAAACTCTATCTGAACAGGCATTAAAGGCGTATTGCAGTTTAATGCGTGTTTTCGATAGAGTTACACTAGATATTAAAAACTAAACTTTTATTATTTGATTCTATGGTCGTCACTATTTTAACGTATGGATCTGAAGTTTGGGGGATCTATGATTACAAAGAAGTTGACAAGTTACATATGACATTTTGTAAAAGAATTCTTGGAGTCAAGACACAGACACCTACCAACGCTTTTCTAGGAGAGCTTGGTAGAATTCCACTGTCTTTAATATGTAAAGAGAGATCGTTAAAATTCTGGCTTAAGATAATGAGCAGTCAAAATCCTCTTATTATAAATTCGTACACTGACCAATTTGAGTTTATACGTGGTGATTCTTAGGCGAAAAATATACAGAATGTTATAAATGACCTTGGGTTTTCTTATATTCTTGACAATTTTCAAATTGAATACAATTATTTTCCAATGATTAAAAGAAGGTTACGAGATCAGTACATACAAACTTGGAGTAATTCTCTCAGTAACACCTCTAAGCTTGAATACTTTTGTCAATTTAAAAAGATTTTCTGTTATGAAGAGTATTTGGATATTGTTAAAAATTAAACACTCCGAAAGCAATTAACATGCCTAAGATTATGTTCACATTCATTAGAAGTAGAAGTAGGGCGCTATCATGGTATCGAAAAACAAAACAGATTATGTAAACTATGTGATCAAAATGTTCCTGAAACAGAATATCACTTTATAATGACTTGTTCATTAAACAGTGATCTTCGAAGAAAATATATTAAATATCAATCCTGGCCTTCAAAGCAAAGATTAATTTCATTAATGTCTTCAAAAAACAAAACTGTAATTATGAACTGTGCTAAATATATTAAATATGCATTGACTTGAAGAAAAAATACCATTGAAACAATAATTTAAATTGTTTCATTGATTTTGTATTATTTATGTGCATATGTAATTGGACAACGTATCTACCATCGTGTGCATGGTATATGCGCTGTCTTCTATTACACTTTGTATTGAATTGTAACTTGATGTGTTGTCTTGGCCATACTTTTCTTTATATATTTGTAAATGGCCAAAGGCATTTGAGATGCCGATTTTGCCAATAAAATACTACAAAATACTACATTGTACTATAAATCAAAATTACCAGATATTCAGAGGTTAAATGTGGTGATTGCTGACATGCCCTCGTTAGCCTCACGCACCTACAGCACGGGCGAAACATTGTTGATTAGCAGACAGTGTGGACCCAGACTAGAATTTATCGGTGTAAACGCACACTCTTATCGGGATCCAAACTGTAAATGGCATTCTCATCCAGGGAAGGAGATGTATTACTAACTAAGGCTGATTATCTGCTTAATAATCACGTGACTCTGTAAATTTACACACAAGTGCACTTCGAGATTTGGATGACTGTAAGTAGATGCACTGACAGAAATTTCCTGACCCACTTTCGGTGGTAATCCCTAGCCTGGCAATTTCCTTGCAAATCTCATGATTCTTATGCTTACCTGTACTACAGTAAATCATTGAGGCGTTTCATGTGAGGCCCGCACAATATATTTGATAGTTTGGTTAGTAAAACCCATTGAATAGCCGATTGAGTGTGATTATGTAAGGGCCTCTCTAGACAACTTGATATTTGTAACATTGGCTGGGCACACTTTGCTACTGCTAACCGTTACATTCACACCATTCGAGAACAATAGGTATCATACCATAACAGAGAAAGAAACGTGATGAAGATGTTAAAACGGAGGACGTTTTCAATTACCTCAGCATGGGTCAGCCCGCTCTGTAAAAGCTCTATGGTTCTATCTCGTTCTTCAAGAGGCATCCTACCCATGTTTTGTTTTTTCTAACTGTCGAAGTCAATACAGTAATTTTTCAAGTGAAAATTGTGAAACATAACACAGCCCGTGCTGCACGTGCTACTAACCCTGGTTCGAGCCTGTGTACCGGCTACATGAAACGGCTGAATGAACACAATTAAAACCGGTTTCAGTCGATCAAGAATCTCAATGCACACGTTTTGGCGTGTAAACAAAATTTATTTGATTCAAAACTAAAAAAACAAAGGATATTTATGTTGGGGCACTTAGCAGTTTTGCTGAGTATATATCCTTTCGTTGACGTAGGAATATTCCAATTTTGACAGGTCAATAAAACCAAACAATACCAAGGCCTTTGTATAATCTGACTTTTCTGACATGGCTGAGTTATTTTTAGAACAGAATAGTTTATAATGGTAAATAGGTAAGCAAGGCAACATCGAATATATAATCGTACACTTTCCTACTTGAGATAAGCATGATCTACGTGCAGCACGAGACTGGTACGTGCGCAAACTTTACTAATATGTTATTTTTTTCCAATAAACGCATTTACGCTAAAACTATTATTTCCATTGCAAACAGGTTTGAGCCAGATCAGACTCCGGATAAACCGGCGTCTGATCAGGCTCCAACTTGTTTGCCACTCAGATTAAAAATATAGTTATTAATTTCTTAAAGTTAATTTTTACAGTTTAGAGCATTGCATTTGCGTTTATATATGTCTTCTCTACTGTACATTGTGCTCAATAATTACAGCTATCCATATCTCTTGCTGGCTGTAGGGAAATCCTCGAGTACGATACTTATCCCTTTTTAAGATTTAGAATGTTCCAATCTAAGAATAAATTCTTATTAATACTTATAAATAAATAAAAAAAAACTAATACATAGAGGATCTAACATGAGTGCTCATTAATTATCATTTTTAATAAACGAGTTGACTAAAGCAATATGACGCGAGCCTTGGCGAGCGTTATATTTGTTTTAGTCAACGAGTTTATTAAGAATGATAAATAATGAGCACGAATGTTAGATCCTATTTATCACATAAACATTTTAAAACCCCTTTAAGTGAACTGAATCCGTAGTTTTTTGTCTCTCCGCCATATGTATTTTCCGCCAAAACTTGACGTTGTTTACAGTAACGCTATGGCAAATGACGTCATTTGGCGCCCAGCGCCATGCAGCGCTCGTGGACGAACAGGTAGGGCCGGGGCCCAAATATTGATATTTCACTATAGTTTATTGAATGGCTTTATAACACTCCCAGAGTCGGTTTTATGTGATAATTTGTAGTATACATGTATCGGTGTGTAAACTGAATAAGTGTACATTGTATAACATTAACCTTTTGCACAGCCAGTTTTACCATGCTGATTAAGGCCTTAGATCATTCATTAAGGACAATACATGCATACAGATGCCACTGGTTTGATCAATTGGTTATATTGTTGAATACATAATATCAAACTATAGTAAGTGAACAAGTGTATACTGTACATGTACATGTACACAAATACACTCAGTACAAAAAGAAACGCACATTGTGCTCAGGCGCAGATTAAGATACTTTTTTAAGATACTAAGACCATATCTCAAGATCAATTTAATTCTGCCACAAGTTAAGAAAAAAACATATACTTAAAATTACTGTGCTGTATTTTAACCCTTTCACTCTTAATGACGTCAAAAGGCGCGTTTTCAAACAGTTTGGATCCTGATCAGACGCCGCGTTACGCGGCGTCTAATCAGGATCTAAACTGTTTGACACTCGTATAGATATACTCTAAGTCATACTACTTTGAATCTTACTTTGAAACGATCTTGCAAACAACAAAATTGAAGCAGACGACAATGAAACGGTGGTGGGATAAAAATATCACGATTAATTTGGCAGCGAAATAATTAACTAGTGCCTGTTGAAAACACTGCACCGATTTGTACAGGTTGTGATGATACCAATTCAATGATAAACCTCCCATTTTCAAAATTGATAGCCCAAGACGGAACTTCTGACTGTAATGAAACGATTATGTCACAAATACGTTCCTTCTACATACAGATACTATTGTAATAAAAGTGTGCGTTTCTTTTTGCACTGAGTGTATCACTTACTTAGTGATGCATAGGATGTTTTATCCATATTTATATGATTGAGTACATATGCATGTATGCTAACACGTAGAAATAACTGCTTATTTGCGGGTTTGTTTTCTTTTCATGTGTAAATTATCAGTTACCAAATAGATTTCGAAATAGTTACTGATAGTTCTAGAAATTCATTTATGTTTATTCTCTTTCTTGATATTTGAAAAGCTTTATGAAAAAAGTCCTGCAGGTTGCTGTTTAACCCTTGTCATGCTAAATTGTCACCTGCTGCAAAACCGTCATCTGCAGAAAAAACACATAATCAATGTTATGCTTTCAAAACTTAAGAAAGGTTAAATACGACTGGCAAGCAAGTTTGGAACCAGATCAGACGCCGCGTAACATTGTGTCTGATCTGTCTGAACATTGTGTCTATACTGTATGCAAACTGTTTGCAAATTTTAACCAAGTCGCGCTTAGCATAAACAATGTTAAAGCAGTATATTTACATTCAACCTGTAAAGTCTCTATGTAATCGTATTAAAAATATGCAGGTCAATTCTCGATGAACCTACGAATCGAATCCAGTCCCAGCCAGTTAGAAAGAGGGCGGAGTCTCCGCCGCGAAGAAAATCTTCCATACGGCGGAGAGATGCCGACCAAGTTAGGATCTACTTTTAGATTATCCGTTTGGGTATTTCGAAACCCCTACTTAAAGTCGCAGACAGTTCAATTAAAACCAATGTGCGATAAAAAAAAAATTAATTGCTGTTTTTAAGGGAGGTTATCATATTACACTCCTTCATTAAAGCTGTACGCGTTCTCTCCCTTCTCCGAGTGAGCAGGGATCTATTTATAGATTAGACAAGTTGTCTTCCAATTACGGTTTGAAATTGACAATTTCAAACAATTTGTTCACCAGAATGCATAGGAAAGTCGCTCAAACATAAAGCAAAATAATGCATTCACACTTACTAAATTGGTAACGTAATGTTCCGTTATGACATATTTAAACTAGCCTATGTGTATAGGATATGCCACGGATAGCCGCGGGTGTGTGTACACGCTGACTGTGTACATGTAGTCGCATTTCAGCGTTGCTAAGTGTAAAGCGTGTATAAAAACTTGCGCCACCTAATTGTTTAAAATATGCTTTGATAATAAGAATATTCAGATTGAAATTTTTGTTTTAATTTCTTATGAGCGTTCTTAAAGCACAGCGAGAAAGTTTACTGCGTAAAACCCTGAAATTATCATGCAATTACAGTACATGTAGTAAGGACTACTTTTGACACCATATTTAGAAACTGGAATGGCTATTACATCGATATTACATCTATCAAACCCATTTGGCCGGTATATGGTATATTCATATACATGAAAACAAATCTGGTCAAACTACACATTAAATGGATGACAGAAAATAAAAATATAAATATAAGGAATAAACAACATCTTTTTGCCGCTCATGACGGTATGACTACATTAGTTTCGGGGGGTAAATTAAATTGAAAACGCCCTTTGGGCGTTTACAAAATTTACCCCCTGCGAAACTAATGTAGTCATACCGTCATGAACGTCAAAAAGATGTTGTTTATTCCTATAATGACATCATAAGTAAGAAGGAAACGTTGTAATTGGAGACTTTCACTTTACTTTTAGCATGTTTCAATCTTTACTCTCAATGGCGCTTAAAGGAGCGTTTGCAAACGGTTTATATCCTGATTAGACGCCGCATTAGTTATGCGGCGTCTAATCAGGATCCAAACTGTTTGACGCGTCATCTGATCAGGATCCATACTGTTTGGCACTCGTATAGAAATTTTGTCAGTCGTCCTGCGTTGAAATTAACTTTGAAACGATATTGCAGACAGCAAAATTGAAGCAGACGACATTTAAAAGATAAAGGAATTAAATCTCATGAACAATTTGGCAGTGAAGGGGTCAGACCGGTATTTCTCTTTAAAGAAACGAATATATTAAACTAATGATGATTATTAAAAGAAAGGCGTTAAGAAAAACATTCATACACTGTCTTTTTCGAACCTGCTATACCCATGCCATGCTAGTCCGACTTGCTCAGTATTGACCAAAGGCAACTTTGTTGAAATTCGTTTTGTTAGTTATGCAACGATAATTCGTAGAGTCATACGTATGAGGGATGTTATGCGCTTTTGTGACATTGTATTCATGTGTGTGTGTCTCCTAGTTGAAATGTTTGTCTGTCAATGGCCATTAATCTCGTAAACTGGCTCCGTTCCTATGTTGCAGGGCTGCCATAAATTGATAAAAAGAATCCTAATATTTCAAAATTTACAATTTTTCAAGCGCGATTTTCCGAATTATACCTTTTACCCATAGTCATTTTTTAGTTTTTAAGACACATGATGCTTAAAGCAGGTTGAAAGTAAAGCAGAATGCGCCTTAAGGCGCATTCTGTTTTACTTTCAGCCTGCTTTAAGCTACTAGGCCGTGAGCCGGAGGGGTTGGTTGGTACCAATCGGGTGAATAAGGTTCACTATGATTTTCGGAAAGATCAATGTGTGACTAGTTAAGAAATGTATGATAGCAGTAAAATCATGGCAGCTTTGTTGACTTTTTAGGCATTTTTGTTACCCCACCCACCAAGTTTAACATTGCAAAAGGACCATCATTATCACAATCATACTTTTGGTAATGTATGAATTTTTATTGAAACATCATATTGAAAATGTATTGTAAAATGCCACTTGACATTATTGGAATTGTTTAAGTAATTTACTTTGGCAAAAAAGGCATATTTGTTACCCCACCCACCAAGTTTACCATTGTAAAAGGACCATCATTATAACAATCATACTTTTGGTAATGCATGCAAATTTATTGAAGTATCATATTGAAAATGTTTTGAAACATGTCATTAGACATTATTGAAATTGTTGAAGTAATTTACTCTAGCAAAAAAGGCATATTTGTTACCCCACCCAACAAGTTTAATATTGTGAAAGGACCATCATTATCACAATCATACTCTTGGTAGCGCATGCATTTTTATTGAAGTATCATTATAAAAATGTATTGTAACATGCAATTAGACATCATTGGAATTGTTGAAGTAATTTACTCTAGCAAAAAAGGCTTTTTTGTTACCCCACCCACCAAGTTTAACATTGTAAAAGGACCATCATTATCACAATCATACATTTGGTCATGCATACGTTTTTTTGAAGCATCACATTAAAAAAGTATTGTAACATGCCATTAGGCATTATTGGAATTGTTTAAGTAATTTACTTAAGCGAAAACAATAAATTACGTCATCCTTTTCATAACGAAAAATCCCTGTTTTGACTCCTGGAATCTATTGATGCAGGTGGCATAATTAAAGTAATCGCCCTTTTCGTTCGTACGAAGTCAACCATATCTTAACATTTTATATAGCATGAAAACAGCTCACTAGAATGATTTTACACTTCTACAGTTGTTGCCTTGAACCATTCCCAGCTATTTTTTAGCTATTTCTTGGTAAAATAGATTTTACCGTTTCTCCAGAGTTATTACTTCTTTCTGGAATGATTTGATCATTGAATACTGAATACATTGAACCTTTCGAAATCCAGGAATATCACCAAAGCTTGGTTTGGCCTTGGACTTGACCTAATTTGGACCTCTAAACAAATTCAGAATAAACAGTACTGCTAAGGGTGCCTCCGGGGTTCTCTTAAAGCAGTAATGTTCTAAGACATTGTTACTCTCTTCTTATGCTAAGGCTAATATTGTACAAATCCTTGACTCTGCAATTTTCAAATACACCTGCTAGCACATAACAGATGAAAAACAAATATTTCGGGTCAAAGGATTTAAGTTTAAAGGCAATCTATTGGTGTTAACTTACAAACCATTGACAACAGTGTTATGAAAATGTCTAAACATCTAGTCGGCATTGAAGAATAATCAATGCATTACAACCACTGAAGTGTAGGTTGTAATTCTTATGTAAGAATACCAATTCTCACATTTCCTTCACTCTCAATGTTTTCAGCCTCTTCCAGTGGACGTTCTTCATCATCTGATGCTGTACTAGTTGCCTGATTATCACAGTTGCACATGTTCGTACTATTCAAACCATAAGAAATGCATACACATTTAGGCAAAGTACATTTACTAGCACAGCTCCCCGCTAGTAGGTCAAGCATCTACGTCGGATCTGTTTTCTATCCAGCAAGTCGTCTAATAGCTGATCAATCTCACCCTCTTTCACAACTTTCCATCCTCTTCCTACATGACTTGGAATATCATCGACTCCAAATAGCAGCCTTGAGGTTAGCTCTTAAAGTGTGCTTAACTAAAGAGTCCAGACATTCCTATCTTGTTGTATTTATGTGGGTTAATTGTCATACGGAATTGTTTCTCTTTGTTAGAACGAAATTACCCCCTCTTCTAAGAACTAAAATTAAGGAAGACAGGTAGTTGGTTTTGATCTTATTTGCTGTTTTGCAAAGGACGAAATTAGTCAAAATCATCTGCGCGAAGTCATCGTCATCATCGCGTCTCATCATTTCCCCATCATTCACTGGCGCTTTATGACCCATTTTGTGGCGCAGTGCCGTAAACCAAAATAAATTAATCCATCCATCCAGGCATGAGGTGTAGCTGGTGGCGCTCTATCTTACCCTATGTGGTACATAATAAGCCGTACCGCTGCTGAACATTCACTTTTGCTGATGACGCTTACAGGGCATAGAGCTGACATTATATCTCAAGTCTGTATATCAAAGCAGGAGGGGTACCCCTTTCCTATTCAACGTCTGGGAACATTATTGAGCTTCAGCATTACCATTCATCAATTTCAGTGCGCGTGTTTTATTCTTACCAGCAAATGCGCTGATCGTGTCACACCATGTTAAGACATACATTCAATTCAGTGACTTGCAAACATCAGTGTCAATCGCGTCCTCAATTTTCAGGATATCATATATAACTTGTGCATGTCTTTGTCCAGCATTTCTTAAATATGTTCATTTGCTTCTTCTTGGATGCTTCAAAGACCCTGTACCTCCTCGCATCCATTGTATTTTATTTTGAAGCATTTGATTTCAACGTAAGGTGCGATATTTTCCTCTGTAACCTAGGGGCCCCCGTGGCCTAGTGGTATAGTCACTGTGACTTACATCACTAAGTTCCTCACCGCTGTGAGTTCGAATCCCAGTAGAGTCGTTCGGATTTCTCATGTGGGGAAGCCTTCCAGTTGGCTTACGGAAGGTCGATGGTTCTACCCAGTTGTCGATTTGTGCCTGAAACAGTGCATAAAGGACTTCTGGGGTCCTCCTCCACCTATAATTAGCTGGACGTCGCGATATGACTGAAATACTGTTGAAAGCGACGTAAAAAAATAATCAAATCAAATCCTCTGTAACCTTTGACTGTGCTCAGTTTTCATCCATTGATGCACCAGGAATGCTATAAGAATATTATTATTGACCTTATTGCTACAGAAGCGTCTCCCCTGTATATATATATTCTATCACTGTCACTGCCGCCTCGAGTACCATCGATAGAATAGTGCTTGCGCAGCCACAAAAATGCATTGGTATCTTTTGACTTTCTATACGAGGTTCATTCCGTCAATCACAGAGACAGACTTTTTCGGGACACCTTCAGCTAAGCCAAGCGTTTTCTGTTAGCTCAATGCTAATGCAGCATTGTTTGATTTCTTAGCAAACCATTTGATGTTGAGAAAGACTATTGCCAAAGAGCAATAAGTAAAATAATGAAATTTATCTGGAGATTGGGTGTGTGTGCCATAACTATGATGCGACCGAACAAAAGCATTATCAGCTATAAGAACTGCCAGTCTTCCACTGGATTTCACTTTCATGCTGCTTGAGGTCTAAACTTTGTTGCTCTTTATTCCATCATGGTTGATCTCCTTTAAATTGTGCATACGAGCAATGACCAATCTCATCATTGACCAATCGCATGCGCACTCAGAAGGTATTTTGCGATGCCTCAAGGTACTGCATTAACGGTGGATATGCTAATCAGATCTTGATTTATTTCAAATGGGTTGAACCAGCCTCTTATTAGATATGTTACTTTAGTAACTTTTTCCTCGTATTTCTGCAGTTGTGACCTTTTCAGCTGTGTGTGAGAGTTCTCGTGTTTCGTATCTTCAAGAATGTCTCTAAATTGGCTGATAGATGCACTGCTATATAGTAACGCTTGGTGGCACAAGTGTTCAAGCGGAAGTGTATGGTCCCAATGCGAGTTTGTGTGTCCTCATTGACAGTGATCTCTGTGGTAGTATCAAGGTAAACAAAAGGTTGGGTGATATGGATAGATTATGAATGGTATAAGGCGACAACTGTATAATTATGTATCCAAGTATTTGAGTAAGCGGTGCTAGACGAAAAGATAAAATCTATTTAACCTTGACATAGCACATAAAACATATTCTTAGTCCACAATAAGGTCAAGGTTAATGCCAAATTAAGTTTTGTTGATACTCGTTGATTGGGAATTATCGAATGTAACAATTGTGCAAGTCTCAAAGCATTCTAATAAAAGTTGTTACACGTAATGCTAGATGAAACGGTAAAATCTAGTTAACCAATAAACATCCCTTATTAAGATATTCTAAGTCCGAATTCAGTCACGGTCAAGGTCAAAATGGAAGTTGGGTGATATGGGTGAACTGAGAGTGATTCTAAGCCATAACTGTGAACGTTTCTTAGCATTCTACTAAGCGGTAATAATGCTAGACGATGCGTAAAAATCTAGTGAACCAATAAAACAGCCCTTATAACATATTTTAGTTACAAATTCGGTGAAGGTCAAGGTCAAAACTGAGGTAAGGTGATATGGGTGAATTGGCAATGATCAAAAGCAGCAAGTATCAAATCATTCTTATATGCGGTATTGATGCTAGACGAAACAGTAAAATCCAGTTAACCAATAAACAACCCTAATAACATATTCGTAGACAAAATTCGGTCAAGGTCAATGTCAAACCGAGGTTGGATGATATGGTTGGATTGGGAATTACCCTAAACAACAACTGTTTAAGTACCAAAGCATTTTATTACACGGTGTTATTGCTACAAGAATCGGTAAAATATGTTTAACTCGTACGTACCGCCAGTAGGATCACTATATGCCATCCTCATCAAAAGACATTTGTCTAAAGGCATAAAAAGGTGATTTTTTCGTCAAAAAAAGTGGTGGAAATTTGGTTTTTACCAAAGTTAAAACCTTTAATAATGTCAATAACATTTAATGGCATGTTTCAATACCCGTTTTGATAGTAGGCACCAATAAAAATGCATGCAGTACAAAAAGTACGATTGTGACAACAATGATCCTTTTACAACGTTAACTCGGTGGGTGGGGTAACAAAAATGCCTCAAAAGCCAACAAAGCTGCCATGAATTTACTGCTATCATACATTTCCTAAAAGCAGAGGGTTTGGGCTTCCTGAAAATCATAGTGAACCTTATTCACCCGAATGGTACCCGTACCTCAAATTTCAGGTGCCTGGCTCACGGCCTAACCCTGTACTGGAAAAAAATCCGAAGATTTAGGAAAAATCCGGAGAAATGGCAGCCCTGGTGTTGTAATCTTAAATCATGTTGACGTGTACCTTCGTAGTGATTTTCATACAACGGAGCCATGACTTTGATATTACTCGTTTAATGCAGCGGTGCGGGGTCTTTTGTTTAATGTCACACGATGTCATACTTTGCTCGTGTAACGGAGCCGTAGCTCCTATAAATATGATCAGTTTGTTAGGTGCTAGGCAGTTAGCTCGATGTTAGAACGCATAATAAACATTTAAAACTGTTGCAGTCTCCTGTGACTTATTCAACTTGGAAAAGAGCGTTACAGTTAGTTATAATTGTGGAACTAATTATGTGATTACGCATGTTTTGTACATAAAGTGATCATTTATTACTCAAATATAAAATTTCAATAGGTATCGATCTTTGCCACGATTTTGCGATGAAGATCGTGGGTAATACTGTCTTAAACAGTAGCCTCAGTCGTTTGTAATGACGTTACCCCACTCCAAAGATGACCCTATTTCACGAAGCCACACAAAAGTATCTATAGGTCTATAAACGATTTTCATTCAATGAATTACCTATTCTTACTATTCTGAGACAATGATTGCTGCTTTATAAACGTTCGTGTTTTCATCTTAGAAAATTCTAAAGAGCTAAGAGGGTAGCTTGAGTTGAAATCTGAGTCTGCTCAACAAACACACAGTCAAAAGTGCAACGTTTGAACTTTGAAATAGCGGTAAGCGAGTTTGAAGATAACGATAATTTAGTTATGTTGAATATCAATCACGTGATGTTCTGTGGAAAAATCTTATTAATATACATGTAGTTAACCAAATGTCCTGATATATAGATTATATATGAAGTGTGACTACATTATCTATTGTATCTACACTAGAATGGCAAAATATGTGGCTGTACTAACTCCATTTACAGCGCGCCCTCTCTACAGCGACACACAAAGGGAGACAACCATTGTGTTCGTTGTTCGGAGGGAGTCGTTATAGAGAGGGAATTTGGGTACATTCGCAAACAGCTTGCATCCAGATCAGACGCCGCGTAACAGTTAAAGAAATCTTGCTCAAAGTCATGAACATCGCGTGATCCCTGCATGAACCGGAATGTAGCGAATACAACGTCGATGATTCGTTATACATGTAATAATATTTGTATCAAAACTACAATTTAATGCATTTAGACGGCAAAAAATGAATCCAAATACAAGCTAATGAGGATACAATTTATAGCGCTAAAAATAGGGTAAGAGAGGATTGCCATAGTAACGCATGTACAAAATGAAAAACCGGAAAAGAATAGGTTGATTCCGCCGAATAATTTATTCGATAGCAATCTTTTAGCAAATATTTGAAATAGCCACTGATTCAAAATCGATAATTCGGAAAACTTTTTTTTTTTTTATAACTGAATGACACTATTGGCACATGAAATTTGAATTTTTATACGTATACATCAATGAGATTTAAAAAGACTGAAAACCAAATGGTGTATTTGCAAAAAAGAAAATAATCAAATAAAGGCAAATGTGTGGTATTATCGTGCATTTAAAATATGACCAATCTAAAATCACATTCAAGAAAAAGTCACTGAATCTTAACTTTGTTTTAGATATTTTCAATCGCAAATGTTTGGCATTAAAATTATCACTAATCTAAAAACACTCACAAGAAAAGTCCAAGAATATTTATTTTTTTAGATATTTTCTATCGCGTTTTTGTACTCCGTCTACGACGTTATTTTAATCAATAACAAACCGTGTAGACTCGGAATAGCCACAATAGCCGATCTTGGTCTATATTGTTTAAAATTAGACAGTACCTTACTCCAGAAGCTACAAAGACATTGGTCAATGCTCTGGGCACATCCAAAATTGACTACTGCAACTCACTGCTATATGGGATACCCCGAAACTCACTACGAAAACTAGTAAACTACAGCGTGTGCAAATAACAGTAACCCGCATCATTACCAGGACTCCTCGGTACAATCACATCACTCCAGTCTCGAAGGAGTTTCAATGGCTTCCAGTTCAACACAGAATTGAATTAAAAAATCTGACACTCACATACAAAGCCGTGTGCAATGATTATCCAAGGTACATTGTTAATATGCTGGACGTGTATAGACATCGATCTGCGAGTAAATCAGTATCGCCGGTTGTGCCGAGAAGTCGTTTGGTGAAGTTTGGAGATAAAGTTTCATGCATGCAGCCCCAAAGCTCTGGAAAACTCTACCATCAGACATCAGAGATGCGAGCTCAGTTGCAGCCGTCTCAAAACGTCTAAAACACACTTCTGTAATATCAGTTATTAGAAGAAAGTAGGAAATCAATGACTACTACACCTGGGCTGTGTTCTTGCTAAAGATGCTGCTGTGTGTCTAAATGGGAGTTCTGGAGTTGTACCATTGACCATGTGCCTGTCTAGTGGATCTTGCTGGTAGGGATTGTCCAATCGCTTTGAAATCAGTTGGCTGGGGTCCGTTGTATAATTCTTGGACAGGTTTATCTTTATATTTTTTTTTATACATTAAGGATGTAACACAGCCATGTATTATACAATATTCAACAAAGCAACACGGTGAGTTTTGTTTTAAACATTCGTTTTACGATTTGTGAACTACTCTCCGGCTCTACACATAAAACTGCTATTGATCTTTTAATTATCTGACTCATTTTAAAGATTTTACAAATTAACTATAACATTTTTTTAATCTTGGTAATACTATTGAAATAATGTCCATGTATCCATGTAACTTCATAATGTATCATGTTTATTGTGAATGTAGTTATTTGTATTTTCTCGCTTTGTAGATACATTTATATAATTTCATGTGAAGCGCTTTTGAACGCACACTTCTTGTGTAAAAAGAACGCTATATAAATCGGGTATAATAATAATAATAAAATAAAATGTATCTACTTCTCGATACTTATAAAATAACTATATGCTCATAAGGTGACACACTGGCATTCACCACAATTCCACGCTCACTGTCCGACGGCCAATTCGTACCCGGCGATAACGGCGGATATCCTGTCGGATGCCAAAGGATTATAGGATTCACCTGGGAAAAGCAAAACCGGATATGACGTAGTCATTGCTATTGTTGTTGTTATTGTTTTTTAGTTCAAGTTTTTAGATGTAGATCTAGTGTCTCTTATAAAACTGTTGTTACTTTCTTTCAGGACTTTTCAGTTGAACAGGATGGCACGGTGGAAAGTATCTTTCCCAATGTACGCGTTTGTGCTAAAACATTTATTTCCATTGCACACAGTTTGAAGCCTGATCAGACACCGAGTAAATCGATGTCTTATCAGGCTCCAAACTGTTTTCTACTCAGATTGGAGTAAATCGTCGATATTTCCAAAACAAGCTTTCATTTTCTATATTTTATTTCAAAGCATTTGCTTTCTTTTATGTTTTTTTTCCACTCAGTTGTTTAAGCTTACTTTTTGTTGTTTTTATCGCCTATCGCTTTGTCTAGGTGACGCACTGGCAGCACCCGAATTTCAATGCCTACTTTGCTGCCAGAAACTCCTACCCAGCCACGCTTGCAGACATACTGTCAGATTCCATAGGCTGCATCGGTTTCACGTGGGTAAGATTCTGGATCATCGCATAATCAAAGCTGTGTTAGGTGATCATTAAATAATCGGTATTTATAGCCTATATGACAGATGGCTTCTATAGGAGCATTCTCCATTCACATTGTCATTCATTAAGCTGCCATCTGTCTTTAAATATCAACAGTCACTATGCCACGCCATGCTAATGATCGTATACAGGTGTCTGGTATAACACAGAGCCGAATTTAGCTCATTATTGTAAGTTTTAGCCGGAAGGCAAAGACGAAAACAATAAATAGAGTATTTCACTGGCATTTGCAAATATCTAAGACACAGATCAGACACCAAGTAACCCGGCTTCTGATATTGGTCTAAGCTGTTTGACCCTCATGTTAGTTTGGCTCAATTTCTAATGCTATTTGAAAAGACATCGTCTAATTTAAGCTTTTTAAAGCAAAATAAATGCTTAATAATTCTTCATCCGTTATAAAGCTTTTGTCAAAATTGCCATAGCATAGCTTAACATTATTTATCATACCGTATTTCAAGCTAAAGAAGCAAATTGAACAAACATAAATCAAATGTATATCGCAGTGTCTGATCTTGGTAGATAGATAGAAAGAGAGATATATTTATTTCGGTAAAAAGTGTACATAATATGGCAAAGCATAATTAAAGCAATCATATTAGAGCCATGTAATGCGCACTAGAAACCAAGGATAACACAAAAAGGAAACATTTCCATTGTGGTCCTTGATCCTAGTGGCAAGACACAGAGAGCCACGGCATTATTATAAAGAAATATCACAGATAGTATCTTAAATTAAATGAATCACAGAAATATCACTGCAATCACTGTTAAGCTCAAAATTGTCAGTTTTAGAATGACTAGACCATGTTTTTAAGTTAACACAGCAGAGAAGTAAAGAACTTATTCTTTAGCTAACAACTTCTTTCGGACATCAAATTTAAATTGAGTGGAAGATTTCCTTTCTCTTAAGTTCTGAGGAAGATCATTCCACAAACGAACACCTCTGAAAAGAAATGACTTCTTACTAAAGCTATTGACTCTAGTAATGGCATAGCGTCCATTATCTGTAAAAGTGAAAGAAAAAGAATCTTCTTGAGCTGGTCATGTTTGACCTTTTACAGCGCCTGTACACAGAGCTTAAAGGAACAAAATAATTACAAAGATATGGAGGAACAGTTCCTTTTGTCAATTTGAAATATTTTAAACGTGCAAAGGGTTATTTGATCAACGCTTTTCGATACTGGCAACTAGTTGAGGTATTTTAAATGATTAGCGCCTATGTGTTCCCTAGCATCTAAGTTTAAAACAAAAAGAATAAATTTATTTTGCATTGTTTGAAGTCTCTTTTTCAAGGTTTTGAGTAAGAGCTGGGTACTAAAAACACCAGCGTAATCAAAGTGGCATTGTATAAGTGCCATTACCAATAGTTTTAAAACATTTAAAATTTTGCCTTTTCTGTAGAAAAACTTTAGTCTGCTGTTTGCCTTAGTATTGACTGATCTGGCAATTGCATCATAAGATAAGAATTGTTCTAAAATAGCACCCAAGTACTTTACAGAGGTAGAATTATTAATATGTTGACCATTACAGATTATATCTAAATCTAAATGTAATCGAGATCTTAATTTAGGTCTAGAAACAAACAGGATTGACCCAGTCTTACCGAGATGAAGAGAAAGTTTATTATCAACTAACCATTCACTAACTACATTCAGGTCTTTAGAAAGACAACTTTCAATTTGGAAAACACTTTTGCCAGAGACTAAAATACCAGAATCATCTGCATACGATTAAAGCTTATTTGATACAGCACCCGGCATGTCACTGACATAAATTGAAAACAAAAGAGGTCCCCGCATTGAGCCTTGAGGCACACCACATGAGATACCTTCTAGAGAAGAGAATGTTCCTGAAACATCAACAAGTTGTTGTCCGTCTGAAAGGTAAGATCTGAACCAGTCAACACTGTATTGGTGTAAACCCATAGCTTTAAGTTTCATAAGTAAGATAATATGATCAATTGTATCAAAAGCTATCTGTAAATCGAGGAGTACCATGCCAACCATATTACCTTTATCCATTTGGATCAAAGTCAGAAATATGAATAAGACAAGTCTCTGTAGAAAAGCCTCGTTTAAACCCGGATTGAAAACTGCATAGAAGTTTATTATCGTTCAAACTTGTTTCAAGCTGATCAAAAATATTTTTTTTCAAATACAGATACTTTAGATAATATGTTAAGAATAGATACTGGCCTGTTATTAGTGAGATCTGATTTATCATTTTTCTTAATCAAAAGAACAACGCGCGCTTGTTTCAAATCGTCTGGAACAGACCCTTGGATTATTGATAAATTAATCAGATTAGTGAGAGGAAAAGCTATAATGTGAGCACCATCACGTACAAATCTAGATGGAATATGAGGGTTGTTATTTAAGTTTGTAGACATTTTTCACAAACGCTTTAGTTATCGTAGCTGCAAGATATAAACAAGTCTGGAAAGGTTGTTCTTTTTGTGATTATTGCATATCAGTACATAAAGCCATTGTAAAGTTATAGGGATTTGAAGAAAGGAACCTAAGCAGACCCGGGCACGGTCGGGCAATAGAGCGACGTCAAAATGAAGTCAAGTGTTATTTACAACAAATTAGAGGTTCACTATTTTTTCAAGGTAACTTCCAGCAAGTTGGATACATTTCTCATGTTGCTTTATCTATTTCTCATATGTGTCTATATACCATATCCAGTTAAGGTTGACACACTATTCTTTGATCTGGTAACTAATTCGTTCACTTAGTCAAACTTAATGAATGCTTGCCTTACAGTTCCAAAACGACCCCATAGTTTGTTCTCTTTTAATTGATGTTTGTCCTTTATTAACGCGTCCAAGCCTTTTGAAAACAAGTGCCAGACAAAAAGTTAATTTTACATTAGTTTTCCAAATCATATTCAAAGTATATTTAGGTGATTGCCTTAATTGAACAAACACTTTTATCAACACTCTTGTTTCGACGTCACCTGTTAACGTCATTTTCGTTGAAAAAATACTAACGGCGATAGATTAAAGTCTTGTAGAAACTAGATGCAACAACAGTGTATTATTTTCAAATTTCAAGGGCATTTCAACATAACATTGTGTTTGTGTCATACGCTTTTGCACTGGATTTTAACATAACATGACCAACTTACGGGAATGGTTTTAAGACGAGACAAAATATGAAAATGGCGTGCCTCGGGCAGCGTTACATGCGTTTCTATGGAAGCATTTTATTACCACTTGCAAATAATATTTTTTTAAAATAAAGTATTTTTGGAACTAGAAGACGTTATTTTATAATAATATACCGTTCGAAACCACATAATTGACGCTACAGAAAAAAGGAGAAAAGTCTACGAACTTAAATAACAACACTCGTACCGTCTTATCCCGTAGCTTTATTTAGACCTAAGTTGCTCAAGTATTTCAAAACACAATTTTCACTTACGATTGAAAATGAAAAATTATTAGGTGTGACACGTTTCAAAAAAAGTAATTAAACACAAACTTCTGGTCATATTTGTTTTTATATATTTGGAAGTGTTTTAACCAGACTTGAAGCTATATTGACAAAAAAGAGTTAAAATATTTGGCAACATATCAAAGCAAGTTTCGTCATCAATATTGAGACTCATACTGCCAGCAAAAGAGAATCCCGTTAGGAAAGCTATTTCAAAGAACCACACAAAGTCTTAGAATCATTCTAATTCTGGTCAATTTTGCTGGAAAATAAGTTTTCTTTGCATTATAAATTAAAGACTGTGTTTTATTTCTATGATTTTTAAAAGCGTTAAAATCAATTTTAGATTTGACTTTCTTAAACAAGTTAAACGCTTTATTCCTCTCATTAATGTATTTTAAAATATCAGAAGTAATCCAAGGTTCTGTTCTCTGTTTCAGATGTATATCTTTAACGGGAGCAATACAAACTTTTACTGTTTTAAAATGCATCCAATCTGATACAGTATCAGAGAGAAGAACTGGACTCCAGTCTGTTTGAAAAAGATATTGCTGAAAATCATCCGTATTATAATTTTTTAAAGATCTAATTTTGATATTGATATGTTTACCAATGAAACGTTTTGTCATTTTTCTTTAGCAAAAAACATGGAATAATTATTTTAACATTTATCAACAACTCCACTGTGAGATATTCTTTCTTTGTCAGATACAAGAATAAGATCAATTGTAGACGATGAAATACTACAAACCCTGGTAAATTCATGGATAAGCTGAGAAAAGTTAAATAATTTTGTAAATGGTTTAAAACTATTTGCAAGAGTACAATAAGATGTACGCGCTACATTTGTGTTAAAATCACTAATGCCTCGCTCACATTTGCTGCGGCTGTCGTACGGCGGCCCCACGGCTAATCATTTCTACGGCGAGTAGCAATTCCCCGGCTGCCGCAGAATTCCTACGGCCGCCGTGTGTTGCGCTCACATTTGCTGCGGCTGCCGCGCGGCGAGGTTTTATTTTAGTGGGGTTAAAAAATATTGGCCAACGTACGGCCGCCGTGCGGCTGCCGTACGGCGACCGGCAGCCGTGGAAGTCCCACCAGATACCTTGCAACCAAAATGCTGCTCCTGCTACACAGCTTGGTTTTGCTACATGTTGACACAACTAATATCAGTCCAGCAACAACTCAAAGGACACATTTGGACAGCATTTAAGAACATCTAAATCCATTTTTAGATAATATTCATGTATTACATATATGATCAAAAGTACAAGTGCTCAATAGGGAAATTGACCATCGAGTTACGGCGGCCGCACGGCTGCCGTACGGCAGCCGTAGAACCACTCTGCAGCGTGTGTTTCTACGGCCGCCGTAGAAATGAAAAAATGTTATAACTCCGCGTTATAATTCTACGGCGACCTCTACGGCCTGTAAGATATTGGGATACGCCGTGCGGCTGCCGTATGGCCGCCGTAGAATCTCTACGGCCGCCGTAAGATTCTCTCGATTTCACGTCTCTGCGGCCGCCGTACGGCCGCCGTAGAGCAAATGTGAGCGCACTATTAGCAGTATAGTTTTAAGTTCATTAAAATGCGAATTTCAACCAGTTCATAAAAGTTCATCTGAGTCGGGGGTCTATATAAGTCTTCGGCAGAAGTTCAATCCCGGATGCTTCAATATCGGGGTGGTAAAGATTGATTCTAGGGTTAAATGTAATATCATTACGTATAAAAATACAAACGCCTACTCCTTGTCGATTTCTATCCTTCAGACGTTTAGAATAATTATTTATATGTTTTTCAGAATATGTCACTGTATCGTCAAGCCATGTTTCAGAAATAAACAAACAAGCGGCATTAGTCTGTGTTTTATCTGTTTGCAAACGCCACTTAGAATGGCCGCATTATGTGAAATGAACGGATATTTTTTTTATTAAAGTTCTATTATGCTATAACTGACAACGATATATATGTTACAGTCAATCTGTGTAATCAATCAGTTCACGAAATGACTTAAGGTTTATGTAAAGTCCCTGTACGAGAATACTAAAATTGGAAAAGTTGTAATATTCAATAACTATACAACATTGGCTATAAATATTTTTTACACAGGATTTATAATTGTCAATGAAAAGGAGCATTCCTAAATTTCAATATATATGGATGTACTTGTGTTGTCAGAAGATCAAAATGTAACGAACAGCGACAGAAAATGACCTCTACAGTACAAAATATCAAATCACTAAATGGCACGTATTTTCAGAAAACTGGAAGAATACATACAAAGAACCCATTGAATTCTGGGTAGTCCTACCCAGAATATCTTAGAAAAATCATAAATAAATCTGTAATTTTCTATTTAAAATATACTCAATTTGATACGAGGGCAGCCATTTACATGTCAAGGCGTTTCAACATTTAAAATCAAGTTAATCCAAATTTTCAAAGCCGATTGACGATTGTTATATACGCGCGGACAGAGAAAAGAGCAAGCAATATGATTAATGGAATGTCACTCAACCGAATCACTGCATTGAGACAATATATCCATTAAATTATATCAATGTCACCGAATTTTGTTATTTATCCAACAACTTGACTTTTGCAATTTATCCGCATGTCCGCTTTTTTTAATATCCATATTTTCAACTTTTATTCCAATACTTTATTGTTGTTTGATACATATGCTTTAAAATATGTGCGTTACACATTAATTTCGACAGCGGATGACTTGCCGCGAAAGTAATTCCAGCCCTGTACAGCTGACCTTTGTTTCAGGAAAATCAAAAGATTGTCCCTTTAAATCATCCTTTTCCCACCCTTTCAAGTATTCCACATCTTTCCGGCTATTGAAATGTTCATTAATATTTCACGTTGCATTGCGATCTTTATTAAACAAATCTTAGATTGTTGTGAAAGTATTCAAGCTCCTGTCGGGTACAGGGGTACATGTACATGTATACTACTAGTATACTGCCCGGATGTTTGTCCTAATTCGACATTGGCTTGCTATGGAATCCTAGTAGTGACACAGCAGACTATTGTGTTGGGCAGAAACACACAATTCCTTTTTGTCCTTACTATTCTTTCACGTATTTTCTGCTTCTGCAATTCACACATACACGCACATTAAAATATTGTAATGGTCCATTAGTATATGCAACTACCACCCTCATAGCCTTACTTCAGTAGTTGTAAGTACTTAGAAACAATGATAAGGACACAGATATTTGCACATTTAGTCAAAAAACAATAACATATCAGTTTTTCTGATGCTCAGTTTGGTTTTCGTTCTAGGGTATACTACGTTTTACAGTTAATTGAATTCATGGATGAATTGTATTTATTTAATTCAACAGTTGTTGTTAATTCATGTCTTTCAATGTGCATAATATTGTTTAAAACTTAATATCTAGCAATTTTTCCAGAAATATTGCACGAAGTTTTTAAAGGTTTAAGAGACTTGATTTGTATTAAATTTAACATGCATGTATTGTTTCAATAATGTCGTTTGTAATTATTAAGATACACCAATCATTACGATTGAATAAATAAAGCTAAAGTCAATGTAGTCATGTCGTGAAATGACTGAAGATGTTTTTTAGTCATTTCACGAAATCATTTCGAAAAGCATTTCATGTAGATGTATACTTATACGGTTATGGCAGTATAGGCAAAACTTAGAATCAGAGCCTAGGGTGACAATATTGCTTGGTCTGTACAATGTTGCAATGTAATAATGCTGGTTGTTTCATGACACGGCTCAATTAATAATCTTCCTGCACGCAATGTCGTTGTCGTCTGTAAACTCTGTCGTCTGCAACACTTTTCTGAGTTGATCAAAATTAATCTGCACTTCCTTTCAGAAAATAGCTTCAGAGTAACAAACACCTTGGACTCAAATGAGTCGTCTAGTTACTGAGCGATTCATCTTGATCCAAGCTGTTTTCAACAGTCATCACAATAATGCGCCGGCAGCGCACAATAAGTATGACTTTTATTGGATTTTTAAAGTGAAACGATTGCAAGTTCTTTATAGCTTTCGAAAATTGCAACATATATATCCCGACTTTGTTCAAATTTATAATATTGCTTCAAACTTCGTATTTTGCTATTATTCGATTGTTCATATTATTTTTTTTGTGAATGATTATTTTACACTATTTTTAATAATACAGTCACTTGACAATGTTGTTATTTTCAGAACAAAACAAATTTCTTTTTACAAAAGTATTGAACGTCTTATCATATAATACTTCAGAGAGCTTCCTTCCTTGCCGTGGTTTTAGGGCTAAATTGTCAGGGATAATCTGTTTATTTGACAAGAACTAAAAGGAATTCAAGTCGATGGTGTTGCTCCCATAGCCTACTTTACAGCGATTGGGACTATCCCAAATCATCTTCCTGAAATCATCTCTCATCATCATCGCATCATCCTTCAGCGGCGCTATATAACCTAACCCGACTCATCCACCCGCAGGTAAATAAGCGATTTGGACTCTGTAACTAGCCGCAGGGAAAACGTGTACAGAAGAGAAGACGTTATTCCTTCCCAATAAACGCATGTTATGATTAAGCTTGTATTTCAAATGCAACATTTTTTAGCAAGATCAGACACCGCGAATCCCGGCGTCTGATCAGGTTCAAAACTGCTTCGAACTCAGATTAAAATAAAAAGAATATATATGTTACAGTCAATCTGTGTAATCAGCCATTTCACGAAATGACTAGTCAATCTGTGAAATGACTTTTTATTCCCCCGATATCTGTAGATGCGGAGGCATATAGTGATCGTCCTATCATTCCGTCCGTCCGTCCGTCTGTTTGTCTGTCCGTCTGTCCTTCCCTTCGTAACAAGGTTAAGTAGATTTTAACGTTTCATCCAATATCAACACCGCTTACTCAAATCCTTGGATACTTATACAATTGTTGCCTTGGATCATTCCCTATACACCAATTTCACCCAACCTTTATTTTGACCTTGACATTGACCTAACTTGGACTTAGAATTTTATTTTACCGTTTCGTCCACCATCAACACTACTGACTACAATGCTTTGATACGTATACATGTGTTACCTTGGATCACTACCAATCCACCTTTATTTCCCAACCTTGATTTTGACCCTGCCATTGACCTTATTTAGACTTAAAATATCTTAAATAGACTATTTCTTTGATAACAAAATTTTACCATTTCGTCTAGCATCAACACTACTTACTACAATGCTTCAAAACTTATACAGTTATTGCCTTGGACCATTACGAACTAACCCATATTACCCAAGCTCTGTTTGACCTTGACCTGAATATATATCAAGGATGCCTTCAGTGGCAAAAGTCTTTATTGAACGCACATTCTTGTTCACATCGTCCTTTAAAATAATAATATGATGATGTACAATGACATTTTTAAAATGTCAAAGAGTGTATGCACAAACCATTACAATCTCACTACAGTATCACTCAATTTGTTAAGTTTATTTTTAAACATAAACAGGCATGTGCATTACAAGAACTTTTACATTCTTTCGTATTGACTCGTCATTTCACAAATTGACTGAAATAAAATGTTAAATAAATGTGGTGTTGTGTTCATGAAATCGTTGAAATTGTCATTATAAATCATCATAAATTGTATTATTTAAGGACTATGTGAAACATCTTTCCAGAGATTGATTAGTCATTTTGTGAAATGACTGATTACACAAATTGACTGTAATATGATATACATGGTTATGCAGTGTAACTTACTTATAACGAAGTCTTTGGGATCGTCTGATTTTGTTCGTTTTACCCGAACATCCTTATATCAGGTTCATTTATAAACGGTAAATAGAGAGGGGAATAAAATTTGCTTTCAAATTATTAAATCAAATATGGCGTAACGTCCAATTTTGTTATGAATGAGCTTCACTGTATACTGTTTAAGTCTTTCACTGACAAAGGCGCCAAACGGCGACTTTGCAAACAGTATGTATCATAATCAAACGCAGCATACCACGGCGTCTGATCATAATTCAAACTGTTTGACACTTTTATGAGTATTTCTTTCGTCAAAAAGCCCTAAATCTGACTTGAAAAATATTGCAGACGACAATTTCAATGTAGACAATCCTTTCGCTGTGAAAGTGTTAATCTGAATACGAGTTTGTGTCCGCAATATGTCATGCAAGATATAAATGTTATTAACTATTTTTCCACTGTAATTTATTTGTTGACTCTTATAGGCTTCGAGCCCGGCCTGTACTGAATTGGAGGTGGTGATGATGGACTGGCTGGGAAAGTTACTGGATCTTCCGGCACAGTTCTTGTCCTGTTCTGGTGGCACTGGTGGTGGAGTTATACAGGTAAGTTAACCCTTTCGCTGCCATTATGACGTCACAACCCGTCTAGCACAGTTCTTGTCTTGTTCCGGTGGCACTGGCGGTGGAGTGATACAGGTAAGTTAACCCTTTCGCTGCCATTATGACGTCATAACCCGTCTAGCACAGTTCTTGTCTTGTTCCGGTGGCACTGGCGGTGGAGTTATACAGGTAAGTTAACCCTTTCGCTGCCATTATGACGTCATAACCAGTCTAGCACAGTTCTTGTCTTGTTCCGGTGGCACTGGCGGTGGAGTTATACAGGTAAGTTAACCCTTTCGCTGCCATTATGACGTCATAATCCGTCTAGCACAGTTCTTGTCTTGTTCCGGTGGCACTGGTGGTGGAGTTATACAGGTAAGTTAACCCTTTCGCTGCAATCATGACGTCACAACCCGTCTAGCCCAGTTCTGGTCTTGTTCCGGTGGCACTGGTGGTGGAGTTATACAGGTAAGTTAACCCTTTCGCTGCAATCATGACGTCACAACCCGTCAAGCCCAGTTCTGGTCTTGTTCCGGTGGCACTGGCGGTGGAGTTTTACAGGTAAGTTAACCCTTTCGCTGCCATTATGACGTCATAACCAGTCTAGCACAGTTACAGGCGGTGGAGTTTTACAGGTAAGTTAACCCTTTCGCCGCCATTATGACGTCACAACCCGTCTGGCAAAGTTCTTGTCTTGTTCCGGTGGCACTGGCGGTGGAGTTTTACAGGTAAGTTAACCCTTTCGCTGCCATTATGACGTCATAACCCGTCTAGCACAGTTCTTGTCTTGTTCCGGTGGCACTGGCGGTGGAGTTATACAGGTAAGTTAACCCTTTCGCTACCATTATGACGTCATAACCCGTCTAGCACAGTTCTTGTCTTGTTCCGGTGGCACTGGCGGTGGAGTTATACAGGTAAGTTAACCCTTTCGCTGCCATTATGACGTCACAACCAGTCTAGCCCAGTTCTGGTCTTGTTCCGGTGGCACTGGCGGTGGAGTTATACAGATAAGTTAACCCTCTCGCTGCAATCATGACGTCACAACCCGTCTAGCCCAGTTCTGGTCTTGTTCCGGTGGCACTGGCGGTGGAGTTATACAGGTAAGTTAACCCTTTCGCTGCCATCATGACGTCACAACCCGTCTAGCCAGTTCTCGTTTTGTTCCGGTTGCACTGGCGGTGGAGTTATACAGGTAAAGAAACCATTTCGATGCCATTATGACGTTATAACCCGTCTAGCACAGTAACTTATCTCATTTTTCGCTTTTATACATAAATTTGAATTTTATGCGTTTTTAATTATAAGAAACAGTGTCAAACAATTTGAATTCTGATCAGACGCCAAAGTGTTTCCATATGTTAGTGTAATAGAGTCTGGCAGCGAATGGGTTAATCTAAATACAAGTTTGTGCCCGCAATTTGACATAAATATGTTGCTTACGTAGCAAACGACGTTTCATTTTAAATTGTAAAGATGAAGTTTGTTTAGTAATTGAATTACAAACGTACGGTGAAATTGTAATGGCCCTGTTGAAATATTCTTTAGTTTAAAACCAAGCTTATGACATATTGCATATCATATAGATAACTATGTTTATTGTCAGGAAAATAAATTCATGACATATGTACATGTGGGTCTGAAAACTGGAATATAAAAACATTTTATCATGCATTGAAATCTATCAAGTTTGTTGAAGACAACTATTTGCGTCAAGCAGTTAATGACTACTCAGTGGTTATAATGTCTCATCCGAGCCCACTCGGTTGTCACAATATTCTCAAAACATGCTTAAATTTTATGAATTTTAATGTATATGGTCAATCGTGTATTAAACCCTTTCACTGCCCAACCCTCAGGTACAAGTTATGTGCAAACAGTTTGAATGAATTCTGATCAGACAACACGTAACGCGTTACATGGTCAGGATTTAAACAGTTTGACAATAATTTCAATATTTCTTAAGTCAAAATATGTTATGTTAATTTGAGAAGTAGATATAAAGGAAGACGACAATTGTTTAAAATGTTTGACGCAATAGCAGTGAATCGGCAAAGCGACCTGAATAGAAAAGACACATCGAAAGGCGTAATGGCAGTGAATTGGTTAACCCTTTGAACCCTAGTCCCGCATATAGGCGTCTTTTCAAACAGTGTACATGTGAATAGTACACTTGTCCTGTGCAAACAGTGAAGGCCCAGATCAGAGGGCTCCGAAAGGAGCCCTCTGATCAGGGTCTTCACTGTTTGTCAGTAATGCCAAAATTGACAAAAACAACTCTTAAAAGCAAGAAATGGACTAGACAAAAATCGAAACTGGAATTGTCCATTTAAAGTTTCAGGGAGGAAAGAGTTAAGCGACCGCGAAAGAGAAGACCCATCGAAAGTCGTCATGTAGTAGCGCCATACAAGATTAAAATTGTGTTTCTTATTTTGTTACAGGGCACTGCATGCGAGGCTACATTGGTGGCGCTTTTGTCGGCCCGCGCACGTGAAATCCACAAATACAAACAAGAACATCCGGGTACTGAGGAGGGAGTTATCATTTCCAAATTTATTGCATATACCTCTGACCAGGTAAGTTAAATGTTTAGCCAAATTTATTTTCTCAAAAGCATTTTTTGCTGACAGTATTTCTGTTCATTTACAATATAAATAAACGTAGTCTAGATCTACATGTATTTGTATTGTTCAAAGATTATGATATTTCAATAAAGATTTGTAAATGTAACATTTATCTAAATTGTCCATTTCTTTACAGAAATAATTATGCTGAATATGTAACAGCGCATCAAGTGATACAATTTAAAACAAAACATAACTGCCGTCATATTTATAGTCCCTCTGTTCATTTTGTTTCCCGGCATTCGACTCGTGTGAGCATGGAGCATCGTGCAAGATAGCGTTGGTTAGAAAATGATCCAAATGTTGTTCTTGATAATAACACACAAAGTGTGTAGTGTTTACTTTTATCTCAAGAAGAAGTACATATGAGCCATGCCATGACAACACCTGTCTTATTGCATTGCAACATAGTACTGGCCAAGCACCGTTTTCATACAAGGCTCTGTATATGAATTTGTTCTACACTAACAAATACCATATTTAATATAGCTATATAAAATGCTTTAGATTTATATTTGTACCAAACAGTGAAGATCAAAACCAGCCGCCGCGTCTTCGACTGTTTGCAATGCAATAAGGCAGGATTACTCATGGAACGGCTCATACATTTCATGCAATATTTCAGGCACATTCATCAGTAGAGAGAGCGGGTTTGATAGCCTGTGTCAAGATGAGATCTCTGGAGACTGACCATGATGCTGCACTTCAGGGAGAAACACTACAACAGGCGATCCAGAAAGACAGAGCCAATGGACTTATACCTGTATTTGTAAGAAATACATGTTTACAGAGGATACTTTTTTTCAGTCTAAGATAGAAATTTAATCCATTTAGTGAACAATGACGTTAGTGATTTATTGATTTGACGTAATCGGAATTACGTCGTTACTTCCGATCCTTGGTTCGTGTTATTCCGTGTCGTGGTTCGCGACAAATCGGGCTGCCGAAATGAAACGATAGGACACGATAGACTACGATTCTTTGGGAGCCCTACGTGGAAAATCAATTAAAGAAGCATGCGTGACGATAATCCCACTGCTTGAAACAGTGAAAATATCAAGTGATAATCCACTGCTATTTCCTAGTAATCCATCGAAAAGCATTAACTAAATAGTATAATATATAAAGCGTGTGTTAATTGGACTCATATATAAGTATAAGATACTGCTTAATGCGGGACAAAGGGCTCATATAAAATGTACTGCTTACTGCGGGATCAAAGTAGTGCATGAAGTTCTTATTGGGGGTTTCTGCATCCTTTCGTCCTGCATTCAGCAATAACTTATACTTGAAGATCCCCATGTCTTAGCAATGAGTTGCAGGTTAACATAGGTTTTACCATGAACGTGGATTGAGAAGAAATATGTAGTAGAGAGTATATATCAACATTCGGCCAATGGAATCTTTCAAAAACAAAACCCGCTTGTCTTAGCGACACAGCATAGGTAGACAGCCACGATGTAGTTGTCAGTTAGATCAGTATTCAAGGTTATAAAGTGTTTTAGTTCAGACTAAAGTTGTTCTCAAGCATTTGATTGGTCATATTTGAGCCAAGGCTCAAATATGACCAATCAAATGCTTGAGAACGATCTTAGACTCAACTCCAACTCTGTGTTACCATTGACCCAGTATTGTCAAGGTCTAAAGATGAAATATTAAAATAGAGTAAGTAGTATATGTTTATGGTCTCACTTCCCAACAGAATATTCTTTTAAAACAAAAACAAAACCTAAACCAGTGCCTACAATAATTCAGTAGCAGTGACAAACACTATATCTGATCAAGATTATTTTGCAGGTTTATTAATAACATACATGTACAACGTTATGAAAGTAATTCCAAGGCATTAAACAAATGTATGATAAACCTAAATGCAAAAACATCTATATACATATTTATAAATTAAAATGATGAACCTGCACTTTTTTAAAATATTGATATTTCCAGAAAATATGTCATGAAATACTTTTGTTTGCCAAATGTCTTATAGTCTATGTATAGTTTACTTGAATATACAGAAACTTTTGAGTTATATCATTTGATAAAGAAAATATTCCTGTTTATTAAAAAAGGAGCTTTTCTCGACAAAAGGTCCTGTCAGAAAAAACGACACTGTAATGTTATTTTATTTTAACGTTTTTTCACTCTCCATATGGTATATTTAATTTAATCAATGTTTCAAAGAATTCTGACACAGAATAAGCTGACCCGCGAACCACCTTAAATAGGCATTGAAATGTATAAGAAAACTAAGATAGAGTTACAGTTGAGCATACTTTATTATTTCCCAATACACTCGTTATGGTGCCAAATAACGTATGTCCATTGCAAACAATTTGAAGCCAAATCAGATGCCGAGTAACTTGGCGTCTGACAAGGCTCCAAACTGTTTACAAGTCAGATTGAAACGAATCATCAACTTTTTACAAACGTCAGTTTCAATTTTGTGTTGCGTTACGTTCAGTTTCTTTAAACGGGAAAGGATAATATCTCTACATGTGATATAAAATTGTGTGTGAAATATGAATGCCTGGATTAAAGATGGCAGCATAAGTATTTGGAAACACTCTGTGGAAACAGACAATCAAGCTTGTTTGCTTTATATTTTCAGTTATGTGCCACTTTAGGAACAACGCCTTCATGTGCCTTTGACAATATTCTGGATCTCGGTAAAGTCTGTAAGTATTTGCGTTATCCCCAACGTGTTCCGTTGGCGGTTTGCATTGGCACATTATCTCTGTTAGCCAAACATAAACCGTTTAATTAACCACTGTCTCCTTAAGACCCCTATACTGTTACTACTCATAAGAATCGCCTGGAAGAGACACTTCTTATGATTAGTAAATACAGGTTTTATTCAGAAAACAATACATTAGTATTTTATATCAGGAACCCTTTTTGCGGGAGAATTTAGTTCTATGCTATTACAAGTAATGTATATTGGTATATTGCTTGGAAAGCTATTGGACTGTGTCCATTGAATACTTAATTGAATGATGCAAATTCCTTTCCCTAGGGACTCCGATTGCCGCTTTTAATTAATCCTCGTATGAAATGCCCTTCCATGTTTCCAGCATGTAAAGTCACCTGTTCTGCTCAAAAGACACAAAGAAAGTCTTACCTGCATCCTGACAAGTGGATGACTAACTCTTACACTTCCAAGTTTTATTCTCTGCTTTAACCATCTTACCTAAAAAATATCGCCTGAATAGGTAGTGTCGTCTGCAATATTATTATGGAACCTTCTGCTTTACCTATAGTGTGTTTTAAGCAGCCACTTGTCTTAACTGGAACTAAGCAATGGAAGTCGATAATATTCAATTACAGGTGAAAAGGAGGGCCTCTGGATGCATATAGATGCCGCTTATGCCGGGAGCTCATTTATCTGTCCTGAATATCGTCATCTGCTAAATGGAGTGGAGGTAGGCTGTGTTTTAATGATTTGATTGTCTATTGAACATATAACTAATTGCGTCTTTTGACGCCTTAAATTTATTCCCCCACTAAAGGAAGCGTTTTATACTAGTATTGTTATAAATACATATGCACAATAAGACGCATTTTCTCTATTATAGCATACAGTTTTAGCTTGAAGGAGGCTGGAAGTAACGTTTAAACCGGTATAGCTGAGACTTTGAAATCTTACACATATCCTAATTTCTTGTTTTGCAGTATGCAGAATCTTTCAACTTTAACCCGCACAAATGGCTAAATGTGACATTTGACTGTTCTGCAATGTGGTAAGTAGAAAGGCCCTGAAATAAAGTTTTAACTCTTACTTCCGTTTCGAAAATTGACCAAGATCGATTGCTACACGGCTTCTGGTCTGTATTCAAGCTGTTTGTAAATGTAAGTCATTCCCCCTTATAACAGTTACCTCCGAACAACACCAACTATCTTTGTCTCACATTGGATGTTGTTGTAGAGAGGGAGCACTGTACATAGAAGTAGGTAGACATTTTTCTTGCACTACAAACACAGTTGTGCTGAACCAATAGATGGCCACATCCGGTTACAAACTCATCTTACTAAACTAAGTATTTCAACTGACGTCAGATCCGGTTCCAAACTCTCTCCTCGTTAATATTTTTTTAACATATGTTAAAAAAATGTTATAAAGCCATTTCAGTTCCACTAGCTGTGTTATTTAATAGATCTATACAGGAAGGACTTTTTCCAGAACCTTGGAAAATTGCCCAATGTTACCAATTTTTAAAAAAGGGTACAAATCAACACACTCTTATTATAGGCCTGTATCAACATAAGCTGATGTTAAAAACCTTTAGAAATAATAGTTTTAAATACATGTAAAACTTCCTTCTAGACAATAATTTACTATACAAACACCAGTCTGGGTTTTTACACTGTCCCACAGTACATACGTGATATAATTCCCCAAGTAGTGGGTGAAAGGTCAAACTATTCTTTAAGAAATCGAGATAACTTTGAAATGCTACCTAACAGAACTTCTGATTTTCAAAACTCATGTATTCCATATTCTGTAGTGCTCTGGAACTCTCTGGATTCTGATCTCAGGCATTTCCCTATCATTTCTACTTTTAAAAGTAATATAGTCTCTAGATCAAAGCCAGGGAGAGTTCCAGAGTACTACATAGTTGGAAATAGACACATATCGGTATTGCATGCAATATTAAGGAACCATTGTAGTAATTTGAATGAACACCTTTTTAGCTCACCTGGGACGAAGTGCCAAGGTGAGCTTTTAGGATCGCTGGATGTCCGTCGTCCGTCCGTCTGTTCACAATTGTTCGTTAACACTCTAGCGGCTACAAATTTCATTCAATATTCATGAAACTTGATGACAATGTTCGTCTAGATGAAATCTAGGTCAAGTTCGAATGTGGGTTATGTGGGGTCAAAAACTAGGTCACTAGGTCAAATCATAGAAAAATCTTGTTAACACTCTAGAGGCTACAAATCTCATTTGATCTTCATGAAACTTGATCAAAATGTGTGCCTAATTGATATCTAGGTCAAGTTTGAATGTGTGTCATGTCCGGTCAAAAACTAGGTCACTAGGTAAAATCTTAGAAAAATATTGTTAAAACTCTAGAGGCTACAAATCTCATTGTATCTTAATGAATCTTGGTCAGAATGTTTGTCTCATTGATATCTAGGTCAAATTCGAATATGGGTCATGTCCGGTCAAAAACTAGGTCACTGGGTCAAATCATAGAATCCCCTTTTTAACACTCTAGAGGGTTCAAATTTCATCCGATCGTCATACAACTTTTTCAGAATGTTTGCCTAATTGATATCTAGATTAAGATTGAATGTGGGTTATGTCCGGTCAAAAACTAGGCCACTAGGTCAAATCATAGAAAAACCTATCTTAATGAAACTTGGTCAGAATGTTTGTCTCATTGATATCTAGTTCAAATTCGAATATGGGTCATGTCCGGTCAAAAACTAGGCCACTAGGTCAAATCATAGAGGCTACAAATCTCATTGTATTTTAATGCAACATGGTCAGACTTTTTTGCCTAATTGGTATCTAGGTCAAGTCTGAATATGGGTCATGTTGGGTAAAAAACTAGGTCACTAGGTCAAATCAAAGAAAAACAGTGTTAACCCTCTAGAGGCTACAAATCTCATTAGATCTGAATCAAATATTGGCAGAATGTTTGCCTGCATCAAATCTAGGTCAAAAGCAAATATGTATTGTATCTGGTCAAAAACTAGGTCACTAGTTCAAATCATAGAATTTTTTTGTTAACACTCTAAAGGTTGATTGTTGGCCATGTCCAGTCGTAATCTAGGTCACTATAGGTCAAAGTTGTACATGGTGTACCAGGGGAGTGATTTAGGGCCATGGTGGCCCTTGTTCTAATTCACTTGCAAATGGACCCGTACTGTTCTTCTGAAAATGTTTCTAAAGATGTAGACCATTACTTTTTTAGCTCGCCTGTTCGTAGAACAGCAGAGCTAATGTCATACCCCCGGTGTGAGTGAGCGTGAGGTTCATTTGGGGATAAACATTGATGTTATGATGTTGGAGTTTAAAAATAATTTTAATTTATGTCAATTTTCAACATGTTTTGGACTTAGGTTTTTTGACTACAAATTACCAGGTTAAAGTTTTTTGGACGGGTTGTTTTAAAGTTTAATACTTGTGCTAGGGTTATGAAATTTTGTATGGAGGTTCATTTGGTGTTAAACATTGATGTTATGATGTTGGAATTTAAAAATAATTTTAAAATATGTCAATTTTCGACATGTTTTGGACTTAGGTTTTTCGACTACAAATCACTGGGTTAAAGTTTTTTGGACGGGTTGTTTTAAAGTTTAATACTTGTGCAAGGGTGCTGAAATTTTGTATGGAGGTTCATTAGGGGTCAAATATTGATGTTATGAAGTTGGAATTTAAAAATGATTTTAATTTATGTCAATATTTGACATGTTTTGGACTTATGTTTTTCGACTACAAATCACAAGGTTAAAGTTTTTTGGACGGGTTGTTTTAAAGCTTAATATTTGTGCTAGGGTTATAAAATTTTGTATGGAGGTTCATTTGGGGATAAACATTGATGTTATGCTGTTGGATTTTAAAAACAATTATAATTTATGTCAATTTTCAACATGTTTTGGACTTAGGTTTTTTGACTACAAATTACCAGGTTAAAGTTTTTTGGACGGGTTGTTTTAAAGTTTAATACTTGTGCTAGGGTTATGACATTGTGTATGGAGGTTCATTTGGTGTTAAACATTGATGTTATGATGTTGGAATTTAAAAATAATTTTAAAATATGTCAATTTTTCGACATGTTTTGGACTTAGGTTTTTCGACTACAAATCACCAGGTTAAAGTTTTTTGGACGGGTTGTTTTAAAGTTTAATACTTGTGCAAGGGTGCTGAAATTTTGTATTGTGGTTCATTAGGGGTCAAAAATTGATGTTATGAAGTTGGAATTTAAAAATGATTTTAATTTATGTCAATATTTGACATGTTTTGGACTTATGTTTTTCGACTACAAATCACAAGGTTAAAGTATTTTGGACGGGTTGTTTTAAAGCTTAATATTTGTGCTAGGGTGCTGAAATTTTGTATGGAGGTTCATTAGGGGTCAAACATTGATGTTTTGAAGTTGAAATTTAAATATGATTTTAATATTTGTCAATTTTTGACATGTTCTGGACCTATTTTATTTGACTACAAATCACCAGGTTAAATGTTACACGAGTTCTTTTAAAGTTTAATATAACTAGATTTAGACTCAACATTAATTTAATAATCTTGCTAAACTGAAAATTGATTTGCTTTCGATACAAGTTGTTTTTTTTAGACTTAAACTTTAAACAGGCGAGCATCAGGTGGCTTTGACACCCAATTCTGGTTAAATGTCCCAAATATATAGATTTTCGATATACCCCTTTTCAGACTACAAGACCTTTCCATCAAATTAATAACAATATTCTTCTTGGTGGAAGTAATATTCTAACTTTAGTACAAAACTCTCTGATTTTCTCAGCTGTCCAAACTTTTATAAAAGAAACCAAACGTTTTTAGACCTTGACATTTTCCCCTTTTTCCTTACTAATCTTTTTTATCCATGTCCTAGTATGCCTTTAACAAGAATCAAAGTATAAGCTTGTACATGTATCATTATATCTATCTTTCGCCAAACCCAATATCGGTTAGACCTCTCTATTGCGACCACTTAATTATTGTATTAATATAATTTGTGTTTAGGGCGGCTGACTGCTTAGAGCGGGGTGAAAGTATAACGGAGGACTATTGTGGGGATTTTTCTTTTTTGCTTTCGCCTTTCTTGGGCTGTCACCTGTCTCTTAAACCATATCTTATACAATCAAGTAGCCTTCTCTTTAATGGTCTTAACGGAGAGGTCGCACTGTATGCAGTTTGAGGGTGACAATTGTGTAATTTTGTAAATTAGTCTCACAATGGTCAATAAGGTACATCTCTCTCTCTCTCTCTCTCTGTGAATCTTTCTCTCTCTGTGGCTAACTTACGTCCACTCTAATTACATAATTTGTATTTGTGTGTAATTGTAGGGTAATGGCCGACCCTAAGTTGGTTTAACTTGTGGTGCAACCCAATTTCATGTATATAATTGGAAAAAAATATGTTTAAACTAAAACAAAATAGTAACTATATCAACGAACTTACCCACGCAAATTTGTTTAGTCAAATACTAAATCTACAAACCATTCACCCTGAAACGTCTAACTGACAACTCCATTTTCAAATAATGCCTATTCCATTTGCGACAAATCAATATTGTATTCTATCATGTACATGTATTTCGAAATGCCCTGATTAGTATAAGACCCTCCTGATCCTAGTCTATATTGTTTACATAGGACAAGTGTACTCTTTACATGTGTGCTGTTTGTAAATAATGAGTGTAGTCCTCACTGGGTATTCCACAGGATTAAAGATAGTACATTGGTCAGTGAGGCATTCAATGTGGATCTACTTATATTGAAACATGAAAATGAGGGGAAAATGCCGGACTTTAGGGTAAGAAATTGCTAATGCACATACAAAAATGTGGAACATGTTATAGATAGTGTTTGCCTAGACCATTGCAACTGCTCTACTGCAAACAATTCATCTAATTAATTCTTTCGCTGCCAAATTAATCGTTAGGTTTTTACCCATTCCTCGTTTCATTGTCGTCTGCTTCAATTTTGTTGTTTGCATGATCGTTTTAAAGTAAGGTTCAATGTAGTATGACGCAAAACATATCGATACGAGTGTCAACAAGTTTGGATCCTGATCAGACGCCGCGTTACGCGGCGTCTGTAAAGGGTCAAAACTGTTTTGCAAAATGCGCTTATGACGTCATTGAGAGTGAGCGGATTTAAAGTATGTATTGATTATCAACTGTTAGATCAACTAATTCCTGGTTGACACAATGCCCTTTTCAATGTGGCAAACTATGGTTGGCATTGGGACCGCACATTTATATCTAAAGTACACAAATGTTTGAGAATACCTTAAGAATACAACCTGTATACTCTATTATTTTAAATCCCATTTGCATAGGTGACATTTGGTAAATTACTTTCAAAAGGAAACATTTATGAATTTCAGCATTGGCATATACCTCTTGCACGTCGATTTCGTTCCTTAAAGGTGTGGTTTGTTCTAAGATTGTATGGACAAAAGAAACTTCAGGAGTGTATAAGAAAGGTAATATTTTATTTGGTTAAGATGTTTAAAGCTATTTATTGTATATGCTTTCTTTTGTTATAGAGTTTTTCCGCGTGTATGTGTTCAGTTAGATACAAGATTCTGTGTCTTACTCCTTGTATTTTACTGTTTGTATTTTACTCCATACTCGTTTTCGATTAAGCGTGACGTCATGTATACACTCCACGTACAAGTTTTGCGTTATTCTTTGGGGCATAAATAATTCTTGTTCTGCTTCAATTTCGAAATGTTTCTGGATATAAATTGATATAAACAATTATTCTTAGTCGTTGCTAGTGTATATTGAAGGCATATAAAAACATATCACCATTTAACGATGCGAACCTGGCGTTGAATTCAGCAACCAATCAGAATCTCGTAAATGCGCTCATCGGATCGGCTATATCTGCCAACAACGTCTCGACCTAAATGCATCGCACTGCCAACTGGTAATGTGTGAATATTGTTAAGATTGCATAGCCAGAAGTATCAGAAAGGCATAACTCTATTTTGTTAAAAGGTTTTAGGCTATATATATTTAAGATTGCTTGGGCAGGAGAAAGTCCGGAAGTATATAAAAGAGATAACTGTATTTGGTTCTAAAAAGGTTTTAGGGTATATAATTATTGTTAAGATTGCTTGGGCAGAAGAAACTTCAGGAGTGTATCAGAAAGGTATTACTCTTTTTGGTTAAAATGTATTAGGGTACCGGTATATATTGCTAAGATTGCGTGGGCAGAAGAAACTTCAGGAGTGCATCAGAAAAGTATTACTCTTTTTGGTTAAAATGTATTAGGGTATATATTGTTAAGATTGCTTGGGCAGAAGAAACTTAAGGAGTGCATCAGAAAAGTATTACTCTATTTGGTTAAAATGTATTAGGGTACCGGTATATATTGCTAAGATTGCGTGGGCAGAAGAAACTTCATGAGTGCATCAGAAAAGTATTACTCTTTAAGGTTAAAATGTATTAGGGTATATATATTGCTAAGATTGTGTGGTCAGAAGAAACTTAAGGAGTGCATCAGAAAAGTATTACTCTTTAAGGTTAAAATGTATTAGGGTATATATTGTTAAGATAGCTTGGGCAGAAGAAACCTCAGGAGTGTAGCAGAAAAGTATTACTCTATTTGGTTAAAATGTATAAGGGTTTATATTGCTAAGATTGCGTGGGCAGAAGAAACTTAAGGAGTGCATCAGAAAAGTATTACTCTATTTGGTTAAAATATATTAGGGTATATGTTGTTAAGATAGCTTGGGCAGAAGAAACCTCAGGAGTGTAGCAGAAAAGTATTACTCTATTTGGTTAAAATATATTAGGGTATATGTTGCTAAGATTGCGTGGGCAGAAGAAACTTAAGGAGTGCATCAGAGAAGTATTACTCTATTTGGTTAAAAGGTATTAGGGTATATATTAATAAGATTGCTTGGGCAGAAGAAACCTCAGGAGTGCATCAGAAAAGTATTACACTTTTTGGTTAAAAGGTATTAGGGTTTAAACGGAATATCACCACATTGTGTGATCCGGAACTTGTATCAGTTCGAGTCGGTTGTGTAATCCAGATCTCACGAGAGGCGTAGCGCATATAGATAGATAGATTTATTTCGGTAAAAAGTGTACATAACATGGCAAAGCATAATTAAAGCAAAACATACAAGAACCATGTAATGCGCACTAGAAACCAAGGATATCAAAACCAAGGATATCATATACGTAGATCTAGGCCCCTATATGTTAAAGATTCTACGTTCATATGCAATCTTCAACTATTTATGGAAGTCATGTGACTACCAATAAATTAAGTCATTCCTTTTTTATATTGTATTACTTTGTTCTCGATTGAATCCGTTATTTTGCAAATAGTGGTCATTTAAGCGTTATAGAGTATGAGTTGAACTGTTTTAAGCTTTATCCTTTGGAGGAAAACATTAGTAAAAATGGATGTTGTGGGTGTTTTACGCTTAAAATGGAAATGAGCTGTGCATAGTTAATCAACGCTTAGTTTCAAATATTTTTTTAAAAAAAGCATCGGAACCTGGACTTCCGAAATGTCACGCGCAACGCTTCTTTATATAAATAAATCGTGTACAACTTGTGTGCATAAAAGCAGTGACGTCAACATTACGTAGCATATATGCCATCTGATACGGACCATCTGATACGGAAAAAGATTGTTGGGCCTGTATTCGCTTGTTTTTAGAACAGGTATATAATAAATATTTTTAAGATTGCTTGGGCAGAAGAAATTTCAGGTGTGTATCAGAAAGGTATAAATGTATTTGTTGAAAATATATTAGGCTATAATTATATGGTCAAGAGAAACTTTAGAGGTGTATCAGATTGGTATGCATTGAAGTTTCAAAGGTAAATGAGTTATGCTGGGTTTCATATTTCACATCTTATTTGATTTGTCGTAATAGCATTATGTTACTGAAAATGTTTAAGAGTTTGATGTTGTTGTTGTTGTTTCTGCTGTTTATAGTCCCGCATAAGCTTTTTCAGATGCGTCAACCCATTGTCTCAGGATTGGGACAATGGTCAGCATCATGCCTATTGTTGAATGTTTGAATTGCCTGTCTAGGCCTTAAATCCCTTCACTGCCATGACGTCATCAATTACAAAGAATTATCGTCTGCTTTTATTTCTCAAATTCAAAATTTAGGTATTTTGGCTTAAGAAATATTGAAATTAGTGTCACACGATTTGAATCCTTATCAGACGCCGCATTAGACAGCGTCCGATTAGGATCCATACTGTTTGCAAATAACTATTAAACTCGGGGTAAGGCAGTGAATTGGTTAACTATCCATTGATCTCTACAGGACATTCGACTGGCCAAAGAATTTGAGGGGCTTGTTAGTGTGGACCAAAGATTTGAGATAATTGGCAAAGTAACGATGGGTCTTGTTTGTTTCCGTGTAAAGGTAAGCTTATTTAGCCCACCCTGTAAAATTGCCATTTTAGTTATGCCATGAGAACCATATTTATAGCACTGACAATTATATAGACCAAGCACCATCGTCACATAATTTTCAAAGACCAATACCTACTTTTTAAGACACAACAGTACAGAACTATATATCAATAAAATATACTAAAATATTTGTAAAAAAATGTCTTATTAATGTTACGAGTAGGCTAATATGATTTAATTGCATATAAAAATATTCGTATACGTAGTTTTGCAACCAACATATATATTTACATTTCGCAATTATTAGTTGTTAAGTTCACAATTTCGTATTCATTGAAAAAGCAACATATAATTTGATTAAACAAGAGGGCCAGACTGGCCATTAATAGCTCACCTGTACATGGTGACACAAGGATGGGTCAAGTGATATCAGAAAAGAAGATTTGTGAAACTTTGACCCACGGGCGGGGTCACTTTTGACCCCAGGGACATAATATGATTACTCATTTAGTAAATGAGGGGCCTCCGTGGTCTAGTGGTATAGTCACTGTGACTTACATCACCAAGCTCCTCACCGCTGTGAGTTCGAATCCCAGTAGGGTCGTTCGGATTTTTCAAGTGGGGAAGCCTTCCAGCTGGCTTGAGGAAGGTCGGTGGTTCTACCCAGTTGCCGATTTATGTCTGAAACAGCGCATAAAGGGCGTCTGGGGTCTTCCTCCACCTGTAATAAGCTGGACGTTGCGATATGACTGAAATACTGTTGAAAGCGACGTTAAGTCAAAACAAATCAAATCAAATCAAATCATTAGTAGATGATACTATGTACCAAATATCTAAGCTCAGTTGCTTGTGATTTTTGATGAGGAGATTCTTTGAAGATTTCACTATATAACTCTATGTAAAACTGTGACCCATATGGGCGGTATCATTTTTGATATGCAGGGGAAAATCTTCAATAATCTTGATAGAGGGCCTACAGATAATACTCTGTGCCAAATATCTAAGCTTTGGTCCTTTGTGGTTTTTGAAAAGGAGATATTTGAAGATTTCACTATATAACTCTATGTAAAACTGTGATCCCAGGGGTGGGGCCTTAAATTGATAACACCAAGGACATTTTGAATAATTTGATACAGGACCTGTCGACGATGCTATGTGCCAAATATCTAAGCTCAATGTACTATGGTTTCAGACAAGAAGATTTTTAAAGTTTTCATTTAAAAGAAATCTATTTTTAGCTCTGGTGACCCAGATATGCAACAGACCGAAACCAACTCATCAACATATTTGAAGGACCTCTAGACATTACATCATGCGAAATATCTAAGCTCTAGCCATATCGGTTTCAAAGAAAAATGTTTGAACATTTCACTATATAACTCTATGTAAAATGGCGACCTCATGTGCAACAGACCGGAACCAATTCGTCAACATATGTGAAGGACCTCTAGACGTTACACATTGCCAAATATAAAAGCTCTTGCCATATTGGTTTAAGGGGAAAATGTGTTTGAACATTCCACTATATAACTCTTTGTAAAACGGCGACCCCCGGGGCGGGGCCAATTTTGACCCAAGGGGCGAAATTTGAACAACTTTGATGGAGGACATGTAGACAATGCTATGTGCAAATTATCACAGCTCAGTGTATCTTGGTTTCAGACAAGAAGATTTTTAAAGTTTTCATTGAAAAAATCTATTTTAGCTCCAGTGACCCAGATATTCAACAGACCGGAACCAATTCGTTAACATATGTGAAGGACTTCTATACGTTACGCATTGCCAAATATAAAAGCTCTGGCCATATTGGTTTAAGAGAAAAATATGTTTGAACATTTCACTATATAACTCTTGTAAAACGATGACCCCCGAGGCGGGGCCAATGAGGACCCCAGGGTCAAACTTTAAACAATCTTGATAGAGGTCCTGTAGATGATGCTATGTGCTAAATATCTAAGCTCTGGTCCTTGTGGTTTTTGACAAGAAGATTTTGTAAGATTTCCTTATTTTTTCACTTTGGTTGCCATGGCAACTAGAGTTCTGCATTGTTTCAATTTTTTAACAATTTTGAAAGAGCTTGACCCAAGGAATATTCCTGTGAAGTTTGGTTGCAATCAGGCATGTGGTTTTGAAGAAGAAGATGTTTGAAGAAATTATTGACACACGACACAGGACGCACGGCGACGGACGCCGGACAAAGATGGATCACAAAAGCTCACCTTGAGCACTTTGTGCTCAGGTGAGCTAAAAATCTAGTTCATAATTCCTTTCTCGTTTTTATTGTTAAGACTAGATGAAGTATTAACTGTTATGTGTTTATAATTGCGTTAGACGTTTAACGAAGTGGTATTTGCTAAGCCAAATAAATAAATACGACTGATTTTAATTGGCTGATCAACGTTGTTATCTATTTTTCAGAATGAAGAAATATATTTGTCAATATATTATAAGTCACTATTTTCGCATCAAAAAGCTCTTTCTAACTGAGTATTACATATGATAATCGTCCATATAGATTCTAAGAAAATGCCAAGGTAACTGCCTTTTGAAACACCTTCGTATTCAGCATAACCTTTTCTTGTTTCCAGACTTCAAATGATTTCAATGAAAAGTTGTTGAAAACAATCAACGATGATGGTAGAATTCACATGGTACCTTCAAAGATCAGGGACACTTACTTTCTACGTTATGCTGTGTGTGCATCCAGAACGCAATCTTCAGATGTGACATTTGCCTGGAACGTGGTCCAAGAACTGACAGAAGCTTTACAGAAACAGGAAACAGTATGATCGCAATGTTTGGATGTATGAACAATACTGATGTACATGTACATAGAGATGGGGGAAACGTGTTTCTTTCCCATTTATCAAGTGCTAAAACAATATTTTCCATTGAAAATCGTTTGGAGAACATCGGCATCTGATCTGATCCAAACTGATGGTAACTCTAAATAAAACAAAACTTCAATTGATTGAAAATAACCACAAAAGCCCACCATTATTTTCCGTTGCCTTATTTAAATTTAAACGAAGAAAAAACATCGTCTCCACTTTATTGCCGTGATAGATTATCCTATTTACTACCTTAAACCGAGTACATAGTTAATTTTAGATAGTTTGGATCCAACCTGTTTTAAATTGTTTACATAGTCCCCAAGTCACTTTACAAATATTGTTTAAGAGATAACATCATGATTGTGGAGATGGCGTCATGTGACTCATGTCAATAAAGATGTCATGCCAATGAAGATGACGAAGGGACCATTATTGCGAAGGTTGATGTAATGGATGACAGTGTATGTCTTGTTCAGCTAATAACTTGACAATACTATCATTCGTTGTTTATTTACAACAACGTCACAAAACCGTGCTTAAAACAGCATTACTTGGACGAACTACCGTTTAGAACATAACGCGATTCAGATTACCTTCACATGATTTAAGAATCGAAAGTTACCGTTAATCTCAATCGAGAATTAAACGTAATAAAATGTTTGTTTGCTTTGTGATAAACACTGCTAAGACGTATATCAGTTTTATTTGTTTTCCAGGTCTATGGTTTACGTCACATGTTTATCAAGCTATTCTATTCCAGTTATGTTTATTTATTTATTTATATTTTCACTGATGGAAATACTAAAAAGCTATTCAAATTGGATATTATCATCTCTCAAGCATTTAAACATCGAGTTGAATTATCAAATACTGTACATAAAAGCATCATTAACTAAATGTAAAATTCTGCAGAAAATAGAATGACTTGAACCGTTCCAATCCCTTTATGCGATTTAAATTTACTTTTCAAGGGTACGAACAAATTATGTACGAATCGGAATAACACACGCAAAAGTGTACTAATCAACTGAAATGCATCAAATTTACCGCATATGAAAATAAGATTTAGCTGCTTAGATGTAAGCTGCTTTGTTTGATACATTAAGTATCGGAAAATGTTGATTAATTGATGAGAAATTAACTCGGGATTGTTCGCTGTTGCTTGTATACTCATTTGGTCGCCATTTTTGTTTTTCTTTTTCGCGTTGGCACAATATCTCTGAGGCCGTTTGTGCCGTTGGCCATCGATATCATGCAAACAGGTCGTGTCCGTTAAATTGTTACGTTTTTGAGGCTATCGATGGCCATCGGTACGGTAACTGAACGCGCTACTGATCTCTTATGAGATTAATCACTAACGTGATATACAGCAGGATACAGTTTGGTAAATGATGACAGATACACGTGTAGGCTCTACTACTATTTATTTATAACGGATAAGGATACATCATGGTCAGTTCCAGACATGCTTAAAAATAATAGCGTATGCGCGTCAATGTACATGAATACAGTAAAACCTCTCTATAACAGCCACTAATTAGTGTTAGTTATTAGGTGTTTATGACAGGTGATTGCTTAAAGCAAGGTGACAGTAAAACAGAAATCTCCTTTAGGAGATTTCTGTTTTACTGTCACCTTGCTTTAAGCTATCACCTGTCTTTTATACAGCTTATTAGCCTTCTTTTAGTGGCTGTTATAGAGAGGTTTTACTGTATGCATAAGAATGTTTCTGCTCAGAGAACATTGTGAATCTTTTTGTTTAAGAATTATAAAACATAGCTATGCAGTCCCTATGCCATCATATCACATATAATTACCATAATAATGTGAACATTTATGGAAACGTCATAACAAATTACCTTCTTTAGTGTCCCACTTCTGTCAGCACGAACAGGAATTCAACAAGAATATCGCCAACAGTACATAATACGCACACCGGCCTTTTACAGCAACTTTAAGTACATCTAGGGCAGATAACTCTGTAACAACAAATCAAATGAATCTGAAAATTGACTCAGTTTCATATCATTATACATATAACAATTGTGTAAAATTTCATTTATATACTTACTCCGGACAAACAAAATGAAAACGGACGAACGAACGAGCGGACACACAGACAGACCACGCTCATAGAGGCTTTAATACAATAGTGAGTGGCGTATTACCGGAATTAATCAATGTGTTATCAAAATCTCAGAGCTGGTTTTATGTGGAAAATACATATATTATTGACATCTACATATACCTTGTCAATAATATAAGGGTCAATGCTTCTAAAGCGTTTAATTTGAGTCTGAAATCATTCTCAAGCATTTGATTGGTCAGATATGAGCCAAAGCTGAAATATGACCAATCAAATGCTTGAGAACGAACTCAGACTCAACTCAACCGCTTTATGAGCTTTGGGTAAGATTACTAGTGAAAACGTTGTGTTGTTGAAGATGTCATACTTACTGTAATTGAATGTCTTACCCATTTCATGAGTAATTTCCGTGCAAACAAATAGATTGAAGATCTGTTGTTACTGAGTAAAGAACTATATACGCAGATTGTTTTCTTATTACAAGCTCCATAACTTATCGTTCTTTACTCCATAGCCTGTGTCTAGTTTTGAAGACAGGTGACCACTTAAAGCAGGATGAAAGTAAAGCAGAATCCCTGCTTTTAGCTACCATTAGCTAGAATAAAGAGTATTTAGCTCACTAGAGCACGAAGTGCTCAAGTTGAGCTATTGTGATATCGGTCTGTCTGGCGTCCGTTGTCCGTCCGTCCGTCCGTCCGTATGTCTGTCAACAATTGCAAACGACTTCTTCTCTGAAACCAATAGCCCCCGTGTAACCAAACTTGGACTGATACATGCTGTTGGTTTGAGCTTCAAACGTTGTTCAAAGAAAGCGGTTAGGGCCGATGTGCTTTTTTCCATGGCAACCGTACACGATATTTAAATAAGATTTATTCTCCGACACTACCGGTCGGATTTCAATTTGGATTGGACTTCAAAGGTTGTTCAAAGAACTTTTAGCCGTCAAAAAACATGGACGCAAGAGGGCGTGGTCATGTAACAATCTTTCTAGAAGTTCTATTACTCGCTGTATCTTTATGACATTTTGTCAGTGCCATGTCCTTGATAAAAATTAGGGTTTACTTGAATGTAGGTCATGTCGACGGCCATACTTATGTTCAATCTTTTTAAACTTGCTTAGAATAAGTATCTTGACAAAAGCAAGGTACTATGTGAAATTGTATTCCACTAGTCCAAAAGTAGGTCAATAGGTCAAAACGTACAAAAAGCTTCTCAACACGGTAGGAGCTATATTGTTAGCCTCAATTTCATACAACTTGCTCAGGATTATCACCTTGACAAAATCTAGGCAATGTTCTTATATATCGTACTTGGTGATTATGATGAGTTGGTTTTTACGACACTGAGACACAAAAAGGTCATATAGCGCCGATGGTTGATGAGGGGTGATGAGATGAAATGATGATGATTTCAGGAAGATGGTTTCGGCTAATCTCATTCGTTGACCAGCAGCGCATGGGATCAAAACCACCGACCTGCCTTCCTTTTAGTTCTTGACAGAGGGAATAATATCGGTCTTATAAACAGAAACAATTCCCTTTGACAATTAATCCCTAGAACTACGGCAAAGTAGGAAGGTCTCTGAGGATCGTACTTGGATGAAAAAGTGGGTCAGTACAGTGGAGAATCTGTTATTCTTTCCCAATAAACGCGTTTACGCTAAAACTATTATTCGCAGTGCAAACAGTTTGGAGCCAGATCAGACGCCGGGTAACCCAGCGTCTGATCAGGCTCCGAACTGTTTGCCACCAAGATAAACAAGAAGTATCAGAATTGTCAAAAAGTTGTACTTTTCTTCGTTTTAGTGTTTTGCGTTTGCGTACGTTTGCGTTTAAACGGGAAAGAATAACAGATTCTCCACTGTATGTCAACTCATAGGAAATGCTTCAAAGAACTCTAGGGCCTACATAGTCTGGCCTAATTTCCTGAAACTACAGCGTTCCCTCTCTACAACGACATCCAATGGGAGACACAGATTGTGTGCGTTGTTCGGAGGGAGTCGTTATAGAGAGGGAAACAGGTTTACATTTGCAAACAGCTTGAATCCAGATCAGACGCCGCGTAACGCGGCGTCTGATCTGGATTCAAGCTGTTTGTCACTCGTCATTTATTTATTTTCTGTCAAAATGTCCATTATGTCACTTTGAGAAAAAAAGCAGACGACAATTTTAAGCAGACGACATTGCAGCAATGAATTCGTTAGAAATAATCATCCTGTCTAGGGAATTGCGAAAAGTGTCGTTCTAAGGAGAGAGTCGTTGTTGGGAGGGCCGTTGTAGAGAGGGAGCACTGTAGCTCCCAATAATGACTATGACAAAATCTAGGTAAATTATTAATATGGGATATGTCTGAAAAAAGTCGGTCAGTAGGTCAATTTATTAAAAAGGCTTCTGAATACTTTAGGGGTCATATTGTTTGCCCCACATTCATGAAATCTTCTCTAAATGATCACCTTGACAAAATGTAGGCAATGTATGAATGTGAGTAATGTCAGGTCAAAAAGTTGGTCATTAGGTCAAATCATAGAAAAGGCTTATGAACCATGAGACTAGTTCATATGAAGTACTCACATCAACATCATTATCCTGACACCTCTGCTTCTTGTGACATTAGGCACTAGTGGGGGTATTAATCACTGTAGTGATAAAGTCTAGATAAATCTGGGAACTTTGTACTCTGATGAGCGCCTTAGAGCCAATTGGGCTCTTGGTGTTTGGTACATATTTATAACTGTATTGGATGGAACAATTTTCTTCTGTGGAGGAATGTACATCTTTGGAGTAAAGGCACCCCTTTCGTTCTCATACTAATGTATATTTATGTATGACAATAAAATATGTACCATTTTGAAACAATTATGTTTACACTAAACTGTACAGCAACAACAGGCTTAACTAATTGAACTGTAGTGACGACTATACCCCTTTTCCCAATAACTTGTTTATAACATTAAAGACATGTGATCAATTAAAGCAGGTTGAAAGTAAAGCAGAATGTGCATTAAGGCACATTCTGCTTTACTTTCAGCCTGTTTCAAATTACCATCTGCTAGGCTATATAAAATATTTGTAATGGTAATTGTTCATGCGGATATAAACTGGAACTATTTTGTGCAGAGGAGGAATAAATCAAATACGAGAAAAGTCGCTTCTATGGGAGAAATTTACAAATAGTGCACCTGTGCAGAGTACATTTTGCCCTATACTATCAGTAAAGATCCTGATCAGCAGGTTTCTAAAGGAACCCTCTGATCAAGATCTGCACTGTTAGTATTTAAGTTTTAAATATATCGAAAAAGAAATCAATCTAAAAGAGTAACAAGAGCACCGCATCTAGTGTCAGTGCTCGCCTTGTTGGTTAGCCTAATAGATTAAGAACGAGCAGCAATATATTCTTATTGCTGTCGGCTGTCTTGGCTACACTGTGAGGCTCTAAATGACGTCGACATTTAAATTTTGTCTAACACGACCTAACATGTACTATACGGGCTTCTTGCGTTCATTACACATGCTAAATATGGAGTACTAGTATGTTGCTATGATCTATGTTAAATTAACCCTATTTGAACTCTTAGTTTTTATTCTTCTGAAATTAGGTCAGGAGCTTTCAGACTGTAACACTTGACCCCAGAATGGGATAAAAATGGGATATTCGCATCCTTCCCGTAAAAACTGGTAAAAGTTTACGAAATTTAAAACTATATACAGGTACGAAGTCTGTTCCACTACTGTATGCTTCTCGGGTGGAATGAGAACTTTTTCTTTGCGTTCGGTTGGTGCAGGCGACTTTTCCTTCTGGTTCTTGAGTCACTTGACCTGATATCAGCCTCGAAGCCAACCAGACCATTCCTTGTCTTGTATAGAACATCATCGAGAAGGTTTTGCTTGCGTCAATCCAAGTTAGTTCCCTCAGCCTGACTGTTTACAACCAGGTGTCCTGTCCTATCGCGGTAGTTCTTAGTCACTAAAAGCTGCCAATTTTGGTATGCCAGATATTACAGTAACTCTCCGACATCTTTCCCTCAAGGGCAACTTGATGACTGCGAGAAGTCATAAAGGATTGGATCATGCGTATGTTGTCTCCCCTGACCCAATATTGGTGGATTTTAGTACGGAGGCGTTGATGATGTATTGTATCGAATTATTTAGCAAACTCGATACGTATAACATCAACTTGGTCACCTTGACTTTTGTCAGGCATGTCTCAAGTTGTACTGAGCTAAAACATTAAATACGCTAAAATCTTTCAAACATACTTATGTATTAATGCTGTTTGTTGACGGGAAACGGGTTACCCCTGGGTTAAACTAAGTATTTGGAGACGTTGATATGTTTAGATTTGAATCAAAACCAACTGCACATGAATCCAGCTTAAGATGCAATTTAGAAAAAATCACTATGTCGATGAAGCCTAAACATGTGTGCAGTGAATGGATTGAAACTTTTAGATTGTTCATAATCCGCAAAAATTGATTTACCAAATACACGAGGCATCCATAAACTGGCGTAATTGTAAAGGACTGCCTTAATCCCACTTATTGCTAAACAGTACTTGAATGATTTCGGCTCTTGCCCAGCTCGTTCCTTCAACATCTCAAGTTCATACTCTTGTTTATCATTAATTTGTCTTGCTTCCTGAATTCTGACAGTAAAATGATAGAGCACTACGCGTTTTAGTAATTAAGCCGGGCTTGATGGTGGATTGGTTCTCGTTGTTTTGTACTAATGAACTTGTACTCACAACTGCAACGTTTGTTTCGGATTGCAAAGAGTCTATATTTCCGAACTTTTTATTTTCCGAAGTAGTTTTCCCAAACACTTTGGTCCAGACATGAAGCATAAGAATTCACAATGAAACAATCGATACCTCGCATCCCCTAAATCGCTTGATTTCTTCGAAGTACCACATTGATTGGGCTGTTATACAATGATACCACAGTATTGTTTCAATCCATAACAGTAGCGCAACATTTTTCAGCGGGTATTTGTTTACATTTACCAATGAAAGAAACTGAGTAAAATAAATTAACATCACTGCTCTTGACAAATCATTACACAAACTTAATGTCAGTTGTAATGTCAATAAACTCCTTTGCACCAGTGGGGATGTCCTGATCCAAGAGAGGAGAACATCCTTCAGTTGAATCAATTGATGCATGTTTTGTACTTTTAATTGAAACGTCTAAATCAAGTCTGTTTCGACTTTTTAATTGATTGTGGTGTCAGTTTATGGTTTGGTGATCTGAATATTACGGCACTGCGACACAAAATAGGTCATATGGCGCCGATGAATGATTGGGGATGGTTAGATGAGATGATGGTGATTTCAGGAAGATGATTTTGGTTTACCTCAGAAGTTGCCAAGCAGTACATGGAATCAAAACCACCGATACGCATTCCTTTTAGTTTTTGACAGAGGGGATAATCTCAGTCTAATAAACAGAAAAGATTCCCTATGACATGTAAGTCCCAGAACTGCGGCAAAGTAGGAAGGACTCGAAGTAAGACTGACAGGTCAATGAAGATCTATATTTCCACGTGCTTGGTGTTATTGGTCTGGTCAAAGATACATTTTAAGGGGTGTAGTAAACGAAACAGGACGTTTTTTAGGCCAATTCAGCCATAGGTGGAGATTTCGCTTTCGTTTCCTCATCTATACCTGCAACAAGATTAAATGCTCTGTGCTTGAAAATTAATTTCATTCGAAGGTCGATATGTACAGACATGTCCCTAACTACTGTTTCCAATTTGGATCCAACAAATTTGGGCGACCTGAGTCCAAGGTTATAAAGCGTCTGAGTTGAGTATGTTATCGTTCTCAATCATTTGATTGGTCAGATTTGAGCCTAGATCTACTTCAGACTCAACTCAAAAGTTTTATTAACATTGGACCCTGGTGATAATTAAACGGTATCAGAACGATATCTATCTTTTAAAATAACAGACTAGACTGACAAAAATTTGCCGGCGATAGCAATAGAGACGATATCTTATTTAAGATGGAAATAGTCCGGTTGCCAACCCCGATATTTTTGGAGAATCTTGCAATACGGTCCGTGCAATCCGCACAATATGCAAATTAGGCAGCCATTACTGAACATCCTGTTTTCGCCACAGGGCCGCGACACGATTGCTTTTTGAGAGAAAAAAATCGTCAGAAAGTATATAGAGAGAGTCTCTATATATACTTTCTGACAATTTTTTCCCCTAAAAATTAATCGTGTCGGGGCCCTGTGGTTTTCGCCAATATCTCAGTAAATATCCATTGTATCAAAATATCCCTATGTTTTGAGGGGTGAATAATCCGATAGAGCTATTTTTGTAAGGATCATACCAATATTTTGTACTGAAAAGGCATATTTAGGAAGCCATTACTGAAAATTTCATTTTCGTCAATATCTCAGAAAGTATGCATGGTATCCAAACAATTTAGGTGTCTATACCCATGTTTTAAGGGGTAAAGAATCAGATTAAGCCATAATAATGACATTTTTATAAGATCACACCACACCTTTGTGCTAAAATGCATATAAGGCAGCCATTACAGATATATAGGGCACAAATGTGCACCACTGCACAAATAGGTCCATTTTTTTTACCCTTCTTCTCGTTGGTAACATTGGTAACATTGTGCAGTGTCTTTGGTAACATTTTCCCCAACCCAGTCTGAATATAAAAACAGTTTCCCAGTAATCTTGTAAATGATTTGACTGGATCCATGTGATCTGGATCCAAACTATACATTATCTAGGAATAGATCTGGATCCTAACCATCTGAAGTTAGAACATAAGCGTTGCAAGTTACTTTGTGCCAATCTGAATATGAAAACAGTTTGCCAGTAGATTTAATCTAACTTGTAAATGAGTTATCTGGGTCCAGGGGATCTGGAACCAAACTATACATGATCTGCAAACCAATCTGGAGCAAATAACATCTTATATTACGCAAATTTTATAAATGTTTACAGATTGTTACTTGTTATAATTTTATATTGTTATATTTACGCAATGATACCAAGTTACAGACTTTGAAATCATGATTTTCTGAAATTAAAATGCCAAATATATTGTAGTTATTACACTTATAATTACCAGCATGATACAGGTCAAGGGTCATACCTAGTTAGATGGAACAGGGTGGTGATTTATGGCTTTAATCTTTCTACAACTGTAGCTCACAGCAGGACATCTTGACTGGACCCTTTGTATGATCACACAGGGTTCTCATAACAGAATGATTTATTACATTTCAGCCAATGAAAATCCACCAAATAAATTGTCTTTTGCAACTGTAGATATAAGATGACTTTCATAATAGCCATCAACTCACCTGTCATTAAGTTTGTTTGACCACAACATTTGACATGGAAAAATGAAAGGTGGACTTACAAGGAGAAACTAAGTGTTAATTATGTTGATTACTGTGTTCTGCAACTTTAATATAGTAGTTAATTCTAAACTTAAAGGAATATGAGGAATAGGAATGTAAATGATGTCACATATGGAGATAAGCCTTAATCTTTAATAGATCTATGTATGTTTGTATAGAATGGCATTATAGACTGCATGACAATTCCTAAGACACTGTACCCAGAACAAAACCCCACAGCTAGTTTTAATTATGTATATATACCTAATACACTGCATGACAAAACCCCACTGCTTGCAGTTTTAATTATATATATGTATAATTATTTAATAAATATGGGATAGTAAGTAATTTATGCAGTTTAAACATGTAAATTATTAAGATTGCAGTGGGTACTTGCATATATAGACTCGAATCATATCAGGATCTTAGAACTTTCTATTTGCTTACAGTTTGGATCAAGATCAAACAATGAAAAAGTAGGTGTTCGATCTTGATACAAACCGGTTGCATTTTTTACTGATATTATTTAGCAGTGTTACCCGAATAGAGCTTAAAAACACAACATTCCCAAACAGTGTGGTTCAAGATCTTATCTAGACTGTTTGCAAATGTTCATCACAACAAATAATTTCCAGATTAACCCTTAATAGCTGATGAAAAAATGTTGTCTGCTAAAGTTTTCGTCTGCTTCAATTTTCAAACTACGAAACTTCAAAGTAGCTAAAAATTGGTGAAAACTTTCTGAAAAAATATGCAAATAAGAACCGCCATTATCGATGTCACGACCGAGCCTACGTTCACCTGGTGGCGTTTGTTTGGTGTATATAAATTATTTATGTTAGAGCTTTGAAAGAATGATCACTCTTCAGTTAGATATAGAATTCTTAGGTACAGTTAATTTGACAGTTGATATCGTGATATTTATTCTAGAATTTAATTAGTCCGTATGGTAGGCGACAACGATATGTGGTGATGCTGAACTTTATCCATATCCGAACGTTATAAAAATCTGACACGCGCTCAAAAACCTGCGGACGTGGTCAAGTGGTAGAACACTCGACTACGATGCCAGGGGTCATAAGTTCGATCCACCGCCGGACCAAGACCTTCGGATAATACTTTATAAATACCGAGTTTCGATACATTAGGGCTTTACACTGTGCATAAAAAAGAACCAAAGAACTCTGTCGATAAAAAGAGTATGGCATCGCGCCCGGGTTTTCTGTATCAGCTATCCTCTCTCTGGGGCGTCCAATTAGCCAATATATGACAGGAACGGCCGTTATCCAAAACAAAATTCGGTCATTTGTTGCTTTGCTGTCAAAGGAGGCACAAAGAAATATAGCTTTTGTCTGAAGGCAGTTGGTTAAGACAGTATACTAGTGTTTTGTAGTAGTGCAGGGAACACATATAGCTCTATTAGTGTAGCTTAGCTGAGAACGCAACGTGGTACCTTGCTCCATACCGTGGCTTAGCCCTTGTAGGTGATACACATCACCCGTGCTTGTCTAAATTGCCGGACCAAAGAAGGCTCTGAACATCATAAACACAGGAAAGCCCATCAATGGTAAATCATCTAATTGTTGATGGTCAGTCGTTCAATGTCATAAGAGCTGAGCTATTTGTGTATATATATCCCATCAACTACAGTAGCTGAGCACCTATGGCACAACTTTAGGGTATCGGTGGTAGTTCAGCGAGGGGGTAAACGTCCACTATACCTGATCCATATAGGCAGAAGCTCAAGCTGCACAACTCCTCAGAAACATACCCGAGCAAAACAGGCTCGCCAGATTCAAAGGCAGTAACTTTTCGTGTACGTAAACAATATAGTATAGTTTAGTCTTAAACTTTTAATCAAATGACGAAGTAGTCCCAAAGAAAAAGTATATTCATCATGCACTAGTTGATTAAAGTTGATTTATGCAATTCATCCGAGCATGTAGAATCATTTTAATAATCAAACGGTCAAGGTAGAACCGTGTCTACCTCCATATTTAATGATCAAGGTTATATGAGAATCACAACTATGAAATCTACGCTGTGGACGAAACTGCAGTTGACTGCGTCCCAGTGTTAAGTCGAGAATTCAGAGATAGAAATATTGCATGGCTGTGTTATCCTTTGGGTTATAAACTGGCGTACTCAAGGAACAATGGCTTCATTGTGAATGTTATGAAGAGGATAGCAAGCCAGGACACACTCGCTACTTCGACTTCGGCATAAAAAGTGGAATACGGGCATCTGGAGCTGGTAACGAGGTCAGGTGACGACAAAACTGCAGTTACATACTCCATTGCCGCTCAAGAAGGTTGTCCTTACAGTAACTGATAATAAGGTACAGGTCATAGATCTGGCCCCGAGGCCATAAAACTTAAGATGAACTCTGTGCTCAAAACTCAGAAATTTTCTCAGCTCATAATACTTAAGCATACATGTTGTATATAACAAGTATTTGCATACCATAAATCAATTGTAAAAATATATCCAAATCAGGTCACTAAAATCTGCTCAAGCATGGTTTGTAAAAACTAGAGCATGTAATCAAAACGGAGTTTTTGGGCACAGAGTTTGTTTTAAATTTTATAACCTCGGGCCCTGATATGTCAAAATCTGATCCAGAAAGCACGCACCGAGCCGAATGAACGCAGTTTGGCCATTATCTTGTACTCTGTACCAGGTATAATTTAGAATGGCATTGTCTTCCGCAGGGAAGATCTTATTATACGCCAAGTAGAAGCGGATCTTATTAACGTACAACAGATGGATAAGGCAGCTGAAAGCGACGTGATCAGAATCAACACCGTATGTGAGGACACAGAGTGACTGTTTCGTCTTCTTGCTGATCTTCTATGCAACGTTGAACCTGACCTGAATGGTCAAATGCTGAACTAACTACTATAGACAATGCGGCAGCTGCAGGTGCACATTAACACTTGCTTTCACAAATCCTTAAGAGTGGTGTTGTACTGAACAAAATGGGCGTATTATCATAGGACATAGGAGACATCATTGGAGAAGATTGCCTATTATGGGATCAAACGCTTGGTGACATCGAACATGTCTGAAGTTCGTGGATAAGTCTTGTCGCGAAAGATTGGTAGAAATTTTTTTACAAATTTAATGCTCGAGAGCTTAAGTCACTTCCACCTTCTAAAGAGGCATTCAAAGAGAACGGAAAACATCCAGACTGCCATTTAGAAATCAGCTCTCAAATCTGAACATGCACCATTCGATCCTGTCGAGTTCGGATGGGAACGTGCCGAACGCACTATATGATTGATTCCAGTAATATTGCAACCAAGCGTTAATATTGCTCCTTAGGAGGTCCTGGAAATTATAAGGTGTGGTTGTGCTACGGATACACTCTGTCCGACAGCAATGTGTGGATGATATACGACTCACTTGTCATGTGCGATGTTGTGTGATTACCACGGGATAGCAAACTGCCGAAATAAATACACCCGACGGGTCGATGACAGTGACAGTGTTGTTGAAAATGATTTGTTTGAGGACTGAATCAAATCAGTATTTGGGAATATGCGTCAGCATAAATAAAAGGAAAGCTTTGTAACGACTTGGATGCACACTGATGTTTACTTTTGTATATTTTGCAAAACATAGTGGTGTGATCAATACTGAAGTGGTTTAATCTGGTTTTTACACCTAGAAACATATACTATGTGTGTGAAATGGCTTTAACTGGTAATTTATCCCTAAATGTGTGTTTATACGCCTGAATTATTTTAATATCACACGTAGTTGCTAAGATATTGACGAAAACAGGATTTTCGGTAATGTCTGCCGAAATATGTATTCATCACAAACTTATGAACATATTTGTTGGATTAATACTGAAAAGGTTTTATCTGATTCTTTACCCCTCAAAACATGGGGATATACACTAAAAGTATTCTGATATCATATGTCGTTACTAAGATTTTGAAAAAAAGGAGAGTTTCAGTAATGGCTGCCTAAATATGCATATAAAGCACAAAAACGCGGTGTGATCTTTACTAAAATGACTGAATCTGATTCTTTTTCCCTCAAAACATGGGGATAAACACCAATATTATTTTGATACAATGGATAGTTACTGAGATATTGGCAAAAAAGGATTTTCAGTAATGGCTGCCTTAATTTGAATATTGTGTGGATTGTCCAATGATGACAGAGTGGCATCATTCAGATTCTTAAAGAGCACTCCTCAGAGGTAAAGAAACAGCAAAAAAACTTTGTACGGACCGCAATGCACGCTAAATCGGTCTCTGCCACTGGACTAAAAGGTTAATTTCAAATTGGTTCAAGTTATTCGAGAAAAAACTAAAATAAATGATCGGGAGCCTGCTCGTTGTAGATAAAACTGGAGCGCAGGTCGTTGTGAAAACAATAGAAATATTTTCACTTGTTTATTAGTTGATAACTGATTTCTATATGCAGTTGACGATTGTACCTAGACTACATGACGAACATATTTGGTGTCGATTATAGCTTATTTTGTTGCCTATTCAAAACAATTTATGGCCAAATAGCATCAATTTCCTCAGAAATCGCCGTCACGATCGAAACTTTATCAAGTTAAGCATCGACCTTGAACATGTATCCTATAAACAAGTTGTACGCATGCATGCACCAGAGGCTCGTTTCATAAAGCTTCATACGACAAATGTTGTCGTAAGTCTGATAATAAAAGCCTCAATTTTTATACATTTCTCAATCTTATCCTGTCTTGTGACATCTCTTTTGGATTGTCTTGAAAAGTTGGTACTGTACTATATAGAGAAATAAGAAATCAAATGTATTTTAAAGTTTTGACTTACGACCGGTTTTGTCGTTCCAAATTTTATGGAACGAGCCCCAGTATGTGAAACTCCGTAAGAGTCGTCTTGGTCAACATTTGAAGCAATATCCAAGGGCAAACATCATATTTGTACACTCACGTCGTGTGTCGATTTGACAGCTGACGCCATATATTAACCACGGTGGCCATCCCACGTGACCTGATGGCGCAGTTTTCCCCTCGATTCAGGTAAGAAATATAGCGATAACTTTCTTTATAAAGCACGGATCTACACGAAATAAAGACGGGGCCGTCTAAGAATGAAAATACACCCACGGTGATAGCCATTTGGCTAAAAAAAAAACGTAAATAAAAAGTTATTGAAGTCCGCGTAATTCGCAAGTCAGAAAAGTGTATAATTCGGTCCGGCGCATTTTACTAAAAATACCTAAAATGGTTTTGAAGCGACTTTCGTGGTAGGATGTGGACTAAAGATAGAGTCTTTCACATTGACAATTCATCTGTGAACGATATTTGCAACAGACTGAACTGTTCTGATTTTTTTCGCAGAACAAGCAGAATGATTTGGTCCGGAGAAAGATACGGTCCGGAGAAATGTTGCACTATTTCCCGATGCCGATGTAATTTCGCATGAAAATTTACTCTAAGTTTATGTCGATGATTTAACCCTTTAAAAGCAAGCGTACATCGTACATGTATATATAATTACCATATCTGCCTCTAAAGGACAATTTCAATTATGTATGACTTTGTCTTGGCACTGCTCAAATACTTGCGAATCACACTGTACACTTAATGATTTAATTATAACAGGATTAAGTTCTAAAATTGATATGTCCTGTCATGTTTTCTTTCTCAATCAATGATCTGTGATAATAAAACAACTGTGATTTCGCTTCACAAGGTATGTGCTGAGATGTATGTCTTTCTTGATTAACGATCTGTTGGGATAGTTAAACTGTTGAGATTTGATAAAGTAATAATTTGGAAAGAAAGTGTCTTAGTGCAAACCACAATCCTGCTCAGTGCGACTTGATAGATGATGCAAAATGCTTGGATACAGAACAGACTCCTTGTATCTTGGCATCTGATCCGGATGCAAGCTGTTTTACACTCAGACAATGTTTTCTCAAAAGGTCGACATTAAACTCAAGCAGACGGGTCTCAGCAGATGACAATTATTGCCGCGTGACACGAATTAAAGAAAATATTACATGAACTTTCAAACGACATCTATCAAGTGCACTCTTCATAATTGGTAAAAGTCGTGAAGTAGTTCTAACGCTTATATGACAGTAGTAATAAACAAAACAGAACAGAACATATTATTTATTACTACATGTATATTAGACTTTTTTCTGTACAGAAATTAAAGAACAGACTTATTCAATCATAGGTGAGATAGAATTATACAAAGACAATATAATAAGTTATTCTAGAGAGTAAATCTTTCACTACCATTGACACGACAACGCGCTACCTGGTGTCTGATATGTATCCTATCTGTTTGCAAATGAAATGTTAAATTAGTGTGAATTTAAGGAAAGATTCGGGTTGGTTTTTTTTGGAACCGCATGTCTGAATATATAATTATAAAAAAAAAAACAGGAAATCAGAAATCAATTGCACAGAAGGAATAATCTACGTATGTTCCAAAATAATTCAAAAGGTCCCATGTAAGACCTCTTTTGAAGAAACCTGATCTCGATACAAATGATCTTAAGAACTACAGGCCGGTATCAAATCTGCCATTTCTCTCTAAAGTATTAGAAAAAGTAGTAGACAATAGCATTGAGTCCCATTTGATCACAAACAATCTGCACGAGAAGCATCAGTCAGCATATCGTAAGCACCACTCTACAGAAACTGCTCTTCTTCAAGTTCAAAATGACATCCTGCAATATATTGATAAGAATGAAATCACAATTCTGGTGATACTTGACGTATCAGCCGCATTCGTCACAATTGATCATGAAACATTACTCAATCGCCTTGAAAAAGACTTAAAAATTATTGGAAACCCACTCAAGTGGATGACTTCGTACCTGAATGACCGTTACCAACCAGTCGCAGTAGATGAAGAATTATCTGCCCCAGTTCAAATGAAATGTAGTGTGCCACAGGGTTCAGTCCTGGGGCCGAAAAACTACATCTTGTACACAAAACCTGTCGGCTCAATTTGCAGAAATCATCATCTGGATCATAATTTCCATGCAAATGATTCAGTTATACTTGTCTTTCAAGCCTAACGACACATCTTGCCAATAAGTAGCCCTCTCAAAAGTCGAAGGGTGTCTCAAAGGGATAGTCTCATGGATGCACAAGAATATGTTGAAGCTGAACACTGAAAAAACAGAGGTTATACTGTTTCACATAAAAAAGGTTAACATACCTGAAGACTTTCAGGTTCAAGTGGGAAACTCTAAAATCAAACCATCATTGTGTGTGAAGAAAATTGGTGCTAGATTTGATTCCCAAATGCATATGACACAGCACATTAACGCTGTGTGCAGGTCTAGCTACTCATAGCTGCGGCAAATAGGTCATATTATTAATGACAGTACCTTTCCCCTGAAGCTACAAAGACCTTGGTCAATTCTTTGGTCACATCGAAAATTGCAACTCACTGCTATATGGGATTCCCCAAAACTCACGAAGAAAACTACAGCGTGTGTAAAATACAGCAGCCCGCATCATTACCAGGAATCCTCGGTACGATCATACCACTCCAGTCTTGAAGGGGCTTCACTGACTTCCAGTTCAACACAGAATTGCATTCAAAATTCTGACACTCACATACAAAGCCATGTGCAATGATTCTCCAAGGTACATTGTCAGTATGCTTGACGTTGTATAAACCTCGAAGAGAGTTGCGGTCTGCGAGTCTAAAATCAGTATCGCTGGGAAGTCGTTTGGTGAAGTTTGGAGATAGAAGTTTCATGTATGCAGCCCTAATAAAGCTCTGGAACACTCTACCACCAGACATCAGAGATGCGAGCTCAGTTGCAGTCTTCAAAAAACGTCGGGAAACACACTTCTTTAATATTTGTTATTAGAACATACACGTAGTAGGAAATGGATGACTGCTACCTCTGAGCTATGTTCTTGCTGTAGATGTTGAGGGTCTAAATGGTAGTTCTGGAGTTGTACCGTCTGCCCGTGTCTGTTTGGTGGATCTTGATGGTAGGGATACGACTCTGATCTCTTTGAAACCGACTGGCTTGGGATCTGCGGTATAATTCTAGGACAGCTTCTTATCTTTATGTTTTATAAATAAAGGGTGTTATTTCAGCCATGGATTATGTAGGTACCGCGGGTGTGGGTGGAGAGGGTAGACGACTGCTACCACAGGGCTGTGTTCATTTTGTAGATGTTATGTGTCTAATTTGGAGTTCTGGGGTTGCACCGTCGACCAGTGCCTGCCTGGTGGATCTTGATGATAGGGATACGACTCAGATCTCTTTTGAAACCAGCTGTCGGGGGTCTGTGTCATAATTCTTGGACAGCTTTCACCATTTTTAATCATGCCATTGATCTTTTAAATATTTCACTCATTTTAAAGTTGATTTTACAAACTATTGATAAATTATCTTATATAATCTTGGTTATTACATTGAAAGAATTTCCCATGTTCGGAATTTGTTTCCATGTAAATCCATAAGGTATCGTGTTTATTTTTAGATCTAAATGTAGTTACATGTATATGTCTTTTCTCGCTTAGTAGGTACATTTGTGTAATTTGATGTGAAGCGCTTTTGAACGCACATCCCCTGTGTGAAAAGAGCGCTATATAAATCTGGTATAATAATAATAATAATAGTCATTGCACCAAGTAAGATGAATTAAACGATATGCATAAAGAGACCGTCTGTCTGACATTCCGAAAACGTAATAACTGCAAATAACAATTGCTCTTTAAAAATTAACCCCTTCACTTCCATGCCAGTCTTGTGTATGCTTTATATTTTGTCTACACTGGTTACTATGTGTAAATCGACGTAGATCCTAATTACTCGGTGTCTTATCCGGATCTTAGATGTTTGCATATGAGACTTCGCTCGGCGATAGGTCAGAGAAGGGGTTAAACCATCGAAATATAAATGTAAACCAAGAGTAATTTTAGTTATAGCAGCGTTTTCATGCGAAATTTCTTCGTTGTCTGGAAATAGTGCAAAATTTCTCCGGACCGTATCTTTCTCCGGACCGAATCATTCTGCTTGTTCTGCGAAAAAAATCAGAACAGTTCAGTATGTTGCAAATATCGTTCACAAATGAATTGCCAATGTGAAATACTCTATCTTTAGTTCATATCCTACCACGAAAGTCGCTTCAAAACAATTTTTAGGATATATTTGGTAAAATGCATCGGACCGAATTATACACTTTTCTGACTTGCGAATTTCGCGGACTTCAATAACTTTTTATTTACGCTGTTTTTGAGCCAAATGGCTATCACCGTGGGTGTATTATCATTCTTAGACGGCCCTCGTCTTTATTTCATGTAGATCCGTGCTTTATAAAGAAAGTTATCGCTATATTTCTTACCTGAATCGAGGTAAAAACTGCGCCGCACCGAAACATCAGGTCACGTGGGATTGCCACCGTGTTAACGGAAGCACAGCACATATGATAGTTCATCGGGAACCGAAGAGTTAAGTCGGAGGCCGGTCGTTTTGCCTTACCAGTGTTTACAGGGTAACAGCGTCGTGTCTTTATTGGATCTACCTTCACCTCGTTACAACACCTTTTATACGGTAAGCCTTTTCTTCTTCGTCCTTTTAACGCTCAAATTTACCGTCTGCTTTGACCAGTTCTTGATCATATTTCGTCTGCTTTGATACTATTGTCTACTATTGTTTCAAGTTAAGATTTCAGGCAGGTAGACTATAGAGGTGTCGATACGAATGTGAAGTATTATTACAATATTTTATTAGAACATTTGACTTTTTATAGATTCTGATAAAACGCCTTATGTGCACGATGTTTACCCATTACCTCATCAATACGCCTTTTTACGTCTCAAATGTATTCCTTCACTGAATAAAATAGTTCCAAACTATCAACTTCTGATTGTGTATTATTAGAATTTTATGTTTCATCCTAGCAGATGATAGTTTAAAACAGGCTGAAAGTAAAGCAGAATGCGCCTTAAGGCGCATTCTGCTTTACTTTCAACCTGCTTCAAGTGGTCACCTATTTTCAAAACTAGAAATAGGCTATGGGGTAATAGGTAAACTGGACATACATACACATGTATATTATTTACATATTTAGCTATCGTGAATATAATAATATGCTGAATAAGTCACCCCCTTGGGACACGTCCACCTTTATATCATGTAATGACGTCGCGCAAGCTAAGGTGGCACAACGTCAAAAGCGTTTGCCGGGTGGAGCATTCCAGGTACCTTTGAAACAATTTAAAAGATAAATGCATAACATTATACATCAAACTGTTCATTTCAAATAGGCGTATGCTATGGTATAATTACTTTTTTCGTATAATCGATCAGTAGCGACTAACGAGGAAGAAACTGTTGAACTTTTCAGAAAAAACGTCGCGTGAGACATAACACTTCAACTCGTCTCTCTGTTGTCTCAAGTCGATTACAAAATAACCGTATACGATTTTGACCGGGAAAAGAATGCACGACGATCTAAATGTGACATCATTTAAAATCCCGGGAAGAGAAAGCGTTATTTTTTAAAGACGACGTAGAACTAATGCATTTTATCTACTGTTACAATTTGTGAAACGTAAGAAAAACGGCTTTTTTCTAACATCAACGCGGCGATGGTAAGCTTTTTAAGCATTTATTTTACTTGGAGAAGCTTTAAATTTAAACCATAAAATTGGGTTTTTCTTTTATTGCCGCAGACGTAAGCATGTTTATTTCGCGTATAAACTTTTCATAAAATCACTGAAAACGTGTGTGGAGGAAAATGTCACACTTTTTAAAATTAAACGGTTTTATTCGTAATGCAAATATTAGCAGTGGTTAAATGCATGACGGACGTAAATTATTGATTTCAAAATAAAATGACATAATTGGGTTTTTCTCTAGTTTAAGCACTGCGAATTTTAAGTCAATCGAATAACAGGTAATTTTTAAATCGAGGATTATCTGTATTTACGTTACTTGTTCGATATAGAATAGAACAGAACATATGTTCGATATAGAACAGAACAGAAGATATTGTATTCATTTGTACGCAATCAGATACCTCGTTAAATAACATACCATCATACAATACAAACCTACAAACATGTTCAATGTGGAAAACAGGAAAGGTCTTCAAACAAAATTACTTTGAAAGAACAACGGTTGAAAGTAAAGCGGAATGCGCTTGAAGACACATTCTGCTTTTTTGGCCTGCTTTAAGCTGTCATCTGCTAGAATATAGAAACTATGTTTTATGATACATATTCAAGACTGTATGAATTGGGACTATTTTCTTCATGGGAGGAATAAATCAAAGTAAAAAAGGCTTGTATGTAGGGTAATGGATTAATGAGACCACTGACAAGAAGAAGAATCGATGTTATGGAAGTCAGGCGATATACGCATTACGCGGCGTCTGGTTAGGATCTAAACTGTTTGCAAGCTACCACGCAGGGTATTTGGGGTAAGGCAGTGTTGGGGTTAATAGGCTACATCTAATCAATTTGTCATTTATCTAAGAAATAACAAATTTAAAGCATAACGCGGCGTCTTATCAGAATCCAAACAATTTGACGGCATTTCAATATTTCATAAGTAAAAATGGATAACTTTTGATTTCGGGAAATAAAAGCATACGACGATTGTATAAATCGAATTACGTAACTAGCGGCAGCAGTGAAGGAATGAAGTCGAACATATGCGCGGTTTCACGACGTCTTAACATTGAAATACGGATAAGTTGGACATAACAGCTTTTGACCTTCAGGTTCCGGTACATTATGTGATAAACACCTTTTTACCTATTTACTTTCCAGGGAAGCTCTATAAAGTATAACTGAAACACAGGTGTCATGGATGCCGAAGAGTTTCGACGTCGAGGGAAGGAAATGATCGACTATGTCGCCGATTATTTGGAGAACATACGTAGTCGCCGTCCGTTGCCTACAGTACAACCTGGGTACATCCGGGACCTCATACCTGATCACGCCCCGGAAGAGGCGGAGCAATGGGATGACGTATTCAGAGACATAGAGCGCGTCATAATGCCAGGGGTAAGTCACGTGGAAACCAGAACTGCGTCTGTATTAAGTGGCCTAATTAAGCACAAGGAATTATCAATTCATTCTTTTCTGAGGTTTCAAATGGAAAATTACAATTTATTCAAATTTACGTTATTCTGTTTGTGCATATTTAGGGTGGATTTAAAGAAGTTAACGTGTCGTTTGCGTTTAACCCATTAACCTATAGCCTGTTTCTAATTTTGAAGATATGTTACCACTTAAAGCAGGTTGAAAGTAAAGCAGAATGCGCCATAAGGCGCATTCTGCTTTACTTTCAGCCTGCTTTCAGCTACCATCTACTAGAATATAGAAAATATGTTTATGCTTTTTATTTGTGACGGTATAAATTGAAACTATTTTCTTCAGTGAAGGATTAAACCAGCGTATTTATGGGGGGAATGGGTTAAACGGGATAGAATAACGTCTTCTCCCCGGTACCAGTCAGATCTTTGTGAAAAAGGGAACTCGTCAGTATTGCCGTCCCTGTCAAAATGACTTTTATATAAACATGTTCTGCAACTAACAAGACATTGATTTGGGTTTGGCATTACTGTGCTCCTTCCCTACAGCACACCCTCCAAACAACGACTCTCTCCTTACAACAACCCTTGCCGCAGTTCCCAAAAAATGACGATTATGTTCAACGGTTTTACTGCTGCAATATCGTCTTCTTAGAATTTTCGTCTGCTGGTTTTTTCTCAAAGTTACATATGCGTGGGCATTTTAATGGACTAAGCTAATGACGAGTGACAGACAGTTTTACGCGCGGTCTGATCTGGATTCAAGCTGTTTTCAAATGTAAGTCATGTCATAATTTTACCTTTCCTATAACGACTATCTCCGAACAACACACACAATATGTGTCTCACACAGTGAAGAAGGCGTTATTTTGTCACAATAACCACGCTTACGCTGGAACAATTACACGTATTTCTAATTGCAAATAGGTTGGAGCCATATCAGAGACCGCACAAACTAAAACGATTCAACCTTTTCATGAAAGGTCACATTTTTCTACGCTTTAGCGCATTGCGTTTGCACTTCGTTTTGTTTAAACAGGAAAGAACAATATATTTTATACTGTACAATAAAACTAATATTTACCACAAAGTTTTGTCTGCTTTGATGTTTTGTCTGCACTATTGTTTTGAGTTTATATTTATCCAATTATCCCATAACCTGTTCGTAATTTTGAAAACAGGGAATCACTTAAAGCAGGTTGAATGTAAAGCAGAATGAACATTAAGGCACACTCTCTGCTTTACTTTCGATGTTCTTAAATTAAGCTACCTTCTGCTAGGATATAGAGGTATTGGGCCACCAAATAGACCGGAAGTGCTTCATGGTGTAGAAGTCCAGCAAAGAAGAAGTCCGGCAAAGAAATAGTGCCAAACTTTTTGCCTCAGAATAGCTTTTTTGTCAAGAAATATGTACTGTTTTGAGCCTTTTATGTAATACATGGATGCTAGAGAATAGATACAAAGACTTTCTGTCATGATAGATGTTTTTTGGAGAAATTATGTGAGCTGAAGTGACATGTCCCTGTTTTAGCCGGTGCCTATTTGAAAATGTAGCAAAACACCAGTCATGTCACTGAAGCCAAGAGATTTTCTTATATGCCACATGACCCCCTGTTTTCTCTGCATTTTTCACTTGTGCAAGGGTGTATCTTTGTGGGAAATATAGGGTAGCACCTGTGGTTGGAATAAAACTTGTATTTTTTGGACCTTGGAAATCACGCATTTTATATAAGTTATATAGGAGAGCCGTTTTGGTGTACCATGCCCTAGAAAATAAATCATGTTCATGACCGTATAAATTTGAACTATTTTCATCAGTGGAAGAATACATTGAATACGCTAAAAGGCGCTTATAGAACTATGGGAGAAATGGTTAATGCATTTTGACTGATGAAGCGTCACTATTACATGTATAGTCTCAACAGTTTTGATCTAGATCACATGAGAAGTTACTCGACGCCTGATCTGGATCCAAATAGTTTTCTATGCAATTGTAGTCGCAAACGACAGTGGAAATATTTATATTCATAACCGTATTTTGTATTTTACGCTACAAATCCGAATTAATACAAATCGTCTATTCTGACATAACCATCAAATAAATATGAATATTTATAGATCATCTGGCGAGCTTAATCTCGGTCTCCATAACATTCGCAAACTGTCAGACTATGGCTTTGGTAAGTCAGTTGATACGACCAGTTTGTTAGGCAAAAACGCTCATTTGACTTCAGAACATTTTTTGCAAACAGTTTGCATCCAGATCAGACGCCGCTTAATGCGGCGTCTGATCTGGATCCAAACGGTTTGCACATGTTTGTAAAATGACGCTCATCACTTGTCAACTACTTATTGAGGTTCATGGTTTGGTGCATGTACACTGACTTAGACTACAGTGCGGATATTCTTAACACATTGAACTGTAGCGACGAGATTGCTCGTCATTTACAAATAGTATACCTACGAAGAGAATACTTGTCCTATGCAAACAGTGTAGACCCTGAACAGAAGGCTACTGAAGGAGCGTTCGGACCAGGGTCTGCACTCCTTGTCATTTTGAATGATATTGTAAAAACCAACCCTAAATATTTTAAAACCTCACCACTGGCATAAAGTCGGTTTGTAGGTTAAAAGGTAAATTTTATAATGTATGTGAAAGGTTAATACTCGTTCAATGTAAAGCTGAATTGATACATGTATTTTGATTAATTCATTGCGGTCACAGACCCCTGATTCAAAATCGATAATTTGCCATGTTATCTAATTTTTTATAACTGAATGGCACTATTAACACATGAAAGGGACCTGAAACAAGTTTATTGAAATTTGATCGGATAAATTTCTTTTATAAGTATACATCAATGGGATTTAAAGACCTTCCATCGGACTTCGCCAATAAGGTCACATATGACAGGTAGTCTCTTAAAACAGGGTCACTTATTACTTTCACGAAACAGAGTAAAATGTTGATGTAGTGCAATTTGTTTATGTAAATCTGCATATATGTATTAGCTATTTATTATTCAATAAATATAATAAATGGAATAATTTGAACTAAGTAATAAACTATGAATTAAATACATTTGAAATAATCTGTAACTTAAATGCATTTGAAAAACATAATTTGTTTATGAAACTCATTTTCAACAAACATTTTGTACCTAATTATAAGCTTGCAGCAAATGTGACAAGTATGGTTTATGCATACTTTGATACATTACCTATACAATAATTAATCCGAAGATATTTTAGTAAAGTAATAAAAATAAATTAATTGTATGGATAAAAAGTTACAGTTAGATGTTTAAAGTACAGTTTTATTTAATTAAAATTGTATTATCTAATAATTTTAAGGCTTAAATACACACATGTATTTACAATTTACACACATTTAACAAGATCATAGAGATATATTACTAGTATATAAACCCATTTCAATGTATTTCCTACAATGACACTTAAACACTCAAATGTGTTAATGTCACACCTCAAATAATTAATTGTTTAACCATAAATGTTTGACCATGTGCTAGAAAGTGTTAAAACACTACCTTAAAGTCTTTAAATACAGGGTGATAATTGGTCACTTGCCACATAAGACAGGTAGTCTCTTAATTCAGGGTCAATATATAGTAAAAACTGTTGGGAGCCTCAAGTAAGGTCACATATGACAGGTAGTCTCTTAAAACAGACGGTCACTAAGGCAGGTTCGACTGTATTTGCAAAAAAATAAAAAATAAAATAAAAGCAAATGTGTGGTATTATCATACATTAAAAATATGACCAATCTAAAAACACACTCAAGAAAAGTCACCGAATCTTGATTATTTTAGATATTTTCCATCGCTTTTTTATACTCCGTCTACTAGACGGAGTAAATCCATTTCGCATTGTTTGCGCGCGGGCATAAACAGGAAAGAATATAGAGAATAATTTGGCATTGCATGAGATAGGAGGGGTTTATTCCGCGAGTGGAGAAATCATTTAGCGCGAGGTTTACCGAGTGCTGACTGGTTTCTCCTCGAGCAGAATAAACCCCTCCTATCTCATGCAATGACATATTATTCAATTTATCCCGTCACTGAATGAGTTTGGCCTTTCAAATTTACACTAACACTAAATTTGACAAGTTTCACGTAATTTCTAACGTACAAAAGAAATAATAACCGCTCCCAGCCGAACTGCGCTTAGTTAATCTTACCCAACAAAAAATGACCACAACAAAACGCTTAGAATGAAGAAATGGCAATAAAATGGAAAAGTAAGTCGATTCAAATTTGACAAGTGATACATTTTAACTCAAATGGGCTATACTTTAAGCTTCAACTCAGAAGTTAAAATTGCCAAAAAAAAAACGACTGGAAATTGTCACCAGTGTTCGCGTTACTCGTAAAGGTCGTTTATTGTTTTGGAACAGTTTCTTTTCTGACCGCTCTATTTTCAAACTCTACACCCCATCCAATGATTATGTTGAAATTTGCTACTAAATCTGGCATTCTGCTTTGTTTATAAGCCTACCTAAAGTATCCTTAAACGTGTTGCTAGTTGCTCTACAGTATCAAAAAGCAATATTTTTTCAGAATAATGGTTTGTTGCTATCGAAATGTATTTTTTTCAAAACGCGCCAATATACAAACTTTATATACAACTTAAATCGACGTCACATTGTATCTGCCTCCGTGACCCAATGGTTACCATCGGCGACTCCCACCACGGCGATCCTAGATCAAAACCCACTCGATCCAAACTTCTTTTTTTTTGTAAATATTTTTTTAAATTTTTGTGTGGATGCTAAATCGTTATTAAACATATTAGGGGTGTTGTTTTGCGTCTAAAATCAACTTCTGCGCTATTTGCTTTGAACAATGAAAATTTCGTAGAGCTCTTGGGTTCTTATGGGTTCTCAGGGTGACCCCGACCGGGCCTCAGCCCACGGCTGGGTGAAATTGGGTTTGAAGAAGTATCAACACTCCCGAAACGTTTATGATTTATTGACTCGATGACTGGAGTTCAAGAATGTTAAGGAAAAATCTACAACAGAATTAAAAACAATAATAAGTACAAAGAATAAACATTACAAATTGACATCTGATTATGTAAACAAACATGTACATACAAATGGGTAAACAACTTCAGCTAAGCATGTAAGTTGAACCTGTACATAATCAAAACTTATAACGATACTAATAATATAAACCTAATTATTCAAGTTACTAAATAATGAAATGGTTACCTGGCTAATGGAATAATATCCAGATATAAATATATTTATTATGCTCAAAATAAAGATGGCTGTTCTAGAATTTAAATGACCGAAGTGACCGGAATAACATATCACGTGATTAAAAAGGTAGCATGCAAAAAGTGGTTAGTTCCCTTTGACTGTTAATAATTATAAACTATTAATTTGGACTAGGGATTATGAGAATTAAAGGGAATGGAAATAACAACAAACACACCCAATTTAATGATAAACTGTAATAAACTCCAGAAATAATTAATATCACCCTATGACATTCACCCCCCTTTTCAAAAAATGTCGTCCTCGACATTCAAAATATCACAGATAAATAAATACACCAAGTAAACGATCAAATAAATGACAAACACAAATGCAATATGACAGTTTAATACATGGCATAACAACAAAAGTCACGAACCGCGTAATACGTCCATGTAGCAAAATATTCAAAATACAGTTACAAAAAAAAACCATTGCGTAGCTTCCATATATAAACTATATGAAAAATAGAATAGTACGCTAATACAGTTAAGAACAAGACAGCAAAGATATTTCCTAGACTACCTGCAGGAATATAACAATCCTACAACGTCTTTAACTTGAAGATATTGCCTCACTCTAACTATACCAACACGTACATGAAAGTAAATCTTCTACGCAAATTGAAATGCATACAAAAATACAACAAAACACTGATAAGAAATAATCCCATCGTCAAAACAACAACAAAACTCCAAAGTTGACGACGTTAAGAGCTAATCACTATATCTAAATAGTGTCAACTGAAATAGAAACCACTTAACGTGTTCTGGCTGAAAATGTTAGTCTCCTGGAGAATACCTCACAGGAGGTTTACGTTTTCGCTGAGGACGTGTTTTCTGTTTCTCTGTCTGGTAGTCAACGGATGGTTTTGACCTTCGCGCTGGTATCACATACCTTGGAACAGACGAATCACTTCTGGAAGTATGGCCTAACGGCAACAACAAATTTCTGTGTAATGTGCGGGTCTTCCTGCTGTTAGGGCAATCCTTCCTTACTACGTAAACGGGAATATCTGGACCTTTTTGGCTGATTACGACATACGGAGTGTCCTCCCACTTGTCTGCTAGCTTCTGTTTCCCGCGCAGGCCAACGTTTCTGACAAGCACCATGTCACCTATTTCCAGCTTAGTTGCCTTGGCCTTTACGTTATATCGTGACTTGTCCACCTCTGAAGCTTTCTGGACTGCCTCCTTTGCCTTATCGTAGGCTATGGTTAACCTTTCCTTCAGCTTCCTGACGTACTCATGTTTGGAGCGACTGTCATCATTTGAGTTATTGATCCCTAGCAAGGCGTCGATGGCTAGCTTAGGGTGGCGTCCAAACATGAGGTAGTAAGGAGAGAAACCAGTTGACTTATGAATCGTCACGTTATAGGCATGGACTAACGTTGAGACGTGGGCTTTCCAGTCTGCCTTTTCGTGCTCTTCTAACGTTCCCAGCATCTTCAACAGTGTGGAATTGAACCGTTCCACTTGCCCGTTACCCATGGGATGGTACGGTGTTGTACGGCTCTTCTCCATTCCGGCTAAATTGCAGAGATCTTTCATGAGATTGGATTCAAAATTTTGGCCTTGGTCGGAATGAATTCTGGATGGAAACCCGTAATGTACGATGAAGTTGTCAAATAATACTTTAGCTGTTGTTTTTGCAAGCTGGTTCTTGGTAGGGTAGGCTTGAGCATACCTTGTGAAATGGTCAGTGACCACCAAAATATTTTCAAACCCACCCTTTGATCTCTCTAAGCTTAAGAAGTCCACACATAGTATTTCCATTGGTGCTGATGATGAGATATTGCCTAAAGTTGCTGTTGATGGTACTGACTTCCGGCGGATGCAACGAGAGCAACTCCTGACTTTATCCTGGATCCACGAGTCCATCCCTGGCCAATAGAATCGCTGCTTGAAGAGAGACGTAGTTCTATCTCTTCCCTGATGGCCAAGATGGTCGTGGAGCGTTCCAAAGATATCATTCCTAAGAAATTCAGGAAGCAGTATCTGTTGATAATCCTGATCATTTAGTTTCCCTTGGTGATACACTACTCCATCTCTGAAATCCAAGCGATCCCATACTCTGAGGTATTTCAGGACGTTTGTAGACGAGACCTGCTTAGCGGAAGGTCTGGTTCCTGCTTTAAGATGTTGAATCACCTCGGTAATATCCTTATCCTTGGACTGTGCAACCTTCCAGTCCTTTGCTGAAAGTGCTTCCTTTTGGAGTACATGATCCGGAACTTCATCATTTGCTTCAGCCTGCTTGAAGTTGTCAGGACTTGTAATGCTGAATACAAATGGTGACTGCTCATGGTCTACTGATGCTGCATAGGTAAGTGCTTGTACCGTCTCCTCATCCATTGTTTCTGTTTCAGCTACTGTGTTTCCAGGTTTTACAGATGTAAGTGAGTCTTCCTTTTCAGGTACGGATGTAAGTTGCTTTCCAGTTCCAGATTCGGATGTCCCGTTTATATCCCTACGTGAGAGTCTGTCTGCGTCCACATTGCTTGCTCCGCTACGGTATTTGATGGAGTAATCATAGTTGCTTAGAGCAGCAAGCCATCTATGACCTGTAGCGTCTAGTTTGGCGGTGGTCTGCACGTAGGTTAGTGGGTTGTTGTCTGTCCATACCTCTACTTTGCTTCCATAAAGATAGTCATTGAATTTTTCTGTCATTGCCCACTTCAGTGCCAAAAATTCTAATTTGTGAGCGGGATAATTCTTCTCTGCTGGCTTCAGGCTTCTGCTAGCATAAGCTACGACTTTGTCATTGCCTCCTTGGTGCTGGTAAAGTACGGCACCTAACCCTGATCCTGATGCATCAGTGTGCAACTTGAATGGTAGCTGATAATTGGCATAAGCTAATACAGGTGGTTTGACCAATTTCTCTATGATGGTGTCAAAAGCCTCTTGTTGAGATGGTCCCCAAACAAATGGTGTTTCCTTTTCTGATGCTTTCTTTTTCTTCTTCTGTTTCTTGGTAGAATGACCAACCAAAAGATCACTAAGTGGTCTGACGATCCGAGCATATCCCTTGATGAATCTTCTATAATAGCCTGTGAAACCCAAAAATTTCCTGACGTCCTTCGTACAGTTTGGAATAGGCCACGTTTTTACTGCTTCTGTTTTTTCTGGATCCGTTGCTATTCCTTCTTCAGAAACTACATGTCCGAGATATATTACTTTTGATTTGAAAAACTCGCATTTTGATCCTTTCAATTTCAAGTTGTGCTGTTCTAATTTCGTAAATACAGAATTCAGTCGTTTCAAATGTTCTTCGAAGGTTTCCGAAAATATGATAATGTCATCTAAATATATCAAACATTCCTGAAGATGTAACTCTCCCATGCAACGTTCCATGAGTCTCTGAAATGTGGCTGGGGCATTGGTTAACCCAAAAGGCATGCGGTTTGCTTCATAAAATCCTAATGGTCCTACTGAGAATGCAGTTTTAGCTTTGTCTTCTTCCTTCATTGACACTTGCCAATAGCCTGATCTTAAGTCCAATTTTGAAAAATATTTTGAGCCTGAAAGTAAATTGAGTAAAGAGTATTTTCGATTCTTGGAATAGAGTATGCATCTCTGATGGTGCGCTGGTTAAGTTTCCGATAATCGATGCAGAATCTTATTGTTCCATCTTTCTTCCGCACAATGACTATATTGGACGAGTAAGGCGAATTTGACTGTCTAATAGCTCCACAATCCAACATGTCTTTCAAATGTTCCCGAACTTCGTTGAAAAGAGCTGGCGGAATATGTCTGGTTGCCTCTTTGAATGGCTTGTCGTCAATAAGATGTATCTCATGCTCGACCAGATTAGTATTTCCTAAGTCAATTGGTGATTTCGAAAATATGTGGTGCCATCTATTTAAGAAATTTCTCCCTTCCTCTTTCTGTTCTGCTGTTAATGAAGTGTCCTCTAAATCAACTTCTATCTTGTCTTTGCAATCGTCCTCTGAATCCTTTTGCTGTCTCATTCCTATTGTTTCTTCTTCATCATTATCATCATGTAGTAGTCCATCTCTCAATACATCGACTTCTTTCAAATCACAGATGTTCGTTTTTGGAGGTATTGATAATGGCTTTGTTGACATGTTGAAGATCCTAACCGGAACTCTTGCAGTATTCCCCGGTTTATTCAACTTGACCACTCTGGGACAAACATTAACTCTTGAAGAACAAAAATCTTCGCCAACTTCCGTGACACAAGCGTCCACTGATCTTATTTTCCTAACAAATCCTGTGATTGTTCTAACTTCATTTGGCTGTAGCTTTATTCTCTGGGTTGTCTTAACAGTACCCACTGTATCAACTAAACTGTGAAAAGCAGTACTCCATGCTTCTGGAATATTTGTGTTCTCTGTAGATACTTCTGACTTGCATATTCTGATGAAGTTTGTACCGACAATAGCAGGATCCTTCTTGTTACTCCTTGAATCTGGAACAACCAGAATCGGTAGATTAAATGTTTTATCACTCATGAAAGGTACAGCTATCTGAGCTTCTATGTATCCATTGTATGGTACGGTTTGTCCATTGACGGCAATTAACTTTAATTTGAAATTAGAAAGTGGCTGTAATGTAGGCTTATTCTTCAAACTGTTGTAAAAACTTTCTGAAATCGTAGTAACTACCGAACCAGTATCAATAACTGCTGTAGTTTCTTGGCCTTCCAATATGATATTGGCAACATTATTTCCTCCCATGATATGTTCAGTTAATCTGAATGTAGGGCTCTTCGTCTCACTGTCCCCAGTTTGCCCTTCAACTGAGACAGTTACCGGTTTGATTGACCTTCCTTTCTTCCATAGGTCTTTTTGTCTGATTCTCCTGTTTTACCAACATTTTGACTTCTTCTGTTATCTCTTGAGTCTCGTTTATCTCGATCTCTATTGTAACTTGAACCCCTATCGTGTTCCTTGTTTCCATTCTGATAATCTCTGTTCCTCCGATTATCGTGGTCATTATTTCTCTTATTCGTTTCTTCGTGCTTCTGATCTTTGTCAGAATTCCTCTCTTTGTTATCGTATCTTTCTTTATCGTTATCTCTACGATATTCATTTTGTCGTCCTGCATCATCTCTGTATCCTCTACTTCCACTTTAGGCTGTCCTATCTCTCCAATTTCTGTCTGAGTTTTGTCTTTCTCCATGTCGGTCATAGTCCCTTCTTTCATGACTATCTTCCCTTCTCCTATATCCTCTGTCACCATCTTGGTATCTTCTATTGTCATATCTTCCATATCTATTGTATCCATCCTGATATCTCCTTTCATCATATCCTCTATATCTTATATCTCCATCGTGATATCTTCTATCGTCATATCTCCTATATCTACTCCTTCCTCTGTCATATCTTCCTCCATCATATCCTTGTCTCCATCTATCTCTATCACTATCGCGTCTTCCATCATACCATCCTCTGTTTTCATTGGTTTTATCACGATATTTCCAATCTTCTCTTTCTTGCTCCTTATTATCTTTCCTATGAGCTTCCTCTTCCAATTTGTCCACTCTTTCCAAAAGCTCACGGTAGACATTTGTGTGTTCAACTGCTGATTCTGAGTGTCTATCAGATGTATCGCTCTCAGTATTGAGTTCTCTTTCTTCGACTCTGACTTCTCTCAAGAGTTCTTCGAACGACGAACATCTCTCAAATGACATTCTAGTATTGAGCTTCAGCTTTTCGTTCGACAGGTACTTCCAAAACCGTTTTCTAAGCATCTGGTCTTTCTGTTCCAAATCAATCTGATTTTTGTTCTGAGCTTTCTGCAGGATATTTTCCAGTCTTAATCCCCACTCTGCTATTGTTTCCTCCGGCAATTGTTTTGTTCTATAAAACTCTGCCAAGTGTGATTCCCCTGGTCTTTTGTCACCATACAGACTTTCTAATTTACTCAGTATTTCATCTGCTGTAGAACTTAATGGAATCGTAGGCAAGATCTTCCGGATTGCTCCCGATGAATTGCTGATACAATTTCTGATGGCATAGGTAAGCGTTTCCTTTGGATATATTCCGGAATCTATGAGGACTTGCACTTGAACTTTCCATTCCTCAAATGATTCTTCAGAAAGAATAGGCAATGTAGGTGGTTTTGATATCCTTGGTTCTTGAAGTTTCTCTTGACAAATGTTCTCCCTTACTAAGTATTTTCCTGGAAAATATTGGGATTCATACAACAATCCTTTGTCATCTGTAATTCTGTCTGGTGCCTCCAATTTGTCAGTCATATCTATTAACTGCTCTCTGTAATGCTTCTGTTTGTCAATTAGTTTGTGTTCCTCCTTCTTCAACTCCATAAGCTTGTATCTATTTCTTTCCTTTCTCAGTCTCTCTTGCTCATGTAGTAATTCTATCTCTTTCTTTTCCCGCAAACGCTTCATAGAGTCAATATTCTCCTCCATCTTTTTATTTGAAATCCTCATTTGTGCAATTCTGTCCTTGACAATATCAATTTCGTCATCTGTTTCATATCCTGATGCGTAAATTGTCCTATCTTCAGTTTTGATATTGTGTCTTAAACCATCCTCTCTGTCTGGACTTTCCTGTTTAATAGTCCTTTCCTTCCTATTATCTTCAGTCCATGACCTGCGAGGTACGAGGTTAGACATGCGTACATCAACGCCATGTTTAGAACTTCTTCTTTTCCTATCTTCTACTCCATATCTGTTTCCTACGTTCTTCTCACCATAGCGTTCCAAAGCTATACTGTCATCAACACGCGATCGTGTAAGCCAGACATCATCTTCGCTATTCTCTTCACTCTCCTGATGTGCATAGGCAACTCGAGTGCTTTCGTGTATTGTGTTTCTATCTGTTTCTTCACAACTCCTCGCAAACCTTATATTGTCCAACATTTCTCTTTCGAATTCTTTCTGATTGTACTTATATCCTTTGGACGTAAATGCTTTCTCAACTCCACATTCCTCCATTTCATCTACTGTACTGTCACAGATAACTTTGACACTCCACAAATTTATCAAATGTTGAAATTATAGTTGTTGAAATATGATACAATATGTTAAGTGTATGACTGCAGCAAAATCTGTACTGAAGTGTAGATAAATTCAAACAAACATCAAACACGTTTGGATAACAAACAAAAAAATCTAACTCTACAAAAAAAAACACTACACAACGTTACCATATACTACACTACATTACATATAACTACCCAACAATAACCTGTAGTTTGTTTCCTTTTATCCTCTCCTGACTGTAGTGCACTCCTCAAAAAAAAAACGCACGTCAGGCCTGAGTATCGAACTCGCAACGTTATGCTTACAAAGCAGACGCGCTCCCGATTGAGCTATAGCGGCACGGTAATATGTATCGCCGAAATTTACCGATAATTGAATACGCTTCGATCTATAACGTTTGTATATAAAGTAAACAACAAAGAACATGGGCTTAACTTTTTCAATTAATACCTGAAGTAAATCCCTTGATCAGGATCCAAACTGTTTTCTGTACTGAATATATACTCTTGATCTGGATCAACAGCTATACATATCAACAACACCTTCGACTGGGTAAATGGCTAACTATGGTCACACTGTACTTTATGTACAAAGACTGTTAATATCAATGATTGATTAGTACATGCAAGATCTAGTGCAAAACTGATAACTGTGCAGAACAGGTCACTTCAGAAAAAAAATCTTAGGAAGAGGAAAAAAAAATCTGAAAAAAATCGAGAAAAAAAATATGTGCGCCTACCCGGGTTTGATCTCACGATATTAGGAGTGCTAAGCGGGTAGCATTACCCCTAAGCTATCGTGCTTTCATATCCGTACAGGTAACACTATCGACTAGTCTACTAGGATTTGTCCTACTCGAAATGAAAAGGAGAAGTTACAGTTTGGAAACTATTCACATTTAGCGGCGATTAACTAAGTACGCAAAAATGAAAAATTAACCTTTACAACATATTACAACATATGGAACCAGGAGAACAGAGTAACATACAACTAAATGAATTATAAACAACATTGACAAAAATATAGAAAGGAGCCGACAGCTTTCTGACAACAGCAAACCCGTCACCAGAAAGATATCAAAACACAGGCCTGTAAACGGACACAGTTCAAAAAGTAATATCTAAAATATAATATAATGAAGTCTATATCAATCAATGAAATGCTAAAGATATATAATCTCGTGCATATAAACCTTGTTACACATTCAAGGATTTAGGTCAGTGAATAGTATAATGAAATATCAACACAATTGTTCAAAAATAAACAAACCCACTCACCGTAAATCCTAAATCCAAAACTATAACACTAATCACAATATTTCCTATTACTATATGTAACACACTTCCACTATAAACACAAAACACACTACACACACAAACACACACCTGAATGTCAACACACTCACTCTGTAATCTGTGTACACAAATACTATCACTGTCACTGTAGTTGAATATCTGTCGTAACTATCACGGGTAAATCCAATCCCGGGTAACACGTACAAAATCCCTTGGGTGCACCAAACGCGAAAAGAATAAACTATCACTTTGTTCAATTATAAAGTCCAGCTGGTCTCTGAAAAACGGTCTGTTCCGTTCCTGATCGTTGAAGAATACTGTCGTCACAGTAATCGAAGCAGCACCCTAGCACAATGTCAAATAAACCTCGTCATCCTGATTCGTTGGGCGCCAGTTTCGTAGAGCTCTTGGGTTCTTATGGGTTCTCAGGGTGACCCCGACCGGGCCTCAGTCCACGGCTGGGTGAAATTGGGTTTGAAGAAGTATCAACACTCCCGAAACGTTTATGATTTATTGACTCGATGACTGGAGTTCAAGAATGTTAAGGAAAAATCTACAACAGAATTAAAAACAATAATAAGTACAAAGAATAAACATTACAAATTGACATCTGATTATGTAAACAAACATGTACATACAAATGGGTAAACAACTTCAGCTAAGCATGTAAGTTGAACCTGTACATAATCAAAACTTATAACGATACTAATAATATAAACCTAATTATTCAAGTTACTAAATAATGAAATGGTTACCTGGCTAATGGAATAATATCCAGATATAAATATATTTATTATGCTCAAAATAAAGATGGCTGTTCTAGCATTTAAATGACCGAAGTGACCGGAATAACATATCACGTGATTAAAAAGGTAGCATGCAAAAAGTGGTTAGTTCCCTTTGACTGTTAATAATTATAAACTATTAATTTGGACTAGGGATTATGAGAATTAAAGGGAATGGAAATAACAACAAACACACCCAATTTAATGATAAACTGTAATAAACTCCAGAAATAATTAATATCACCCTATGACAAAAATAAAAATAGTTCCGGTGTATTCATACAGCTACTATACAGATAAACCTGCTACTGTACAGATAAACCTAGGTTTATTATGCTATCCCTTTATTATGTCACCGGAGGCTGTAGTGACGGGATAAAATAGTGATCTAAAACAGTGTTAACAGTGAACATTTGATATGAAATTGCAAACAGTGTACACTCCTTACTAATGCCTACTATTATGGACGATATTCATTAACCCTTCTGTTTCAACCCTAAATTTCTCTTGTGGGTATCCTTTTGGACTCTTCTATAAATGGATTGTGTGCGCTGAACCGTGACTGAGCTTTTCTATTTATAGAAGTTGCAACCATTCCATGTTATGGGTAAGTAAGGGTTCAAACCTTAACTTAATATTTAAGATATGCTTTTGAAACCTATATGGCATCGTGGTCGAGATAGTAGAGTAGTGTTTTACTGAGTAAGGTCATGAGTTCGATACCCAATGGATGCTTTATTATTATTATTATTTTGGTTGGGAAAGGTATTTCTATACTACACATGACGATAGCCACAAGGAACATATAGTAATTGTTCAGTATTTAAATAATATATATTATTCAATTTCTTATTACATTCTGTATAACCACATTGTTCAAACTAAAGATGCTACGACAGACAAAACCACCGCGTCAATAGTCTAAAAGTCCATGGCAAGGAAGCTTGTAGAAAATGTCTACGGGCCTGTAAGAAGGGGAAGCAAGAAGCGATTTAAAATCCCATCGGATCTTATCCGAATCCCATATAACTTATATGGGGTAACCTTAAAGGTATCCCTAAGTTACCTAACATATTGAACCCTAACGACAAATATACTCTTCATTTAGAAAGAGTGTACTTCACTTATACCCTGAAAACAGTGAATACCTAGATCAGAGGGCTCCTTAATTTGAGGAGCACTCTGACCAGGGCAACACTGTTTGTCATTTTTCAATTGTCATACATTAACTAGACTAAATTGAAAACTGGAATTACCCGTTAAAATTTCAGTGATAAATGAGTTAATGCAATTGTTATCTAGAAGTGAGAAACTGGCCATACCCCTTACATTTAAATCTTTCAATACTTCACAAAGTTTAACGTTTAGGTTGTCCATGACACATTTTGCATATATATTGAACAATTCAAATAAGTAATTGTTTGAAAACTAATGCACTAAAACATAAAAATAATTATAATTTTAAAATAATAAATCCTATTGGGAATCCAACCCGCAGCCTGTTACCCTTTTGCAAGTGCCCTTACACGCTACGTATTACTCTAACTCGATTATTGATTTAATTTCAATACAAAAGGCAAAATATCCTTAGTATACCATGAAAGGTAGGTAACATCTGAACGAATTCGTGGTTTGTGACGCTTTTTACCTCTACGGGTGGACTCGTCCTAAAGGTCACAGCTCACGGGTCAAAATCCGACTATAGTACATTTTTGGTATGGCAACAAAAAACAATGAAAATATCAAACAGTGCAGAACCTGATCAGAGGGCTCCTATAGGAGCCCTCTGACCAGGATCTACACTGTTTGCATAAGTTATCAGTAATCTCTACAAAGGGATGTACGGTTGAAAAGGGTTAATGGGTTACAGTTGAAAGCAGGCTGTAAGTTAACTCATTATCCCCTGAAACTTCCAAAGGACAATTCCAGTTTGCAATAAAGTCTGGTCCATTTTAGACTATTAAGGGTTGTTTTTGTAACAAATTGCAAAATGACAAACAGTGAAGTCCCTAATCAGAGGGCTTCTGCACTGTTTGCATAGGACAAGTGTACTCTACTTCACATGTTCAAATTTGGTAAAAGACGCATATATGCGTCACTAGGGCTCAATGAGTTAAACAGAACGTTTCTTAAGAGCATCTTGTGTTACTTTCAGCATAACTAAGGCAATCAAGTCTTTAACACAAAAGTTGGGTCTAAACTGTTTGCCACTGTTTACTTTTGTGGATCACAGGCATTAACGGGTAAAGCACATGTTGGGCTATATAGCCTGTATAAAGATGATTGAAGAAGCACACAGTAACCTCAATTTGTATTCTGAAAAACAAACATTTTGTGCAACTCTGAACATTTAACAATTATTTTTTTATTTTAACCAAAAGTAAAATTGAACTGTTCTTGCATAACCGATTAGCTAATACCAATCGCAGTTTTATACTTAAACCGTAAAGATGAACTGACTGTCATAACCATAGATATCTTAAAATAACCTAGATCGGCTACAAGCCAATCAGCGACGGTCATCAAGACGCCATTTTGGAGGGTGTATGCTATTCTCCTTCCATTGGTCTGGTACACGTCGTATTGCGGTAGATTGCTGACGTCACATGCTGTGCGCAGGTAATCCCGTCTACGTTGACGGGTGCGTTATTGACTACAGAAGTTGCTAAGAACCGTTCCATAGTTGCTATGATTAACCGATGATTTTATTCAGTTAAATAGGAATAACTATCATGCTTGATTGTCGTTTTATGGTGCATATTTATGTTACAAGATGTACATTCTTAAATAAAAGTAAATCATAGTTTGTCATCGGAGAGAAAGCGCTTGATACACCCACCAAAATGGCGTCTTTCTGACCGTCGACCAATGGGAGCTTAGCACTAGGTGCCCGATCTTATCTTTTAATATATCCATGGTCATAACACATTGAACCCTTGGTCCATGCTTCATCTGGATAAACCAAACCGGATATGACGTAGTTATTGTTGTTGTTATTGCTTTTCAGTTCAATTTCAGACATTTATTTAGATGACGTGTAATTTTGCTTTCTTTCAGTACTTTAACAGGATGACATAATGGAGAAATTATTTTCCCCAATGAACGCGTGTGTGCTGTAAACAACCATTTCCATTGCTAACAGTTTGGAGACAGAACAGACGCCATTGAGATTAGAATAATTCGTCAACCCCCCCCCCCCAACAAAAAAAAACCCTGTCATTTTCTATATTTTATTTCATAGCATTTGCGTTTTTGTTTTTTATGTGTTTGTTTCACTCACTTGCTCAATGCATACTTTTTGTTGTTTTTATCGGCCGTCGCTTTGTCTAGGTGTCACACTGGCAACACCCGAATTTCAATGCCTACTTTGCTGCCAGAAACTCCTACCCTTCCACGCTAGCAGACATACTGTCAGATTCCATAGGCTGCATCGGATTCACGTGGGTAAGACAGACATTATGGATCATTGCATAATCAAATCTGTGTTACATGTAAGCGACCACTAAATAATGGGTATATATATAGCCCATATGACAGATGACAACTAAGTGCAGGACAAAAGTAATGCAGAATGATTCTACAGGCATGTCGGTGGTTTGATCCCATGGCCTGCTCGAATTCATTCCTCCTCATCATTTCATCTCAACCTTCATCAGCGCTATATTCAGATTCAGATCTTTATTAGGCATAAAATAGCATTAGCATATTCATAGCCATCAATTAACATGTACAATTCAATATACATACGTAAAATGCACTGACATGGAAAATTAAGTTTCGTATACAAACTTTACAGAGAAGTATATATAAACTGACTAGAGTTCTAATTATTTTATAGATATAATTATGTATTCCACCTAACTTTAGGGGAATAAATAATCTGACATATATCGTAACGTGTTTAATGTTCTAATTTTCAGTCCTAACTTTAAATGCACTGTATATAAATTTTGAAAGATTACGAATAGTTTTTGGTGATTTAGATGACATCAAGCTTTTAAATTTGTGGATATTCGGCCAATGACAAAAGTAAGGAGAAAAATATCGCCTTCTTAGTTCGCTAAATTTCGGGCAAACTAAGAGGAAGTGATATTCGTCTTCTATAATGTTCATGTTACAATTTTGGCAAATTCTTTCTATTCGTGGTACATTTATGTGTCGTCCTTTTTCTATAGCTAAATCATGAGAGGAAAGTCTAAATCTAGTAAGGGCGATTCTGTAACGATTATCATTTATGGAGGTATTTTTCTAATTCAAGAGTTTCTTTGTACTTGCAATAAGATATTAGTCGGTTTGAATTGTTGATACTATTATGCCAGTTTTGCTTGTAAGAATCTACGAGTCTTTCTTTAATAGTGTTAAGAGGAGTAGTATCGTTATCTTGCCTTATCCATATATTTGACATTCCTATATCATCAAGAATTTGTTTAACATGTGAAGCCCAATTTGTACCGTTGTAAGTATTACCATTGTTTGCGTCTTGTTTTAACATATTGTATAGTATCTTTACAGGTGAGTTATTTGCAGATTGAATAATTTTAAACCAAAATTTTATTATTAATATCTTTCGGCAGATTTGCATAGGATATCTACCCAATTCTCCATATAAACCATCAAGATTAGTACTTTTTCGAACACATAATATTTTTCGTAGGAATTTACAGTGTATTAGTTCTATATTTTTACATTCATGATATCCAAAAATTTCTGCTCCATAATTTAGTATAGAGCCTACGAGGCTATCAAAAAGTTTGCATTTATCTGTTATAGCTAAGTCTAACTGGTTAAAAATTATGAACAGATTATGCATAGCAAATAATGAATGTTCTGCTAGTTTTTTCTGTGTTCGGAACCAATTTCCATTTTTGAACATATTTATCCCAAGATATTTAAAGGAGTCTACAATATCTAATATCATATCATTATATCTAAAATCATATTTTGTTGGTCGGCCTTTCTCAAATATCATAATTTTTGTTTTCTTTGTGTTAACCTTAAGTCCCCAAGTATTGCAATATATTTGTAGGTCGTCAAGTAATGACTGTAGAGCATGTGGTGTGTGTGCAAATACTACTGCGCCATCAGCAAATAAGAGGATGAATAGTTTTAAGTCATCAAGTGTGAATAAGTCATCAATATTACTATTTAGATTGGTCAGTATATCATTTACAAAAAATAAAAACATTATGGTAGAGCACTGGTCTCCTTGTTTGACTCAGATATTAGATTCGAAGAACGATGTTGTTTCTGAATTATATCTAACACATGTTTTTACTACACTATACATACTTTTAAGGGCTTTTACAAGTTTCGAGCTTACATTTTCAGTTATTAACTTATGGAATAGGTAACTTCTATCAATTTTGTCAAAACATTTTTCGAAATCGATGAAAGCGCAATATAACTTTTTTTTATTTGCTAGAGTTTTTGCAATTATGGCGTGTAATACGAAAATACAGTCGACAGTGGACTTGCCTTTTTGGAATCCAAACTGGTTTTCAATTATTTTTTCGTGTGTCTGGCTCCATTTTGTGAGTCTATTCAGAATGATTTGTGAGTAGATGTTTGAGAGAATATTTATTAATGTTATACCTCTATAATTTTTTGAATCTTCTATGTCACCCCCTTTGAATATTGGACAAATGATTCCTTCGCCAAAGCAGCTTGGATACTCTCCCTTTGACAGTAATCGATTAAAAAGGTTTAACATAATTTGGGAGGTTTCTTCAAATGAGTGTTTATAAATTTCAGCACATATATCATCTAATCCACAACTTTTGTTGTTATTTTGAGAAAATACAGCATCTCTTAATTCAGATATAGTTATGTCTTTGTCTAAATCGTCGTCAAAAACGTGTTCATGTAATAAATCATTATCATTGTTGTTGTTGTTGTTAATGTAACTGGTATTGTTGTTGTCACTATTGTTGTTATTGTCACTTATGTTGTTGTCACTGTTGTTGTCATTGTCACTGTTGTTGTTGTCACTGTTATTGTCACTGTTGTTGTTGTTGTCACTGTTGTTATTGCTGTCATTTTCACAACTATATAAGTTTTTAAAATGTTCATATAAATCTGTTATGTCAAGATTTTGCGCCTTTTTCTGTGTTTTTGTATATTGGCGTTTAATTTTTTTCCAAAACTGTTTTGGATTATATTTACCTAGGTTTGATAAATTATTTTTTTCCTTGTTTAGGTATTTATTTTTTGAAGTGCGTTTTATTTTATTGTAATTTGACTTTGTTTCTAAGAAATCGTCGCGTAAAATATTATCTGTTTTGTTCCTATTAAATGCATTTCGAGCTTTATTAAACTGTTTTCTAGCAGTATAGCAGTCTGCATTAAACCATGGTTTTTTATTGTGATTTCCTGTTGTTTTATTTTGTTTGGTGTGTCCAAATACCTCTAGGGAACAACCGTGTAAGATCGATACGAACGTATTTGTTATATCATCAATACAATCATTCTGTTCTAGTTTTTCCATACACGAATTGAATTCATTTCGGTTTGACATCAGCTTAAGTTTGAATTCCTCTATCTTAGAATCATCAAATGAGATAAATGTTTTCTTATTATTTGAATCTATAGGCTTATGTGTTGCTTGTGTATGTTTCTTTTCAAATGCAAATACAAGTCCAGAGTGATAAGAAAACTCTGTAGGATCTAAAACTTTAAAATCCACAACATCGCAAAGATCATTTACATGTAGTAATAAATAATCTACCACGCTTGAACCTTTACTAGAATGGAATGTGTAATCCCCTATGCCGAGGTCGTTATGTAGACGACCGTTACCTATAACAAAAGAAGTCGACTGACAGAGCTCAACCAAGCGTTTGCCATACACATCGAGCACGTGATCTTTCGAGTCACGTGGCGGAATGTAAACAAAGTTTGACAGTTGGTTGTCATGATCAATATATGTGTCATATTCGATAAAATCTTTGATAGTTGAGGATCGACTATTTAGATCACCTGTTATAAAGCATTTTCCTAATATTTTATATTTTTCTAGTCCTATTTCTAGTTCGTTGAAAAAGTCAAAATTGTCAAAATTAATAACATTTGAGCTTGATGGTGGGATATAAGCATTACATATATAAACAGTTTCATTGAAACAAAATAAGTCTTCACATAATTTCATCCAAATTATACCATTTTGATTTTTTTCCACGATTTGGATTTTGTTTGAAATCGATTGTTTGTAATAAACAGATAGTCCGCCACTGTAACGGCCTTTTGTTACATTTCGTGTTTTATTGCCATATAAATGGTCACTGTCATATCCTTGAATTTCAAGGTTGGAATGAGTGTTGCTTGAGATCCAAGTTTCTGATAAAAACACAATGTCATAGCTTTGGACAATCTCAATAAAGTCTGGGTCTAGAACTTTTCGCGCAAGGCCGTTTACATTCCATGATAGGACTGAAATGTTATTCTCATGACTTCCCTATTCAACGGGATGGTCACATACACTTCCGTTAACGTACTTTTTCTTGATGGCGTTGTTGACGTAAAGTTTGTTACCAACAATGCGGGTGCGATTTCCTCGGTCTTCTTCCTGTTTGCTGAGTGGGTATAAGGCTTTTCTAGCCTCCCGGTACTCCTGTGGTGATTGGATCCCTACTCCCAGGCGTAAGTCGCGTAGCGTCGCTTTGACTTCGGTTTCAAAGGATTTTGTACGAATTGTTTCGCGATCTTTGTAGTTGTGGAATTTAACCACGATAGGGCGGGGTTTTCTCGCTGTACGGGATCCAAGCCTATGTGCCCGATCTATCTTCATTTGAACAGGATCTATTTCCATATGTGTCTTGATCAGTTCTTTCACAAGCAATTCGCAGTCTTCATGGTCTGTTTCTTGAATTCCGTAGAATATTAGGTTTTCACGCATTGAGCGGGCTTGTAAGTCTAACATGTCGTCTTTTGATTTTTGGCATTGTTCTTCACATGATTGGGCTGTTTTTTCTAGCTGTTTACACTTTTTGTCTAATTCTTTGACTCGATCTTTAGCCTGCTTCAACTCAGATTTCTGCTGGTCGCTTTCCTTACTGATAAAGTTACAAGCTGTATCAATTTCAAGCATTTTAAACTCTAGATCTTTAACTTTCGTTTCTACTTGTGCCATTTTGAGTTTAATATTGTCCACGGTTTCTTCTATTTTGTCTATTTTGGGGATGACTGACTTGATAGACTTTACATCTTCGATGAGTCCAATTGCCCATGGGGGTGGGGAGTTCATAATGGAAACTCATCCATCCGAAGGTAAATTATCGATTTGGACTCTACAACTAGATCAATTGCCGTAGTTAAAACTTGTACATAGAGAAGACGTTATTCTTTCCCAATGAACGCCTTTACTACTGAAACTATTATTTCCATTGCAAACCGTTGGGATCCAGATCAGAACACGGTAAACTCGGCGTCTGATCAGTCTAAAAGCTGATTGCACCTCAGATTAAAATAAAAAGTTATAAATTTAAAAATGTTATAATTGTATACGTTTTAGTGAATTGCGTATCGTGTGCGTTTAAACGGGGAGGAATAACGTCGTCACCCGTACATATACTTACGGAATTTAAAAACTGTGCATTGGGAGTAGATCTCTAAATAATAGGAATAACAAACTAGATGTAAATTGACTTTGCTATCGTGATATATTAAACAGCAATCTAACATTTCGTAAGAGGCATAAATGTGTGATGGCAATCATGATGTTACAGCCGTGGGCGTTTGTCATTAAGGGTCAAAACCCATGTCACACAATTAATAACGAGTGTGTCGTCCGTTTCAATCAAAGCAAGCACGGTGCCCTCGCCAAATAAATACGAAAGACTCAAGCAGGAAACGTAACACAAACAATACACCCACCTCTCAAGCAGAACACACACACACAGTCATACCACAACAAACACACACACACACACGCAATACAATTCCTACATCTACACACTAAATAGAAAACAACACGCAAGACAAACATAAAGCAAAGTGAATATAGGAGCCCGCCTTGGTACGGTCAGTAGCAATCAATAATTAACTATAAATTAATTAATTATTAACAACCACTGGGGGGTTAAACCTGGGTTTAGGGGCGCCCAACCTCACACTTATCTCCTATATGCACCTATAAAGACGAACAGTGTACATAAAATATAAACCCTGTACCACAACCTCACAATCCAAAAGACCGCCAGCACAGTAAGTAAATACATGTAAAACATTTAACAAAAATTCTATGACAAGATCATTAGTAACATGGGAAAGAATTAAACATTCAAGCCCGTGTTAAAAATAACCCACTATGGCAACGGTCAAATTGTACTCAAGCGACTAGTCTGTAGTTACGAGCAACTGTAAGACATGGAAGGGTCCAGGGTACGACAGAGAGGGAGGGAAAAAACAAAGCACGAAAATCCGACATAACTCTCCCGGTTAAGGACGGCTTTAGAGATACATCATCATGTAGTGCTAAGCCCTGTCTGTCGTCGCACAACCAAAGAGGAAAGCATAGTTATCAATTGTAGACTGATCGATAACCAAACGTGAAGTGCGCAGCAATATAGTTGGATCATAATCTTTTTTGAGGAAAAATCTAATACGTTTCACAAATAGGTTTTGAAAATGTATATGTCCAAGAATCTTACGAGGTCTGTAAATCACATCACCATAAAACTCCGGATGTGAAATACCTTGCCGCTTCGAAATACTTCGAAAACCTGCTGAGGAATGTCATTCCATATCCTGGCTAACGACCAGTCAGCTGTTTCAATGTCAATGACTGGTCCGGTAGACGTCGCAAACGACGCACAATCACATGCCAAACGTACTCAGTTCGCGTGATATTGGATGAGACTGTGGACCAGTCAATGACCTCGAATTTTTTGTTATGTAGGAAGGTCGTGTTAACGCACGCGAGCAACGTGTTGATGAGCGTTGTCATGCTATAAGAAAATGTGGTGGGTTTGACGTTAGAATGGGACGGACGGATCCAAAATTAGCGTAATCATTTCCTAACTGTCCTCGGGTTGATAAGACGAAGTATTGGAATGTTTCGAGCCGTAAAGTTTGAAGACTGAAAACAAGCACGCACATGTGTAACGGGAAAATACGTATCTTGTGGACGTAACGTTGATAGCGACCTATCCCTGGTCGCAGGTTCTCGCGAGCATTGCCAGTTTGTCGATACGCCTCCATAATGACAACATGATGTTACGATGAAGGCCAAATCGGCCTGCGACATCATTTCTTTTGCATTCCAGCCTCTAATATGCTGATTGAACGTAAACGCGCATTTTCAGACAGCCGTGGCAAAGCCGTCATGGTTGATGAAACAAATTTTACTTTTTTTTCCCGACCAAAACAACCAGTGAACATAGAAAACGTGTTGCATATTCCGTACAAATGAGAGTAGCGATCAATTTATGCAAAAACGGACAAACGTCTTTTGACACGTAAAATTAACTCACATTTTAAGAAAAGAGTAACCAATACATTCTACCTTGTTTATTTAACTGTATAACCCGTCTTTACGTCGGTTAATTGAAAACGAGTACATTTTAAACAAATTTCAACTATGCACAGTTTTTAAATTCCGTGAGTAATATATTTTACAGTCAATCTGTGGAATGACTTTTTCACCTAGTCCTTTAAAATAATGATACAATTTAATATGATGATATACAATGACATTTTTAAAAAATGTCAAAGTGTGTATGCACCAACCGTTACAATCTCACTACAATATCACTCGATTTGTTAAGTTTATTTTTAAAAATAAAAAAGTATGTGGCATTACATGAACTTTCACAATCTTTCATATTTACTTATCATCTCACAAACTGACATAAATAAAATTTGAAGTAAATGTGGTGTTTTGTACATGAAATCGTTGAACTTTCAAAAATAAATTGTATTTGTATATCATCATAAATTGTATCATTTAAGGACTACGTGAAAATTCATTCCAGATATAGATTAGTCATTTTGTGAAATGACTGATTACACAGATTGACTGTAATATATATTATAAACATGGTTATGCAGTGTGACTTACTTAAAACAAAGGCTTTGTGATCGTCTAATTTCTTTCGCTTTACCTGAATATCTTTATAGCAGGTTCATTTATATACTGTAAATAGAGAGGGAAATAAAATTTGCTTCAGTATACCGGTATCCAATATGTCGTTATGTCCAGTTTTGACATTTTTGAGCTTTATTGTATACTGTTTAAAATTAGAAATCTCACGTTGGCTACACATTTCCTTCCTCTTGACGCGGAACCATCAAGAAAGAATAGACATTTAGATCAATAGTTTGGAGCTGTCTTCTCTGCGTCCACTCTCTTTGCAAGTGTTTAAAAAATACTGATATTTTCTAACATGATTCGTGTTGTATATAATTATGTTAATGTTGTTTGTGGACCGTATTGAAAATTGGGTTTTGATACCAAATATGTAATCCACATGACAGAAAGTCGTTATTATTATTATCATTATTAGTTTATCAATATAATGCCTTTTCTTGTTCAGCAAAATAATCGTAACAAAAATTATAAAATAAGGAAACTTCTGTTGTCTGATAAATATCTTGAAATGGTTGATTAATTTTGATTATAACATTCAGCCTTATTATATAAATCTAGTAGAGAAGATGTTACAGTGCTCCCTCCCTACAACGGCCCTCCCAACAGCGACTCCCTCCTTACAACGACCATTGTCGTTGTTCCCCAAACAAGACAATTATATATAAAGCTGTCACGACTGCAATATCGTCTGATTAAAATTGTCCTCTGCTGGTTTTCTCAAATTTTCATATTGGACATTTTGATAGAAAAAACATAATGACGCGTGACAATCAGCTTGAATCCAGATCAGACGCCGCGTTACGCGGCGTCTGATCTGGATTTAAGCTGTTTGCAAATGTAAATTAATTTCCCTTCCTATAACGACTCCCTCCGAACAACGCACACATTTGTTGTGTCCCAGTAGGTGTCGTTGTAGAGAGGGAACGATGTACTCTTTCTAAAATATATGTGTTTTCGTTAAACCCTTCAATATTCCAAAAAGCTACAGTGGATTCAAGCTGTTTGTATATTCGTTTGTATGAATTTCTATGTCTCGATCTCGCTTAAGTGGAACATGCCCGTATTTCAAAGTTACAACGTGGCAAAGGCACCTTTTATCTTTAAATTACGGATATATTTTACTTAAGCGAGTCTGATATATCAAAACTCGGCTGTATATCTTAAACCTGCTTTAACCGGCACACTGCTTTATCCGACATCATTTTTGGTACTGAAGAATGAATGATACGGTAGGTTATACTTTATTTGTTAAGGTTATAGAACCTGGCAGTACAACGGTTAACCTAAATACAATTAAATTTTTGTGTTCGCAATATATCATGCAAGATATAAATGTTATCAACTACTTTTCCACTGTAATTTATTTGTTGACTCTTGAAGGCTTCGAGCCCGGCCTGTACTGAATTGGAGGTGGTGATGATGGACTGGCTGGGAAAGTTACTGGATCTTCCGGCGCAGTTCTTGTCTTGTTCCGGTGGCACTGGCGGTGGAGTTATACAGGTAAGTTAACCCTTTCGCTGCCATTATGACGTCATAACCCCTCTAGCACAGCTATTGTCTTGTTCCGGTGGCACCGGTGGTGGAGTTATACAGGCAAGTTAACCCTTTCGCTGCCATTATGACGTCACAACCCGTTTGGCACAGTTCTTGTCTTGTTCCGGTGGCACCAGCGGTGGAGTTATAAAGGCAAGTTAACCCTTTCGCTGCCATTATGACGTCACAACCCGTCTGGCACAGTTCTTGTCTTGTTCTGGTGGCACTGGCGGTGGAGTTTTACAGGTAAGTTAACCCTTTCGCTGCCATTATGACGCCCAGCCCGTCTGGCACAGTTCTTGTCTTGTTCCGGTGGCACTGGCGGTGGAGTTATACAGGCAAGTTAACCCTTTCGCTGCCATTATGACGTCACAACCCGTCTGGCACAGTTCTTGTCTTGTTCCGGTGGCACTGGCGGTGGAGTTATACAGGTAAGTTAACCATTTCGCTACCATTATGACGTCACAATCCGTCTTGCACAGTTTCTACCGTGATATCGTCTGATTCCAATTTTCTTCTGCTTTTATACATAAATTATGCTTCTCGAGATTTAAGAAACAGTGTCAAACAATTTGAATCCTGATCAGACGCCGCGTCACGTTGCGTCTGATCTGGATCCACAGTGTTTGCATATGTTAGTGTAATAGAGTCTGGCAGCGAAAGGGTTAATCTAAGTTGGTGTCCGCAATGTGTCATGCAAGACAAAAATGTTTTGCTTACGTAGCAAACCATATTACATAAAACAAACGTTATTATTAATTGTGTCATAAATAAAAGCCTTAAAGTGATTTCATAGTATCTAGTTTCGACTGTAATTTCTCATCCGGACCCACTCTGTTGTCACGCATGTTCTCAAAACATTCACTGCCTAACCCACGAGTACAATAGTTATGTGCAAACAGTTTGGCTCCTAATAGGACGCCGCGTAACGCGGATTCAACTTTTTGACACTCATTTGAATATTGTTTAAGTCAAAATATTTAAGATTTAAATTTGAAAAGTAAAAGAAGACGACGATTGTTTAAAATTTATGACGTCATGGCAGTGAATGGGTTAAGCGATGTAAGAATCGGTAGTCTTAAATACAGATGGTTAAATGATGTAGGATGTAGCGTCATACAAGATTAGCTGTATTTTCATATTATTGTTACAGAGCAATGCAAGTGAGGCTACATTAGTGGCTCTTTTGTCAGCCCGCACGCGAGAAATCCACAAATACAAACAAGAACATCCGGGTACTGAGGAGGGAGTTATCATTTCCAAATTCATTGCATATACCTCTGACCAGGTAGGTTAAATGTTTAGCCAAATTTATATACAGTAAAACCTCTCTATAACGGCCACTAAATTGTCTTAAAAATTAGGTGTTAAGAACAGGTGACTGCTTAAAGCAAGGTGACAGTAAAACAGAAAGCTCCTGTAGGAGCTTTCTGTTTTACTGTCATCTTGCTTTAAGCTGCCACCTGTCTTTTATACAAACAATTAGCCTTATTTTAGTGGTTGTTATAGACAGGTTTTACTGTACTCAAAAGCGATGCGGAAATCATTTGTCTCCGCTGACAGTTTCTATGTTCACTATCAATACATGTATTGTTATACTATTTTATTAAGGCCTTGTAAATGTCGTAATTTGATCTAAAGTATCCATTTCTTCACTGAAACAAATATGTTGAATATGTAACAGCGCATCAAGTGATACAATTTAAGACAAAACATAACTGCCGTCATATTTATTGTCCCTTTGTTCATTTTGTTTCCCGGCATTCGACTCCTGTGAGCATGGAGCATCGTGCAAGATAGCGTAAGTTAGAAAATGATCCAAATGTTGTTCTTGATAATAACACACCATGTTTGCACTGTTCAAAATCTCAAGAAGAACTACATATAAGCCGTGCAATGTCTTATTGCATTGCAAACAGTGTAGATCAAGGCCAGTCGCCGCGTCAAAGACGCGGCGGCTGGTCTTGATCTGCTCTGTTTGACACCAACGTGCATCTAAATCAATCTTTGTACTCAGTATGCACACTCAGTTTTTAAAGGAGTACAGTTCGACTGTGTGAAAGTTTGCTGCTTAAATATGTAGACTGGACACAGTACATGTAGATATATATCTATGTCCCTATATAATACTATGTTACTCTTAGAATAGGTTGCTTTTAGGATAGCTATATTTCTGCATTACAATAACGATTTAGGTATATAGTTTTACATAAAATATTGTTTTTGTAGTTATGTCACCATTGAGTTCATCAAAACATTCTTGACACATGTACTCTAAAAACTAATGGGATTCTGACTGGCAGATAGGGCTAACAGAACTGGGGCCCGTTTCATAAAACTTTACGACAAATGTTGTCGTAAGTCAAAACTTTAAAATACATTTAATTTGTGATTTCTCTATCTAATCCTGTCTTGTGACATCTTTTTGAATCGTCTTTTCAAGACGATTCGAAAAGACGATTCCAAAAAGATGTCACAAGACAGGATTAGATGGAGGAACAAATAATAATTGATACTTTTATAATCTGACTTACGACAACATTTATCGTAAGAAGTTTTATGAAATGGGCCCCTGACTATTTAAACGAAACGTACCTGTAAGTTGATGTTTGATGTTAAATGTTAGTCCCTATCTACCAGAATCACATGCCAACCCTAAGTCGCCCCCAGACGCATGTAATTATCATGTTGCCAAGAATTGTTCTACGGTCTGCCGCTAAAGTCTGAAAGGTTTGGTCACGTGATGGCATTTCCTCACGCATGTGATTCTGGTAGATAGGGACTAACATAATTAACATCAAACATCAACGTACAGGTAAGTTTCGTTTAATTTGTCAATTACCGGTATATACCGTATTTGGCAGTGTAGACTAAACTCAGTGCTTAGGATGACAACGGTGATTGGAATGTACAATGTTGCAATGCAATAAGGCTCGTTTTGTAATGGCACGGCTCATATATTTCATGTCATATTTAAGGCACACTCATCAGTAGAGAGAGCGGGTTTGATAGCATGTGTCAAGATGAGATCTCTGGAGACTGACGACGATGCTGCACTTCGGGGAGAAACACTACAACATGCGGTAGATGAAGACAAAGCCAAAGGACTAATACCTATATTTGTAAGAAATACATGTACGAGTATAGTATAACGCGTGTTATGCGGTCACTTGAAATGGTTAATTGATAGGCTAATATAAAAGATATTGCATAATGCGGGGAAAAAGTTGTGTCGAAAATTCCTAAAGGGGCTTTCTGCATTCGTTTGCCCTGCATTAAACAATAACTTATACTTGAAGGTCCCCATGTCTTAACAATGAGTGATCGCTGAAAACAAGTTTTACTATGAAAATGAATTTAGCAGAAATTGTCGAATTTCGGCCAATGGAATCTTTCAAAAACAAACCCACTAGTCTTAGCGACACAACATAGGTAGATATCTACTATTTAGTTGCCAGTTAGATCAGTATAGAGTTATTAGTGTAACGTGCAAACCGAGTGACCCAGCAACAACAAACCCTGTCGGTGCAAAGCTTAAGCTCACACCAAGAGATGTTTGTTGCGCTATATAATGTACTCTCTTCCCGACAAACAACGGATCGGGAAGCCTCATTTGCATATACCAACGTACCATGTACGTTACATAAGTATATGAGCCATGCCATGAGAAAACATGCCTTATTGCATTGCAAACAATGTATATCAAGGCCAGCCGCCGCGTCAAAGACGCGGCGGCTGGCCCTGACCTACTCTGTTTGATACCCACAATCATCTAAAGCAGTATATTTAGCAGTATAGTACGGTGTTTGGTAGTGTAGACCAAAGTCAGATGCAGAGCTTGTGATGACAACAGTGCTTGGTCTGTACAATGTTGTAATGCAATAAGGCAGGTTTTGTCATGGCACGGTTCATATGTATATGTTGATAGTTTCGCCTCCCCAACAGAATATTATTTTTCAAACAAAAACAAAACAACAACAACAAAAAAAAACAACAAGAAACTAATGCTTACAATGATTCAGTAGCAGTAGTGATAAACACAATAGCTGATCAGGAATCTGGCAGGTTAATTTATTACATAATTATGAAAATAATTCACAGGAAGTAAACAAATTTGTAATAAAAATGCATGTAAAACTTCTTATTATGTATATACACAAATTTATAAATTAAAAAGATGAACCATCACGTGAGTTAAGACATTTTATAAGCACTTTACTGTGGCGTGTGCTAGATAAAAGTATTGCATTCAATACTGTTTCTAAGATAAAAGAAAGATGGTTGTGACCGAATATACATTTTAATAAGCATTGAAATGTAATAGAAACATACGATAGAGTTACAGTGGAGAATACGTTACTATTTCCAAATACACGCGTTATGGTGCCCAAAAAACGTTTTTCGAAGCCAAATCAGATGCCGAGTAACTTGGCGTCTGACAAGGCTCGAAACTGTTTATAAGTCAGATTGAAATTAGTCGTCAATATTTTTAAGTATAAGTTTTAAATTCTTGTTGCATTACATGTACAGTGTTCCCTCTCTACAACGCCCCTCCCAACAACGACTCCCTCCTTACAACGACCCTTGTCGCAGTTCCCTAAACAGGACAACACTTTCACTGCTGCAATACTGTCTGCTTAAATTGTCGTCTGCTGTTTTTCTCAAAGTTACAAATAAGTGGATATCTTATTATAATAAATATAATTACGAGTGGCAAACAGCTTGAATCCAGATCAGACGCCGCGTTACGCGGCGTCTGATCTGGATTCAAGCTGTTTGCAAATGGAAGCAAGTTCTTATTTTCCCCTCCCTATAACGATTCCCTCCGAACAACACACACAATATGTGCCTCCCATTCGATGTCGTTGTAAAGACGGAGTGCTGTAGTTTCATTTAACATTTTCTCTGCCAAAGGCGCCAAAAGGTGATTTTGCAAACAGTTTCGATCCTGATCAGATACCACTTAACGCGGTGTCAACTTTTTGGCACTCGTGTCGATATTCTAATATCTTCCTCAGAAACCTTCCTACTTTGTCGTAGTTCTGAGGCTTAATTGTCAAAGGGAATTGCTTCTGTTTATTAGACCGAAATTATTCCCTCTGCCAAGAACTAAACGGAAGGCAGGTGGGTCGTTTTGATCCCATACGCTGTTGGTCAACGAGTGGGATTAGCCGAAATCATCTTCCTGAGGTCATCATCATTTCATCTCATCACCCCTCATCAATCATTGGCGCTATATGACCTTCTTTGTGTTGCAGTGCCGTAAAACCCAACTCATCATCATCATCATCATCATCTAATATCTTACTTACTTAAATTTAACTTTAAACGACCTTGCAGACAAAACTTGTAGCAGATGACAAAGCAGAGTCCATGTATACCAAAATAAATAATTGGACAAAGTAACGATGAAGAGGTAAAAACTTCACGATCAATTTGGCGCCGAAAGAGTTAAACGGGAAAGGATAACATCTCCACATGTGATATAAATCTTCGTATAACATGGCTGTCTGGAGTTACCCGTTCAATGCCAAATGTTTCGTGAGATTTTCACCCCTTCACCGTTTCATTGTTGTCTGCAATGTCGTTTCAAAGTTACAAAATAAGTCAGTATGACAAGAGAAATTTCAAAACTAGTGTCAAGCAGTTTGGATCCTGATCAGACGCCGCCAAACTGTTTGCAAACGCGCTTTTAAGCGTCATCGAGACCGAAAGGATTAAAGATGGACAGGACAAGTGTTTTGAAACACACGACGGGAACTGGATATCAAGCTGGTTTTATTACATTTTCAGTTATGTGCCACTTTAGGAACCACGCCGTCATGCGCCTTTGACAATATTCTGGATCTCGGGAAAGTCTGTAAGTATTTGCGTTATCGCCCACGTGTTACGTTGGCGGTTTGCATTGGCACATTTTCTCTGTTAGCCAAACCTAGCAAACCCTTTAGTTAACCGCTGTCTCCTTAAAACCCTATGCTGTTACTACTTATTAGAATCAACTGGAAGAGACATTTTAATGAGTAGTTATATGATAATATTTTGTTAAGAAATCAAGATATTAGTATTTTATATCTGGAACTCTTTATACGGGAAATGTTAGTTATATGTTATTGTAAGCAAACTAATTATATTGGTATGGTGTATGGAAAACTATCGGACTTTGTCCATGGAAGACTTAATTGAATCAAATTTACCTGGAGACGCCACTCGACGCCTTTAATTATTCCGCATATGAAATGTCTTTTCATGTTTCTAGCATGTACAGTCACATGTTCTGTTCAAGGGACACAAAAAAATCTTAACCTGCATCCTGACAAATTGATGATTTGATTGAAGAAATACCAGTGTCAAACAGTTTGGATCCTGATCAGACGCGGCGTTACTGTTTGCAAAGTCGCCTTTTGGCGCCAATGTTAGTGAAGAGTTAGAGCAGGCTGGAAGTAAAGCAGAAAGCTCTTATGCAACTTTCTGCTTTACCTATAATGTGTTTTAAGCAACCATCTGTCTTAAGTTCTTAACTTAAACCAAGCAATGGGGATAAATAATTTGCAATTACAGGTGAAAAGGAGGGCCTCTGGATGCATATAGATGCCGCGTATGCCGGGAGCTCATTTATCTGTCCTGAATATCGTCACCTGCTAAATGGAGTGGAGGTATGCTTTGTTTTACTGATTGGTTCATCTATTGAACAAATAACTCTTTCAATGCGTCTTTTGACGCCTTTAATTTATTCCTCCACTGAAGAAAACGGTTCAACTTTATACTCGTTCTGTCATAAATATGCGCCATAAGACGCTTTTCCTATAACATAGCATACAGTTGTAGCTTGAAGGAGGATGAAAGTAACGTTTAAACCAATGTACATGAGACATTGAAACCATACACTTGTCACATTTTCTTGTGTTGCAGTATGCAGAATCTTTCAACTTTAACCCACACAAGTGGCTAAATGTGACATTTGACTGTTCTGCAATGTGGTAAGTAGAGAGGCCCTGAAATAACGTTTTAGTTCTAAACTGACCAAGATCGATTGATGATACAGTGCATGCTCCCCACTACGGTCATCTGAACAACGAGTCCCTCCTTACAACAACGATTGCGGCTGTTCCCTAAACAACACAATCATATCCAACATTTTCACGGCTGCAATATCGTCTGCTGAAAATATTCGTCTGCCGTTGTTCCCAACGTCCAGATTATGAAAAGAAAACGACATAATGACGAGTGACAAAAAGCTTGAATCCAGACCAGATGCCGCGTTACACGGCGTCTGATCTGGATTCAAGCTGTTTGCAAATGTAAGCCAATTGCCCTCCCTATAACAACTCCCTCCGGAAGTAATTTGATGTTGTTGTAGAGAGGGAGCACTGTATAAACAACATGGCAGACATTTTTCTTGCACTACAAACGCGGTAGTGCTAAACCACGTATGTCCACTAACGTCAGATCCGGTTCCAAATTCGTCAATATTTTCAAAACCTATCATTTTCTACATTTTATTGCACGAGGGGTTAATGCCAGAACGTGATAACTCCAATTTTGAAATAGTGGAGAAAAAGGCAAAGAAGGTTTTGACAGACAATAACTTTTATTTGAATTTGAATATCTGGATATTACTTGGCAATGTTATAGGTATTTATATTATAAAGACATACAATGAATATTACAGGATTTCTGAAAACAAAAAATGATTTTATAGGCAAAATAGTACTTAACTCATTTTGGCATAAAGACAAACCAAGGATATTTTCAGAGTTCAAATGTGTTAAGTGCACTTAGTGCTATTCAACATTAAGATTATGTCAAGTTCTTTTTATGCCAAACAGTATTTAGTGCACTTACGACAAAATGATCCAATGTTATGCATTAATATCAGAGACCAAATGAACCATGTGCATTTAGCACAAGTTCACTGTATCTGTTACTCATCCTAGAAACAACTAGATATTGCCCCTGTAACACGGTATCAATAAGTATTAACCCTTATCATGCTGAACTGTTGTCTGCTTCAAATATATCGTTTGAGAAATATGTAAATATCATATTGTATATATTTTTATATTGAAAAAACAAAACCCAACACACCAATGAATGTGAGTTGCAAAGGTTAAGTTATTTTAGCTAGATGCTTTTAAATGTATTCTTATGCAACATCAGAGTCTTCACTTTCTTCCATGATATCTGGTTCTGCAAGGCAGTCCCTAGTTGCTTTCTCAGCAGGAATATTTTTGAAATACTGGTGATATTCTGAAGGAATTATTCAACCAGAGCAAAGTGAGAGCAAGTCTTTCTTTTTTGCTGCTGCATCGGGAAGTTTTGCACCATACAAAGGCTGTAAGTCACATTTTACAGAAGGCCCTTTCCGTGGGGATTTAAGTTTCACGCATTGAAAAACTGTGTCATCAAAATTGTACTTAATGAAAACACATCCAGGTTCGCATTTTAACATTTTTCTAAAGCATGCATTAATGCAACAGTTACAACCCTGTTACGATTTTGACCACTACAACAGTCAGAATAAAATCATACATTCTTCACTGTGATAGGAAGTGAATTGACGTATGTCAAAAGACAAGTTCCCACTTCGCAGGAGCCCCGCTGTCCCTCAGTTTCATTCCACAAATAGCATGTAGAACTGGAATTTTGTAATGAGTAAAAGAAAAGGATGTAGCAACTAAGCTTCCTCTTATAATACAATTGACTAACAAGAGAACAAGGAATTGGTAAAACTGCCTCTAGGTCAAATGTTGAAGGGTGGTACGACTTGTCCTGTTTTTGCACGATATTTGTCCAAATTCTTTTCCTCTCTGGCTCTGTTCTTTCTTTTGATATGGACTTTAAAAGCAAGTTGCAAAGCTTCAGTCAACTCATATGCATCCTCCTTGTTTTTGTACACAGCACATGTCTGACACTGGTCCTTCTTTGGCATGTGAAATGAATAGTTATATTCCTCACAGAAAACTTTATGATACATTGCGCTTGACACATATCGCTTGTTTGTATCTTTACATTTTTCTTTATACAACATATACATTTTGGTAATATTCAAATCAGAGCCAAGAAACTGCCGTTTAGTGTCTTGGGGTGTTTAGTGTGCTTCTACTCTTGGAAATGTTTCCTATATATGTTTACGGCCTTCTTCTAAAATTGCATCCTGGATTTTGGTATGTGGAGTGTGCTTTCCTCGTTTATCACAGAGGAATGTTTTATGTCACTGTCAGAATCACTGTCCCCTCTTTCACATTTGCTCAATGGGGGACTGATGGACTTCTGATCTTCATTATTTGTTTCGGTCTCAGGCTGATTATTAATATTACTATTGATTTCGATGTCAAGCCGTGTGACTGTGAACTCATGTGCTGTTTCTTCTTTTATTTCATCACTGAAGGGTTCAACTAGTATCCTTGACATTTCTCCACAATCTTCTTCTGATATTGCCAAAACACGTTAACATAATGTTCAGGTTTGAACAGTTTTTCCCAATTGTTAAACAGTAATGAATGGCTTTAAGCTTATTAAATTACTATAATCACAAACAGTAAAGCCTGCCTATGATGAAACAGTGTAAACATCAAGACAGGTGATTCTACAATTCAAGCTGAAAGCACTGCAGAAAATTCTATAAGAGCTTTTTGCATTACTTTCTGCCTGCAGTAAGGGTTCAACTATCTTTTAGTCTAAATTTATGCATTATTTAGGTATGGTCGCTATAGACAGCTTTTACTTTACTCACAATTTAAATACAATACGTTGAAAATTCTTACCTTTTATTTTAAGCAACTCCAAGATACATCTAAACATCCTTAACATTCATTCTGTTTATTCTTTGATATATTTATTTGTCATGATTCTGTGGGAACCAGACTTTGTTTCATTTTATTACAGGAACTAACTGTTATTATAAGATTAACGTAGGTGATAATCACTTGGGAACTGTTTATGAATGAATACATGATCCCTTATTCATAATTGGCTGCAATATTTCAGTACACTATATTGGAATTAGTATGTAATTAATCAAGTAATAATGAATTTACATAGAAATTGTATTTGTTTGCCATCAAATATTTAAGTAAATAACCATTTTTACAACTAAACATTTATACAAGATGTTGATTTTTACACCAATGTGTAGCTGCTTCATTTAACTACAACTTTCTCACATACACTAATTAGCTAATATTAATGGATATTGAGATATAGCGGTCAAAGTTGGGTCAGAGCCGTTATCATGTAAACATATCACAGATGGTAAATTTAGCCACATTAGCTTAACTGATAAGCCCTTAGTTACGTAGCAGGATAAGGGTTAAATTCTAGAAGTATATTCCTTTTGACAGAAACCAGAAAAGATCATTGTTAAATGAGATAAGTAATCATATTTCATTTTTGCATTGGACCATTGACACAATTTGTTTTTGCTGAACTGAATTAAGTGCACTTAGCTCCTTTTGGCACATATTTTACCTGTCATTATGTATGAAAATGTATGGTGCCAAAGGTAGTTAAGTGCACTTATAACATTTTGGCTCCATGAAAGTGGATATACAACATTCTGGCATACAACAAAATTGAAGATAAGCACTTAGTGCACATAGGTTCTGTCAGAAAAAATAAGTTATATACATGATATAATTCCAGAGATTAGTGCAAATGAAAGACATTTAAAATTGGCATCAAAAAATGAAAAAAAGTGATTTTCGCCAAAAAGTGGAGTTATCACGTTCTGGCATTAACCCCTCGTGCAATGAGCTTCGTATAAACGGGAAAGAATGACGCCTTTCTTGTTGTAAGTACGGTATATCTCATTTGAAGGAGTTATAGCAAAATCTGATAGTAAATAGTTTGGATACTAATTGAATACTATAACAACGAACTTTCCAACGCAAATGTGTTTTGTCAAATACTCCATCTAAAACCCATACCCCTGAAAATTTTAACGGACAACTCCAATTTCAAATTATGTCTATTCCATAAATGACAATTTAAGATTGTTTTCTTTCATGTCATTGTATTGCAAAATGGCAAACAATGCAGACCCTGAACAGTATAGGAACCCTTTAGTCTAAATTGTTTACATAGGACAAACGTGTGTACTCTTTACAGGTGTGCGTGTTGTTTGTAAATAATGAGTGTAGTCCTCCCTCTCTACAACGACACCCAATGGGAGACAACGATTATGTGTGTTGTTCGGAGGGAGACGTTATAGGGAGAGAAATAAGCTTACATTTGCAAATACAGCTTGAATCCAGGTCAGACGCCGCGTAACGCGGCGTCTGATCTGGATTCAAGCTGTTTGTCACTCATCATTATGTTTTTTCTGTCAATATGTCAATTATGTAAGAAAAACAGCAGACAACAATTTTAAACAGACGATATAGCAGCAGTGAAAGCGTTAGACATAATTATCTTGGGAACAGTAAAAAGCGTCTTTGTAAGGAGGAGGTCGTTGTTGTGAGGGAGCTCTGTAGTCATCCCTGGGGTTCTATTAAACAACATATCATTATTACATATTCCACAGGGTCAAAGATAGTACTTTGGTCAGCGAGGCATTTAATGTGGATCCACTCTACTTGAAACATGAAAATCAGGGGAAAATGCCGGACTATAGGGTAAGAAAGTGCTTATGTACATACGAAAATGTGGAAACATATTATAGATAGTGTATGCCAAGACAATGGCAACTGCTCTACTGCAAACAATGCATCTAATTTAACGCTTTCGCCAAATTAATCGTGTGACTTTTACCCCTTCACCGTTTCATTGTCATTTGCTTCTTTTTTGTTGTTTGCAAGATCGTTTCAAAGTAAGATTCAATGCAGTATGACTTAAAACATGTCGATATGAGTGTCAAAAAGTTTGGATCCTGGTCAGACGCCGCGTTACGTGGTGCTTAATCAGGATCAAAACTGTTTGCAAATGCGCTTTATGACGTGATTGAGAGTGAGCGGGTTTAAGTATGTATTGATTATCAACTGTTTGATCAACATTGTCTGTTAACTGACCTTAGAAAAACTATCCTGGCTGTTTGAAACATTTTAAATGTGACAATATATGGTTGACGTATGGACCGCACATTTAGATCTAAAGCACAGGAATGTCTGGGAATATATTAACCCTTTACCCCATAGAAGCGCATTTAAGCACATTTAATTTAGTCCACCACTGAAGAAAATAGTTCCAATTTATACAGTCATGAATATGTACAATAAGAAGCATTTTCTATATCATCCAAGCAAATGGTAGTTTAAAGCAGGCTGAAAGGCGCATTCTGCTTTACTTTCAACCCGCTTTAAGAAGTCACCTGTCTTCAAAACTAGAAACAGGCTATGGAGAAAAGGCTTAAAAACAGAATTGTCTGAGAATATCTTAAGGATACAACCTGAGTGTATACTCTATTCTCTTTAATCCAATTTTCATAGGTGACATCTATTATCTTACTTTCTAAAGGAAACATTTATGAATTTCAGCATTGGCAAATACCTTTTGGACGTCGATTCCGTTCCTTAAAATTGTGGTTTGTTCTAAGATTGTATGGACAAAAACAACTTCAGGAGGGTATAAGAAAGGTAAACATTTATTTGGTTAAAATGTATGAAGCTATTTATTTATGCTTTTCGGTGGATTAACGGGAAAAAGCAGTGGATTATCACTTGATAATCCACTGCTTCAAGCAGTGGGATTATCGTCGCTCGTGCTTCTTTTATGAGTTTTCCGCGTAGGGCAGTCAATCGTGTCTTATCGTTCAATTCCGACAGTCCGTTTTGTCGCGAACCACTCAACGGAAGAACACGAATCCAAGATCGGAAGTAACAACGTAATTCCGTTGACGTCAAATCAATAAATAAGTGACGGCATTGTACCGCTAACTGTCACGCACATGTGTTCGACATAAAAACTTGGGGCTCAACACGTGATAAATAATTTACTTTCGCTTTCAATTGTCAAACAATTTCGTTTAAAAAGTGGCTTAAAAGCATAAATAAATAGAATGACTGTGTTTTTTTCAGTGTAAGATTGAATTTGATCAATTTCGTGAACATCAGACTGTTATATTTTCACTCGTGGCTTCGCCACTCGTGAAAATATAACGTCTGATGTTCACTCAATGGATTAAATTTCGATCTTACACTAAAAAACCAGTTATTCTATTTATTTATGCTTTTTCTGTTCAGTAAGATACAAGAGGCTGTGATTTACTCCTTGTATTTTACTGCTTGTATTTTACCCCGACCTCGTGTGTCGATTAAACGTGGCGTCATATTATATATAGAATCCACGTACATGTACAAAGTCTGCGTTATTCTTTGTGCTATACAATAATTCTTTTTCTGCTTCAAATATTTAAAGTTTCTGGATATAAAATTATTTAAACAACTATTTAGTTGTTGTTGGTGTATATTGAATGCATATAATAAACACATCACCAGTTGGTGGTGCGTGACAATGCATTGTGCTCAGCTCTAGACATTCCTGGCGGAAACAACCAATCAGACTCGCGCCAAGGCGCTTGTCAGATCGGCTATTTCCGCAAAGAACGTCTCGAGCTGAATACATCGCTCTGTATCGCACTAATAACTGGAAATGTATATATATTTTTAAGATTGCATAGGTAGATGTATCAGAAAGGCATAAGTCTATTGCGTTAAAAGGTTATATATTGTTAAGATTGAATGGGCAGAAGAAACTTCAGGAGTGTATCAGAAAAGAATTACTCTATTTGGTTAAAAGGTTTTAGGCTATATATTTTTAACATTGCTTGGAAAGGAGGAACTCCAGAAGTATATAAAAGAGATAATATTTGGTTCTAAAAAGGTTTTATGGTATATAATTATTGTTGAGATTATATGGACAGTAGAAACTTCAGGAGTGTATCAGAAAAGTATTACTCTATTTGGTTAAAAAATATTAGGGTAAATATTGTTAAGATTGCTTGTGCTGAATAAACTTCAGGAGTGCATTAGAAAGGTGCAGATAATTTCTTTAAAGTGTATAAGGCTATATATGTGTCTAAGATTGTATGGGCAGAAGAAAATTCAGAGGGGTATCAGATTGTTATGTTTTGAAGTTTCAAGGCTATACGAGTTTCATATTTCACACCAGCAATGAATCTTATTTGAGCTGTCGTAATAGCAGTATGTTACTGAAAATGTTTAAGATTTTGAATTGCCTGTCTTGGCCTTTAACCTCTTCACTGCCATGACGTCATCAATTTCAAAGAATTATCGTCTGCTTTTAGACCTTTTAACTCGGGGTAAGGCAGTAAATTGGTTAACTATCCATTGATCTCTACAGGACATTCGGCTGGCCAAAGAATTTGAAGCGCTTCTTAGTGTGGACCAAAGATTTGAGATAATTGGCAAAGTAACGATGGGTCTTGTTTGTTTCCGTGTAAAGGTAAGCTTATTATAATGCCATTTTAGTTATGCCATGAGAACCATATTTATAGCACTGACAATTATATAGACCAAGCACCATCGTCATCGCACATACGTTTTATAGACCGATACCTACGTTTTAAGACACAATAGTAAAGACCTGTATATCAATAAAATTTACTAAAATATTTGTAAAATTTTTTCTTATTGATGTAACGAGTGGGTTTCAATATTAACCCGTTCACTGCCTTACCCCGAGTACAATTATTATTTGCAAACAGTTTGGATCCTGCGAAACGCGGCGTCTGATCAGGGTCTAAACTGTTTGACACTCATTTCAATATTTCTTAAGTCAAAAAAGCAAAAATTAAAATTTAAGAAAATAAAAGCAGACGACAATTGTTTAAAATTGATGACGTCACGGCAGTGAAGGGGTTAAGTGGTACAGTGGAGAATCTGTTATTCTTTCCCGTTTAAACGCAAACGTACGCAAACGCAAAGCACTAAAACGTAGAAAAGAACAACTTTTGGACAATTCTGATAATTCTTGTTTATCTTGGTGGCAAACAGTTTGGAGCCTGATCAGACGCCGGGTTACCCGGCGTCTGATCTGGCTCCAAACTGTTTGCACTGCAAATAATAGTTTTAGCGTAAACGCGTTTATTGCGAAAGAATAACACATTCTCCACTGTATTAGCTTACAGCTGCGGTAGACTTTTTACGATGTGGTATTTTCCCAGCCAAATGAAAAAACCACCCTATTTAATAGAAAATATGACAGGTGACCATGACTGATCAACGTTGTTGCCTATTTTGCAGAATGAAGAAATATTTTGTCAATGTATTAAACATCACTATTTCCGAAACAAAGAGCTCTTTCTAAAGATGTATCACACATGATAAACGTCCTTATATATTCCAAGAAAATGCCAAAGTAACTGCCGTTTGAAGCACCCTCGTATTCGGCATATGGTTATTATTGTTTCCAGACTTCAAACGAATTCAATGAAAAGTTGTTGAAAGCAATCAACGATGATGGCAGAATTCACATGGTACCTTCAAAGATCAGGGACACTTATTTTCTACGTTTTGCTGTGGTTGCATCCAGAACAAACTCATCAGATGTGGCATTTGCGTGGGACGTGGTTCAAGAACTGACAGGTGCTTTACAGAAACAGGAAACAGTATGCTCGCACGGTTGATACTGTGATGTGTGATATTAACATTAAGATGGGGGAGGGGGGGGGGGGGGGGGGCGTGTTTCTTTCCAACTTATCACGTGCTAAAACAATATTGTCCATTGAAGAGTATTTTAAGTAAATCGGCATCTGATCTTGCCGTGAACGATATGATAAAGTTTTATTAATTGTATTTGTTAAGTTTGTTTCTGTTATTATTTACACATTACTCATAATGGTCAAGAAGACGGAGCAGAATGAGTACAGAACAGTGGAAACTGGAATTGCGGAGCACGCCATAAAATTGCTAATGTCGTGGGGCGGAGCCATATTAGGGCGGTTTGCACGTGCTTAGATTGAACTCTATATAAGGGCCAACATATTTTGGGCTCGCGCTCTGTGCTTTTAGATTTCTGACTTATTGGATATACTGTAATTGGATATAAATTGCTAAAGTGATGGATGTTAAATGTAAAATTAAATATGTTCAAATGGATTTAATTTGTTTTGTATAATGTCCACTGTGGCGGATTATTAAGAAACCCTAATTTGCTCTCCAAATAACTAAAGTAAAAGTGTCCGCGACAGATCTGGTTCCAAACTGAAGGTCATTCGAAATCAAATAAAAACTTCAATAGATTAAACAAGAGGGCCTGAAGGCCCTGATATCGCTCACCTGTTGTACTGAAGCTTGATATGGTTACCTTTCTGTTTCATCCGTTTTAATCTAAATCATTCAAATTTGTAGCAGAGCATGTCAACAATTTTGGAATACAACCTCATAATTCTAGTATAGTACAGAATAGGCAGATAACTAGAGCCTAAACAATACTGAAATGAAGTCTTTTCTAGCATTTCAAAGTATATCAAGGGCAGATAACTATTGCCATAATGATTAGATTTCAACAATAAGAGCACTCCTTTGAGAACTTATAGCTATATACAATGTGTGCAAGTATAATCAAAATCCATTGAAAACTGTAGTTCCAAGAGTGTAAACGCTGTTAGATATGGCATTTTCAGCAATTCAAGGGTAGACAACTCTCAACCTATTGGTCCGATTTCAACCATAATCGAACTCATATGAACTCTTATGGTCATATACAATCTGAGCAAGTTTAACAAAGATTGGATAAAAATTATAACCTCTGGAGTGTAAACACCCTTAAATATGGCATTTTCAGCAATTCAAAGGTAGATAACTCTCAACCTATGAATCTGATTTCAACCATAATCCAACTCATACAAACTCTTATGGTCATATACAATCTGAGCAAGTTTAAGATAGATTGGATAAAAAGTGTGGCCTCTAGAGTGCAAACACCCTAAAATATGGCATTCTCAGCAATTCAAAGGTAGATAACTCTCAACATATCAGTCCGATTTCAACCATTATCGAACTTATCTGAACTCTTAATGTCATATACAATCTGAGCAAGTTTGAGAAAGATTAGAGAAACGGTGTGGCCTCTAGAGTGTAAACACTGTTATATATGTCATTTTCAGAAATTCAAAGGTAGATAACTCTTAATCTGTTGGTCTGATTTCAACCATAATTGAACTCATCCAAACTCTTATGGTAATATACAATCTGAGCAAGTTTAAGATAGATTGGATAAATATTGTGACCTCTAGAGTGTAGTTCAATCTCAGTAGTCTCTATCCCAGGCGTGAACAGTAGCTCATACAGTATATTATTTCAACGCTGAACGCATTGCTGGTGCTGGTGCATTCTGGCTTGTAGTTCGAAGCCAGGGGTTTCATCTATACGCCGAGCTGAGATATACGTAGCTGAGCAATAGCTGATACTGGCTGGTCGAGCCAGGTGTCTCGGGTATAGGCTGAGCTTACAAACTCTATTATAACATACAGCTGATGCTGTCTGGCTGGTCAAAGTCAGGAGGCTCGTCGATACGCCGAGCTGTTCATTGAATGTTGATAGTTGGGAACATAAGCCCATCCACTTTGTATACATATAGTTTGAGAGTTGATTATAATTAGTTGATCTTACTTGATTATATTGTTCAGCCAATCATTGTCTAATCATATACTGGGTTTTGTATATATTCGCCCATCATTAGGTTCAAAGTAGACCCCGAGGAAACATTATTTATAGTATTGTTTATGTTATTTTATGCTCGTCGGTTCAGCTGATCAACCATTTTAGTAGCTGAGCTTAGCCCAAACACATTACAGTTGTTTATTTGTAACAAAGTTACAAAACCGTGCTTGAAAACAGCACTTCTTGGACAAACTACCTTTGCGGACATAACGCGATTTAGATTACCTTCACGTGGTTTAAGAATCAAAAGTTATCGTTAATTTCAATCTAGAATTGAACGTAATAAAAAGTTTGTTTGCTTAGTGATAAATACGACTTAGAAGTAAGAAGACGACTATCAGTTTCACTTGTTTTTTTTCCCGGTATGTGGTTCTCGTCATATAATTATCAAGCCATTATCTTCCATTTTTTCACTGATGGAAATTGGAAAAGATAATAAAGTATTCAAATTCGAAAATGTCTTCTCTAAGGCATTTAAACGTCGAGTGGCAATATCAAATACAACATACAAAATGTAATGTAGCATCATTCACTAGGTGTAAAATTCTACAGAAAATAGAAAGACTTTAACCGTGTCAATCCCTCTATTATGCGATTTCAATTTGTGAACTGTGCCTATTCTATTATACTTTAAAGAGGCTCGCAACCGGATCAAGCATTTAAAATAGTAATTTGTAAATATATGTCAAATGCTTATATAAATGGGTAAAATTTAGTTTAGGATAATAAACAGCAAATAGACAGATCAGAGGACGCGCTAAAGGCGCGTCCTCTGATCTGGCTACTTGCTGTTTGTAGCAAGTGATAATAAAAAATATAAATTAAAATTTAAAATGTTGACTTAGTACGCAAAAAATTTGCGTAAGTAGTATAGTAAAACGGGCCCTTGGACCCCAAACTGTTTAAAAAATAGTTAAGTGTTCCGCTATTAGTGTGCAAGAGAATTACTAGTACTAGTATTGACAGCTTTATTGTCAACAGTACGCATGCTGAAATACCGGTAATCTAAAGTGATCCTGTGAATGGTAAATACTGTAATTACACCTCGCTTTGAAATATTTTGCATGTCTTTTATATCTATAAAAAACAAAACTGTTACTATGCGATATTCCTTTCGCTATGTGAATGTCGCAGACAATCTATACCGGCAGGTTACTCCTTATCAGCCCTTAGCATTTTCTGTACGAGTTGCTTCCCTTCTCCACTCCTCACAAATATTTAAGCGTCTAGGCAACTTGGTCATGCTCTTTTTGACCCAGATTACTGTCATCAGACGACACCTAACGTGGCAACCAAACGATTAGCAACAATTTGCCAACTAGACAATGAACAAGACTAAGAGGGCCCTGATATCTCTCACCTGTTGTAAAGAAGCCTCATAGTTTTTACCTTTTAGTTTCACCCATATTAATCGAGATCCATCAACATCAACAGTATACTCCCGAAACAATCAAGGCTGATTATAATTGGGAGGCGCGTTGTCTGGGAAAGACAGTGTTAGTAAAGTGTTACATGTCAAATTAAAAGATCATAGATAAGAGAAAGATAAAACAAAAGTATACATAATGTACAGAGATAGGGTGCAAGGTTAGGTTAAAAAGATAAAAGCAAGTTCTCAGTGCTTAGAATGTGACTGCTCCCTCCCAGTCCCACCCTGAAGGCATCTAGACTGGGGCTTAACTTAATTTGACCTGGGAGGCTGTTCCAATATCTTATGGTTCTGGGAAAGAATGAATTTATGTGGTACTGGGTTCTAGACTGTGGGATCAAAACGTTATGGTTTCTGGTAGGAGTAAGGTGGTGGTGATCGACGTGAACTAGTTGGCACTGTATTTTGTATAGCATGAGGAGGGAGTTTTCGATGCGTCTTTGTTCCAATGTGTTCCAGTGTAAGATTTTTAACTGTTTGGAGAGGTGTTTCTGCCAGGGGTGCCAAATGACGGAGCAATATTCTAGTTGGGACGGATGTAGGTCTTGTATGCAGCTTCCTTAGTTTTAACTTTTGAGGTTTTAACATTCCTCTTGATGAAGCGTAGCGTGTTTTTGGATCCATTAAAATTTGTAGACTATATAGTCTGAAAACAACATTTAAATACAAGCAATTCTAGTAAAGTAGAGTGCATCAAAGGTAGATAACTAGAGTGTAAACAATACTGAAATAAAGCCTTTTCTAGCATTTGTGAGAAGTTTCATTAACCCATTACCCCATAGCCTCTTTCTAGAATTGAAAATAGTTGACCACTTAAAGCAGGTTGAAGGCGCATCCTGCTTTACTTTCAGCCTGCTCTAAGTTTCTAATGATATATACTTATGGCTTTATAGATTGGAACTATTTTCTTCAGGGGAGGAATAAATTAAAGGCGTGAAAATGCCTATTTATAGGTAATGGGTTAATATCCTTCATAAAGTTTTCTGGACAAGCCAACTGTTGACGGACAGGGCCATGCCAATATACGACCACTTTGAGAAGCGGGCTTTTAATAGAAGGGCCTGTACCATACTGACTGCCTATGGTTTCAAATTCACAGGGCTGCCATAAGTTGATAATAAAAATCCTAAGATTTCAAATTTTCAATTTTTCAGACACAATTTTACTAATCGTACCTTTAACCTATAGTCTGTTTCTTGTTTTGAAGACACATGGCTGCTAAAGACAGGTTGAAAGTAAAGCAAAATGCGCCTTAACCCTTTCCCTTATAGAAGCGACTTTTAGCGCATTCATTTTATTCATCCGCCAAAGAAAATAGTTCCATTTTATACTGTCAAGAATATGCACATAAGAAATATTTTCTATATCCTAGCAGATAATAACTTAAAGCAGACTGAAAGTAAAGCAGAATGCGCCCTATGGCGCATTCTGCTTTACTTTCAGTCTGCTTTAATAGGTCACATATTTTAAATACTAGAAACAGGCTATGGGTTAATGGGTTAAGGCGCATTCTGCTTTACTTTCAGTCTGTTTTAAGCTACGATCTGCTAGGATAAAAATCCGAATACTTAGGAAAAATCCGGAGAAATGGCAGCCCTGAATTCACTGTACATGTAACATAAAACAACTGATTAAAGTTTTTATTTTTTTTTTATTTTCAACAAAACATCACAATAGCAGAAACAGATTGTACAAGTACAAGAAATCTCCAGCATAATCAAAAGATTTTACCAATAGAACTAGTTTACCCCTGAAACTTTAACCCATTTCCCCTTAGCCTGTTTCTAGTTTTAACCCATTACCCTATAGCCTGTTTCTAGTTTTCAAGATAGGTGACCGCTAAAGCAGGTTGAAAGTAAAGCAGAATGCGCCTTAAGGTACATTCTGCTTTACTTTCAGCCTGCTTTAAGCTAAAATCTGCTAAGAAAGAGAAAATATTTCTTATATATATTTGTGGCTATATAAATTGGAACTTTTTTCTTCTGTGGAGGAATAAATTAGAGGCGTAAACAAGACTGCGCGTTTAATAAACGCTTATGCCCCCGGTGGCATCCTTGACAATATATTCTGAATCTTTTCTAAGTCCAAATTAGGTCAAGGTCAAACTGAACTTGGGTATTACTGGTGGGTTGGTAATGGTCCAAGGCAAAAACTGTATAAGTACAGAAGCATTGTAGTAAGTAATGTTGATGCTAGACGAAACAGTAAAATCTAGTTAACCAAGAAATAGCCATTTCAAAAAATTCTAAGTCCAAATTAGGTCAAGGTCAAGGTCAAAATCAAGATTGGGTGATATTGATGGATAGGGAATGGTCCAAGGCAACAACTGTATAAGTATCCAAGCATTGGAGTGAGCGGTGTTGATGCCAGACGAAACGGTAAAATCTAGTTAACCAAGAAATAGCCATTTCAAAATATTCTAAGTCCAAATTATGTCAAGGTCAAGGTCAAAATCAAGGTTGGGTATTACTGGTGGCTAGGGAATAGTCCAAGGCAACAACTGTATAAGTATCTAAGCATTTGCATAAGTGGTGTTGATGCTAGACGAAACGATAAAATCTACTTAACCTGGTTACGGACGGACGGAAGGACGGACAGGACGATTACTATATGCTCCCGCATCTGTCGATGCCGGGGGCATAAAAAGCGTATTTATGGGGAAATGGGTTAAATGGACAACTCCAATTTCCAATAACTCTTTGAACCCTAGTCATGCATATATGCATCATTTGTAAACAACATACCTGTGAGGAGTTCACTTGTTTTATGCAAAAAGTGTAGACCCTATGAGCAATCTTGTCGATGGGCCGTAAAACACCATTCATTCATTCATTCTATGAGCAATCTGATCAGGTTCTACACCGTTTTTCATTTTTACATAATTATATTGTGAAAATCAACCCTAAAAAGTCAAAAATGGACAAAACTAAATTGAAAACTAGAATTGTCTATTTTGGGGTTCAGGGAGGAAAGCGGGTTAAACGGGAAGTTTTTGACTTTTCAGGATTGACTTTAACAATATATTGCAAAATGACAAATAGTGCACTGATCAGTGAGTTCCTGTAGTAGCCCTCTGATCATGGTCTTCACTGTTTACACAGGGCAAGCATACTGTTAACCCTTTCCCCAATAGAAGCGCCTTTTAGCGGATATGATTTATTCCTCCGCTGAAGAAAATAGTTCCAATTTAATCAGCCATGAATATATAGTATAGGGAATATTTTCTATATTTTAGCACATGGAAGCTTAAAGCTGGCTGAAAGTAAAGCAGAATGCGCCTTAAAGGCGCATTCTGCTTTACTTTCAACCTGCCTTAAATGGTCAACTATCTTCAATACTAGAAATAGGCTATGGGGTAAAGGGTTAATGAAGAGTATACTTGCTGCAAGGGTTGAATGTGATAACTCATTCACCCCGGAAATTGTTTAATGAACCATTCCAAATTCCAATTAAGTCTAGTCCTTTTTAGACATATAAGAGTTAATTTTAACAACATAATTATGCAAAATTACAAACAATGCAGACCCTGATTGGTAAGGATCCTGCTGACAGGAGTCCTCTGATCAGAGTCTACACTGTTTGTATATATTTATGACATGACCGATGTGGATGACACTCCCCCACTCCTGCACGTTAATATAAATACCGATGATGATGATGTATTCTTTACAGGTACACTGTTTGTTAATGAAGAGTATACTTGTTGCTATGGTTGAATGTGTTAAATCCTCTACACAGGTCTTCAGTGGTGTTTCATCAGAGTCTTGTAATCTATTAGACCCAACAGCTTAACACAACCAGATCTACACTGAATGTTCACCCTTTCAATGCCTTATAAATATCAGTTTTCAAGGACGTTAACCCTTTACCCCATTGCTTGCTTTTGGTATCGAGGATAAGAAACCATCTAAAGCAGGTTGAAAGCAAAGCAGAATGTGCCTTAAGGCCCATTCTGCTTTACTTTCAGCCTGCTTTAAGCTAGAAGATATTTTTTAGGATACATAAACATGACTGTTCAAATTGGAACTACATGTATTTTCTTCAAGGTATGAATAAGTTAAATGAGTAAAAATGTCATATGTGTATCTATGGAGTAAAGGGTTAAAACAGTTGGTGTCTAGAACAGATGCTGAGTAACTCAATCCCTTTGAACAGCAAACTAGTCTTATGTATCTGCTAATATTTAAAGGAAATACCTAGCTATTTCCAGAACAAAGGAGCTCCTATAGAAACTTTCTGCTCTATTTTCATGTTGCTTTAAGCAGTCACCTGTTTTAAACACAATTAGGTGATTCTCACTTTTGACTATAGATATTGAACTTTAGTGATAAGCAGGGCTCCAGGATAAGGGGAGCATTTCAAAAACTAAAAAAAAAAATTCTGCTGTAAGACCTATGGTGTCACCACTCATTAGAATCGTCTCTTCGAGACGATTCTAATAAGTAGTAACACCATAGGATTTGGTGCTGAAATGAGTGTGAAAATCTTTGATAAGTTCAGTTTTCTCCCACTTACATGTATCTAGAGCCCTGGTGATGAGGATGGTCTAGACAAATGGTCTAGACAACAATCAGTAGGCTCCTAAAGGAGCCCTATACTCTCGGCCTACTGTAATATATTGCAAAAAACAACTCTAAATAGTTGAAATTGGACCAGACTTAATTGGAAACTGGAATTCTCCATTTAGAATTTCAGGTGTCAATGAGTTAAAAGATCTCAACCTCCTTATCTCTTTAACACATGTTTACAAGTGCATATCTGTAAAGAGAGTTTATGGAGCCGGCATAGCCGTAAGATTACACCAGGCATTGGTCTTTGACCTTTTGCATACTTGTGCAGATCTATCATGAAGGTTTAGGGGGCCTGCACACACTCTGAGATTATACCCAACATTGGTCTTTCATCCTTTTTATACATGTGCAGATCTGTAACATGGGGTTTACAGAGCCTGTTCATGCCCGAAGAATATTTCAAGCATTGATCTTTGATCCTAGTACAGAAGCAGATCTATCATGAGGGTTTAGGGAGCCTGTAGACGCCCCCAGAGTACACTAGAGCCTGGTCTTTGACCTTTCTATTGAGGAAATATTTGAGTTCCTGTAGATTACACTCTCCTGACATACCCTGCATGGCAAACATTCTCAGCATGCTGTGGATCCGCTCCAGCGGGAGAGACTCCAGGTTGGACAGCATACCCACGATATACGACCAAAACACCTGGAAATAAAACAGGAAACTCATAACTCCAGATAATAGAAAGTAAACTGAACAAATCCAGCAGTTTCTCCTTCATGTCAGCACCAAATCCAATGGTGTAACTACTCATTAGAATCGTCTTGAAGAGACTAAAATCGTCTTGAAGAGACGATTCTAATCAGTAGTTACACCAAAGGCATGGGCAGATTCTAATGAGTAGTCTTGCCATAGGAAATAAAGATTTTAGTTATTGAAATACTCCCCTAGGAAAGAAACTCAATAAGCAAGTTTTGCTTTCGTTTCAATCCTAAACTTATTGTATGTTTGTAATATGCATGTAAATATCTGAATAAAATATGTTTAAACTAAACTAAATACTCCCCTGATCTGGAGCCCTTTGAACTGCTCTATACACTGTGATACAGTCTCCTATACAAAAGTCACTTGATAACACTTATAGCCGAGATGATATTATTGTTTCCCATTGAAAACAAACCTAAACGCAAATAAAATGTAATGAAATGGACAGAATGACAACTTTTTTAAAAATAGCAGAACCCCTCTTTGACTACCACTGGATTTTTTGAAGATCTAATTGATGGAATTAACAACAGCTTAAAGCAGCAATCTGCATTAACCCATTACCCCATAAATACACCTTTTTACGCCTTCAATTTATTCCTCCATTGAAGAAAATAGGTACAATTTATACAGTATTAAATTTGTTTGATAAAAAATATTTTCTATATTTAGCAGATGTTATCTTAAAGCAGATGTTATCTTAAAGCAGGCTGAAAGTAAAGCAGAATGCGCCTTAAGGCGCATTTTACTTTACTTTCAACCTGCTTTAACCCTTTACCCGATAGAAGCGACTTTTAGCGCATCTAATTTATTCCTCCGCTGAAGAAAATAGTTCCAGTTTATACCCTCATGAACAATTCCCATAACAAATATTTTTATGTAGCCTAGCAGATGGTTGTTTAAAGCAGGCTGAAAGTAAAGCAGAATGTGCCTTAAGGCACATTCTGCTTTACTTTCAACCTGCTTTAAGTGTTCACCTGTATTTAATGTTATATACGGGTTATTGGGTAAAGGGTTAAGTGGTCACCTATTATCAAAATTAGAAACAGGCTATGGGGTTATAGGTTAAACACCCCATAAACAATCTCATTTAGTGGTTATAATAAGAGCACTGTAATACTATTATGTGAAATTAAAGTATAATTATATTATATAATATTGAAGTGTGACAATTTTTACCTCAAAAAGTCATTTAAAAAAAATAAAAAAAATTATGAAGGACAAAAGGCTAAAATTTTAACATAATATTATGGTGAATTGTTTGAAACTCAAATATCAGATAATGTATGATTTCATGTCAACATAATATATTCAAAAGTGGGTGTGAACAAACCTGTAACTCCTCCTCTCTCTGGGCATGGGCGGATGCCATTGCAGACTCCGCCTCCTCGTCTTCACCTATGACAATATCATGACTCCGCCCCTTGTGCTCCTCGACCAATATAAATGTATCTGTTTGCTCCTCCCTCAGAAGACCTTGACTCTGCCAGTAGGCAATCTTTCTCCTCAGTGCTGTGGCTGGCACCTGTAGGGTGCTGCTTAACTCATCCACTGTCCACTTCTCTGTAAGACAGTACACAATACATGTCATAAATCTACCACAACATTGAAATCAACACACAGCGGGATCCTGCAATCAAAACCACACAAAGGAGGAGTCTGGACTTAAAGGTTTAAAATAAACCAGATACCATGCTCAGTAAATACACATTACCAGTTGGTAGTGCGATACAGGGCGATGTATTCAGCTGGAGACATTCTTGGCTGAAACAGCTATTTGGTGCCTTTGGTGCGAGTCTGATTGAATGTTTTCGTCAAGAAGGAAAAAAATCTGAATACAACGCTCTGTAGCGCACTACAAACTGGTGATGTGTTTATTATATGCCTTTAATATACACCAACAACAACTAAATAGTTGTTTAAATAAGTTTATATCCATAAACATTTGATATTTGAAGCAGAACAAGGAATCATTTATGCAACAAAGAATACGATCATATTCATGACTGTATAAATTGGAATTATTTTCTTCAGTGGTGGAATAAATTCAAGGTGTATAAATGTGAGTAATGGATTTACTTTTTCTAGTTTTGAATACAAGTGGCTACTTAAAGCAGGCACATTCTGCTTTACTTTCAGCCTGCTTTAAGCTACCATCTGCTATCTGCTAGGATATTGAAAATATTTCTTATGGTATGTGCTCATGACTGTATAAATTGGAATTATTTTCTTCAGTGGATGAATAAATTAAAGGTGTATAATTGTGAGAAGAGGGTTTAGTGCAAACTACACTTATACCTTGTTCTTGAAACTGCATTATGATGGCGGCATGCACTGGTGACACATTAAAGTTGAGAGTCCTGTCCTTTAGCTCCACATCAATATTCACCAAGCCTGTAACATACATATCAGCACACATCACAGGGCCCGCATTGGAGAAATTCATTCAAAATACATAATCTTAGTCCATTTTACACTGAAAGACACATATTCTTTAAGTTTCGTTATGTGTCGAAACCACTGAAATATATTCTATTAAACACTGAAGCATACAAATTCCTCAAATTTCATTTAACTGTTACCCATAGCCTGTTTCTAGATAATAAAGAGAGGTGACTACTTAAAGCAGGTTGAAAGTAAAGCAGAATGTATTTTAAAGAAATGATTTGCTTTACTATCAGCCTGCGTTAACTCTTTACCTCATAGCCTGTTTCTAGTTTTGAAGACAGGTGACCACTTAAAGCAGGTTGAAAGTAAAGCAGAATGTGCCTTTCAACCAGCTTTATGCTAAAACCTGCTAGGCTATATAAACTATTTGTAATAGTAATTGTTCATGAGGGTATAAACTGAAACTATTTTCTTCAGCGGAGGAATAAATTAAATACGCTAAAAGTCGCTTCTATGGGGGAAAGGGTTAAGCTACCATTTGCTAGGATAGAGGAAACTTTGCTTATAATGCAAATTTATGTCTATAGAAAGTGGAACTGTTTTCAGTGGAGCAATAAATTTAAGGTGTTAAAATGTATATCTATGGAGTAATGGGTTAAGTGCCCAAAATGTTGAAAACTGTATCAATACTGAACATTTCCAAAAATGTCAAGACAATAGAGTAAAACTTCTCTATTACAACAACTAAAACCATGTCTAATTCATTGCATAAAAGACAGGTGACAGCTTTATAAAGCTAGATGACAGTAAAACAGAAAGCTCCTTAACCCATTACCCTATAAATACGAATTTTTATGCCTCTAATTTATTTTTCCACTGAAGAAAATAGTTCCAAATTTATACAGTAAAAATCATGCACCAAAAGAAATAAATTCTATACCCTAATAGATGTTATCTTAAACCAGGCTGAAAGTGAAGCAGAATACGCCTTAAGGCACATTCTGCTTCACTTTCTGCCTGCTTTAACCCATTACCCTATAGCCTGTTTCTAGTATAGAATATAGGTGACCACTTAAAGCAGGTTGAAAGTAAGCAGAATGCGCCATATGGCGCATTCTGCTTTACTTTCAGCCTGCTTTAACCCATTACCTGCTAGAATAAGGAAATTATTAAATATGACACATATTCATTACGGTATATATTGGAACTATTTTCTTCAGTGGATGAATCAAATGAATGTGCTAAAAGTCGCTTCTATAAGGGAAAGTGTTAAATAGTTACCTATTATTTTTTTATTTTTTACCTAAAATATTATCAAAACTAGAAAAGGGCTATGGGGGAAAGGGTTAAGGCACTTTCTGATTAACTGTCATCTAGCTTTAAGCAGCCACCTGTGGTAAACACCAAATGAAAAGCGTCTTCTCCTCTGGTACTAACTCACCCAAGTGTGCCATCCAGTTGAGAGTTCTGTTGCCTTTCAGGGCCTCGAACTTCTGTGTGTATTGCTGGAGGAGTTTTTGCATCTGTTCTGGTAGTGTGACCTTCTCCTCTCTAAATGCTGGCCAGAACTGAGCTGACAAGATCATAGAACTAACTTCCACATCCTGAAATATTGTAGCATAACACATCTATACAACATCTTTTCACAATAAAATACATAAATTTTAAAACCCTTTATCACTTAACCCATTACCCCATAGCCTGATTTAAGTTTTGAAAATAGGTGACCACTTAAAGCAGGTTGAAAGTAAAGCAGAATGTGCCTTAAGGCACATTCTGCTTTACTTTCAGCATGCTTTAAGCTACCATTTGCTAGAATATATAAAAAAAAATTATGATTCTTATTTGTGACAGTATAAATTGGAACTTATTTCTTCAATAAAGGAATAAATTGAAGGCGTAAAAAGGCGTATTAATGGGGTAATGGGTTAAATGTGTAAAAAATACAGTGCAATATACATGTATACTAATCATTGAAATACTGTATAATATCTATGCTGACTGTAACAAAAGTTTAGTTGATTGAACTTGGAACAGTTGAGTTATTATGAGTAAGCAAAACATTTCCAAGTGTACAAATGAGTTAATATTTATTTTCCTTTCCTGCAATCCAAAAGAAAAGGTTTTGTTATTAACAGTGACTCATAATTAAAGATGAAATAGCTTGTAGCATAAACAAAAGATGATGACAAAATTCTAACAAGGGCCCTAAATCGCTCACCTGAAACCGTTGATGAAAATGTAACATATCTTGGAAAGCTGAGAAATTATGACAATATGATTGTGCCAATTGCCGATTAGATAGTTTAAACATATTTTTATTCCCTCAAATATACATGGAATTGGGGTTGGGTCACAAGTTATAACAACATTAGATCCGACCCTCCCCCTACAATGTAAATATACAGTACAGGAACAATGGCATATAGATGAAATATGACGAAATTACTTAACTTTTTTGTTGAAGAAAAAGACTACAGAAGGAAAGAAGAAGGAAAGAGAAAGACTGTCAGAGAAAGAGAGAGAGTGATAGAGAGAGAGAGAGAGAGGTGTAGCTAGATATACATTCAATTCATTCATGGTGATCAAGGGACAATCATGGTTTTAATGCTTCAGACCAAATAAATGTGTATTTAGTCATATGGTGTAAGTAATAGATAAAAAATACATGTAAGTGGCATCATGCATATATCCGGTATAAGAGAGACAACTGTAACTGAAAAAGGTTTACTTAAACATTTGAATTGTCTCCCTTTACTTAAAATATGCTTGCAGAAATCAAATCTTTTCAATCCCAAGTTGCCAAATCTATAAATCCAGGGCTCCAGACAAGATAAAGCAAACTAGACAAATTCAACATTTTGTTCCTCACTTCAGCACCAAATCCCATGATGCGACTACTTGTCAGAATCGTCTCAAAGAGACGATTCTAACGAGCAATGATCCCACAGGGCCCAATGCCGAAATAAAGTTTAAGTTTTGACTATTACCTTTATCTGGAGCTCTGTAAATTACTTATAATTTCAGATAGTTTCAGACAGTTGGGATCCTGATCGGATGTCATGAAGCTTGGCATCCGATCAGGACCCAAACTGCTTGACACTCATGTAAACCTTTTAGATCCTCTAATAAATTCATGCACTGCACTGAAAATATTGAGATTTTCTTTGTCATTTAAATATCTTTTCCCAAATAATAATGTATCTAAGTTCAGAGGTTGAAATTTACTAATTGAATGAAATAAAGTTAATCTTGGCTGTGTATAATTCTTACAGGTAAAGAAGAAATGTTCTGCATCTTCAATAGCTTCAGTACATGAGCAATAGGGATCCAATCTGAGGTGGTTATTAAACAGATCGTTATTTAGATTACTGCAATTGTTTCTAATTCTTGCATGTAAAACTGATAAGTATCTGTTTCCCTGTGAATAATATAATGGAACATTTATGAGAGAATTGTCATTTAATAATACATGTCTGAAACTAGTGTATGAATCAATGTTTCTCAAATCAAGATCTAAGCTATTCCACAAATCTATGGAGGATGGAATACATGATTTTTGTGAGACTGAAGTTCTAGTAATAGGAATTCTAATATTTTCCCGGTTTCTTAGTGGATATGGGTTCGATTCTTCAACAGTAGGAGGTATCAAGTCTGTAATATATGATGGTACCATGCTGTGTGTGGCTTTATACATAAAAAGCAGCTTTTGAAAATTACGTCTCTTTTCCAAACTCAGCCATCCACATTCACGGTAAAGATTTTCTAATGAAACAGAACGAGTAAGACCAGTTACAATTCTGGCAGCTTCATTTTGAAGTTTTTGTAAGGAATCTGAACAGCTATCAGAGCAACCATCCCAAACTATAGATGCATACTCAAGTATAGGAGATATATATGAGAGATAGATTTGATTTAAAGATTTCCTATTTAGAGTAAATTTTAATCTTCTCATTATGTTTACTACTTTCGAGGCAGATATTACTACATTATCTATATGAGAATTCCACTGACCATTGTGGCTAAGAGTAACTCCTAAGTGCTTGTGGTTTTCGACAAAATTAATTGGTGTATCTTCAAATATTAGTTGTGGTAGATTATCATACTTTTTTAGAGAGAAAAGGATAGCTTCAGTTTTGTTAGGATTGAAAGTAACCAGCCATTGTTTAGCCCATGAAGATATGATATTAAGGTCATGATTCACAATACCTTCTATATCATCAACAGATGTAGCCGAATAAAAGAGAGAGCTATCATCTGCAAACAATCTAGTTAAACTGAGTAGAGAGTCAGATATATCATTGACATAAATAAGAAACATTAACGGCCCTAGCACAGATCCCTGAGGAACACCGGCTGAAATAGACCTAGAAGCTGACACGCTAGACTGTAGGACGACTCTCTGACTTCTATTTGACAAGTAACTGGAAAGCCAATCAAGTAAAGAACCATTAATACCATTTTGTTTCAATTTAAAGAGAAGACCTTTGTGCCAAACTCTATCAAAGGCTTTAGAAATATCGCAGAAAACCATACAAGAAAACTGTTTATTGTCAAATGATTGACATATATGATGAAAGATATCTATAAGCTGGAAAGTAGTTGAATGGGCTGGCAAAAACCCAGATTGATATTTGTATAGAAGATTATTATTGAGAAAGAAATTGTACATGTGCTTAAAGATCACTCTTTCAAACAATTTACCACAGCAACTGAGAAGTGATACAGGTCTATAGTTTGAAACAGAAGATTTATCACCTTTTTTATAAATAGGTATGACATTTGCAATTTTCCAACAGTCAGGAAAAATCCCTTCAGTAATGGACCTGTTGAACAATATAGAAAGTGGTTTGGCAACTGATGTTGAAACACCTTTAAGCATTTTATGACTGATAGAATCAGGTCCACTGGCCTTATTTATATTTAAGGAATTGATAATGTCATTTATTTCTGATTCAGTTATAACTATGTTTGACAAACAGTTCTGGGTTTTAGCAGCAAAATCAGGAAGAACAGCATTTTCTTCATTTAAGGAAGATATAGAGGCAAAAAAGTCATTTAAGCAATCGGCTTTATCTTGATCAGTTATATAATATGAAGATTCACCTCTATTAGAGGTTACACATAAGGGAGGAATATTAGCAGAACAATCATTATTTTTAACAAAGTGTTTAATTAATCTCCAAAAACCTTTCTTATCATTAGAGTGTAAATTTTCCAAGTTAATTTCTAATGAGTTGAAGAATGACTGTTTAGCATGTTTTTTCATGTTGTTTATTTTATTTCTTAGCTGTTTATATTTATTTAAAATAGACGATTTACCTGTTTTGAAAGCTAATTTCCTTAATCGATCTCTTTTCCTACAAAATTTTCTTAATTCAGAGTCAAACCAAGGCTTGTCATCAGGGCGCACTAATATTTTCCGTGATGGAATACAGGCATTAACAAACTGAAGAAAAGTTTTAGTAAAACAATCACAAGCTTCATCCACACTACCATTATGAAGTATTTGCCAGTCAAAAGAAGAAATATTTTGACTTAAGAGCTGAAAGTCAGCATTTGCATATAGATAGACAGTTCTTTCAAAACTAGCTTTAATTTCGTATGAAAAAGGAAGAAATATAAAAGTTGCACAGTGATCACTAACATCAGGAGGGTTTGGTATTACACCAGAATCAAGATAGTGCATGTCAATAGGAATGATGACCGGATCCAGTAAAGCATTTAGGCGAGTAGGTTCACTGATAGTGTTCTGTAGTGAAAAATTTATAAGTACATCCTTTAGTTTTCGAAAATTAGGATTCAACAAGTCTTCATTCAGGTCTCCCAGAATGATTATATTTTTACTTATTTCTAGTGCTCTCTCAATATTCTTATTAAAGTTCAGGAAAAACTCAGGATCAGAAGTTCTAGGACTGTAAAAGGTACCAACTAAATATTTCTCATGATTTATAGTAATGCATATCCAGATTGATTCGGGGCAGAAGTTTTCCAGTTCAAAGAGTCTTTTATGAATGAGATTACTAGATAGGTATACCAGTATTCCGCCTCCATGATTTGTTCTATCCTTTCTGTAAAAACTATCATAAGCATCTGACAGAAACAAGAAATCATCAGATACAGCCATATCTAAATGTGTCTCAGTAAAACTCAAAATATCAAAGTCTAAATAGCTGTCTCTGATGTAGTCCAGTTTCTGTCTTATGCTTCTGATATTGCAATGCAATAATGAGAGACTGTGGCCACTATTGCTAGTGGTTGGACCGGGGTTTGGTTCAACATCGCCTGACTGCAGCAGTAGTAATAATAAGACTGTGTATAAATAATAGCTATTAATAGAATTAATAACAAATTTGCCGATTAGATGATGCTGAGTGCCAAATAGCTAAGCTCAGAGTACTGTGGTTTCAGAGAAGATTTTTAAAGTTTTTATTGAAAAAATCTATTTTTAGCTCCTGTGACCTAGATATGCAACGGACCGGAATCATTTGAGCAATATTGGTAAAGTACCTTTAGAAGTTACACCATGCCAAATATCAAAGCTCTAGCTGTTTTAGTTTCAGAGAAGAAGAGGTTTGAAGATTCCACTATATAACACTATGTAAATTTGTGACCCCTGGGGCGGGGCCAATTTTGACCCCAGGGACATAATTTGAACAATCTTGATAGAGGACCTGTAGATGATGCCTTGTGCAAAATATCTAAGCTCAGGGTACTGTGGTTTCAGAGAAGAAGATTTTTAAAGTTTTTATTGAAACAATCTATTTTTAGCTCCTCTGACCTAGATATGCATCGGATCGGAAATATTTGAACAACTTTTAAAGAGGACTATATAAGGATCATTCCTGTCAAGTTTGGTTAAAATCCATCCAGTAGTTTAGGAGGAGATGTTGTTTTAAAGAAATTGTTGACGACGGACGACGAACGAACGGACGGACGACGACGGACACAGGACGATCAAAATAGCTCACCTTGGCACTTTGTGCCAGGTGAGCTAAAAACTGAGTATCAAATAATTGATTTAGTCATAAGAACTGATTTTAAGATTAAGTTTTAATTGAAAATTGAATATGTTTTCAGACAAGTCTGTTTACAACATATAGATGTTGTTTTTTGTTATTTTTTATTTTAGTTCTGTTTTTTATCAATGGATGAATGAAACCAGATAACACAGGGCTCCAGATAAAGTGAGAAAACGCTGGATTTGTTCCGTTTACTCCTTCTTATCTGGAGCCCTGATAACAGTAATGCTGTCTGTTCCCTTCAGCTGTCTTAAACATGCAGCATCTGTTTACACATGCAAGAAAGCTACATACAGTAAAACCTCCCTAATTGTCCCTATTGCAACCCCTGAATACAAGGCTACTTGATTGTTTAAAAGAAAGGAGACAGTTTTAAGGTGAGGGTAAAACAGAAAGCTCCTTTAGGAGCTTTGTTTTACTCTCACCTTGCTTTAACTCTTTCCTCCCTGGAACTTAAAATGGACAATCTCAGTTTCCATTTTAGTCTAGTCCATTTCTGATTTTTAAGGGTTGTTTTTGTCAATGTTTTGCATTATGACAAACAGTGAAGACCCAGATCAGAGGGCTCCATAAGGAGCCCTCTGATCTGGGTATTCACTGTTTGCATAGGACAAGTGCACTTTTCACATGTATACTTTTGAAAATGACGCCTATATGCGTGACGGGTTCAAAGGGTTAAGCATTAAGCTGTCCTCAACACCTAATGATTAACACAATTTATCATATATATCTCAGTACCTATCCATGATTTATAGAGATATCTCAGTTAGATAAATTTGATATCATCACAGTTGATATCATCACTACATGTAGTGATCATATCACTTTTTGTAACGTCCCGTCATAATAAGTTTAGTGGCATCGCGGTTATCAATTTTGTGTGTGATTTTTTTTGGTAAAAACGTCATTAAAATATATATACATGTAATAAATAGAATAATCAATTCTTTTGAATAGATATGAAAATTATATCACTCGAATGGGTTGTTATCTGGTTAAAAAACTCGTCCTGCGGACTAGTTTTGTAACCAGATAACAACCAATTCTCGTGATATATTTTTCATATCAATCCAAAGAAATTAGAGAGGGTTTACTGTAGAAACTATATACAGTACCTCCACCTCCCCTTTCTGCTGTCTCTCCTCCGTGATACGAGTGTTGATTCTCTTGGAGTCCGCCACATCCTTCAACATTACCTCACAAAAGTGTAGCTGCGACTCACCAAACCTCAGCTGTCAAAAATAAACACAAGGCTCCAGATAAGCGCAGTTTTTCAAAAAAATTAAAAAATTTATTTCTGCGTCAAACCCTACAGTGTCATTACTCATTAGGATTGCCTCCGTGAGACGATTCTAGTGAGTAAACACCATAGGATTTGGTGCTGAAATAAGTGAGAAAATGTTGGATTTGTTCAGTTTACTCCCTCTTATCTGGAGCCCCGTAAACACTCAACTAAGAAAACATAACCAATATTTGAACTTTATCAGACAATAATTACAGCAGTTACAGTCGAGAATCTTTTATTCTTTCCCGTTTAAACGCAAACGTACACAAACGCAAATCGCTAAAACGTAGAAAAGAACAACTTTTGGACAATTCTGATATTTCATGTTTATCTTGGTGGCAAACAGTTTGGAGCCTGATCTGGCTCCAAACTGTTTGCACTGCAAATAATAGTTTTAGCGTAAACGCGTTTATTGGGAAAGAATAACACATTCTCCACTGTAACCGTTACTTAGTGTGCAAAAACCAGCTTTCAGGACATAATACCTTGGTCCAAGGTTATAAAGAGAGTTTGAGTTGAGTCTGAGCTCATTCTCAAGCATTATATTGGTCAGATTTGAGCAAAAGCTCAAATCTAACCAATCAAATGCTTGAGAATGCTTAAACACATTATAACCTTGGACCCTGGCCAATCAAATTTATACCCTACATGTATGTAAGTAATAAGCCAAAATGGCAAAACCTTTGATACCTTTAGTAGTTCTAGGTAGCGTATTTCCTTCTCTATCTCGTAGTTGAAGTTTGTCAGTATTCTGTCTGCCAGTAGTGTGCGGTACTCGTTCACAAACAGCTCTTTACTGCCATAGATGTTTACCAGCATACTGATGATGTCTGACGCTCGACGACTCTTAGAGGCTGTCGCTGGAAATGAAATGTACATCAAAACCTCTCTATAAGGATCACTACAAATGAGGCTAATTGATTGTATAAAAGACAGGTGTAAATTTAAAGTAAGGTGAAGTAAAACAGAGAGCTCCTAAAAGAGCTTTCTGTTCTAATTTCACCTTGCTTTAATTGGCAATCTGTCCTAAACACCCAATAATTAACAAGGCTTTTACTGTATGTGGAGTAGAGAAGAAATCATAGACAATGTAAAGTATGCTTTAATGTCAAGGAGAATTAGAAAGAGAAAGATTAAATACCGGTAGTGTGTGAAAAAGTAATTACATCACTCATAGTGGAAACACTTAAAATTTGGTGCTTAACTTATCTATCTCCATTGCACACAGTTTCCAGCCTGAACAGACACCGTGCCATGCAGTGTCTAATCTGGATCCAAAGTGTTTGAAACTCGTCTAGGTTTCTTTACTTAAAAAATTATAAATCAAAATTATTTTTTTTTGCAAGCATGTACTATATCACAACAAGATAAAAGTTACAGCAGCTATGTGGGAAAGGGATTTATCATTATAGATTTCTACCTGGATCAGCATCAACAGGATCAGGCATCCACTTCTCCCAGTCTTCTTCCTCCTCATCTTCCTGTGTACACTCATCTAGCAATGGCTGACCTTTGACCAGCTCCTCCAGGAGCTCATTACTGCCGTCATCAGTTAGGTTAGAAACTATACAGCGCACAGTATCCTCCCTTGATCTATAAGACAATAGGCGTATTTGACTGGCAAAAGATTAGCTATTCCATCAATTGAGATTACACCACGAAACAGCCACGAAAATAAGCCAGTCGAAAACGCCTAATGGTAAGATATAGATATACAAAAACCAGTGCCTTCCCTTGATCTACAAGACAATTGTAAGATATAGATATACAATGAACAGTGTCCTCCCTTTATCTTCAAGACAATGGTAAGATATAGATATACAACAATCAGTACCTTCCCTTGATGTAGATAAACAACAAACAGTAACCTTCATTGATCTACAACACATAGATACATGTTCAGTGATACAATAGAATTCTGTGTTAGTGTTAAGGACAGACAAGTCTGTGCTAGGAGAACATGTTAACCCTTAGCCTGCCAGTCAGGACTATAGCTCCATATGCAAACAGCTTGGATCCGGATGAGACGCCGAGTAACTCGGCGTCTCATCCGGATCCAAGCTGTTTGACACTCGGACACATTTTCAGCAATTTTGAGCAACTTTGAAGCACTTTGAAATTTGAAGCAGACGAGAAATATAGCAGACGACAATTTATTTGGCGGGCTAAGGGTTAATTATGTTTTTCATTATGACTTGCATTATTCCATAATACCATTTTTTTAAAAGAACTGCCATATATGTGTGTGCCCTACGTACCTGAGGTATTTACGGACGGGGTCACAGACTAACTCCAGTATAACACCAGCTGGGTCCAGAGCTCTCAGTGCACGGATAGCAGATATGTAGGCAGTCAGTATGTCAGCTGTATTTACACCTACAAGAACAGAACACTGGCAGTTATGCTTTTATGACCACTAAGACAAACATTTACTTTAGTCTTGAACTGATTTTTACACAGATACGCATTTAATGTATTCTTCCCTGAAGAAAATAGTTAAAATCCATGAAATCTGTACCATGACGTCCATAGAAATATTTTCTATATTCTAGCAGATGTTGACCTGAAGCAGGCTGAAAATCAAGCAAAATGCAAATAAAGACACATTCTGTTTTACTTTCAACCTGCTTTAAGTGATTACTTGTTTTCAAAACTAGACACACACCTGTTATAAACTATCAATATCTTTATATCAATAGTCATTTACTAAAAGTGTACAGTCGAACCATCTTAGATATCTCAAACTGACCAGGTTCTAAGGTTATAAAGCTTTTGAGTTGAGTCTGAGATCATTCTCAAGCAGTTGATTGGTCAAATCTGACCAATCAAATGCTTGAGAACGGTCTCAGACTCAACTCAAAAGCTTTATTACCTTGGGAGCTGTATTTCTTCTGACAGTCAAAATTCAGCATCTAAAATTCACTTAACACATTCAACCCTAGCGACGAGTATACTCAACATTTACAAACAATGAACCTGTGAAGATTACACTTGTCCCATGCAAACAGTGTAAACCCTGATCAGAGGGCTCCTTAAGGAGCCCTCTGATCAGGGTCTACACTGTTTGTCATTTTGAAATATATTGTTTAAAATCAACCCTAAGTAGGCAAAATGGACTAGACTCATTTTGAAATTAGAATTGTCCATTAAAAGTTCCAGGGGTGAATGAGTTAAAATCTACATACTTGTATTTCACAGTTAATCTTTAACATTGAATTATTGATAACGTGACGTCAGCAGGTTTGAGATAATGAACTCCAACTACGTGTATATGTAGCGTGTTGAATTACCACTGTTTGCTGTTTAGGTTAGTAGTTTGTGCCCTGTGTGCAGCGTGCAGAGTACAGTAGAGAAAACATTTTCCTTCCAAATAACCCCAGTTACGCTTAAACTATCATTTTCATTGCAAACTGTTTGCCACTCAAATTAAAACTAGTAGTCGGAATTGTCAAAAGGTTGTCATTTTGCGTTTGAATGAAAGAACAACGCTTTCTATACTGTATTTCAGACCGGTTGCCAACTCGCAATCAATGGCCATCGATTTCTTTACTGAACTCATCACATGTATTTACCTGGATGTAGTAGGCGTGTCTCGAGGGCCGTCTTCAGTGTGCTCACCAGGTGTGCTCTCAGATCTGTCTTCTCTAGACATGTCTTAAGGTCCAAGATGGCTGGCTCTGATTCAGGATACTCTATAAAATCAAAATGTCAACACTGAAAACCAATAAATTATTACATGTAGTTGAGAATTTGAACAAATTAATGTTGTTTAACCGTCAATCCACACAAGCAGTTATTTAGAGCCCAAAACATGAAAATAAGTAGAGAAATTGTTACTGTTGTATCTATAATTTGATATACAGTCACATCTTTGGCAGTCTCTTAAACAAGAGTTATTCAGGGTCCTTTACAAGAGATTTTTTAATTTTTTAATGTAACATCTTATTTTCACTCTTTGAACCCTAGTCCTGCATATATGCGTAAGTACACTTGTCCTTTGCAAACAGTGTAGACCCTGATCAGAGGGCTCCCTAAGGAGCCCTATGATCAGGGTCTACACTGTTTGTCATTTTAACAAAAAAATGGAGTAGACTTAATTAAACATTAGAATTGTCCATTTGAGGTTTCACGGAGGAAAGAGTTAAAGCAAATAGCCCAAACAACAGAAGTACTGGGAGAGACTCATGAGTTATATCCTTTTTCGTCAATCAGTGTAGACCCCGATCAGAGGGCTCCACAAAAAGTGTAGACCCAGATCAGAGGGCTCCTTATGGAGCTCTCTGAATCCGGGTCTACACTGTTTGCCATACTTTCAAATAATTTGTGCGCAAATCCTTGACAGTCAAATAAAACAATTCTTTTATCAGAAAGTGGAGGAGTCCATATGTAAAATCATATAAGTAAAGGTCAAACTTTGCTTCCATTAGGCAAGCATGTGTACCTATGATAATATTGAAGAGCTGCCCTATCTGTACTTTAGCATAAGTCTCCCACAGGAAGTGGAGTAGTCTCCCTTTGAAACCGTCAATGCAGTCTGATCCTATGTGGGTCCTGTTAGAAGAGTACACCAGCTGAAGCCAGCCCAGGACCTTCATCTCTAGCCACTGAAAAATTACCACTAGATATATAATTATGTGTTAATAAATCACAGTTGTCCCATGGCTTGCTTGACGATAAACCCTTTCCTCCCTGAAACCTGAAATGGACAGTTCTAATTTTCAATTTAGTATAGTCCATTTTTTGACTTTTTAGGGTTGTTTTTTTATATAATATATTACAAAATGACAAACAGGGTAGATCCTGATCAGGGTCTACTCTGTTTGCATACGACAAGTGGACTCCTCACATGTACGCTGTTTGCAAATGGCGCATATATGCATGACTAGGATTCAAAGAGTTAAGCTAATTTATAGAATTTGTGAGTACTTTCCAAAACTTAATATATATTTAGAAACTTACACTAAGCTGATAAAGTCAAGGTGACAGGGGTCAAAATTTTCAAATGGATTAAAAGGTATTGCCTTCAAGCATGTGTGGTACACATATGAAAGCTGCAGGTAAAAGAGCATAAAAGTTGTGAACACTTTCTTAACTGCTAAACCAACAGGAATTGCAGCAGGAATGCCAACCCCAACGACTAGGTGAAAACTAAGTTCATCTGGACATTTGTCTGATCAGCTTAAAAATGACTTGTATAATTACGTCATAAAGTAAAAGACTTAATTGCATCACTTATCTGAACAAAAGAAGTATATACAGTGCTCCCTCCCTACAACTACACCCAATGGGAGACAAAGATTGTGTGTATTGTTCAGAGGGAGATGTTTTGGGGAGGTGAAATGGTTTTTTACATTTGCAAACAGCTTTAATTCAGATCAGACGCCACGTAATGCAGCATCTGATCTGGATTCCAGCTGTTTGCCACTTGTCATTATGGTTTTTTCAATCAAAATGTCCATTATGTGACTTTGAGAAAAACAACAGATGACAAAATAAACTTAAAAGCAGATATTGCAGCGGTGAAAGGTTCGACATAATTGTCTTTTTTAGGGAACAGCAACATGCGTTGTTGTAGCGAGGGAGTCGTTGATTAGATAGCCGTTGTCGGGAGGGAGCACTGTATATATACTGAGAGAAGGAGTAGAATGTCTGACCTTTTCCATGGTTTCTAGGTATGCTGTTTCAAAGTTTCCCTTACATGTTGTCTCTACATGGTGCTGTATCTGTTCATGTACGAGGGCTGTCACAGATGTACCAGACACTTGCTCCAACACACCTACCTCATCCCTGAACAAAATAAAAAAACACACTGTGTTTATGAAACATTAGGCCCATATGTTTCTATTGGTGAGCAATCTTTAGCTGGGCAGTTCACTGCTGATTGATGGGGGTAATGTGATCACCGTTTTTGGGGCTATCTTTTGTATGTTTATTCATGTTTATTTTAGATCTAATTGCAGTTACTTTGTCTTTTCTCACTTTGTAGGTACATTTATGTAATTTCATGTGAAGCGCTTTTGAACCCACAACCCCTGTGTGAAAAGAGCGCTATATAAATCTGATATTATAATAATTATATGGTAAATTCAGCCTAAATGACCCCTAAATGGCCTTGAACAGTGTCTGGCATGACCAAAGTTGATATGACCTCAAGGGCTGTTTTGTGTGGACGATGTTCCAATGTTTTCTCCTATTTCTCCACCAAACCCTATGCTGTGACCACTCATTATAATTGTCAGGCAGGGACGTTTATAATTAGTTTAGTCGAAACATAGTGCTTGGTGGAGACAGGAATATCTGAGTTATTTGAAATACTCTCCTTATCTAGATTTCTGAGTGGAGTAGACATGCCAGAGACGTAGAAGTCTCTATCACATGTCTTTCTAAAGACAGACAGACAAACAGACCAAATCAATGAGTTTAACATTGAAAAGAAGCTAATGGGGAAAGGGTTAACATAAGTTTGACAGTAGCTGATTATTGGCAACCGTATTGAGCATTTCTACGCCTACACACACCTATTATATCCTTCTAACATCATCAGAAAAAATTATAACATGGCATAATTGGCTATTGGCAAAATGTAACCCTTTATCTCAATGCCTGTTCCTACTTTTGAAGACAGGTGACTTGCGCATTCTGCTTAACTTTCAGCCTGCTTTAAGCTACTATTTGCTAGTATATAAAAATATTTTTATTGTGTATGTTCATCACTGTAAAGTGAAACTATTTTCCTTGAGTGAAGGAATAAATCAAAGTCATAAAAAAGATGTATCTATATGTATGAAGTAATGGGTTACACAAAACACTAGTGTTACGTACAGTTTGGAGTTTGTAGCATTGAACCTCTGCATGACATTCTGACAGACACAACAGCTGCTGCCAGCTGAACAACCCAAACACACGTCATCTTTCTCCTCAATCTCTGCTGTAAACATACAAACATATAGGATCTGTCATGAGTCGATGTTTAAGACAAGCTGATCTCAATAATCTAGAATTGAAATGTTATTAAGCGAGCCTTGGCGAGCAAAATAACTTTTCTATTCTAGACGAGTTTGAGATCAACTTGTCTTAAACATGGACAAATGACAGATTCTTTTTCTAACATAACCAACGATATTTAGCTATTTTTTAAAGCAATAAGCATTTTTTTTAACTCCGGTGACGTCAAAACGCCGTTATAGATAGTGACGTTATAGTGACGTCATCATATTGACCTCACACATGTTGGAGACAAGGATATTCGTTATCGTTGTTCGCTATAGAAAACAAGGGTAGTTATGTGAGAAGAAATAATACATGTACATGTAGTTGTATCAGTTCAACTCTTTCACCAACATGGATCTGTTTAACTCATTCACCCCTGAAACTTCAAATGGACAATTCCAGTTTCGATTTTTGACTAGTCCATTTCTGGCTTTTTAGAGTTGTTTTTGTCAATTTTGGCATTACTGACAAACAGTGAAGACCCTGATCTGGGCCTTCACTGTTTGCACAGGACAAGTGTATTATTCACATGTACACTGTTTAAATGACGCCTATATGCGGGACTAGGGTTCAAAGGGTTAACTCATTCACCCCTGAAACATTTAATGGACAATCCCAATTTCAAGATAAGTCTAGTTCATTTTTAACTATTTTGGAGTTTTTTTACAATATATTTCAAAGTGACAAGCAGTGTAGTCCCTGATCAGAGGACTCCTTAAGGAGCCCTCTGATCAGTGTCTACACTGTTTGCATAGTACAAGTGTAATCCTTACAGGTACACTGTTTGTAAATGACAAGTATACTTGTCACTAGGGTTGAATGTGTTAAGATATACTCATTACATTTGCGGTAGACCCTGATTAAAGGGCTCCTATAGAGCCCTCTGATCAGGGTCTACACTGTTTGATAATTTAGAGCAGTATTTATTAAACTACACAGAGTTCCAAGTAGATTGGTTCATGTTTGGGTAACTTAAAAGATCCACAAGTGAGCTTAATAACCCACAAGAGTAATGAGTATATTTTAAACAGGTCCATGGTGTTGAAAGATTTATTTAAAATTTCAGCTCCAAAAGGGAGATCTATGTGTGCCTTGCTTTCAGTCTGCTTTAAGAAGCCACCTGCCTTGAACACTTACAACAATTATGAATATATGACGAGCAGACTTTATTATTTAACTCATTACCCCATAAATAGGCCTTTTTACACCTTTAATTTATTCCTCTACTGAAGAAAATAGTTCCAATTTATAGTGTTACAAATAAGAATCATAAGAAATATTTTCTATATTCTAGCAGATAATAGCTTAAAGCAGGCTGAAAGTAAAGCAGAATGTGCCTTAAGGCACATTCTGCTTTACTTTCAACCTGCTTTAATTAAGTAGTCACATATCTTCAAAACTAGAAATAGGCTATGGGGTAATGGGTTAATACAGAAACATACATGTATAGCATTATTGGTTTTAACAAAGTTTAAATATACAGTCCAACTTTGACTTAACCCTTTCGACCCTGGAATTTCAAATAGACAATTCCAATTTTCAATTTAATTTTAGTCTAGTCCATTTTTGACTTTTTAGGGTTGATTTTTACACTATATGTCAAAATGACAAACAGTGTAGACCTTGATCAGAGGGCTCCTTAAGGAGCCCTCTGATCAGGGTCAACACTGTTTGCATAGGACAAGTGTACTCCTCACAGGTGCACTGTTTGCAAATGACGTATATATGTGTGACTAGGGTTCAAATAGTTAAGCGAGATAAAAGTATCAGAATTCAATTTCAGAAATATGGCTAACGACAATTAAGTGAGTTTGAAGTATCGAGTTTTAGCTGTATAAGAGAAATAATTGTTAACTCACTGACTCCGTAAAACATCAAATTGACAATTCCAGTTTTTACTATTTAGGGTTGATTTTAACAATTGATTGATCTGGGTCAACACTGTTTGCATAGGACAAGTGTACTTTTCACTGTTTGTAAAGGTTAAGAAGAATCCCTGCTAGTGCTCAGTTGGTTAAAACTTCAAACATTGCAAAAGTTCTGTTTAAATACATCCCTTCTAATAATGTCGTCTCATTAAGATCCAAACTGATTGCAAAGGTAATACAGTCAAACTTCGATATCTCGAACTTGCTTAACTCGAACTATCCGATAGCTCGACACATGAACTGCATTATTTCATGTTCGGTTAAGTCGAACATACCCATATTTCAAAGTTAAACGTGGCTAAGCCACGTTTTAACTTTGAAATACGGATATGTTTGACTTAACCGAGTTTGAGGTATCGAAGTTCGACTCTACTGTTCCACTGGTAGCACGCAAAGCGTTAACTCTTTGCATGCTAGCGGCAGATATATCTGCCACAGTGATTGCCTCTGCAAACAGTTTGGATCCAGATGAGAGGCTGCGTAACGCTCTATCCCTGTTTTAAAAATAAATTTTGAAAATTCTATTCTTAGAACAGTAGCAGACGCCAATTGTTGCAGACGACAAAAATTACCTAACATGCAAAGAGTTAAATACTGAAACCCTGTTACCGTAAAATTTATCGAACCCTTGGATATTTATACGTCAGTGATAATTTTACCTATAGATGCATCCCGAAAGGACTCAATGTTTGTCTCAAGGACTCATTGTTTTACAGAATGTGCATCCCGAGGACTCATTCATCTGATTTCTAAAATTATCACTGATACGGTACATACATATAATTACCATTTTCAGTTTGATTATCCAGGTGATGGAACACTTTAAATGCTTGTGAATAAAAAGTTGCCATGGCCTCTCTAAACTCCTTAGTGACCCGGTAAAACACTATGGCCTTGAACAGAATTACAATCACATCAGTTACTTTTGACACGCCACAAAAACCAAGCATTGAATAGTTTCTATTAATCTCCCTGGGAATACCCTCCAGGACACGGAGACAGGGACCATACTCTCCAGAAATCTTGTGCAGATAATTCACTGCCTGCAATAGACAGTCCACCAGCTTATCTTTCCTGTTTACATCCATAGTAAACTGGTCAGGTGAGAAGAAGTTCCAGAAGGTTGGAGCGACTCTCTGTCGCAGATCTCTCTGAATCTCTTCAAAGAACCAATCTTCCAGTAGATTAGACAAACCATTCTCACACAGCATACTGATGGCAGCTGACAATTCCAACTCTGTTGCACTTTGAACCTTGTCCTGTAAATATAAGCATACTGTAAAACCTCTCTATAACAAACACTAAAGTGTGATAATGTATTAGATGTTTTCGATAGGTGACTGCTTAAAGCATGGCGACAGTAAAACAGTAAGCTGCTTTAGGAGCTTTCTGTTTTACTGTCACCTTGCTTTCAGCTGTCACCTGTCATTTATACAATCAATTAGCCCTTGTTTTAGTGGCCTTTATAGAGAGGTTTTACTGTATAAATTCTATACAAGAGGCCCATAGGGCCACATTTCGCTCACCTGAGACATTGTACCATAGAAGCTGACTGGGCAAGACAACATTTTGATATAGCTGATATAACTGATAAGCCCTGGGGCGGGGCCAAATTTGATCCAGGGGTCATAATTTGAACAATCTTGGTAGAGGACCATATAGGGGCAAAGCTACATGTCAAATATAAATGATCTGGGTCTTACGGGTACAGACAAGAAGATTTTTTAAAGGTTTTCCTATGAAAAACTAATAAGCCTGAGGGCGGGGCCATTTTTGGCCTGGGGTCATAATTTGAATAACCTTGGTAGAGGACCACAAGGCAAAGCTATATGTCAAATATTAAAGATCTGGGCCTTACAGTTTCAGAGAAGAAGATTTGTAAAGGTTTTCCTATATAAGTCTATGTAAAACTGATAAGCCCCGGGACGGGGCCAATTTTGACCCGGGGGTCATAATTTGAACAACTTTGGTAGAGGACTATAAGGCAAAGCTGCATGTCAAATATAAATGATCTGGGCCTTACGGTTTCAGAGTAGAAGATTTTTAAAGGTTTTCCTATGAAAAACTGATAAGCCCGAGGGCGGGGCCTTTTTTGGCCCGGAGGTCATAATTTGAACAATCTTGGTAGAAGACCACAAGGCAAAGCTATATGTCAAATATTAAAGACCTGGGCCTTACAGTATCAGAGAAGACGATTTTTAAGGGTTTTCCTATATAATTCAAAACTGATAAGCCCCGGGGCGAGCCATTTTTGACCCGGGGATCATAATTTGAAAAATCTTGGTAGAGGACCATAAGGCAAAGCTACATGTCAAATATTAATGATCTAGGCCATACGGTTTCTGAGAAGAAGATTTTTAAAGGTTTTCCTATGAAAAACTGATAAGCCCCAGGGCGGGGCCATTTTTGGCCCCGGGGTCAAAATTTGAACAATCTTGGTAGAGGACCACAAGGAAAAGCTATATGTCAAATATTAAAGATCTGGGCCCTACAGTTTCAGAGAAGAAGATTTTTAAAAGTTTTCCTATAAAAATCTACGTAAAACTGTTAAGCCCCGGGGCGGGGCCAATTTTGTCCCAGGGGTCATAATTTGAACAATCTTGGTAGAGGACAATAAGGCAAAGCTACATGTCAAATATTAATGATCTAGGCCATACAGTTTCAGAGAAGAAGATTTTTAAAGGTTTTCCTAAGAAAAACTGATAAGCCCCAGGGCGGGGCCATTTTTGGCCCCAGGGTCAAAATTTGAACAATCTTGCTAGAAAATCATTAGGAATTGATACATACCAAATATCAAAGGTCTGGGCCTTTGGGTTTCTGAGAAGAAGATTTTTTAAGATTTTCTTATGCATTAAAAGTTGTCTGTACGGTCATGTTAGAAAACCTGGTCCCACAGCAAGGGGAATAACTCTAGCCATGTCACTGATGCTTCTGACAAAGTTTGGTTGAAATCGGGTCAGTGGTTTCTGAGAAAATGTGAACGGACGACGTACGACGTACTACGGACGCCGGACGGAATGGGATCACAATAGCTCATCCTGAGCCTTCGGCTCAGGTGAGCTAAAAATGCAGTGCTCCATCTCTACAATGATTCCCTCTGACAATGCTTGTCGGTGTTCCCAAAACAGTGTCAAGACAATAAGGTTCAAATTTTTCATGGCTGCAATATCATCTGCTTAAAATAATCATCTGACGTTTTTCTCAAAATCACATGATATTGGAAATTTTGACAGGAAAAAACATTATGACAAGTGACAAACAGCTTGAATCAAGATCAGCGGATTCAAGCTGTTTGTAAATGTAAGCCAATGTCCCTCCTGATAACAACTCCCTCTGAAAAAAACACAATCTTTGTCTCCCATTGCCATGATTGGTTGATGTTACGGAGAGGGAGCACTGTTGTTATTATTGACATAATCCCCCACCCTTTAACCCATTACCCCATAAATATGCCTTTGTACACCTTTAATATATTCCTCCACTGAAGAAAATAGATCCAACTAATACAGTCATGGATATGTACCACAAGAAATATGATCTATATTCTAGCAGATGGCAGCTTAAAGCAGACTGAAAGTAAAGCAGAATGCGCCTTCAGACGCATTCTGCTTTACTTTCAACCTGCTTTACGTAGCAACCTATCTTCAAAACTAGAAACAGGCTATGGGGTAATGGGTTAAAGTAAGTTTGCTGTTAAAGTTAAATGTACACATGGAGGTCAATCAATGAACTCATTTACCCATGAAACTTTTAATAAATTTAATGACCAAACAATTCCAGTTTCCAGGGCTCCAGATAAGGGGGGTATTTCAAAAACTAAAATCTTTATTTCTCAATTAAACCCTATGGTGTCACTACTCATTAGAATCGTCTCTTCGAGACGATTCTAATGAGTAGTAACACCATAGGATTAGGTGGTAAAATGAGTGAGAAAGTGTTGGATTTGTTCAATTTACCCCCTCTTATCTGGAGCCCTGAGTTTCGTCTAGTCCATTTCTGTCTATTTAGGGTTGATTTGAAGCAAAGCAATACATTGCAATAGTACAAACAGGACAGACCCTGATCAGAGAAAACTTGTGGAGTGTGGATCAAGGATTAACTGTAGACTAAATCTTTGCACGCTAGCGGCGGATATACCTGCCATAGTGATATCTCTGCAAACAGTTTGGATCCAGATGAGACGCCGCATTACGCGGCGTCTCATCAGGATCCAAACTGTTTGCCATTGGCATTCTGACCCTGAATGTAAAAGAAATTTTGAAAAATTATAATTTTAGAACAAAAGCAGACGACAATTGTTGCAGACGAAAAAAATTACCCAGCATGCAAAGAGTTAATATTTATACATATGTGGCTGGACTCTTATAAAGAATAGGTCAGTTATTGTAGAAATTAAGAATCTTAAGCATTGGAAAACGAGTTTCTGGATACACCATAGAAATAACAGCAAACTTCCTGCCCAGGGCAAATTCCAAGATTATTTACATGAATAAACTCTAGATAAACTTGAGTGAATAAACTGAACAATTCCAACATTTCTTAAAGAGACAATTCTATTGAGTAGTTAAAGAGGGTTTGGATGAGTAGTTGAAATACTCGCCTTATACAGGGCTCAACAGGGCTCCAGATAAGGGGAGTATTTCAAAAAGTAAAATCTTTATTTCTGCATTAAACCCTATTGTGTCACAACTCATTAGAATCGTCTCTTCGAGACGATTCTAATGAGTAGTAACACCATAGGATTTGGTGCACAAATGAGTGAAAAAATGTTGGCTTTGTTCAGTTTACTCCCTTTTATCTGGAGCCCTGGCTCAAGATAAGATCATGCAGGCCTGAGATCATGTAAACTCATATTTTACAAACCATACTGTGTTACCTCACATTAGAATCGTCTCTTCGGGACGATTCTAATGAGTGGGTCAAACCATAGGCTTCGTGAAGAAACAAAGATTTTATGCTTTGAAATACTCCCCTTATCTAGGACCCTGTCAGTGTGTATATATATGGAGCTCTGGTAAATCATTTGTTTTACTGAATGGCGGCTGCCCACAATAAAACTTTGACAGTGCTTTACTACTTACTCAGTGCCAATAGAGACGCCTTCTGAAAGCTTAACCAAATGTGCCTCTAATAGTCTCTATTCTGACATTCAAATCACGATGAACTGATGGTGATAAATAAAGCTCTAAACCCAAGATGCTCGAGCCTCGATAGCTCAGTTGGTAGAGCGTCCGCTTTCGAGGCAGGAGGTTGTGGGTTCGATCCCCAGCCGGGTCATACCAAAGACCATTATAAAAACGGTACTAGTAGCTCCACTGCTCGACTCTCGGCATTATAAGGGTAGTTCTAGGAAGGCGACTGTCACTGCGTGGAAATCCAAAAACCAGATCACTGTGTGCTACATAGGGAACAAATCAAACTAGTACAGAACCCAACCCTATATGAGTGAGAATGGTCAGCGGACCAAGCTCAACAGGTATAAACAACGGCAATCAAGTCGTGTCAACCCCCCCTCCCACGGGCACCAAATCCAAACAAATCCCTCAGAACCCTGTCCATATGTGTCTCTTTGTTGCAGGCAGTGACCACATAACAACTTATCATTTCCAACAATGTGTGACCTTTAAAGATGAGCTAACTAGCAAACACGAGCAAGATATAGCAAGTATCCGGGCATGTGTGGTGCGGCGCTCGGGCTGGAGGCCCCCATGGGGTGCACTGTCGAACAGGCGATGGTTTGAATACCACCATGTGGTTGGTCGGGCGCTCTGGGAATGGGTCGAGTGCTGCACAAGCCATCAGGATCCAGAACCATGGTACGCACAAGGTAGAATGGGGATTACACTTGGACGCCTGGATGGTCGAATCTGGGCAAGGCTCGGGAATAGCCCGACAGGTTTCCAGTGGGTCGCGCCCAGCGTTTTTTTCCTTCTTTGGATGGTACCCGGGAAAGGACCGGTTCCCAATTGGAACAGGACTGGTTCCAAATTGGAACAGGACCCATTCCCAATTCAAAGAAGGGACCTTGCAATATGGTAAAAACAGTATTTTCAGTGAATAAAAAGAGATTTTCTGTTACTAGTGTTAGCATTACCTGTTGATATGAACTGCATAATTGCTACTTGATAATATAGGCCTACATTATAGTACATATATTATAAAACTAAACTTCCCAATTTCTTGTTTGTCATCAATTCATGACTTGTTTTTTCCCAATTTGAAGTTTATGCGACAAGAAAAATTCCCAATCTGAGGGGTACCGGACCCGTTCCCAATTGAGTGAAAAAAAACGCTGGAGCCCCGAATCGGATAAGGTGCATCATGGAACTGTTAATAGCCAACCCACAGAATTATACACTGACGGAATTGAAACCTCGCGCTATATCGCAAATCTCGTGCGGCGCATACGAGACTCGCGAGACTTGATAAGAGAATTTCTATCGGTAGTTAATTTGATAAACGTCTGTTTCGAAGCATTGTTTGCAGGTTTATATTCCCGTGAATTGATAGGAATGGCCACCAAGTCATTAAAATCCTATAAAATGTCAATAAAAACACTCGAGTCGGTAAATTTTGCACCCAAGTCGGTAAATTTTGCACCCCAGAAATGACGGACAACGAGGCAAAAAGTGAAGATGTCACGTGACACATAATCTCGCAAAATTTAACCGCTGCGAGAGCTCAGATGCTCGCCTATTTAACTTCGCTGAGTTGCTATTCCGTTTTGTATAATTCCGTGGCCAACCACTGGGAACCAGAAACAACAATGCCTCCATATGACAAGACAGCATTTCCTCCTTCCCGACTACCAGCGGCAGCAAACGGCCCTTTTCAGGGCCACCACAGCAAAGTCCATACAGTAATAGGCATGATGCTGACCATTGTCCCAATCCTGAGACAATGGTATGACGCACCTGAAAAAGCTTATGTGGGACTATAAACCTTAGCAGTAACAACATTGACTGTAATGTCCAGGTAAGTATGCATGTTAATGGATACCTTGTTTGTCGCAATAAAAGCTCTACAGAGCTTATGTTGATTGTTTACCATATGCGACGTTAAATAAAGCTTACCTTTAAAGCCTTTTAAGTTTACCTCTGGTAGTCTGGAGTCTTGCTTTTACTTTTTGGCTTTGGGGAATTTCCCCAAACGCCTTTCGTATCGTAATCTTTTTTCCTGGTGCGAGTCTAGCTCCCCCTACAATTTTTTTTTCTGGTGCGAGTCTAGCTCCCCCTACAAACATTTCTGACAGCGAGTCTAGTTCCCCCTACAAAAAAATCTGCCATACTGGGTCTCCCTAGGCTTTCTCAAAGCGCTTCTATACTAGGGTTCATCTGAATACCCCAAACGATCCGATCATTTTATATATGTTTATTTTTAGTGCATTGCCTATTGCTGGAGCATTCCATGGGTAGTAAATCTGTAACAAATGTCTCATCCATAAGAAATAAATGTACATAGAGACCATGGTTAACTGTTAACACATAGATTTAGATCTGTATCCTGGTAACGCTAGATCTGTCTAAAAATAGCCTTAATCGATCACGTGACTAGGTCAGAAACCACCAGAAATCAGTTCAATAGACTATCGGCCAGATGACACCAATTTTACAAAGTTTCGACCCTGACTATTTCAACAACCAGGCGACGAATTAACAATCTGACAAAACAGAATTGTGTGGATCCTTATCATCTATAATAAACCTTAAGATAAAACATTCGAAAAAAATCTAAAATTTGACCAGGATATAGAGATACGACAGTCACACTAACTCGGAATTTTCCGTTCCTGGTTTAAACTGGCGTGAAAGGCCGAGTTTGGTTTCCTATATACTTAGCAACTACAAAATTCGTTTGCGGGCGAATCACATGTCTATAAAACAAGAAAGTATTTAGTTTCTAAACATTCTAAAAGGCAACAGTTTGCCGTTAAGATGGTGTTAATTTTAAAGGCCTTTACACCAATTTAGTAGATGAGGTATGGAGAGAAAGTCTAATTTATAGTATACCCCCCGGGCACATCACTCGCGATAAGTCGGGTTGTGAGTTGTAAATGTGACACCTGTTGTCTTTAATCAATGATGCGGGTTATATAAGACTCATTAATATTCATGAAAAGAGCAGGAAGTAATTGGCCGATGAATGGCGATTCTGCAACTTTTTTCAGATTTAGGCTATGTTGTTGTTGTTGTAATTGTAGGTTCCTCCGTTGACTTGTCGGAGCACCGTTCAATTGTATGTATGATGACCCTACGTGGAGAAAGTACCAAAGTTGGAAGCCAAAAAACCGTGTCGAGCCAAAAAATATTTATTCTGAGGTTAAATTATTAAACAACACACGTTAACCCTTTCCCCCATAGAAGCGCCTTTTAGCGCATTCAGTTTATTCGTGCTCTGAAGAAAATAGTTCCAATTGCTTTACTTTCAACCTGCTTTAAGTGGACACCTATATTCAATACTAGAGATATGCTATGTGGGAAAGGGTTAATCTGTGTTTTGATATAATTTTCATTGAAATTAAACCATAGTATGTCCATGGCAGTTTAATTCATAAGCGCGTAGTCATACAATTTTCAGTCTCGCATAGTATTCATTGACCCGGACTGACCTGCCGCCATATTAATTGATTAATCCACTGTCAATAATCGATTACGAAAGTCACAATAACAAGCTTGACCACCAACAGTGTATAAAACATTAATATTTATTAATTATCTGAATTATATATCGAAATTAAAATATTCATATTAGTGTATTTGACAACCACTGTCTATCGTACTTGTTACAAGTTGTCAGCCGATCGGCGATTCTCGATCAATTATCCAATTTAAGAATGGGTGCACACGCTGAAATTAAACCTTCTTTTTTTTTTTTTACATATATTTTTTGAGGAAAATTTTTAAAAAACAGTATTCTTGTATTAGTTTGTTCTTTAATTTGATATAGATTTCTACAGTTTCCAATGCAAATAAAAAAATCTATGAGGGTTGCTAGTATAATCTAGGGTTTTCTAAGAGTCAAATTTACGTTAAAACAAACCTCGATCACTGGAAGGTATCAAACGGAATGTTAAAATACTGATATAAATAACTTACGTCACGTGACACATTCACCAATGTCAATATATGGCCGTTTAGGCGTCTACACACAACGCAAATAAACAGTATTCAAATTTTTCTTCTAGCAGGTACTGGTCACATTCAACACTATGAACATTAATATTGGTAAGTTATTATTACAAGATGTGTAACATAACTGATTCTTCAATCGAATTAGGGAGGATGTAAACCACCGCCGACCATTTTACTACACGATATGAACCACTATTTTATTTTGAATGTTTATAAGTTTACTGGCATCAAACACTTGGTTTTAATTCATCAATCAAACATATGCCTTTGGTTACAACGATCATGCTCTAATTAATGCAAACTGTGATCATACAAAACTTATGTTAATCATACATTAAAACAATGTGGTGACACAATCTTATAAACCAAATATTGTACCAACTGCTGTAGCTTGTGCATTCAAAATTCGTTCGTTTAATATGTTTTCAAGTTTTCATACACTTGTAAGACATTAAACATTATATTTACTATGAGTTAAAATTTAATTATAGAAAAGCATGCTTCTTCGTCCCATTACCGGTGGTCTAAATGTAACTGTGAATTAAAATAATTACATGACCGTTTACATTTCGTCGGTGTCGTTCGAAAAGGACGGAAATGCACAATTCCAACTTTTCAGGAGACACAAAAAACTATTTTTCATGTCACTTGTTACTTTGCATATATGACCTTTGTGACCGGTCATATATTGAATAACAGCTAAAAATTTCAGTTATAAAAAAATATGATTTTGTATTATCTTTGTCGCATATTTCAAATGCAGTGTTCTGCCAAGAAATCCAAAACTATGGGCCCTGGGGCCCATTGGACATGAAATAAGGGGGCCAATTTTTAAAACATTACGACATTCACCAGTGGTGTGTTCTTTTTATGCCCCCGGTATCGACAGATGCGGAGGCATATAGTAATCGTCCTGTCTGTCCATCCGTGTGTCCGTAACAAGGTTAAGTAGAATTTACCGTTTCGTCTAGCATCAACACCGCTTACCCAAATGCTTGGATACTTATACAGTTGTTGCCTTGGACCATTCCCTATCCACCAATATCACCAAACTTTGATCTTGACCTAATTTGGACTTAGAATATTTTAAATAGGCTATTTCCTGGTTAACTAGAATTTACCGTTTCTTCTAGCATCAACACATCTGACTACAATGCTTTGATACTTATACAGTTGTTGCCTTTGACCATTCCCTATCCACCAATATCACCAAACTTTGATTTTGACCTTGACCTTATTTGGACATTTCCTGGTTAACTAGATTTTACCTTTTCGTCTAGCATCAACATTGTTTACTACAATGCTTCGATACTTATACAGTTATTGCCTTGGACCATTACCAACTCACCAATAATACCCAAGCTCAGTTTGACCTTGACCTTGACCTAATTTGGACTTAGAAAAAATTCAGAATATATTGTCAAGGATGCCACCGGGGGCATAAGCGTTTATTGAACGCGCAGTCTTGTTCTCAAAGTGCTTTAGACACAGATTGCAAGTCATAGAATCTGACCCACCATTGTATGCAAGCCACGTATGATCTTTTAACCAACAATGCTGAAAAATTCTACCTTTCCTTTTCTCGGCGGATATACCATTCATGCTTTTCGAAGAGCCGTCAACTTTATCAGACTGGGCCATCCGTCGGCTGGAGAGGGGTTTCTGTTTTTGAGAATCAGAATAGTTTTTACTACTTTCGGCTGTATTCTGATCCGCGACAGCATCATGCACGTTTTCTTTGTGGTATACTTAATATTATTTTCGTCTAATTCCTTAATTTTACTCCGCGTATTTCGAGAACTTTGAAAAAAGTCTATCAGTGTAGCTGCCTTACGTTTTTGGTCAGCCATCTTTCAACAAAACAATCGAGAAGGCATGACAAATTATCAGCGATTGGGCTATAACGCATACTTCCAGTCGACGTGTCCAATGAAATCAGTTGTTTCAAATGCTCTAATAGTACGGACAGATTAAAACATTGACCGTCGTTGCGGGAATTGGTTTTTTTCGTGATTTTTTTAGCGCGCCATTGGGTCCATTTACGGGAATTTTTATGCGCCGTTTGTGATTTTTATGCATCAATGGCCCGGCCTTGGCAGAACACTGCAAATGGTTTGCATATTGCATTCAAATGGTTGAGATAATGGCTACTTACAGTCGAAGACAGACTCTAATGGTTTGTTATGATGTCGATGACACGACTTGTTTCACATCAGTATCCGGCGGTTTTTCATTGCAAATACAACCTTTTTGACCGGTTAAATATTGGAACCAATCGAAATACAAGATTTGTCATGTGACTATATCTCATCGTCTTTATTGGTTATCAATACCGATATTATCACATTCGAAGCAGGAAAATATATGTATTTGAAAATAGGAAAAATCCACAATGGCATTTTTTGCAGAATTGTATATACGTCCTTTTCGAACGTAACCGAGGATTTGCTTCCTTTGTTATTTTCATTTGCATGACTTTTTATTTACCACATTTGAACGCCAACACGGCAAGAAATCCCATCCCTGGTGTTTTATTTAATTTCAGCCGATACACACTTAAGGGTAAGGTCATTCGTTTGCATTGTCGATACATCTCAGTCTTTCGATCATTCCACTCGCCACCACACAACTGCAACCCCAAAGCCTTCAGCACTTTCAGTGCTTTGATTATTTTACTTTTTTAGTCACCCTCCTCTAAGTCTACAGAATAACTATATATGCTGAATCTGTTGGACATATATGGTTTGAACTGCATAAAAGAAAGGTTTTACAGATCTTTTAATCATATCTAAAGCTGACATACCCACGGGCTGAGAAAACCGGTGACAAAATCCCAGGACTGGTTTATTTGGTCCATGATCGCCGCCATTCTGGAAAAGGAATAAAACACTCACGTAAACGGGATGGATTGTATGATTAAGAATATTTTAAATATATGTATAACACTTTAGATACCTAAAATTAAGTAAAATAATTTCAAAATCAAAATATAATACATGTTATCACTGTATGCGGGAATTTTTTAAGTGAATACCGGTACATATCGGATCGGCCGAAAAAGTGATCGGGTTTTATTCTATACCACAACCGGTGCGGAAACGTTTTCTTCGTAACCACGAGCGGGCTAATTTATCACTTGTTAAACCGTTAAAAAGGCTCAAATGGTAAGATAATTATACAAATATACTAATTTTAATGATTTATAACCTTCGGCTTCTTTGATCATTGCTCAGAGTTCGCACAGTAACGTTATGTTTACATATTTTTGGTGCCGAGTCGCTTCGCCCCAACAATGTCTCACCCTAGACGTTTCGTACCTAGTCGTTTATCTTCTGTCTTCCTATGAGTCAAACCCTTGTTGGGGATCTAGAATTAACTGATCTGCATTCCACTGAAGTAAAGCATTCCAGTGGAAGCCTTCAAGAAGCAGTAAAAGTTGATGATGTTTTGGTGCGAACTTGTTGGAATGCTGTATCATCGAGTAAATTTACTCCGTGGCTGTATCATCTGCAAATAAGCATACTTTATAAAAGCATACATGTTCGGAGAGGTCATTATATATTAACCGCCTGCATAGCTCAGTGGTATCTAGCGTCCACTATGCAGTGCTGGAGGTTGCGGTAGTCTCATCACGAAGTAATAACGACAGTGTCAGTAATACTTCATGGTCTCATCAATGAACCCTGTGATGGCATGCTAATTTTATGACAGGTGCCGTCCTCAGGGTCTCATGGCAATACCCCAAAAACAGGGAGGAAATTAAGTTTTGCCTCATTCCGTAAAATCACAGATCGAGTCACATTTATTAGTTAAAATAACACAACTATTACTAAAAACCGTTTTGAAACCAATTTCTGACCTCAAATCAAGCTGCGGTCGATATTATTTCAATTTTAATTTTTTCAAAATACTCCAGCAGAGATCGTTTTTATCGCTGTTTTCACAACAGCCAGCACCAGAGCTCCAGATAAGGGGAGTATTTCAAAAAATAAAATCTTTATTTCTGCATTAAACCCTATAGTGTTACTACTCATTAGAAGGACAACTTTGGTGTATCTCCTCTGAAAAAGGAAGGCCATACATTCAATTCGGCGAAGCAGAAGGCAGACATCCTAAACGAACAGTTCACATCTGTATTTTCTAAAGATGGTGCCTCTGCTCGTCCCACCTTTCCACCCAGCACTCATCCCTCTGTGTCCCACATCACTGTCTCTGTGAAGGGTGTGCTGAAACTCCTACAGGAGCTTAAACCGCATAAAGCCGCAGGACCAGACAAAATTTCCACAAAACTTTTGAAAATTGGTGCTACTGAGCTTGCCCCAGGGGTCTGGCTAAGTTCTTTCAACAATCCATTGACAGGGGACAAATACCATCTGATTGGAAGACAGCTCTAGTATCACCAGCGTTCAAAAAGGGAAACAGATCTACACCATCAAACTATCGAGTCCGACCCATATCTCTCACCTCTATTAACCTGTAAACTCTTAGAACATATCATCTTTAGTCACATTATGTCTCACTTTGATTCTTTTAATATTCTCACTAACTTTCAACATGGCTTCAGGAAAAAACGATCATGTGACACCCAATTAATCCTTACTATCAATGACCTAGCAAGAGGTATAAATAAAAATCAGCAAATGGACGCCATTCTCTTAGATTTCTGTAAAGCTTTTGACAAAGTCAGCCACAAACATCTCCTACAAAAACTAGATTTCTATGGTGTAAGAGGAAACATTCACTCATGGATTGAAGACTTCTTAAAGTGTCGATCGCAGCAGGTTGTCCTTGATGGTGCCAGTTCTGATGTGTCTCCTGTCACCTCTGGAGTTCCACAGGGTTAGTGTCCTAGGACCCCTGCTCTTTCTTGCATACATCAATGACCTACCATCTAGAGTCAAGTCTACAGTTCGGCTATTCGCCGATGACTGTCTGATGTATAGACAAATAAGAAATGAGGAGGATGCCAGACTACTCCAGAGTGACCTGGACTCACTACAGGAATGGGAACAGGAGTGGCTCATGTGCTTCAATCCAGACAAATGTGAAGTTATTCACATAACAAATAAAAGAAACCTGTGAACTTTACTTACAACATCCACAATACACCTTTAAAACCTACCAATGCCGCAAAATACCTTAGAGTTACATTCACACCTGATCTTAGCTGGAAAACACATACAGAAAATATATCTAAAGAAGCAAACAGTACAATGTCCTTTATCAGAAGAAACATCAGCTCAAGCCCACCAAAGACCAAGGAAAGAGCCTACAAAACATATGTCCTGCCAATTGTGGAAAATGCCTCATCAGTTTGGTCCCCGCATGAAGACACACATATAAACCAGATTGAGATGATCCAACGCAGAGCAGCCAGGTTTGTCAAGCGAGACTATGAACGCACCAGCTCAGTATCATCCATGCTTGAAGACCTCAAATGGGACACCCTACAACACAGACGAAATGTAACCAGAGTCACCATGTTGTACAAAACCATCCACAACATGGTGGACATCAGCCCAGACCCTCCACTCCGCCCCTCTAGACCAAACAGAAACCACAACCAGCAATTCACACAGATCCCATGCTCAAAATCAGTTTACCAACATAACTTCTTCCCTGCCACTATCATATTATGGAACCATCTGCCGCAGCACGTCGTGAACATACAGTCACTTGACGGCTTTAAAGCGGCCATGTCAAATGTCCAAAACCTATAAACCAGCATTTCGTTTTTACCCTGTTTTTAACTGTACAAAAAGACATAACAACACCACCAGAGTTTCTTTTAACTGGCTTTTAATATTAATATTGATATTATTCATATTAATATTAATATTGATGTTAATATCAGTATTAATATTGATGATCGTAATTGATCAACGCCACGCCGTCGGCTGTGCATGCATATTTTAACCATATCGCGAGTATACTCTATGCAGAGTGATGCGATTAATGAAGATGATGATGAATCGTCTCGAAGATTTGGTGCTGAAATAAGTTAGAAATTGTTGGATTTGTTCGGTTTACTCCCTCTTATCTGGAGCCCTGAAAAACTGACTAAAATTTTGTTCATTGAGAATATTTGCAATGTCTTTGTCTGTATTGTGTGTCACGTGTGTGTTCAGCACACAATTAAGGTGACCAATATTGTTTTGAGTTATCATGTAAATAAACAGGTCAAACCAATGGACAGACATGACCATACCATGACTGGTCCCATTTTAAATGATAATAAATTGGGCATAAATAACACAATGATAAAGGGGGCATAATCCATTATAGCGTTTCAGGAAGACATTTTGTAGACACTGCCATTGAATAGTTTTAAATTATCAATATCTTTCAATCGCAGTGCCTTTAATCCTTTACTCCATAACATGTTTCTACTTTCTAAGACAGGTGACTGCTTAAAGCAGGCTGAACGTAAAGTAGAATGCGGCTTCAGGCACATATTCTACTTTAGTGCTTTACTTTCAGCCTTATTTAAGCTACCATCTTATAGAATACAGAAGATATTTCTTAGGGCCTACAGTGGAGAATGTGATATTCTTTCCCAATAAACGCGTTTACGCTAAAACTATTATTTGCGTCTAATCAGGCTCCAAACTGTTTGCCACCAAGATAAACATGAAATATCAGAATTGTCCAAAAGTTGTTATTTTCTACGTTTTAGCGCTTTGCGTTTGCGTATGTTTGCGTTTAAACGGGAAGGAATAACAGATTCTCCACTGTATATTCATGACTGTATAATTGGAACTGTTTTTCCTCAATGGAAAAATACATGTAGATTCGTTGAAATGCTTAACCCTTAGCCTGCCACTCACGACTATAGCTCCATATGCAAACAGCTTGGATCCGGATGAGACGCCGCGTAACTCAGCGTCTCATCCGGATCCAAGCTGTTTGACACTCGGACAACATTTTCAGCAATTTTGAGCAACTTTGAAGCACTTTGAAACTTCGAAGCAGACGAGAAATATAGCAGACGACAATTTATTTGGCGGGCTAAGGGTTAAATATGGAGTAAAGAGTTCAGTCAGCATTACTTGTAAAGGTGTGAAAATATGTTTTTTTTATGAAACACATTTGTTATATTTCAGTCTGTTACAATACATACAGACCTTGGTGATATCAAAATGGAGTTGTTCTGTGAACAATGCCCCATGGCTAGTGAGGTAGGCAGTTGTAGCAAGAGATAACACTAGACAGGGCTCCAGATATTTTCTCACTGTTTTTAGCACCATGCAGTCTTATGGTGTTACTACTCGTAGAATTGTCTCAGAGACCATTGGGTTTAACCCACAACCCCATAGCCTGATTCTAGTTTTGAGAATAGGTGACCACTTAAAGCAGGTTGAAAGTAAAGCAGAATGCGCCTTAAGGCGCATTCAGCTTTACTTTCAGCCAGCTTTAAGCTACCATCTGCTAGAATATAGAAAATAGTTCTTATCATATATAAGCATAACAGTATAAATTGGAACTATTATCCACATTAGAGAAATAAATTAAAGGCAGAAAAGGCATATTTATGGGGTAGATGGGTTAAGGCAGAAATAGAGATTTTAGTTTCTAAAATACTTCCCTTATCACTGACACCAGGTCCCAGATAAGTAAACTACTAGTACCTACTACTACTACTAATATCAACTTTAATAATTGATGACATACATGTAATATTAGTTGGTGTGTAAACCAATTTTCAATATGGTATTCTTTTCTGAAATCACTTGACCGATCTAATTGTCACCATGATTTGTGTTTTTAACTCTTTGCATGCTGGGTAATTTTTTCGTCTGCAACAATTGTTGTCTGCTGATGTTCTAAAAATAGAAATTACCTTATTATTCTTATCAAAACAGGGTCAGGGTGTCAAACATTTTGGATCCAAATGTAACTGTTTGCAAAGATAATCACTGTGGCAGACATATCTGCCGCTAGCCTGCAAAGAGTTAACCCTTAGCCCGCCAAATAAATTGTCGTCTGCTATATTTCTCGTCTGCTTCAAGTTTCAAAGTGCTTCAAAGTTGCTCAAAATTGCTGAAAATGTTGTCCGAGTGTCAAACAGCTTGGATCCGGATGAGACGCCGAGTTACTCGGCGTCTCATCCGGATCCAAGCTGTTTGCATATGGAGCTATAGTCGTGAGTGGCAGGCTAAGGGTTAATACAAACAGGTTATCATTAATTTGATAGTGCCAAAGAAAAGATTCCCTTCCAATTCATCCTGTAGACAAATGTACAGTAAACCTCTCTATTGCGACCACTAAAGCAAGCTGGCTTATTGATGGTATAAAAGACTTGAAGTAGGAGCTTAAAGCAAGAGGAAAGTAAAATAGAAAGCTCCTCTTGTTTGCAGTTTAAATAAAAGTTTAAGCGTAAATCTGTTTATTGGGAAATGGTAATATCTTCTTCACTGTAAAATGTTTTACTTTCATTTTGCTTTAACCCTTTGAACCCTAGTCCCGCATATAGGCGTCCTTTTCAAACAATGTACATGTGAATAGTAAAACTGTCCTGTGCAAACAGTGAAGACCCAGATCAGAGGGCTCCGAAAGGAGCCCTCTGATCAGGGTCTTCACTGTTTGTCATAATGCCAAACATTGACAAAAACAACCCTTAAAAGTTAGAAATGGACTAGACTAAAATGGAAACTGGAATTGTCCATTTAAAGTTTCAGGGAGGAAAGAGTTAAGCAGCCTCCTGTTTTAACCCTTTACCCTATAAATACAACTTTTTGCACCATAAATTTGTTCCTCCACTGAAGAAAATAGATCCAATTATTACAGTAATGAATATGCAAAATAAGAAACAGTCTCTATATCCTAGCAGGTGATAGCTTAACTCTTTCCTCCCTGAAACTTTAAATGGACAATTCCAGTTTCTATTTAAGTCTAGTCCATTTCTGACTTTTAAGGGTAGTTTTTGTCAATGTTTGGTAGTATGACAAACAGTGAAGACCCTGATCAGAGGGCTCCTTTCGGAGCCCTCTGATCTGGGTCTTCACTGTTTGCACAGGACAAGTATACTCTTCACATGTACGCTGTTTGAAAATGATGCCTATATGCGTGACTAGGGTTCAAAGGGTTAAAGCAGGCTGAAAGTAAAGCAGAATGTGCCTTTAGGTGCATTCTGCTTTACTTTCAACCTAATTTTAGTGATAAACTAGAAATATGGTATGGGGTAATGGGTTTAGTACAAAATTATAAGAATACTTTAGTGGTTTAACCCATTACCCCATAGCCTGTTTCTAGTTTCGAAGACAGGTTACAATGCGTATGCATGATGCAGTCTTTTAAATATAAAAGTGGTTAGTTTGCAGCCACTCAGATTGTTTTAAATCCAATATGTATATATAAACAACTAAACGTAATGTAAAATTATGATGTTGGAAGAGGTATGTTCCCTTAAAAATGTATTTAATTATACCCTCATATCAGTCACTATAAAATGCGTGTCGGCAAAATATTCAAATCCATTGTTCCCTCGGCGGCTAAGGACCTTGCAATGCATAGATGCATCGGTGAATCCCTACACCACTACTTTAAGCTATCATATGTTAGACTATAGAAAGTATTTCTTATGATACATATCCATGACTGTACAAATAAGAACTATTTTCTTCAGTGGAGGAATATATTAAAGGCGTAAAAAGGCATAGTTATGGGGTAATGGGTTAACTGTATTACTGTGGTGTTTGTCTGTTGCAGAACTTCTTAGCCCTGTGTGGCAGTGATTACTATAATGGCAGTATCTTCCACAGAAACATCAAGGGCTTCATGCTTCAGACAGGAGACCCCACAGGTAACACTACATTTCTCCTTAATTCTTTCCTCCCTGAAACGTTAAATTGACAATTCCAGTTTCCAATCACAGAATTATACACTGACGGAATCGAAACCTCGCGCTATATCGTAAATCTCGTGCGGCGGATACGAGACTCGCGAGACTTGATAGGAGACTGTCTATCGGTAGTCAATATGATAAATGTGTGTTTTCGAAGCATTGTTCACGGGTTTTTATTCCCGTGAATTGATAGGAATGTCCACCAAGTCGTTTAAATCCTATAAAATGTCAATAAAAACACGCGAGTCGGTAAATTTCACGCCAGAAATGGCGGACAACGAGGCAAAAAAGTGAAGATGTTGTCACGTGACACATAATCTCGCAAAATTCAACCGCCGCGAGAGCTCAGATACTCGCCTATTCCGTTTTGTATAATTCCGTGTTCTAATTAGGTCTTGTCCATTTTTTACCTTTGAAGGTTGTTTTTGTCAATGTTTGGCATTACGACAAACAGTAATGACCCTGATCAGAGGGCTCCTTTCGGAGCCCTCTGATCTGGGTCTTCACTGTTTGCACAGGACAAGTGAACTATTCACATGTACATTATTTGAAAATGACACCTATATGCGTGACTAGGGTTCAAAGAGTTTTTAATTTAACCCTTAGCCTGCCACTCACGACTATAGCTCCATATGCAAACAGCTTGGATCCGGATGAGACGCCGAGTAACTCGGCGTCTCATCCGGATCCAAGCTGTTTGACACTCCGACAACATTTTCAGCAATTTTGAGCAACTTTGAAGCAATTTGAAACTTGAAGCAGACGAGAAATATAGCAGACGACAATTTATTTGGCGGGCTAAGGGTTAATCCATTTACTCAGAGCAAACTGATTTATACTACATTTCTCGCTGAATGTCAGTTGCATCAATGGTCATCTACAGTTATTCTAAAGATTTTTTTTCTTCTAAAATTGCTTTTTATGCCTCCAACAAGAGGCATATAGTAATTAATCCCTCTGTCGATAATGTTTGACTGAGTGTTTGTCCCACATTGTGTTCCCCTCTGTAAGTATTACCTGCTTTATGTAGTCACCTGTCTTTTAAAACTAGAAACAAGCTGTGGGGTAATGAGTTAAATTGTTCCTGTGACTGCAACACCTCTACCATCCACTCTAAAATGTAAAACATCTATGACAAGGTGAGGCTCTTAACTTTTTCCTCCCTGAAACTTTAAATGGACAATTCCAGTTTCCTTTTTAGTCACAGGTTTTCGGCGCGTAAGCTATGAACCCCCCCCCCCCCCCCTCGCTTCTACCCCCCCCCATAAATCTTTCAAAATGAGTCAAAATACATCCATATGTTCAACAAACATCCTTAACAAATGTTTCAAGAAGTTTCAAGAAGTTTAAAAAAAAAAAAAAAATTCGTATCATGTATGTATACAATTTTTTTTTTTTTAAATTTCACGAAACTTCAGGAAATGTTCTTTTATGATGATTATTGAATGTATGGATAGATTTTAGGGTATTTTATCCACGTTTGGTGGTGGTGGAGGGGGGGGGGGGGGTTATAGCAGCTAGGAGTAGTGTCATAGCCAACGGGCAGAATGCCTATGTTTTTAGTCTAGTATATTTCAGACTTTTATGGGCTGTTTTTGTCAATGTTTGGCATTATGACAAACAGTGATGACCCTGATCAGAGGGCTCCTTTCGGAGCCCTCTGATTTGGGTCTTCACTGTTTGCACAGGACAAGTGTACTATTCACATGTACACTGTTTGAAAAGGACGCCTATATGCGGGGGACTAGGGTTCAAAGGATTAAATAAGCTTCTGCTTTCGATCTCATCCTTTTTGACATTGTTGTATGTAATTAATAAATGAAATGATCTACATGTATTGAGAAATAAAATATGTTTAAACTAACAGCTCTTATAAAATCAGTGTTGGGTGTATCAAACAGGTTGGATCATGATGATATGTTCAGTTACTTGTTTAATAGACACATCTTACCCCTTTACTCCATAGTCCTTTTCTAATATGTATTTAGGCTTTTCCTATGGACGGAAAAAAGCAAAATTGTACTAATGAAAACGGAATAGATCTATCGCCAGTGTGTGGTCAGCGCTCTTGTATCAGTTCGTTGTGTATTCCAGATCACACTCGAGGCTACGCCTCTCTTGACTGAGATCTGGATTACACAACCGACTCGAACTTTTATTATAAACCTAAATTGTTTGGGACAAGATCTATATGTTGTTACCCAATAATCAAATAGATATATGCACAGGTGCTTGTATTATATGTTTTTTCCCCTGTGTATGTTGATCTAGATCGTTTAGTAGACTACGGTAGACCTTGTATATGTATAATAAAGAGTCTGTAGCCGATAATATATTGTTTGTGGGAGGTGTCTCATGGGTAGTACAGGGGATTTTGTATGATGATGTACACTCGGCCGTTGCATACCTTCTCTTTATTATACATATACAAGGTCTACCGTAGTCTACTAAACAAAAATATATTTTATTTTTTTTAAACGATCTAGATCAACATACACAGGGGAAAAAACATATAATACAAGTACCTGTGGATATATGAGCACCTGTGTATACAATGTTAAAAGTTAAAACTCCTCCGACAGCTATATTATAATGCAATCTGAAACTATTTTTGGAAGTCATATGACCACCAATAATGACGTCATTATTTATATTGATGACGTATTGGTAATCCGTTATTTTTATCGGTTCGATTGTGAAGTAGCTTTTTGCAAATAACGTTCATTTTTAGCGTTAAAGGGTATGAATTGAACTGTTTAAATTTTGTCATTTTGAGGAAATCATAACAAGTGAGTGTTGTGGGTCATTCATTCTTAAAATGGTTTAAAAATATCACCAAAATCGGGAATTCCGAAACGTCACGCACAACTCTTCGTAAAAGCTGTGACGTCATCATCCAAGATGTCAGCCCCCATGTTTTGTAGTTGCCTAGTTTTGAGGAAATTATTCACGCGCAAATCAAACACTTTTCAAGGTCTGTCAGTGATTGAATAGAATTGGAATACCTTTGCTTTTATCATGCATTACTTAAGGACGGAAAAAAGGCAATCCTTTTTTCCGTAGTATTGAAGATAGGTGACCACCTAAAGCAGGTTGAAAGTAAAGCAGAATGCACCTTAAGGTGCATTCTGCTTTACTTTCAGCCTGCTTTAAGCTACTATCTGCTAGCATATAGAGAATATTTCTTTGGGTACACACAAGTTTATGAACATCAAATTTGAAACTATTTTCTTCAGTTGAGGCAAATCTAACTGTAATTGTTGCTCTTACAGGAACTGGTAAAGGAGGCACTAGTATCTGGGACAGAAAGTTTGATGATGAACTGAGAGATGGGTTAAAGGTAAAAAGTCTTGTTTATATCGACAAGTTTAACACATTCAACCCTAGTGACGAGTATACTTGTCATTTACAAACAGTGTACATGTGATGATTACACTTGTCCTATGCAAACAGAAGGAGCCCTCTGATCAGGGTCTACACTGTCATTTTGAAATATATTTTTAAAATTAACCCTAAATAGTCAAAAATGAAGTAGACTTATTTTGAAATTGGAATTGTCCATTAAAAGTGTCAAGAGGTGAATGAGTTAACCTGTATAATGCCAAGATGTTTTCTAGGAGGAACATGGTAAGGCTTTCAAGTTAAGGGTTACAAAAGCAGAAAGTGCAGGTCCAGATGGTTGAAGCATTTTGGTTAGTCAATGACAATGCTTTTATTTGCTAAACTGTGTATGTGGTTAGTCAATGACAATGCTTTTATTTGCTAAACTGTGTATGTGGTTAGTCAATGACAATGCTTTTATTTGCTAAACTGTGTATGTGGTTAGTCAATGACAATGCTTTTATTTGCTAAACTGTGTATGTGGTTAGTCAATGACAATGCTTTTATTTGCTAAACTGGGTATGTGGTTAGTCAATGACAATGCTTTTATTTGCTAAACTGTGTATGTGGTTAGTCAATGACAATGCTTTTATTTGCTAAACTGGGTATGTGGTTAGTCAATGACTATGACTTTATTTGCTAAACTGTGTATGTGGTTAGTCAATGACAATGCTTTTATTTGCTAAACTGTGTATGTGGTTAGTCAATGACAATGCTTTTATTTGCTAAACTGGGTATGTGGTTAGTCAATGACAATGCTTTTATTTGCTAAACTGTGTATGTGGTTAGTCAATGACAATGCTTTTATTTGCTAAACTGTGTATGTGGTTAGTCAATGACTATGACTTTATTTGCTAAACTGGGTATGTGGTTAGTCAATGACTATGACTTTATTTGCTAAACTGTGTATGTGGTTAGTCAATGACAATGCTTTTATTTGCTAAACTGTGTATGTGGTTAGTCAATGACAATGCTTTTATTCGCTAAACTGTGTATGTGGTTAGTCAATGACAATGCTTTTATTTGCTAAACTGTGTATGTGGTTAGTCAATGACAATGCTGTTATTTGCTAAACTGTGTATGTGGTTAGTCAATGACTATGACTTTATTTGCTAAACTGGGTATGTGGTTAGTCAATGACTATGACTTTATTTGCTAAACTGTGTATGTGGTTAGTCAATGACAATGCTTTTATTTGCTAAACTGTGTATGTGGTTAGTCAATGACAATGCTTTTATTTGCTAAACTGTGTATGTGGTTAGTCAATGACAATGCTTTTATTTGCTAAACTGTGTATGTGGTTAGTCAATGACAATGCTTTTATTTGCTAAACTGTGTATGTGGTTAGTCAATGACTATGACTTTATTTGCTAAACTGTGTATGTGGTTAGTCAATGACAATGCTTTTATTTGCTAAACTGTGTATGTGGTTAGTCAATGACAATGACTTTATTTGCTAAACTGTGTATGTGGTTAGTCAATGACTATGACTTTATTTGCTAAACTGTGTATGTGGTTAGTCAATGACAATGCTTTTATTTGCTAAACTGTGTATGTGGTTAGTCAATGACAATGCTTTTATTTGCTAAACTGGGTATGTGGTTAGTCAATGACAATGCTTTTATTTGCTAAACTGTGTATGTGGTTAGTCAATGACAATGCTTTTATTTGCTAAACTGTGTATGTGGTTAGTCAATGACTATGACTTTATTTGCTAAACTGGGTATGTGGTTAGTCAATGACTATGACTTTATTTGCTAAACTGTGTATGTGGTTAGTCAATGACAATGCTTTTATTTGCTAAACTGTGTATGTGGTTAGTCAATGACAATGCTTTTATTTGCTAAACTGTGTATGTGGTTAGTCAATGACTATGACTTTATTTGCTAAACTGGGTATGTGGTTAGTCAATGACTATGACTTTATTTGCTAAACTGTGTATGTGGTTAGTCAATGACAATGCTTTTATTTGCTAAACTGTGTATGTGGTTAGTCAATGACAATGCTTTTATTTGCTAAACTGTGTATGTGGTTAGTCAATGACTATGACTTTATTTGCTAAACTGTGTATGTGGTTAGTCAATGACAATGCTTTTATTTGCTAAACTGTGTATGTGGTTAGTCAATGACAATGCTTTTATTTGCTAAACTGTGTATGTGGTTAGTCAATGACAATGCTTTTATTTGCTAAACTGTGTATGTGGTTAGTCAATGACAATGCTTTTATTTGCTAAACTGTGTATGTGGTTAGTCAATGACAATGCTTTTATTTGCTAAACTGTGTATGTGGTTAGTCAATGACAATGCTTTTATTTGCTAAACTGTGTATGTGGTTAGTCAATGACAATGCTTTTATTTGCTAAACTGTGTATGTGGTTAGTCAATGACTATGACTTTATTTGCTAAACTGGGTATGTGGTTAGTCAATGACTATGACTTTATTTGCTAAACTGTGTATGTGGTTAGTCAATGACAATGCTTTTATTTGCTAAACTGTGTATGTGGTTAGTCAATGACAATGCTTTTATTTGCTAAACTGTGTATGTGGTTAGTCAATGACAATGCTTTTATTTGCTAAACTGTGTATGTGGTTAGTCAATGACAATGCTTTTATTTGCTAAACTATGTATGTGGTTAGTCAATGACTATGACTTTATTTGCTAAACTGTGTATGTGGTTAGTCAATGACAATGACTTTATTTGCTAAACTGTGTATGTGGTTAGTCAATGACAATGACTTTATTTGCTAAACTGTGTATGTGGTTAGTCAATGACAATGCTTTTATTTGCTAAACTGTGTATGTGGTTAGTCAATGACTATGACTTTATTTGCTAAACTGTGTATGTGGTTAGTCAATGACTATGACTTTATTTGCTAAACTGTGTATGTGGTTAGTCAATGACAATGCCTTTATTTGCTAAACTGTGTATGTGGTTAGTCAATGACTATGACTTTATTTGCTAAACTGTGTATGTGGTTAGTCAATGACTTCATTTGCTAAACTGGGTATGTGGTTAGTAAATGACAATGACTTTATTTGCTAAACTGTGTATGTGGTTAGTCAATGACAATGCTTTTATTTGCTAAACTGTGTATGTGGTTAGTCAATGACTATGACTTTATTTGCTAAACTGTGTATGTGGTTAGTCAATGACTATGACTTTATTTGCTAAACTGTGTATGTGGTTAGTCAATGACAATGCCTTTATTTGCTAAACTGTGTATGTGGTTAGTCAATGACTATGACTTTATTTGCTAAACTGTGTATGTGGTTAGTCAATGACTTCATTTGCTAAACTGGGTATGTGGTTAGTCAATGACAATGACTTTATTTGCTAAACTGTGTATGTGGTTAGTCAATGACTATGACTTTATTTGCTAAACTGTGTATGTGCTTAGTCAATGACTATGACTTTATTTGCTAAACTGTGTATGTGGTTAGTCAATGACAATGCCTTTATTTGCTAAACTGTGTATGTGGTTAGTCAATGACAATGACTTAATTTGCTAAACTGTGTATGTGGTTAGTCAATGACTATGACTTTATTTGCTAAACTGTGTATGTGGTTAGTCAATGACTATGACTTTATTTGCTAAACTGTGTATGTGGTTAGTCAATAACAATGACTTTATTTGCTAAACTGTGTATGTGGTTAGTCAATGACTTCATTTGCTAAACTGTGTATGTGGTTAGTCAATGACTTCATTTGCTAAACTGGGTATGTCGTTAGTCAATGACAATGACTTTATTTGCTAAACTGTGTATGTGGTTAGTCAATGACTTCATTTGCTAAACTGGGTATGTGGTTAGTCAATGACAATGACTTTATTTGCTAAACTGTGTATGTGGTTAGTCAATGACTACGACTCTATTTGCTAAACTGGGTATGTGGTTAGTCAATGACTTCATTTGCTAAACTGGGTATGTGGTTAGTCAATGACAATGACTTTATTTGCTAAACTGGGTTTGTAGTTAGTCAATGATAATGACTTTATTTGCTAAACTGTGTATGTGGTTAGTCAATAACAATGACTTCATTTGCTAAACTGTGTATAAAGTACAGTAAAAACCCCTCTAGTACGGCCATTAAAAATAGACTAGTTGATGGTATAAAAGACAAGGGAGTGCAATAAACCATCACTCCATAGTCGGTTTCTAGTTTTAAAGAAAGATGATCACTTAAAGCAGGTTGAAAGTAAAGCAGAATGCTTTACTTTCAGCCTGCTTTAAGCTACCATCTGCTAGGATATGAGAAAATATTTCTTATGATACATGTACATGACTGTATAAATTAGAACTTTTTTCTTCAGTAGAGGAATAAATCAAAGGCTTAAAAAGGGGTATTTATGGTGTGATGGGTTAAGCAAACTGGAAGTAAAGCAGAAAGCTCCTATAGGAGCTTCCTGCTTTACTTTCATCTTGCTTTAAGCACTCACCTGCCTTAAATATTGAATACTGAGCTTCATTCTGATTTCAGCGGTTGTAATAGAGGGTTTAACTGTATTTGTAAAGTCCATCCTTTCATTGTAGCACAACGTTCGAGGGGTTGTATCCATGGCTAACAATGGTCCTGACACTAATGGTTCCCAGTTTTTCATCACATACGGAAAACAGCCACATCTTGACATGAAGTACACAATTTTTGGCAAGTAAGTTAAGCTTGAGAATTCTGCAATTTTGTAATTTACCCATTACTTCAAAGATACAGTAAAACCTCTCTATAACGGCCACTAAAGTGTGCTAATTTATTAGTTGTTTTTGACAGGTGACTGCTTAAAGCATGGTGACAGTAAAACAGAAAGCTCCTGTAGGAGCTTTCTGTTTTACTGTAACCTTGCTTTAAGCTGTCACCTGTCATTTAAACAACCAATTAGTCCTCGTTTTAGTGGCCGCTATAGAGAGGTTTTACTGTACACATTTTTGTGCCTTTAATAAAATTATTTATTCTTTCACTGAAGAAAGTAATTCCACTTTATACGGCATGTTGCATGCAAAAACAAGGTTAGTAGCTGAAAGGTCAAGGTCATACTTGGAGGTCAAAGGTAAAAAAACATGTATTTTTTGGCTTGTCTGGGCTCTAACTTGGAATTCCATGGATAGATTGTAAAATGTCTTGGGATAAATGTTCATCTAGAAGGGATGGCATGTCACACACAAAAACGAGGTCCATAGCTGAAAGGTCAAGGTCAAACTTTGAGGTCAAAGGTCAAAAACATGTTTTTTTCAGCTTGTCTGCTCTCAAACTCAAATTCCATGGAAGGATGGCGAAATTAATAGTTATAAATGTTCATCTAGAAGATATTGCGTGCCACGTGCCAAACCCTGGTTTATATCTGAAAGGTCAAGATCATAATTAGAGGTCAAGGGTTAAAAACATGTATTTTTTGGCTTGTCCGGGCTGCTACTCCAAACTCCATGGATGGATTGTAAAATGACTATAGGCATTAAAGTTTGTCTAGAAGGTACAGCATGTCAAGTCCAAAAACTAGGTCAGTAGCTAAAAGGTCAAGATCATGGTTTGAGGTCAAAGGTCAAAAACATGTATTTCTTGGCTTGTCTGGGCTCTAACTCGGATGGATTGTGAAATGACTATGCATAAATGTTTGCCTAGAAGGTATGACATGTCTCGTGCAAAAACCAGGTCAGTAGCAGAAAGGTCATGGTCATACTAAGAGGTCAAAGGTCAAAACGATGTATTTTTTCATGCTTTTTCCTACTTTTTCAAATTAGATCCAGATCAGGCATTCATATAGGAGCTATGTGATAAGGATCTGCTCTGTCTAACTTCTTTGCACATACTATTGGTAAATGGCCGGGGGTTCGACATGCTGCCCGTGGGAATGATTTATTAGCTCTAACATTAAGTTTGGTTTGTACACCGTTTCACCTCTTTTGAAACCTTACTTGTGATTTTGCCACTTTGTCATCATGGTGAGACATCTAACAAATTGAAATATTTTACTATACTTTTTCCAGAGTCATTGACGGTTTCGAGACATTGGATGAGTTCGAGAAGCTTCCAGTCAACGAGAAATACAGACCAGACACAGATGTCAAAATTACCTCAGTGACTATACATGCCAACCCTTTAGCATGAAACAGTGGTGTATACATGTATATATGCTCAAATCAGACAGGAAACTATTCAACAATACAGATAAGTCAGGACCTCTCAAAACTATACTGTATTGGATCCAGAAGTTTGAAGCAAAAGGGAAGTAACTCTAAGGTTACAAAATGGGAAGCAAAAGGGAAATAACTCTAAGGTTCCACTTGCAATGATAGAGTTAGGCTACTGAGGTTAGCCGGTTTACAAAGATTCAGGGAATGATTTGAACTGAGCGGAAAAGCTGATTGCTATCAGACACTAAAGAGATGAACTCAGACTGAGGAGAAATAAGAACATAAGAAAGTCATTGGAAACCTACTGGTGGTGATGAAGTGATTGTATTCACTATATATTGTTTGGCTACCATTCATTCAAATTTCAAAAGATTCTAACATTTAGAATTAGAATAATCAACTTAATTTTAAATTAAGACAGAAGGTTAACACATTACCACATAGGCTTTTTAGCCTACTTCTAGTTTTGAAGACATGTGACCACTTAACCCTTTCCCCCATAGAAGCGCCTTTTAGCACATTAAGTGTATTCATTCACTGAAGTAAATAGTTCCAATTTATGCAGTCATTAATATGTATCATACAAAGTATTTTCTATATTCTAGCAGATGATAGCTTAAAGCAGAATGCGCTTAAGGCACATTCTGCTTTACTTTCAACCTGCTTTAAGAGGACATCTATATTCAATACAAGAAACAGGCTATGTGGGAAAGGGTTAAAGCAGGTTGAAGTAAAGCAGAATGTGCATTAAGGCACATTCTGATTTACTATAAACCTGCTTTAAGCTACCATCTGCTAGGATATAGCAAATATTTCTTAGGTTGCAAATTCATGACAGTATCAATTGGAAATACTTGTATTTTCTTCGCAGGAGGAATTAAACTAAAGGTGTATTTATGGGGCAATGGGTAAATTTAGGATTAAACATGTCCTCAAAACAACTAGAAACACGCTATGGGGTAAAAGGTTTCTTGCTTTAAAAACAGTTGAACACTTAAAGCAGGTACGTTATAATCTGCTTTAAGCCATCATGTGGTAGAATATAGAAGATATTTCTTATGACACATATCCATGACTGTATAAGTAAGAACTATTTTCTTCAGTGGAGGAATATATGAAATGCTTTTAAATGCGTATCTATGGAGTAAAGGGTTAAAACAAGCTTACCTGTGTTTCTATAATAAGTTTTAATTTTTAGCTCACCTGGCATGAAGTGCCAAGGTGAGCTATTATGATCGCTTGATGTCCTTCGTCTGTTGTCCGTCCACTATTGTTTTGTTAACACTCTAGCGGCTATAAATTTCATCCGATCTTCATGAAACTTAATGACAATACTTGTCTTGAAAAAATCTAGGTCAAGTGTAAATGTGGGTTATGTCGGGTCCAAAACTAGGTCACTAGGTCAAATCCCAGCAAAACCTTGTGATCACACTAGAGGCTACAAATCTCATTAGTGAAATATTAAAATCAGAAAAGGAGAGATAATTTAATTTTGGTTGCAGGAAGAGTTATGGTTCTTGTGCACTGTACATCCTAATATCCTCCTTTATCAGTATACAAAGAGTCAATGAGCTGCATATTATTTTTCTGGAGATATCTTCCGGACAAAATTGGAATTTTAAATAAGAAAAAGGGAGATAATTCAATGTTGGGAGAGTTTTGTCGTTCTTGTGTACTGTACCGGTACTTCCTCTTGTTACCCTCTATCGACATCAAGTTGGATGTAAGGTTCAGGAGATATGCTCCAGACAAAAAAGTGTGACGGACGGACAAAGTTGCAATTATTATGCTCCCCCCTAATGAGGAGCATAACAAAATAACCCAAGTTACAAGTTATCTCTCCTTTACAAACAGTGAACCTGTTAAGAGAACACTAAAGTCTTGATCAATGCAAACTGTAGCCCAGATCACAGGACTCCTAAAGGAGCCTTCTGAACAGGGTCTGCACAGTCTCTTATGTTGAAATCATTAAACAATCCTAAATAGTTAAAAATGAATTTATTTGAAGCTTGTAGATGTATTGTTCATTTATGAGTTTCAGGAGTGAATGAGTAAATATCAATGCTATAAATGAAATACGTTTTAGCTCACTTGAGCTAGCTCAGGGTGAGCTTTTGCAATCATTGAATGTCCGTCGTGCGTCGTCAACAATTTTAGTGTTTGCACTCTAAAAGCCACAATATTTATCCAATCTTTCTCGAACTTGCTCAGATGGTATATTGCTATAAGAGTTCGGATGAGTTTGATTATGGTTGAAATCGGACAAATAGGTCAAGAGTTATCTACCTTTGAATTACTGAAAATGCCATATTTAACAGTGTTTACACTATAGAGGCCACAATATTTATCCAATCTTTCTCAAACTTGCTCAGATTGTATATTACCATAGGACTTCGGATGAGTTCGATTATGGTTGTAATCAGATTAATAGGTCAAGAGTTATCGACCTTTGAATTGCTGAAAATGATATATTTAATAGTGTTTACACTCTAGAGGCCACACTATTTATCCAAACTTTCTCAAACTTGCCCAGATTGTGTATGACCATAAGAGTTCAAAACAGGGTGATTATGGTTGAAATCGGACCAATAGATCAAGAGTAATCTACCTTTGAATTGCTGAAAACGCCATATTTTACAGCGTTTACACTCTTGCAACTACAGTTTTCAATTGATTTTGATTATACTTGTACACTTTGTAAGGGTAGTGCTAGGAAGGTGATTGTAATGCCCAGGTACATTGTAAGTATGCATGTTAATGGATACCTTTTTGTTGCAATAAAAGCTCTACATTATGTTGATTGTTTACCATATGCGACGTTAAATAAAGATTGCCTTTGCCTTTTTAGCTCACCTGAGCTAGCTCAGGGTGAGCTTTTGCAATCCTTGAATGTCCGGCGGCCGTTGTCCGGCGTCAACAGTTTTAGTGTTTACACTCTAGAGGCCACACTATTTATCCAATCTTTCTCAAACTTGCTCAGTTGGTATATTGCCAGAGCTCGGATGAGTTCGATTATGGTTGAAATCGGACAAATAGGTCATGAGTTATCTACCTTTGAACTGCTGAAAATGCCATATTTAACCGTGTTTACACTCTAGAGGCCACAGTATTTATTCAATCTTTCTAACACTTGTCCAGATTGTATATTACCATCAGAGTTCGGAAGAGTTCGATTTTGGTTGAAATCGGGTAAATAGATCCAAGAGTTATCTACCTTTGAATTGCTGAAAATGCCATATTTAACAGTGTTTACATTCTAGAGTTCACAGTTTTTATCCAATACATCTCAAACTTGCTCAGATTGTATATGACTATAAGAGTTCAGATGAGTTTGATTATGGTTGAAATCAAACTTATAGGTCGAGAGTTATCTACCTTTGAATTGCTGAAAATGCCATATTTAACGATGTTTACACTCTAGAGGCCACACATTTTATCCAATTTTTCTCAAACTTACTCAGATTGTATATTACCGAAAGACTTGGGATGAGTTCAATTATGGTTGTAATCGGATCAATAGGTCAAGAGTTCTCTACCTTTGAATCGCTGAAAGTGATATATTTAACAATGTTTACGCTCTAGAGGCCACAATATTTATCCAAACTTCCCCAGATTATATATGACCATAAGAGTTCGAAAAAGGGTGATTATGGTTGGAATCGGACAAATAGATCAAGAGATAATCTACCTTTGAATTGCTGAAAATATCATATTTTACAGCGTTTACACTCTTGCAACTACAGTTTTCAATGGATTTTGATTATACTTGTACACAAAGGATGTAGCTATATATTCTCGAAGGAGTGCAATTATTGTTGAAATGTAATCATTGTGGCAATAGTTACCTGCCCTTGATATACTTTGACATTTTAGAAGAAGGCTTTATTCAGTATTGTTTAGGCTCTAGTTATTTGCCTTTGATGTACTGTAGGTCGACAAACTTGAATGGATTTAGAATAAAACGGGTGAAATTCAAAGGTAAAGCTATCAGGCTTCATTACAAATGGTGAGCGATATCAGGGCCTTCAGGCCCTCTTGTCTACACAAAGTATATAGCTAGTGCAATTATTGTTGAAATCTAATAATTGTGGCAATAGTTATCTGCCCTTGATATACTTTGAAATGCTAGAAAATGCTTCATTTCAGTATTGTTTAGACTCTAGTTATCTGCCTTTGATGTACTCTACTATACTAGAGTAGGTCGTATTCCAATGTTGTTTACATGATATACTACAAACTTGAATGGATTTAGAATAAAACGGGCGAAATTCAAAAGTAAAGCTATCAGGCTTCATTACAAATGAGCGATATCGGGGCCTTCAGGCCCTCTTGTTTTGGTTACCACCAGCACGGAATTAGACATATTAGAATCTATATAAATTTTATTATGTGTGCATAATTCCGTGCCTCCAACAATGAAGAGCAATTGATATAGCAGTTATAACACCATGGATGCAATGTATACAGCCACAAAATCTAAAAAACAGGTTTACATACCACAACCAAATAACATAATAGGAACTTGATTACAAATATATACATAATAGATACAGTCGAACTTCGATATCTCGAACTCGGTTATGTCGAACATACCCGTAGTTCAAAGTTAAAACCGTGGCTAAGCCACGTTTTAGCTTTGAACTACGGGTATGTTTGACTGAACCGAACATGAAATAATGTAATTCATGTGTTGAAATATCGGTTAGTTGAAGTTAAGCGAGTTCGAGATATCGAAGTTCGACTTTACATTGATGTCTAGCAACGAGTATACTTGTCCCTTACAAACAATGTACCTGTAAAAAGTAAATTTTGTTCGGGTTCCTAAAGGGGCCCAAGAGACCTTCCTACCTTCTCGCGGTTCTGGGGCTTAATTGTCATAGGGAATGTTTTCTGTTTATTTGACCGAGATTATCCCCTCTGACAATAATTAAAAGAGAGGCAGGTCGGTGGTATTGATCCCATGAAAGAGATAAGTCGAAATCATCTTCCTGAAATCATCTCAACTTATCATCCTTCATCATTCATCGGCACTATATGACCTATATTGTGTCGCTGTGCCGTAAAACCCAACCCATTCACCCTTAAGGAGTCCACCAAAACGTGACGCCAATACTTTAAGACACATGCATACACACCGGTGTTGTGTGACCATTTTATGTGTTGCGGTGCCTTCAAATCCAACCCAAATAATCCTACAGGAATCTTTTGATCAGGGTCTGCATTCTTTGCCATGCTGGAATACATGTAGATTGCAGGATGAATAAATTACCAGGGCTGCCATTTCTCCGGGTTTTCCTAAGTATTCGGATTTTTATGCTAGCAGATCGTAGCTTAAAACAGGCTGAAAGTAAGGCAGAATGCGCATTAAGGCGCATTCTGCTTTACTCTCAACCTGTTTTAAGCAGTCAGGTGTCTTCAAAACAAGATACAGACTATGGGGTAAAGGACGGTTAGTAAAATTGCGTCTAAAAAAATGAAATTTGAAATCTTAGTATTTTTATGATCAACTTATGGTAGCCCTGAATTACAGGCGTTGGAATGCGTATCTATGGAGTAAAGGATTATTGCAATAGGTTTCTCTCATAAATAAATAACCGTGATTTAGAAAGTGGTCCAGGGACAATTTTTTTCTGCGCCAATTTGTTTAAACATTTTATCCAAAACCTCTAGCTGGATATTCGGCTCTGTACAAATCCTTAGAAACACTGAACCCTTTGCACTTTCAAGCAGAAAATTGAGATGCACTGCAACGTGTTCCTCAAGGGTTTCCATATCACTACCAAAAACATCTATATTGCATACAAAATCGTATTCCTTTGTGCCTTTGAAAGCAGAATACGCTGACAAAATACCACTGATTTTGCTATATGATGTTTCTTGAAGGGTTGAAGCAAACACGCTCTTCGATAATAGAGGTACATTTGTTTCCAGTAACCGGAATGGCAGCCCATTAAGCACCATACACTTCTGTGGAAAGAGGAGGTTGGCATAGCATGGAGTGAGAACTGTAGTTGGGAATTCCTCTAATAGCCGCACACATTCATTTGTTCGAAGAAAAGCCTTCATTCTCATTTTTGCTTCAGGTTTTATGGTGAATGTGTATTTTCCCATATCCTAAAACAGAATTTAAAGACTTCAATTTTCTGATGTGTAAATTTGGATCCAGATCACTTACAGTGTACATGTGAAGAGTATTATTATTATTATACCCGGTTTATATAGCGCTCTTTTCACACAAGAGTTGTGCGTTCAAAAGCGCTTCACATGAAATTATATAAATGTACCTACAAAGCAAGAAAGACAAATAAATACATTCATAATAAAAATGATACAATATTGAGTAGCATGGAAACATGGAAATTCTTTCAATATTATTACCAAGATTATAAAATTGTTATAGTAAGTAAGAGTAAACTGTTCCTATGCAAACAATGTAACTCGGAGGACTCCAATGCAGGCTCAAAGGTTATAAAACTTTTGAGTTGAGTCTGAAGTCGTTCTAAAGCATTTGATTGGTCAGATTTGAGCCTAGGTTCAAATCTGACCAATTAAATGCTTGAGAATATACTCAGATTGACTCAAACGCTTTATAACATTGGGGCCTGTGGAGTCCTCTCATCCGGGTATACGCTGTCATTTTGATATAAGTTGTAACAAATCTACCGTAAATAGTACTGAATGGACTTAATCGGGAACTATACTTGTCTATTTAAGATAGAAAGATTTATTTCGGTAAAAAGTGTACATAACATGGCAAAGCACAATTAAAGCAAAACATATAAGAGCCATGTAATGCGCACTAGAAACGAAGGACAACACAAAAAAGGAAATATATTTTCCTTTTTTCCATTGTGGTCCTTAAACTAACTATGGAAGTTAATTTCTGCAGAGTATGTTTTAGTGAGATTAAGAATATGGTGTGGATACCACGTAAGAAATTGAAAGAAAATTGTTAACTTCATGAGAAACGAGCAATTCAGACATTGAATGGATTGTAATGTTTTACCTGTTCCATTCGCAACTGGTGTGGACCTTGGAGCACGTCACATGTAAAGTAAACATGTGTTTTAATGTGTCCTTGCTTCTTCTGAAGTTTTCCCACCTCTGCTAGGAGAAATCTGCACACGCCCTTACCCTCAAAGTCCTGCCGTACTCGCGCTGCTCTGTTTATTGCAGCTTCTCCGTTGTCTACAATGATCATGCTGACAAAGCCGACCTGAAGATGCCAAATATCCAGATTGACAAATACGCTTGTGACTGGGCATGTGTTAGAAACGTGCGAAAAGGCCCGTTGATAAATGATAGAAGAATGAATGGAAACAGTATCGTCGTTAGAACGATATCTCCGCCAGATTTCACAAAAAAGCCCATTTCATATATTCTTATAACCAATTTGACGTGTGTATTAGAACATGAACGCTTGTTCATCCACAAGTCAGGCGCACAGGGGTTGTACCTTCTCCGTGCGGTCGATTCAGTTCCTAATTGTGTCTGTCGTACTTCTAAAGTGCTGGCAACTAGTGTCCATCTTTTGACCGAATTGCGTTTCCGACCTACGCGCTAACATTTTGGGTTTATGGGACTAGGTGACATAACACAGAACAAAAGAAAACAATATAGCTGTTCATTCCTTTAGTCTATGTTGGGTTTATATGTGGCTATTTTGGTTTATGTGGCTTCTTTATGTGGCTTTTCACACCTTTTTAACAATGGGAAAGTCACATAAACCTGAAAAGTTAGAACGTCCAGGCTTCCTTCCTACATCACACTAAGCACGCACATCTAACTTAGGTACTTCGTGCCTGCCTCTTGTGATAAATGCAAGGTAAACTAGAATAATTCGCGTTCGTTTATTCGGAAATCGTAGAGTTTATTTGCGTGGTTTTGGTCGTCGTAAATGCTTATGGGCGGTTTAAGGACTCAAAACTCTGTCAGAAGACCATGCGATGCCCATCAGCTTTTTATGGGTGTATTTGCAGTAAATGGTCCATTTCACGTGACCTTACGACCAGCTGTGACCGAGATACGAGTACAAAATTAATGTTCATGTAATGCACGTGCATAATGTTTACTACGGGTACTAGTAGACCAGTCATATCTCATCATACTGTTTTATACAAGGAATGAGCTGTGTAATATACTTACATAATTTTACATATGTCAACTGTGTGACTATAATTTTGACATTTCATTAGTTTGTCTTAAGTATAGCACTGAAACAAAACTGTAGTCGTCGTTTGTGTTATACTAGAATCTATTTTATGTTAGATCTATATTTTATAAATTTAAAGATATGCCAAGTAAGAGGCTACATTTTGATGTTACTGTGTTTCAAATCTATGTTTTATGAAAGGTCTGTTTATATTAGATCTATGCTATTTGAGACGTTTGTTTTATAACAAGTATAAATGTTGTTAGAATATTTATATAGTGTTAATTGAAATGTGGTATAATCTAACCGAATCTGACATTTTGTTTCTTGAAAGAAGCCATCGGTTATGTGTTAAGTATATGCAGGACATCAGCATGAAAAAACGAACTGATATAGCACTGACTTTATTAAAGTTTTACTCAATCCAGTCTTATATTGACAAAATGAAGCTTACACTGTTTGGACAATTCTGTAGACTTTCTGTCAGGTCACGTGCAAAGGATATAATTTTGGTTCGCAGATTTGCAAGCTGCTTGTATAATCAGGTACAACCAGGGTATTTTAGTGATATTGTAAAAGTACTCACAAAATATGATTTATTGAACTTTTTGTATACCTATGTTGAAACAGGAGAGTTTCCTTCTAAACACACATGGAAAAACGCTGTATGTAATAACATAAGTAATTTTGAAGAGAGATCGTGGTATGATCGCACGTCTTATCAAGAATACTTGCCGTTTGTTTGGATTCATCCAATTTATAACGATAGTTTTGTATGGCAACTGTGTAGACAACAACCACACATGTTACCTTATTGCAAACGTATTAATTTATAAATATGATTTCTAGAATGTGTTCTTACAGGAGAGAAACGCTTTGTTCGAAATGTTGTCACATTTTTACCTACGATGTTAACCATGTAAGAATGTATGTAAGAATGTGATTATTTCGAACATGATCGACAGAAACACATGGACGATATAGGGGTCATGTTTGGTCGTTCTGTTACTGCTAGGAAAAGTTTATTGGACGATGATGCTAAAGTAGGTGCTCTACTTGGCTCATCTGGCATTGATTTGTCAGTTGAATTGTGCAACCATACTCAAGACTTTGTAAAAGCTGACATTACGTTTATTGATAATCTTTGGTCTAGGTTTATAGATACATGTATTTAGTTTTGTGTAAGGCTCTCTGAGAACAGGAACAATTAACTGCTCGACGTAGGACGGCGTAAAGCAGAAAGCTCATGCAAGAGCTTGCTGCTTTATTCTATTCTGCGTTGTGTTGTCGCATCTGTTAATATGCTAAAGTGACGCTCAGAAGATGGAGTATTGTATATAATATCATGTTTTTCTTTGTGTTCGTTCATATATGTATTCACAATCTTCAAGTATTGGAGGAAATAAAGATATAAATATATTATAAAATATATACCTCTATATATTGCTCTATACCTCAAACCAGTATGAGGAGGTAAGGCCACTCTTCTGGTACCCGTACGTGCATAAAGAGAAGAACATTACTGATACAAATCACTTCTCCGTCGACCTCACATATGTTTGAAAAGATATGGCTACTCTTCTTCTACACAAACATGTTGCCGACCTCATTCAAGTATGAGGAGATATATGGCTTCTCGTCTGATACCCGTGATAAAGAGTATGTAAATCCATTCCTGACACAAACCTTTTCTTCGTTGACCCCCAACAAGTATGGAGAGATATGGCTACCCTTCTGGTACCCGCAATACACAAACATTACATATGTACTTTGCCAATAAGAAACACCTTTCCGCTGACTTCACACAAGTATGAAGAGATATGGTTATGCTTCAGTTATTTGGTGAAATTGCGTTCAGAGATATCTGCTCTTGATGTGCTTAGTTTGTTGTTTTCCAATATTGTTGACGCTCAAGTAGTAGAGAACATCTTGTCACACTCACTGGCGGCCATGTTCATAAGCTAAGAAATCTTGTTGAAGGTCACCTATGGATCATTTGCGTAATATTACTTTCAAATCGAACCAATGGTTACACCATATAACCATATAAGGAAATATGCCGGGCCCAGGGTGACTCATGGCTCTTTTGTCTCAGATTATCTTAAAGCAGACAAGTAGTTTTTGTCAAGAAGTGTTTTAAAAACTTATTTGGTTGCCATGGCAACCACAGTTTTATTGGGTGACCGATATTTGAAAAAATCTGACAGAATACCTTAAAAGGAACAATCCTATGCAATTTTAATGAAATTGGTCGAGTGGTTTCCAAAAAGTTCTTTCAAGAAAAAATGTCTGCCACGCGACGAAGGACGACTGACGACGACATACACAGGGTGGTCACAACAGCCCACTTTGGCACTGCGTGCCATGTGAGCTTAAATGGACCAGATTTTATTTGCGATTTAAATTGTTCACTTGAAGTTTCAGGGGCGAAAGAGTTAAAAAGCTATAAATACATGTTATGTGTGTTATTTATTTTATTTACCTCCATCAACGAAGAGCAATTGCTATAACTGTTACAACCCCATAGATGTAATACATACATTCACAATCCTAAAAAACCAGTTTTACTTGCCACCACCAACTAACATAAACGGTACATGATTTCAAATATTTACATAAGAAACGCATGGAATCCTGGAAACGACCTAAATGGTAACTAGAATAGTCCGTTAAAAGTTCTAGGTGTGAATAGGTTAAACATAGTCATACTCCAATGTCTTGGGCTGTTTTCTATACCAATTATAAAATTTTGAATGTCATTTTGCACAAAATATAGCAGTTTTCTGAATTTCGTATTTTTTTTTATTTTACTGATAGGCAGATGGATTGCAAAATTCTGAAAAATGAATTCTACACGATAGTTTTGTTGTATGTCAATATTTAATCATTATTATGTTGAGCAAAGCTGAACTAGAACTTGAAAAGAAGTGTGGACCCTTTAACCCATTACCCCATAGCCTTTTTCTAGTATCGAAGATAGTTGACCACTTAAAGCAGGCTGAAAGTAAAGCAGAATGCGCCTTAAGGCACACTCTGCTTTACTTTCAGCCTGCTTTAAGCTACCATCTGCTAGGATATAGAAAAACAATTCTTAAGGTACATACTCATGACTGTGTAAATTAAAGCCATTTTCTTCAGTGGAGGAAATCATTTGAGGCGTAAAAATGTGTATTTATGGAGAAATGGGTTAACATTTTGCATGTTATCTTATATTGTCGTCTCCAACAATTATAGTCCGCTACTGTCAAAACAGTTAAAAAATAATTCAAGAATGGATCAGGGGCCCGTTTCATAAAACTTCGTACCACAAATGTTGTCATACGTCAGATTATAAAAGTCTCCATTATTATTTATTTCTCCATCTAATCCTGTCTTGTAACATCTCTTTGGAATCCAAAAGACGATTCCAAAGTGATGTATCATGACAGGATTAGATAGAGAATTCAGAAATAAAATGTTTTTTAAAAGTTTGACTTACGACCGTTTTTGTCGTACGAAGTTTGATGAAACGAGCCCCAGAGTGTTAAACAGTTTTCCTCCTAACGAGGAACTGTTCGCAAAGGTTATCACTGATTCAACGCAAGCGTGCAAAGAGAATAAGAGAACAAAACTGCGGAAAGTTTGATTTCTAAAGTTTAACATTTTAAGCAGTGTTATTTGAAAAGCTTTTGAAAAGTATTACGCGATATATTTCTATCCAAACTGTTTGTACCCCTAAGTGTTGTCCACCGGAACACTGAAAGGGTCGACCTATCTAAAACTAAATCTCATTCTGAATGATCATCAGATCAGGAATTTATAATATTTTAAATATGATTGAATAGTTTCTTAATGAAATATGTTTCTCTCATAAATAAATAACCGTGATTTAGAAAGTGGTCCGGAGATAATCTTTTCTGCGCCAATTTGTTTAAACATTTTATCCAGAACCGCTAGCTGGATATTCGGCTCTAAACAAATCCTTAGAAACACCGAACCTAGTTCATTTTTAAACAGAAATTGAAGGTGCACTGCAATATGTTCTTTAAGGGTTTTCATATCAGTACCAAACACATCCAAATTACATACGACATCGTATTCCTTTGTGCCTTTCAACGTAGTGAACGCTGACAGAATACCTGTGATTTTACCATCTGAAGTTTCTTGAAGGGTTGAAGCAAACAAGCTGTTCGGTAACAGAGGTACATTTGTTTCCTGTAACCGGAATGGCAGCATATTTAGCACCATACGATTCTGTGGAAAGAGGTAGCTGGCATAGCATGGAGTGAGAGCTATGATTGGGAATTCCCCCAATAGCCGAATACAATCATTTGTTCGAAGAAAATCCTCCATTCTCTCATTTGCTCCAGGTTTTATGGTGTATGTGTATTTTCTCATAACCTAAAACAGAATAATAAAAAAACCTCAAAAATTCTCTGAGGTGCAGAGTTGGATCCAGACCAGACGTCCGGCTTGTTGCAAACTGTTTGCAACTGAGGTTACTGAGCTGTAGTCGCCTTTCATGTTTACCCTTTCATGATCAAATTTATCGTGAGGGTTTACCCCTTCATCACCATAGTATCGTCTACTTACCGTACATTATTTCAAAACAAGTGGCAAACAATTTTGATCCTGATCAGATTTACGCGGCGTTTGGCCAGGATCAAAACAGTTTGAAAATGCGCTTTATGACGTCATTGAGAGTGAAATGGTTGAATGACTAACATATTTCCTATTGAATATTCATAGTTCTACATGTATATGAAACTCTACTAATTATAAACATAATATTATGCCATTTGCACAATTACATTAGCTGATGAAATAAGGAAAGTGTTCCAAAGAAATGAGTGCAGACTCATTTCACACAGCCCCAAGGTTATAGAGCGTTTGAGTTGAGTCTGAGTTTGTTCTCAAGAATTTGATTGGTCAGATTTGAGCATAGGCTCAAATCTGACCAATCAAATGCTTGAGAACGACTTCAGACTCCACTCAAACGCTTTATAACCTTGGAGCTAGATTATATAAGAACACAATGCACGGCTGATACGACAGATCTTTAAGGAATGTGTGATCTGGGTCTACATTTTTTTCTAAAAGCAAAACTATCGATGGATAGATGAATCATCCTGTTTTGACAACATATGTCATAGCGCCAGTGAATGATGAGGGATGATGAGAAGAGGTGATGATGGTTTCAAGATGATGAATTCGGCTAATTTCATTCGTTGCGAAGCAAGGAATAGGATCAAAACCACCGACCTGCCTTCCTTTTAGTTCTTGTCAGAGGGGATTATCTCGGTCTTATAAACATTCCCTATGACAATTAAGCCCCCGAACCACGACAAGGTAGGACTGTTTCTGGGGTAAGGCCACAATATACGCTAATAGTAGGAGAAGCATCAGCTTATTGAACCCTTGTGTTTGTCTATTCTCATCATTTAGAAACAGTGTACAGGGGAAGAGTCAACCTGTCCTTTGCAAACAATGTAGACGCAAATCTGAGGACTTATACAAGGGAGCCATCTGATCAGTGCATACATGTCATTCTGATATACATGTACATGTACATTGTAACAATATACAATGCATCTAGTACAAATTGGACTAGACCAATAGTGGGAAATGGAATTAGCCATTTAAATTGCAAAAGAGAGAATATGTTAATTTTGTTTATTGGCTTTAAGACTACGGGACAGCTATTAGAATCTACTTAAAAAAGAAAACAAAATGTTTACAAGCATCATGAGAAATCAGCATTTAAGACATAAAAAATATTATAATGTTTTACCTGTTCCATGCGCAACTGATGTGGATCTTGGAACATAGTACAAGTAATGAAAACATGAGTTTTAATGTGTCCTTGCTTCTTCTGCACTTTTTCCACCTCCGATATTAGAAATCTGTACACGCCCTTGCCCTCGAAGTCCTGCCGTACTCGCGCTGCTCTGTTTATTGCAGCTTCCCCATTGTCAATATTCACCATGCTGACAAAACCAACCTGAAGATACACAAAAAGGGCTCTAGACTCAGGGAAGTGAGATGCACACATTCTCTCTGAATGGGGTAGGTGCACCTTTGTAAAGTAATAACCAACTTCTTCAAACTTTGCATACTGATAGTAAAATTAGTTTCTATGACAAAACGAGAAAACATATGGGGGTCCCGGACTTTTTTTTTCACAATTTAATATTTTTAACGACTACCCCCCTAAAATTGAAGCTTTTCAAAAAATACTACTTTTTTGTACTCATTATGCATACATAGTATTTGTACTCAAAAGGTTGTAATTTGTATTACCAAAGTAGGAATAAACCCTGAAATTCATGTTTTCTCCAAAAAAATCAAAATGTGTGTGATTTCAATGGATAAGAGTGAAAATTACCCCACCCACTTATTTTATAATTGGAGATAAAGGCACGGCAAAAATTGCCAATTTAATTAAAGAAAACTAATTACCGGTTTTTTTTTAGTTTTTTTAATAGTCTTCCAAACATATAGTTTTAGTGAAATAGCAAAAAAAACATAGGGTCCAGGAGCTAATAAAAAATATGGACTTTTTTTATTTAAAAAATCCATTTTTTCTCTATTTTCACCTTTTTAGTGTACTTTTATAATATTAACTTATTTTCTGTAAATTTTTATTTGATCTATTGAACTAAACAATTTAGAATAAAACTAGATTTTCATAAAGATTGAATTCTTAAATTTTGAAAAAATAATTTTTCGCAAAATTATTTTACCCCACCTCTTTTTTATAATGGGGGAAAGGAGCTTTATTTTTTTAATATATATATTTTTTTATATATACATAATCAATCAGAAGGGGGATATTACTAGTATCATTTAGACCATACTGTCTGATGTTTGCAGCTGAACTAATGTTTTCAGATAATGTTATGTAATTTTAAAAAAAAAAATTCATAAGTATTTTTCTATTTTCATTAGCTCTTTCAATTCCATGGACTCTGTTAAATAAGGACTAGGTTCACTAAGGGGCGAAATCGGCCCCATTTCAGATTTCACTAAAAAATTCACAGTTGGATTATGGTGGAGGATAATGAAAGAAAACAACTTTTTATGCTCGAAAATAAAGATCATGTTGCCATAGCAACCATTTTGATATCCTCCCAATAAGTTTTTTCATCAATTATTGAGCATATCATCATTAAAACATGTTTTTTAACAATTTTGAAATACAAAAATATGAGACAGCATTAGCCATAATGAAAACCTCAACACTAAACGAAAAACAAAATCTACTGTTACCATAGCAACCAGTAAAATTACTCTAGAAAAACGCGTTTCTCTTTATAATTCCTAAACAAACTTGTTGTAATTTGATTTTTACAAGGACTCTGGTACGAAGGAACTGTATTAGACATGGCAAATCCATGGCACATTATCGTTCTAAGTGAACCATCTGTTGCTACGGTAACCACTACAGCGGTTTCCTACTGAAGATATTCCACTATGGGGTGAAATTGACCCCATTTTATATACTCATACAGAATAAGATGTTCGATCAATTATTGGACATTGATCTACAATCATTAGAGCATGATTTTGTTTTTAAAAGTTATCTTAAAATGCAAATATTTTGAATAATCATTTAAAGATTACCTGGTTCAATTTGCTAACCACGATGAATAGATCACCTGCCTTTAATATCAAACGAATATCAAACGAAGATAGGCAAACAGTTTGTATCCAAGCCAGTTTCAATTGATTCAATGTCTGTTGTTGGTTCAAACTTTGCAGTCATGTTAATTAAGTAATCAGTCTAGAGTGTCATGTATATCTATAATCTAGAACTTCCACACAATCGAATGCGTTCAAAGAAAATGTGTTTTGTGGACATTTAAATTTTACGCCTTCTTAACGTTTTTCGGCAATTTCGTCATGCGCACTAAGACAGGCGGACATCCTTAACTCATTATCCCCTGAAACTTCCAATAGACAATTCCAGTTGATAATAAAGGCTGGTCCATTTTAGACTATTCATGGTTCTTTTTTCGGCGGAGCTGACTGTTTTCTATTTAGACACACTTTAATATTTGGCCACACATTTCAACCAATAATATTTGATCAGAAATTTAGAATTAAGAGCACCTGTTGAAACTGAATAGTCTGATTGGATAGTAGCCAGGGCTTCAGATAAGGGAATTGTTTCAAAACTTAAAATCTTTATTTGTGCATTAAACCCTGTGGTGTCACTATACATATGAATTGTCTCTTCAAGACAATCAAAATGAGTGGTAATACCATAGGGTTTGGTGCTAAAAGAGGTGAAAAAATGTGATTTGTTTAGTTTACTCACTCTTATCTGGAGCCCTGCTGTAGGCTGGTTTATGTCCCATTACAGTTTTACATGATGTGGACTGTGGGTGTAAAATTTAGAGATACAGGCTGTCTGTTTACTACACTAGGCCACAGAATTGACAAAATTATGCTATGATCTGAAATCTATTTATAGATATACAGAGGAAGCTAGGTGTTTCATAATTGTTAACAACCAATTTGTTTTAATTGTTAACTGTTTGTACACATTTGCCATACATTAAAAGCAATATTTTATATATGAATAGCCTCAAGTGAGGTAAACACAATTGTGTTGTTTCATCATTATTTACAAGAGTGAAGTACAGTAGATTGTTGTATCTGTACATTTGTGTATGCTATAGTTTGTTTCAAGAAACTCTATGAATGGAACAATAGATTAATGTGAGGATCTCCTACCAGTAGCTAGGATATGAGTTAAATTATTGTTTTGTTTTGCATTTCTGTACATGATAGTTTTGCATTTTAAATAAAAGTTACTGTTTCAATTGAATACTTGTATTTTTTGCTTTTCAATCCAAGATAACCTCAATTTAATTCAATTTTGCACACCCATCTATATAGCCTTAGTTCAACCACTCATTCCGCCGAATATCTTTTTTAAAGATATTTCTTGTTATATAATATATTGCACAATGACAGGGACTTCACTGTTTGCATTAGACTAGTGTACTCTTCACAGGTACACTTTTGGTAAACGACGCATATATGCGTCACTAGGGCTCAATGAGTAAACTCTGAATTGTTGAAATAATTGACAACTTAATTGTCAAACTCTAAAAGTAAAACAATAACCGGTCATTACACCATAGGGATTATTGCAAAATTTTAGTTTTCGAAAAGAAAACCTATTTGGAGCTCTGTACAAGGTCATGATTGAAGAATACGCTATTGACTGAGCAGTTGATAGAAACGTTTGAAAAGGTCTGTTGATAAATGTTAAAAGAATAAATGAAATTAACATTGTCGTTAGACACCGCCATGCGTCTAAAGCGTTTTATTTAGCTGTATTATATAATGTACTTGGCAGTGTAGACCAAATTCAGTTACAGAGCTTAGGATGACAACGGTGCTTGGTCTGTACAATGTTGCAATGCAATAAGGCAGGTTTCTGTCATGGCACGGCTAGATTCTAACATAAAACAGATCCTTTTATAGAACATGGATCTCAAATATAGTACAAATGGAGAGATCAATATTCAAAAAAGGGGATAAGGGCTGCCATTTCTCCGTAGTTTTCCTAAATCTTCGGATTTTTTTTTCTAGTACATGGTAGCTTAAATCAGACTGAAAGTAAAGCAGAATGCGCCTCAAGGCGCATTCTGCTTTACTTCCAGTCTGCTTTAAGCATCCACACTAGAAACAGGCTATGGGGGTAAAGGTACGATTCGTAAAATCGCCCTTGAAAAATGCAAATTTGGAAATCTTAGGATTTTTTTATGTCAATTTATGGCAGCCCTGATAGAATAATAACCTTCATCGCTTTTAATATTTCGATCTCTTAAGGCGCATTCTGCTTTACTTTCAGCCTGCTTCAAACTACCACCTTCTAGAATAAAGAAAATATTCCTTATGATATATAATCATAACTGTATAAATTGGAACTATTTTCTTTAGCGGAGGAATAGACTGAATGCGCTTAAAGGCGCTTCTATTGGGGAAAGCGTTACGGGAGTATAGAATAATAACCTTGATCTCTTTTAATATTTCGATCTTTGCGAGCTTTCATAAAAACTAACGAGCTTTTTCTTTGATAAAGGTCCATATTGATATAGCTGTTTGAAAAGAGCAATTTTATAAGTTTACAAAATAAAATAATACAAAACAAATGACGTCAAAATACTGTTTTACAGTTACAGTAAAACCTCACTATCACGACCACTAAATTATGTTAATTATAAGGGTGTTTACTATAGGTGACCGCTTAAAGCAAGGTGACAGTGAAACAGAAAGCTCCTGTTGGAGCTTTCTGTTTCACTGTCACCTTGCTTTAAGCTACCACCTCTCTATTATATGTCAATTAGACTTCGTTTTAGTGGTCGTAATAGCGAGGTTTTACTGTATATTTAAGGCAATTTGTCTAAAGAAATATCGAAATAATTAATACACATTTTACACGTGTAACAGTATATAAGTATATTACTTGTACGTATAAACTACTTCTCCGTTAAATTGAGTTTGACGTATGACTAATCTTCTGGTAACCGCAATGAACATAATGTAAAATACATACAGTTGTATAACCAGAAGATGTGGACAATCTGCGGCAAAGAAAACGCAAACTCCAAAAAGTATCGCGTGTTCCTCTGTCGAATTCCGTGAACTGTCTGTAAGCACATTTGTAGACCAAAACCAGGCACAATAAACTCTAAGATTTCCGAAGAAACGATCGCCAATTGCTTGTACGCAAATTTACCTCGCACTTGTTGCAAGAGGCATGCTAGAAACATGCAAGTCATGAGCCTGTTGTCAACTTTAGAAAGGAAATTATAGGTCCAAGACACACGTCGATCACAACATGGAATCAAGTTGTCCATGTCTAAGTTATACGATAGAAATTTAAGAACTGAATCGACCGATCGCCTAATTTTCATTTCGAATTGGGACTCTGTTTAGGCCCAATACAAACTTAAAAGTAGAAGAAGAAAATGTCATCATAAAGGAAAGACAAGAAAAAGCAGATGATGAATGTTTGACCTGTGTGTACCTTGCGTCAGGAGGACGTAATATTTTCGTTTTTTGTCTGGCTTTGTGCTTCTTGTAACACCGAAGCGTTGTTTCCATGGCAACATCCATCACACGTACCAAAGGTGGTCTATTGGCTCAATGTTTTTAAAGACGAGCTTGCGTGACCAGTCACAGACCCATGTACCCCTATGTGATGTTTTATCGTGAATAGCTCGTAGGGTGGTCGCACGATCGGGTGTGACCAAAGTTTTCATGCTTTTTTTTATAGTTGCAAACCTATACTAAGGTAAATCTAAAGGTAGACATTATGCGATATCTGCCACTGTCATCTGCGGCATATTGCAGTGCGTCCATATGTGTGTGTGTGTGTGTGGGGGGGGGGGGGGTACGTCCCTTCAAGCCTTGGCGTCTCCATGATGTAAGGACATTACTGAACAAACCACTTCTCCGTTGACATCACATAATGAGATATACCGGTAGCTACTTTACTGGTACCCGTAAAAAGCATTATGTAAGGAGGACATTACTCATACAAACCACTTCTCCGTTGACCTCACACAAGTATGATGAGATATGGCTACTCTTCATATACTCGTCATAAACATCATGCAAGTAGTCAACACCCCAGTACACATCGCGTATTCCCAACACAGCCTCCTTGTCTTCCGGGAGAGCTTCTCGAAATACAAAGTCTGCCATCTAGAAATATAGAAAATAACAAGGTAACTAAATGATGATATACATGTATCTTGAATCTCCGTTACCGAAATAATTATACAACAAACAATAGAAATCCCCATAATTAACCATTGACTAACAAGTAAACTTGTCATTTACTCAGCACATTGAACCCTAGCACAGGCATTTTCGTGCTTTACAGATAGTGTACATATCAAGAGAACACTTCTTCTGTGTAAACAATGTATACCCTGATCAGAGAGCTACCAGAAGAAGCCCTCTGACAATAGCATGCGCCGTTGCCAGTTTGTAAATAAAGATATTGTGAAAATCAACGCTATTGGGTAAGAACATTAAAAATGATCGTTGACATAAAATATAGCCAAATGAATATCACTGGTGTGCATTTGCCGATTATGAATAACGCAAGGATCAATGGACACGTATTGTTTAGTCTTCGTTAGTTAAACTCAATGTCCACTATATTTACCGTCCATTTACGTTTTGGTTCATGATTGACTGACAAATCAACACAATTGGCATATAAGATTGTATCGAGCTATCAAGCCACACATTGAAACTGATCAGTCTTTCTTTTGGTCTGTTTAGCAACATTTCCAAGATCGATATGCCCATCGTAATGTTGAAATAATTTCCTTAGGCTTGAATTCAAGTCCTTACCTCATTTAAACGTTCTTCTTCATTTTAACGACATATTTACGTTTTCAAGGCAGGTAACTGAATCTGAACTTCAAACTTCCACCCTTTTCAAAAGAAAATCTTAAATTTCAACAAAATCAAACGATAAAAGTTTCTAATTTATTTCTGACCAACTGTTTCGTCACACCATCTGTATTGGTGAATATAATGGAAGAAATATACATTAAATAAGACATTTTTGTAATTTAAGTTATTATGATAAACATATTAACAATTGAGATAGTGATTAAAGAGATCTTTAACAATTGAGATAGTGATTGAAGAGATTTTTAAGACAAACGAAGCAACAGTAGATATTTCCTACATTGGCACAACTTGTTTCCTAGACTAGTACTATTCTACAAGCTCATTGTCATAACACCTTTCATGAAAACTAAGCTCACCTGCGAGCTACCTTTAGCAACCACCTTTATTTAAGATTGTCCAAAGTACTTCGTTTTTGGTCGCGTGCCTCAATTTACTGAATCACTGGCACTATACATGTGTCTATATTATAAAACAACGTATGCATATATGTGGTATATTGCCTTTTATGTTTTCATCCGAATATAAATTATTCATATTAATGAATATTGTCAGACAGTGTTACTTTTCCAGTTGATACATGCAAAAATATTCAGTTTCTATAAATGTATGAAATTAATTTATTCTGCCAGCAAGTTGTCAAACTTGTGTTAAAGTACTTTGCCCGGAAACAAGCAACTTACTACGTCTTATAAGCATGCCATGAACACGAATTTCTTAAAAAATTAAGACACAGTGTTTTTTTTATTTTTATTTTTACACAAAGGTATAGGTGTTTTAAAACTATATTCAAACGCAAAAGAAAGTGTGCATACCTCAATCCTATATAGCGAATAAATAAGACATCGGATGTTGCATAGTGCATTACCTATCACCAATAAATGGAATGAAATGAAAACAACGTTGACTTTTGTGAGAGAAAAAGAACTGAACAACAAAACTATGAAATGCATATTCAATGCACGTAGAGCGCATGTAGTAAATGCGAATCGTCCAAACCATAGCGTAAACCATAAATCTTTGTTCCATTGGCGATACAAACACAATAACATGTGGATTGTAAAAAGAAACTTCTATAGCGTAGATCAAAGCAATTAAAGTTCTACAAAGTGACGTTGATGTCGCTGGTAAAAGCTGAATGTTCAGCCACGATACTCTAATTTCTGCACGTATACATGGCTAACAAATAAATATGAGATATTCTAACCTAATGGCTACCTTAAGTAGCTACTATGATGGTGCACAAGAAGTAGAAAATGTAACCCGCGCTCTTGACGTTGAAGTCAGTAGACTTTATGTTATGTCCATGTAATTACATTTAACTAATTATAGAAGCTATAGTGAAGATACTCACGGATGTTTAAAGAATAATTGTAACGCAAAAGGCGTTAAAATATACTGTTCGTTTCAGTAATATCCTGATTTACCTTTTCTGCTACTTTTGATTTTGACTCCTTTTTTGATTGCATTGAAAATAAATAAACGTTATGGTGTCGAATTTATCACAATTGAGACTATCATCAAGGGGAGGGATTCTCAGAACTTTTGATACCGGTTAAGTTATATTACATCAATCAATATGCCGTGAATTGCGTGAAACACGCATGCACACTTTCATTTGCGTTTGAGTATATAAGCAGACACCGATATGGAAGCGACTGTGTGTTTTATGTCACAATGGCAGTGAAAGTGGCAGTGACAACCCGAGTACAGGGCTGCCATAAGTTGACATGAAAAATCCTAAGATTTCCAAATTTGCATTTTTCAAGTGCGATTTTACGAATCGTACCTTTACCCCAACGCCTGTTTCTAGTATAATTGACACGTGACTACTTAAAGCAGTAAAGCAGAATGCGCCTTATGGCGCATTCTGCTTTACTTTCAGCCTGCTTTAAGCTATCATGCATTAGAAAAAAAATCGAAGATTTAGGAAAAATCCGGAGAAATGGCAGCCCTGCGAGTATAATCGTTGTTGTCAAACAGTTTGGATTCAGATAAGCATCCAAACTGTTTGACAACCAATTTCACATTTCTTAAGTCAAAATAGATCTACCGAAATTGTAAATTTTATGAAATAAACGAAGACGACAATTGTTTAGAACTGGTGACGGCATGGCAATTTTAGGGATTAACCCTTTTACTTTCAATGACGCCATTAAGCGCGTTTGCAAACAGTTTGGGTCCTGATCAGATGCCGGATCATGCTGTTTCTGATCAGAAACCAAACAATTTGAAACACTTTTCGAAATTTCGTTAGTCATATTGCCTTAAATCTAACTTTTAAACGATATCGCAGACAACAATATTGAAGCAGACGACACTATCGCAGTGAAGGGTAACACACTCTCAACAAATTATCATGGTATTATCAATAAGGTTTGACCTGACGGTCATCACTTTCCGTCAGCTTTCGTTGGTACAATCGGTGGTACAATCGGGAGTTTCCGGATACTTTATTTATAGATCTCACGATATATACCTTAGCCGATAACCAAAAGTCACTGTGTTGCAATAGCTGAATGGATAGCGTTAATGACTCGTTGTGGAAGGGTCGTGGGTTCGATTCTCGGTACTGTTTTGTAAACTTCGGCTGTAAATATTTTTTAGTATATTAGCCGTAAAAGTATTTTGTGTTAATTAAATATAGTATCTAATTGTATTCAGACTGTATTTTTCCATTTTCATATCTTTTTTATTTCATTTCTGGATTGTATTTTTATATTTTTTATAAGTGGGATTTTTTTTTCTTTCTTCTTTATATATATATATTTTTTTTTTTTTAAATTTTCTAGCCAAGTTTTTTCTAGGCAAGTAGCACTGTACTCTATTTCATATACATGTACATGCAATTGCATGAATGTCATGGTTTGCATGCGTCTATCCGCATTTTTAAAAAAAATACATGTACATATTCAATAAATAATACAAAACTCTACCGGGGATCGAACCCAATACCCTTACTTTGGTAGCGCGGCGACCTTACCACTGAGCCATCACCGACTGTATTTATCTATAACCGATAACACAATTCCAGTTCGAGTCACCGTTGAATTGTCTATTCTCAATACACTGTAGTTGTTTTCGGAAGCTAACGAATAACTTACGGAAAAAGACGGAATATGCATGAACCGTCAGGTCAAACCTTATCGACAATACTGAGATATTTTACAAACACCGCAATTGTTGCAGTGTTTTTTGGTTACAGTGGAGAAAACGTTATTCTTTCCCGTTTAAACGGAACGAAACACAAACGCAAATCACTAAAACGTAGAAAAGTGCAACTTTTGGGAAAATTCTGATAATCAATGTTTATCTGGATAGCATACAGTTTGGAGCATGATCAGACGCCGGGTTACCCGGCTTCTGATCTGGCTCCAAACAGTTTGCAATAGAAATAATAGTTTTAGCGTAAACGCGTTTATTGGGAAATAATAACACTTTCTCCACTGTATGAATGGTAAGAAAACGAATTTCGTTTTCAATGTTTTGCCATTTCGGGTTTCAGTTGCGGGTAAATTTTTCACTAAAATATTCAGGAGGGTTGTAAAGCATTTGAATGCTAAAGTCACAAGCTCGTTATAGGTTTAGATGGTAGAATAGGCGAAATGTAATAGTTATGAGACAGCGTTTGCTTTAGAAAATATCATAAGAGGTAATCTGATAAAGTTTGGATATCAAATGTTCGTTGGAACCGATGCAGGTACAGTAAAACCTCTCTATTACGACCACTAATTTTTTTAAATTATTTGGCGTTTTGCAACAGGTTACTGCTTAAAAGAAGGTCACAGTTAAACAGAAAGCTCCTTTAGGACTTAGAAAACATTGTTACGAGTGACAAACAGTTTGGATCCAGATTAGACGCCGCGCTTCGCGGCGTCTGATCAGGATCCAAACGGTTTGCTCATGTTAGTATTATAGAGACTAGTAGTGAAAGGGCAATTAAATTTCCCAACATAGGACCTGTTCTGCTGCGATGCAAATAAGCCTCTTTATGAATTTTTTATCAGCATAGAATAATAACAAAATGTACAAGCCAGTCTTGTGTAAAACAGTATCAGCTTCATCTATCGTAGTCATCGTTAAAGACATGTGCTAGTTACATGTATAGACCTATCATTACAAACACTGTGTTAGTTAAGAGTACACTTGTCCTATGCAAACCGTGCAAATAAGCCTCTTTATGAATTTTTTATCAGCATAGAATAATAACAAAATGTACAAGCTAGTCTTGTGTAAAACAGTATCAGCTTCATCTATCGTAGTCATCGTTAAAGACATGTGCTAGTTACATGTATAGACCTATCATTACAAACACTGTGTTAGTTAAGAGTACACTTGTCCTATGCAAACCATGTAGACTATAGTTAGACGGCTCATCTCAAGAGCCTTCTGATCAGGGTATTCACTGTTTTGTCAGGTTGCATTATCTGTATATAGTCGAAAATAGACTTTACTTTACTCTTTCTCTGCCAACTTTTATCGTCTGCTTCACCCGTATTGCCGCCAAAATATCGTCTGCATTGGTAGTGTCGGCTGCAATATTTCAAAGTCAGCTTTAGGGCTACAGGTTGTGACTGAAGACATTTCGATACTAGTGTCAAACAGTTTGGATCCTGATCAGACGCCGCGTTAAGCGGCGTCTGATCAGAATCCAAACTGTTTGCAGAGTATTTTGACGTCATTGGCAGTGAAATAGTTCATTGGAAACTGGAATTGTCCATTTGAAGTTTCAGGGCTTAATGAGTTTCGGCTTGATTCAAATAGTACAGTTCTATCCTTAACTGTTCATCCGCTTGTATAGTACGTATAAGTTATTATCCATTTGTCTCTTAACCCATTCACTGTCATGACGTCATCAGCTTAAACAATTGTCGTCTGTTTTTGTTTTTTCTCAAATTTTAATTTTGGTTATTGTGACTTAGGAAATAAAAACATGTAATTGAGTGTCAAACAGTTTGGATCCTGATCAGACACCGCGTAACGCGACGTCTGATCAGGATCCAAACTGTTTGCAAATAACCGTTGTACTCGGGATAAGGAAGTGAGGGGGGTAAATACAATATTCATAGTACTGTAACAATTATTGTATGTTTTATCTAGTATATTATAAACTGCTTAGGAATAGCATATCACATATTATTTCCCATCTGAATACAATGACTAAAAATGTGTTCTTATTTATGGAAGGCCGGTGCGCCATGCTAAATGCTAAATGCGAATTGCTATATGCGAAATGCTAAATGCGAATTGCGAAATGCTAGTTTAATACAAAACTATGGAAGGCCGGTGCGCCATGCTAAATGCTAAATGCGAATTGCTATATGCGAAATGCTAAATGCGAATTGCGAAATGCTAGTTTAATACAAAACTCTTCAAATGCTAAATGCTGATTGCGAAATGCGTTTTGCGAAATGCCATTTGCTAATTGCAAAAATGCTAAATGCGAATTGCAAAAAATGCTATTCGCAAATTCCTAAATGCCAAATGCGAAGTGCTGTACTAAGGCCAAACAAACAAAAAAAACCATATGTTTTCGGTAACCCGACCGACCCTAGTTTTTCCCTCCGATCCTAAACTTTTTTTTCATTTTTCGAAATTAACCATTGACATATTCAACAGGCAGACAACACATTTTATTGACATATTTGACAAACATACAACACATTACAAAATATTAATTCCACCTATCATATATAAGCCACTACTTTGCCGGTTTGGTATCCCAATATTGGTTAACAATCATACCAGAGTTCAATGTTTAAGGTAAATTTGGTTTTGGGGCCTATCAATTAAATAAATAACAATTTGAATATAATTATATAAAATACTCCATCAGAAAAGTTAAATATATCATCATTATATGATTGTGTTAAAACAAACCAGGGTCGGTTTGGGTACCGGAAACCGAGGTATTTTTGTTTGGTCTTAGTACAGCAATTCGCAATTGGCATTAAGGAATTTGCGAATAGCATTGTTGCAATTCGCATTTAGCATTTTTGCAATCCACAAATGACATTTCGCAAAACGCATTCGCAATCAGCATTTAACATTTGGCATTTTACAAATAGCATTTAGCATTAAACACCCCTAATAGAGTTTTGTACTTAAATAGCATTTCGCAATTCGCATTTAGCATTTCGCATTAAGCAATTCGCATTTAGCATTTAGCATGGCGCACCGGCCTTCCAAACTTATTGTATCGTACTTATTCCAAGTATACAATATCATTCAATCTACATGTGTATGGGTGTATCTGATCACATTAATGTGAGTGCCGCACAAATATTCACACTTATGCTGTCACTTTAATCCATTTGCGCCCAGTGGATTCTTCCATACTTATATAATGAATGGTACCGGGTCAAAACGGCCCCTAAGTCAAAACGGCCCATCCTACAGTTTTAATACAAAAACTATGTCATGCCGTAAATAATAAATTATATAAAGCAGTATCTATGGGTTAATGGGTTAAGCAAAGCAGCTTAAATATTAAAAACTTGATAATTTGAAGTAGTTTTAATAGTTACCCCTACATTTACAGTCTGCATGCATAAAACCACAACCGCTTTAAATCAAATACTAACATTTCTGCATGATATATTTGTCTGTCTGCCCATTCAATAGTTGTTAATTATTGGTATGCTTCATAGGCTGCAGATTGAATTATTATGACGTTTGGGAAAATTTATGATGAGCTTTTTCAGTCATGTAGTAAATTGTGAGAAAATGGACAACAGATTAATAAAGCCTTTACAAGTCATTGTCATGCTCACTCTATATCTATTCCACGTAAGTAATATATTCATCTTTCATAAACGTAATAATACTAATCATAATTAATATTTATCCTAATAGTACTTGTATCAATATCAATATCGTATCAGAGGGGGCCGTTTTGACCCGGGCCATTTTTGGGGCCGTTTTGACCCGGATTAGTCCAATTGTGTTGTTTATCTATGGAGTGCCTGGTCGTAATTTTCATTTTCGCTTTGTTTTGTTTTGTATTGAAATTCCTGTCAGCAAACAGTGTAGACTCTGCTCAAACGTTGATCTATGCGGCGTCTGATCAGAGTCTATACTGTTTGCCTATGTCCGATATATGGGAGCGGGGTACAAATGAAAACCAAATTGCGTGTTTGAAAAAGTAAAAGAAAATACTCAAAGCAAAGCAAATTGGTATATACATTGCTTCCTCTCTACAACGACACCCATTGGGAGACACAGATTGTGTGTGTTGCTCGGAGGGAGTCGTTATAGAGAGGGAAAATTAAGACTGCTTACATTTACAAATAGCTTGAATCCAGATCAGACGCCGCGTAACGCGGCGTCTGATCTGGATTCAAGCTGTTTGTCTTCGTCAATACATTTATTCTGTCAAAATGTCCACTTATATGTGACTTTGAGAAAGAATAGCAGACGACAATATTAAGCAATAGACATTGCAGCAGTAAAAGCATTAGACATATTTGTCCCGTTTAGGGAATAGCGACACGGGTCGTTGTAAGGAGGGGATCGTTGTTTGCAAGGCCGTGTTAAGGGAACACTGTAAAACATACTCATGAAAAATTACTGAATCTTAGTTTATGTTTTTTAAATTTGTCTCATCGCTTTTTTTTCTACTCATAATAAAGGTGGGGTAAATTTTCGCGTGTTTGTGTTTTAGTTTATATGTATGATTATGCTGTGTAAGTACTGATTTTAAACTTGTAGTTATGTACAACACCACTGAATGCACATTTGTAGAAATAGACGTTCAACCAAATGATCGAGCTTCATAAATACCCGATTTCAGTTGTTGATGAAAAAGGGTTTTTCGTTTGCGTTAACAGTATTTCAGTCGTATATCTCCATGAGACAAGTTGCCAGATCAGCCTCTCCTTATCATCGATCTATAATATGAGGTATTGATCTAGATATTTGAACCATGACCAGAATACCAGAGTTACAAATATTCTGGATTTTAACCTTTTCAGTACTAGGATTGACGTACAAATACATCAATTTATGATGGATTTATCCATCAATCGAATCACTGAAAAAGTTACACCTTTTGGCAGCCTTCTAATCTATCATGCCAGGCTATGTCCCAATTCTTTCCTGCCAGTCCCGGGGTCTGAACAGGCTCCAAACTGTTTTCCACTCATATCGAAATTAATAGTAAGGAATTGAAAATGTAATTTTCTACATTTCAGTGAATTGCATTTGCATATCTTTACACTGTATAGCGTCATGATGACAGCGAAAGGGTTAAATGCCATTAACTTTCGGTTTACGAAGCAACAAAACTGTAATTAACGATTTATAGGGCAAAAACTACACGTTCCGAATGGTTGCGCCTTAACTCTTTCCTCCATGAACCTTTAAATGGACAATTCCAGTTTCCATTTTAGTCTAGTCCATTTCTGACTTTTAAGGGTTGTTTTTGTCAATGTTATGCATTAGGACAAACAATGAAGACCCTGATCAGAGGGCTCCTTTTGGAGACCTCTGATCTGGGTCTTCTCTGTTTGCACAGGACAAGTGTACTATTCACATGTACACTGTTTGAAAAGGACGCCTATATGCGGGACTAGGGTTCAAAGTGTTAAAGATACTATTAGGTGTTTCCCAATAAAATATAATTGTTACTTACCATTCGAACGCATGGTTAGGAGTACTATCTCGCACCAGCATCATTCGAGTGATATTTAGTCTCTGTTTTCTTCATACTCGTCTGCTATGAATCTTTGGGCGAATTTTAAAGTGTTATCGAATTATCGTCGGTTACAAATATATCGTCGGTGGGAAAACTCATACGCAAAGGTTTCGGGTTTTAAAGGTAAGAACAGTTGCATATGAGTGTCAAGCAGTTTGGGTCTAGATTCAAACTTTTTTTGCAAATTTTAGCCAAGTTTGAGTTTAGCATGGTAATGGTTTAAATGTTCCATTGCCGTTTAACCATTTGCTACATTGCTCCCTCTCTACAACGACACCAAATGAGAGACACACATTATGTGTGTTGCTCGGAGGTACAGTGGAGAATCTGTTATTCTTTCCCGTTTAAACGCAAACGTACGCAAACGCAAAGCGCTAAAACGTAGAAAAGAACATTTTTTGAACAATTCTGATATTTCATGTTTATCTTGGTGGCAAACAGTTTGGAGTCTGATCAGACGCCGGGTTACCCGGCGTCTGATCTGGCTCCAAACTGTTTGCACTGCAAATAATAGTTTTAGCGTAAACGCGTTTATTGGGAAAGAATAACACATTGATGGAACATATAGGCTTAACTTACATTTGCAAACAGTTTGAATCCAGATCGTAACGCGGCGTCTGATCTGGAGTCAAGTTGTTTGTCACTCGTCATTATATCTATTTTATCAAAATATCCACTTATATCAAAATATCCACTTATACAGGTATGTAACCTTAAAAAGACAACAGCAGACGATCATTTTAAGCAGACGATATTGCAGCAGTGAATGTTTGGACAACATTTCCTTATTTTGGAAAGAGAGTGAATCGTTGTTTAGAGGGTCGTTTTTGGGAGGGGCTACTGAATAACCCGTTCACTACATGCTTAAATAAAGGTGTCTAAACTATCATTTCAAAGCAGATTGGCCGAAAAAATGTCAATACGAGCGTCAGTCAGCTTGATTCTTGATCGCAGCGTCTGATAAGGATACAAACTGTCTGAGAAATACGTCATTTGTAGATGGTGGCTATTGTATTACGTTTATTATCCCTTTTGTGATCATATTTATCGTAAGATTTTTACCCCTTCACCGCTATATTGTCGTCTGCTTTAATATTGTTGTCTGCAATATCGTTTCAAAGTTAGATCTAAGGTAGTATGACTGAAGAAATTTCAAAACGCGGTGTCTGATCAGGATCAAAACTGTTTGCAAATGCGCTTTATGACGTCATTGAAAGTGAAATGGTTAATGTGACTTTAGTTTATATACATGTATTTGTACTATGGCTGTGTCTGCTTACATTATCGTTACATGAGTTCACAACATTGTAAGATGGCGGATATTATAGTTTGTCTGTTAACTCCTTCACAGTCGTACCCTGAGTACAATAGTTATTTGCAAATTGTTGCTATCCTGATCAGACGCCGCATCTTATTATGATCCAAACTGTTTGACTCATTGTAATATTTCTTTAGTCAATCTACCTAAAATTTGAAATTGAGAAACAGACGACAGTTGTTTAAAATGTAATGACGTCATAGTGTAGGGGTTTATGTCAGACCTTGTGTTTGGCAATACGACATGTTTCGTATTTATTGTTTACCACGGATGTGCCCATTTTACATTATCGTTGTGATCAGTTCACAGTATTTGAAAATGACGGATATTGTTTTTGTTTAATATTTACAATATTTCTTAATGTCAGACCTTGTGTTTCGAGAAGCTCTCCCAGGAGACAAGGCGGCTGTGTTGGGAATACGAGATGTTTACCACGGCTGTGATTACTTACATTATCGTTACGACGAGTTTCAGACGAGCAGCCATATCTCCTCATACTTGTGTGAATATAATGGGGAAGTGGTTTGTATATAATTACCGGTATGGTGTGAAAAATATTCAGGGATCTAGACACACAAGGTCCAATACGTTTTCTGTTTGCTTGACAACATACTAATCAGACACCGATTAACCCTGTGCCTGATACAGATTCAAACTTTTTACAAATCAGACTGTATGTGTGAAATGGTTGCACCGTTTGCAAAACAAATACATAAACATTTCGGAATATACCTTAACACTGTAGAAATCCTCATGTACTATTACTAATCACAAAGTTAAGCATACACTGGCAAATGTATGGCTCGTTATTGCCTCATCGCTGACTACGAGTTTGTACTAATGTCTGCACTATCCTTTCATAGTAGTTTATAAAGGGTCGGACTACAAGATCTAGGTGTTTGATCAGGATCCAAACTTTCAGAAAAGTCAATTTGCATAGCCTATTACAATGTTGAAGATGTACATACAACCCATATATCACCATACGTTCTTCACGTTTTACATCTCCAGGTTGGCTTTGTCAGCATGATCATTGTTGACAACGGCGAAACTGCAATAAACAGAGCAGCGCGAGTACGGGAGGACTTTGAGAGTAAGGGCGTGTACAGATTTCTCTTGTCAGAGGTGGAAAAACTTCACAGAAAGAAGGGACACGTGAAAAGACATGTCTTGTCAACGAAATACAATATACCAGATCCGAATCAGTTGGTCATGGAACGGGTAACAGTTTACATATGAGACGTGCTATGAGAAAACCTGATTTATTGCATTACAAACAGTGTAGATCAAGGTCAGCCTCCGCGTGAAAGACACATCGGCTGATCTTTTGTTACACTGTTTGATATCCACATGCATCTAAAGCATTTTTATGTAGCTTGTTGATACATGGTATTTAGCAGTGTAGACCAAACTCAGAAATAGAGCCTGGGATGACAACGGTGCTTGATCTATACAATGTAGCAATGCAATGAAACAGGTTTTGTGATGACACGGCTCATATGTTTATCACATAGCCCCTCGCCCTCTCGCAGTGTATTGGAGCCATGCATTTATTTCGATAATACACCAGTGTATACTGCTCACCCACAAGCGCTGCATAAAGCGGGACATCAAATGAATAGCGTCCCTCTTCTTTTCCGTAAAATGAATATTGCGGAGAGATTACGAAATTATACAGTTAATTGACTTAGAGGGCCTTTTGAACCAGTTAAAGCCTTCTTTGAAACCGTACTGTGCTCCTATCACTTCATGCCTGGGCCGATATTAAAAGAAGGCTAATACAAGGCATGGCGAACGTATTGTTACCACTGTGGCCTTTTTGTCTGTGACTCGTGTTTGTGTTAACAATTGTGAACCATTGAACAAACTTTCTGTCTTCATCTTTAACAATTCAGTCTAAATTCGATACTTCGTACTCACCTTACCAATATTTCCTAAGTTCAGTATCGATAACTCGACCTCGCTTAAGTCGAACATACCAATGTTTCAAAGTTGAAACGGGGCTAAGCCACGTCGTAATTTTGAAATTTGGGCATGTTCGAACTAACGCGAGTTCGAAGTATCGAGTTTCGACTAATACATCTTCTCTACATCAGAAATTGTTTTTATCCTTCTATCGGGAGCATACTCTGAGTGTTAATCATTTTCGATTTTGTTGAGATAGACTGGAGCTATTTCCTGATAAAGTCTTCGGTTAAAAAGTACTTGGCATTTTTTGTTAAAATTTGGCAGACACTGTTTTTAACATAATTGAAGGGTGCTGAATCCATTGAAACTGTCTGAATGGAAGGGAGGTAATTCTGTTTGTGACACCTAAGAAAACCAGTGTTTTGTCGATACTTATATGTACATGACTTTTTTAAAGGCCTTAATATATAGTATGTTAGCTTGATTGATATAAGATAAGTGACAGATGATTGTTTCATGTATTTCTTCTTAAAACATGTTTAATAATTAGCTTAAGAATCACATGGTACTGAGTTCCATATAATAGCGTTCATGAAGTATGAATATACATATCAACACTGCTTTAAATTTTGTTTCTGATATATAAAACATATCACAAGACATTGCTTAATGAAGCCAAGTATAATCCAATTATATACAAAAGCTGTCGGGTTATTAAATATTGCTAGCTTCATTATGTGAATGCGAATAAAATTTAAAAATGTTGCTATTGGCCGTTGGTGTTAATGGTTGACGCCTATGTTTCTAGCCCTAACGACGAAGACGTTGCAACAAATAGGGCCGGTCAAATTTGGGAGTAAGTTGTCATAATTGTGGTGTTCAAGTCAAATCCGAGTAATATTTTGTTCATTCCATGTAACACTTGTCATAATAAGGTATATTTTCTCTTATTTGGAAAAAGAGCTTCATTGATGAGATTCTTAGTCACAAAAGTTTGCATATCACACTTATATACTTTTAGCTTTGCTTATTTTGTCAAACTTTTACCATTTTAAGTATTACCAAGATAGAATAATGTCTCTGCATATTTGGAGTATTTTCAAATTCAATCGTTATGCATGTTTTAGATCTGCTAGTTATTATGACAATCATCATGCACTTCCCTACATTTGCAAGCCACTGTGCACACAAGACCAGATTTTCTGCACCTGCAGCGTGTACTTGCACAACGTGTTGCACATTTGCAAGAGATCAGTTCTATGCAAGTCTCAGGTACTAGTTGTAGTGTCATCAGGACTGGTAAAACTTTACCTTTTTCTAACATCCAACCCATTTCTTGAGGGTTAGGTAATATTGGGTGAAGTATGTTAGCCTGTCCCCAGACTGATGCTTGGTAATGTGCCCGTTGTATATGGAAACCCAAAGCATCACTTGTTGGTGGGAGTGTCTCTGGAGCACGTGATTTAACAAACAAATGTGATCGTGCTTTGTCAACATCAAGGATGTTCGACGCGCCATATATCCTACATATGAAAATTTCTGCATCTTTGGCAGTATTTCTTGTAAGCTCGTCTTTCCCAAGGTCTTTTAGTAGATCATGGTTTTCTATACAAACCTTCCAACGGGTTTTCTTACTGTACCCTCCCAGGTTTGAAGTTGTGTCGCTACCTGTCAATGCATAAAATGCTACTACGCTTTCAAGTGTCTCATTATCAAGCTGTAGCTTTTCAACAACTTTGTGAACAGGAATGTATTTTCGCTTTTGCTATGCTTGCTTTTAGCCAAAGTTTCATGCACACCATCTTAGAAATAAGTGCTATAAGAAGCACCAATATATAAGTGTCTAGTGCTGAAAAACAATAGACGAGGAATTGCTTGCTGCACAATGGACAACCACTCGAGTACCAGCCTCTTCATGCTTGGCTTCAAGACAGCTAACATCAAAAAGCCTAACCTTTCTAGAAAGGTTATTAATATTCTTAACAATGTGGGTCATAGCATAAACTACATGAAAGTAGAAAAACTGGTCAAATTTGTCCAAGGCCAGATCAGTTGTCAAACAAGTTGTAACAATCTATCAGGAGTTGACAAATTACACTCACTTAATGCTGTGCTAATTTCAGTTTTCAGTTCTTCTACAGTCATGTGGTTTATGCGAATACTCATATGTTTCAGAAATTCAGAATATCAATAAACTCTAGAGTCGGTCAGACTTTTGATACCAAGACCCATAGTGAGGTGCTTTCCCTTTTTCCGAATGACATGCATCCAAATTAATGTCGCTGGAAGCAATCTTGCTCAAACGGACAGTTCTTTTACTTCTCACTGAACCTTAAAAAGGTAAAACAGAGTTATTACATGTATATTTAAGAGAGTGTCTGTATTAGTGTTTCTGGGACATGCTCCTTGAGAATATTCCATACATGGTCAGACTGCAAAGATTCTTGGTCTAATTTAGTAACTTTCTCTAGAGTATTAGTATTCCTATTTGTAATCACATGGATATCACGTATTCATGCTGAAAATCGCTTATCGTCACTCTCAAAGCAGCATCATAATTAATATAGTTTCTTGATTGCTTCCACTGTTTCGCAGGATTCTCCTTCTTGGATCGACCCCTTGGATTTGATGATTTATAGTAGAGCACATAGGCTGGGTGAATATTACAGCAGTACTAATTGGGATCATAGTCGACTGTCTTTGATAGACCAGCACGCAATGTTTACGACTTAGTATCCCATGTCTCTGTTTGATCCGCAAACCCAAACAGCACTGATAATGCTGTAGCAGCTCACATTGAATCAACAATGATGCTGGAAGAATAATGGACACATGTTTGGAGAAACATCTCTCGCGTCTGATAAAGTCATATTTTTTATTTGTGCCTAGGTATTTTCATCAAATGGTTTGACTTTATTTAAGTACTTGGGTTTGTATATGTCAGACACACATCCTCGACTAATTGGTGGCTATCTTCAAGTCAACTACATAGCACTTGTGAAAGATCACGGTTCTTCCTCCGTGAATCCATCAAATTAGTGAAAAGGATATTTAGCTTCGGTGCGGTTTTAGTACCACTAATTGTGTTACTTACGTCCAACATTTTCCCCGTAGATTCAAAAAATGAAATAACACATGCTTTGAAACACTTCTTAAACGCTCTGCTTAATATATCATGCTATGGCAAGGTAAACCTATATTCACCATGGATATACATAATAGTTATCAACTGAAAATAACAATTTCCACAAACCCGCGAAAACTAGTGACAAATATGTTTTATATGCATTACTTACACAGGTGCAAACATAAGCTTTTATACAGTGCTACACATAAAATCAATTTATTTTGATACTAAGAAATAATAAAAATATTCTCACTTTGTATGTAAAGAAACACTCCCTTTTGTTATTGGCATATAGTTATCTACATCAGTCAAAATCAAACTTGATTAAATAAATACTTGAATTTGATGGTGGTCAATGCAGGCCATTTATTATCCCTGTAAAAGCATTACTAACTTCAAGATTTACCAGCATGAACTACCGTATGTTTGGCACAATTGCATGGATTGACACACAAAAACATTTGCATAACCTGGCAAATCAAGAAAAAATATTTTAGTAGAAACTGAATTTCTCAGTTTAATATCCAATAAGAATCTACATGTCCATGAGCAATAACATGCAATAACAAGTTGTATGGCAGGCAATCATTTTGACACGCTTCTTACACAATAGAATTCATAGCATGCAGTACAATTATACAATAAAAGTAGTTGAATTCCTCGACAATTTAATTGTTGCTAAAAATAGTCATTTGGCAGCCATTTTGGATTTCAATGAGTCTGAAACTATCCTTAAATATGTTCAAGTTATGTACTTGGGGACACTTAATTGCTAATTGCTTACAAAATACCATTCTAAATATTTAACAAATGAAATGAAAGTTTCAATCAAGTAAATTTATGTTAGTAGAAATTAATAAGGTAGGTATATACGGCGGCCATTTTGGATTATTTCAGCACTGCTGGGGGACAGAAAACAAATTAAAACAAAAGCTGATATGATTTAAAAGTTAATGTACAATACGACGCAACTTAAATTGTTCCATATAAGTATCAATTATAGTTCATATAAGTAATTTTATTGCTCAAGAAGGATACATATTACTGAAAATAGCCATTTTGGCGGCCATTTTGGATTTCAATTATTCTGAAACTTTTCTTATACATTCTTTAAAATTTGTATTTAGGTAAACTACATTGATAATTGCTAACAAAATACCTCTTTTAAGTCACAAACACATATAATACTTATATTCCATTTTTCAGCAATGTTAAAATAGGTGGGTGGGGTAAACAGGAAATCACTCAAAGGGTTACAGAAAGTTACCCGGTCTCAAATTGTTAGCTATGATTTACTTTGTTCAAATCCCTAAAGAAAAAAACTATGGACCATATTTCCAGGTCCTCTTACACTTCTGATGGACTATTCAGATGCCAAAGTAATTACTGAACATGAGGTCGGCCATTTTGGCCGCCATCTTAAAAAGTTGAAGGAATTCAGCTTGTCAGACAACACCATTGGATTCAGCACTCTTCAATTACCCAATATATGTTGTCTGCCTAATTTTAACAAAAGATGCCTAGTGACCATAGCTCACCAGGAAATAGCTCCAGTCTAAGATGCCGAGTAATTCAACATCACACCCGGAACCGAACAGTTTGCAAAACTCGTCAATATATTTGAACAGTGAGAAATAGGTTTGCATTAATATATTACATGTATGTTATTTGGTTGCAGGTTTTAAACACATACATCTTCACAATAGATTCTGGGGTCAATGAAGACATTGAAGAACTTCTTCAAACCGGTGATGATATGCGACCCTCAGCCGACTTGCCAAGATATGTATTACAGCCACGTTATGCCAGATACTTGTTTCCAAACAATAGACTAATGGTTGAAGGGGTTTCGTGTCGTTTATTTCATTCAAACATTCCTTTATTGCCTAGAAGTATATATGTGTCTACCCTCAAAGAAGCAACAGATGGTAAAACCAGTGGTCTTCTGTCAGCGTTCTCTGCTTTCAAAGGTATGAAGGAATATGATATCGTATGCTGTTTGGATGTGTATGGTACTGACATGGAAACGCTTGAGGAACATGTTGGTGTGCACCTTCAATATTTATACGAAAATGTCAAAGGTCGTGTGATTCTTAGGTGTATATTTGAACAAAGTGTTAAGACATGTGTTCCGGAAAAAGTGTTTAATAAATTTGGGATACAAAAACTTGTTTTTGGACCACATTCATGTCAATTGCATTTCTTGTATGAAAGAAGTATCGTCTGACTTGGAACATTACCACTATAAATTTTGATACATGTATAAGGAAGTGTTTTGCATATGGTAACGCTTTTAATATTCACATTCTAATTGCATTTTGCAACGACGAAAAGATTGGCTTGAATGTATTTCATACTTTCGTAAAAAACATTGGCTGCAACGCAACCTTCTGTGACATTTTATTGGGCGGAAAGTTGTTTTTATATTATACACTTCTAGCAGACTAAATTTATAATTGAGACCGTAAGTTAAGATATTTAGCGAAACTTTGAAATCTGTGTCTTCCTTCTGCTAAGGAATGTATAGATTTATATTTTCATGGAGGTATGAAACAATTCCTGGTCACACTGTATGAAACCGCGAAGCGGTTTCATAATAAAGTTGGGACAATGATATTCATACATCCAGGAACATGGACAGCTGATTACAACTTGGTTTTTAACGAAAGTTCATGCATTCAAAATGCCAAAATAGATAGGGTTTCCCCAAAAACTTAAGTAATGCTTTTATAGCAATTTTTATTTCGGATAACGAACTTTCACACAGACCGCCATTTTGTTTACCTGTGTGACATAATTTATGGTGTCGGCCTGGTCAGGAATCACTTCCGGGTCGTTGTGGGTCTTGCAAGTAGTACCTTGAAAAATACAATTTCAAAGATTTGTACTGTTTAGGTTTGCCTGTGGGTGTGTTTGAATGGTTTTCTTGATGAAAACTGGTTATTTGTGGTCATTTCCACCAAAATGGCATTGTTTTAGGGATCTCATTTTAGGACTTTTTCCCAGGCGGATGCATATGGACACACAGTGAATGGGATGAAAGTGAAAGTTGTTTACCTTTATTTTGACAGTGACCTTAGAAAATCATTGATAGCAAAAATGTGAATGCCGATATTATAGGCTGACTTACCGGGTACTCAGTTAAAACCTGTTGAATATACATTTTTTTCATGTACGGTTGGGGTCTAGGCGAATGTAAGTTGAACGCTCATGCATTTTTCGATTTTTGTTATTAAATAACATTAAATTCACAAAAATACTTTGAAAGGTCCGAAACTGTTTTACATCACGTTTCGCGGCTTAATGCCTTTAATTTTCTAAATAATACTCCGGAGATATTGACACGGGTCATTAACAAAGTTAGCTAGACATCAAATGTTCCAACATTTGACACGGCAAGTAAAGAATGCACTTGTTATCACACATTTCCGGTAGCGGCGAATCCCAGGTCAGTGCAAATGGAATACTGCCTCGACGGGTGGTTTATGTGTCTTGTTGATAAATATAGTGTCACTAATTGGATTAGTGGGTTGATTTCGATGGTAATGACAGCAGTTATCACGAGGGATTGACTAATTTCAATCAGAATGCATTATGTAACATGTCATTGTTAATGCACATAAACGCATGAATGGCGTGCACGCGTTTTTAGTTGAAATATTCATTTCGTGTTTACGCGGGGGACCAACTACGTATTCTCATCAAAATGTATTGCTACGACAACCTACATGTATATGGGCATTATATAATAGATTTGTATACCTACGAAGTCAGTTTATATAGTGAGAAATGTTTTTCTACGAAAACAAAGTTGCCGTCGTAGGAATACAGATAAAAGCAAATTTTAGGCCAATTACAGCAGTATGCAAAGTGATCATTTTTTAGGATTTTTACACATTAGGTACTTTTCTCGAGTCCGTTTCATAAATAATTTTAGGACAAAAATGTACGTGCGTTTCAGTACGTAGAAACCTGCTATTACAGTAACTACTAAACCATTAACTGCGTAACCCCGAGAGCATTGATCACGTGTATTTGCAAAGTATTTGAATCCTGATCAAACATCGAGTAGCCCGTCGACTGATCAGGATCCGCACTATTTGACACACATGACAATATTATTCCAGTTATTCTACCTAAAACTTAAATCTGAGAAATCAAAGGAGAAGGCAGGGGCCAGTTTCATAAAACTTCGTACGACAAATGTTGTCGTAAGTCAAAACTTCAAAATACATGTAATTTCTGATTTCTCTATATAATCTTGTCTTGTGACATCATTTTGGAATCGTCTTTTCAAGACGATTCCAAAAAGATGTCACAAGACAGGATTAGATGGAGAAATAAATAATAATTGAGACTTTTATAATCTGAGTTACGAAAACATTTGTCGTACGAAGTTTTATGAAACGGGTCCCAGTTGTTTAAAGCAGATGGCGTCATGGGAGTGACTTCAGGAGTTTATTCTACACGCTGATTGTGTTAAAAGCAGAAGGTAATCCTCAAATCTAAAAGGTTTTCAAACAATTGTATCTAACATTCTGCTCGCTGGGGCCAAATTTGTGATAGGTCTAACTGTTGCAAACCTTTTTTATCCAGATATAATTCTGAGTCACTGGACGTCTCACCTAGACCTAAACTGTTTGACACTCTAATGATATTCTCTGAAAGAAAATGGATACAATCAACTCAGAGAAATATTGTAGACGGCAAACTTGCCTACGATACTTATATTGCAGACGATTTAGCGTTCTTAATAGTATACTTTTCAAAATAATTGTGTTTCAAATATGACCAATTTGAAGTTGGCGGCAGTGTATGTTTAACATCATAACAGAAGACAGACACATCTCGAAGACCTAAATGACTCAACCAATGAAAGCAAATGTGTGACCACAAACCGTATAGCCCTCAAACGGCCTAAAGATTTATTTGCCATTTAAGTAATATATATATTAGCGATTTCATACTAAAGTGTGATCAAGTTTTGTTTGATAATTCCATGAAAACAAACAATATTCTATATATTACTTATAATCTAATATAAATATACTGAATCTAAGAAAGAAAGATTCTCTTTTTAATATAAACAATTTTAAGACCTTTTTTAATTAAATGAAGCCACATGATGTAATCCTTCCGCCATATATGTGTACCGCCAAAATGTGACGTTGTTATGGTAATGTAATCGAAAATGACGTCATTTGATGTCCCTCTTCATGCAGGTTGAACGAAGAGAAAGTTCTCCCGGCAAGCGAGACCATGGAATACAGCTTTGTCAGCATAAAAATAATAAGGTACACTTAAACACTATTATTTTGTCATTGGAGCTATTAACCCCTTCACTGCCATTTTAAACAATTGTCGTCTGCTTTTATTTCTCAAATAATTGTTTAGGTATATTGACTTGAAAAATATATAATTGAGTAACAAACAGTTTGGATCCTACTCAGACGCCGCGTTACGCAGTGTCTGATCAGGATCAAAACTGTTTGCAAATAACTCTGGTACTCGAGGTAAGGCAGTGAAGGTGTTAAAACCTTGAACACATTACGTACAGTGAAGAATCTGTTATTCTTTCCCGTTTAAACGCAAACGTACGCAAACGCAAAGCACTGAAACGTAGAAAAGAACAACTTTTGGAAAATTCTGATAATTCATATTTATCTTGGTGGCACACAGTTTGGAGCCTGATCAGACGCCGGCTTACCCGGCGTCTGATCTGGCTCCAAACTGTTTGTATTGTAAATAATAGTTTTAGCGTAAACGCGTTTATTGGGAAAGAATAACACATTCTCCACTGTATCTCAATAAAACATATAATACATGCAAAGGGCGAGGTAAATCTTATGCAGTTTCTTTTAGAATAGATTATCAGAGTGTGAAACAATTTTGATCCAGCTGAGAAGCCTAATAACTCAGCATCTCATGTGAATTCAAATTGCGTGACACACGAGAATTGCACATATTAGAAACGGATAAGCTTGTACGTAGACGATATGGTCGAAATATTGTTCAGCATCACATGTTTTTTTCATAAATAAATGTCATAGAGTCAAACAGTGGTCCTGAAACGATCTTTTCAGCACCTATTTTAGTAAACAGTTTGTCAACACTCTCTGAGTTAATACTCTGCTCCAAGAACACTGTAAGAAACACACAACCTGTTTTATAGTCCATCAAACTTCCTAGGTGCACTGCAACGTGTTCATCCAGTGCTTCCATATCAGTACCAAACACATCCAGATTACAGATAATGTCGTACTCCTTCCTCCCCTTGTAAGCAACAAAGGCTGACAGAAGACCACTGATATTGCTACCAGGTGTCACCTTTAGATTAGAAGCGAATGTGCTCTTTGGTATTAAAGGTACGTTTGATTCAAGTAAACGAAATGGAACCCAGTCAACCATAATACGATTATTTGGAAACAGATAGCTTGAAAAACGTGGGTTAAGGGCAGTTCTTGGTAATTCTTCCGATAGCAGCATAGTTTCGTTTGTTTGAAGAAGGTGGTCGATGCCTTTATTGGTTCCTGGCTTTATTGTAAACGTATACTTTGTCAAAGCCTGAAGTGGAATGAAGATATATTTCGTTACTATATAACAGAACAAATATCCAATAAAACAACATTAATAAAAACAAAAATGGTAATACCTACCCCTCAATTGCGATACTGATAACAATGCAAAAAAGCAAGCAAACTAATTTAGTAAAATTCGAATTGTCTTTGTTTAAAACTTTTACTGCCATACTACGAATCTGTAAAGGTTGTACTTTGTATACTTTTTGTTTTTTGGAATTTGTCAAACAGAAGTTCGATAACTTTTTTGACGTTCGATCCGTCAGCGCAATAATCTTGTCAGGATTCTGAGAATTATGTCTAGCCAATATCAGCTTCAATACCGTCTGCTTAAAATTATCGCAGGTTCTTCTTAAAGTCACATATTGGACATTTTGACAGAAAAAAAACCAATGACGCTTGAATCCAGACCGGACGCCTAGTTACGAGACGTCTGATTTGGATTCATGCTGTTTTCAAATATAAGCCAATTTCCCTTCCTATAATAACTCCCTCCGAACAACACGCACACTTTTTGTCTACCGTTGGGTGTTGTTTTATTACACCAGGCTGCACCGAAACAGTCTTAAGTTCTTTACCGTTTTCTGAGAACATGCTTTTAATTAGTTTACATTCATTGAAATGATTCCTCATAGAAATGTCTTATCTTGATAAGAGCCGTAAACATGTGTTTGGTGTAGTATTGACACTGTTGCATCAAGCGGGATAAAAAACAAAACCAGAAAGCCCATTGAAGTTTCTGCTCTACTTTCATCTTGCTTTAAGCTTCGAACTGTCTCCAAAACTTCCTTTGGAACCACCAGTATAAATTTACAGTAAACATCAAACTAATCCTCCTTGTCATGCAGTGACTGATAAATATACGGTTCTACCATTATACATAACACAGCTGAAAGCAAATGATTTCTCTTTTGCTTAGTACGCCGAGAGACTTCCAACGCTATAAGTGTTTTGATTATATTTCTTCCTCTTCAGTTTATAGACCTAGACCTTAGAAGTTGTCAGATGAATCAGTTGTAAAGATAATGTAGTTACCCTTTTCATGCACATTTGGTATTGACTTGGCATCTCATACACGGTAACTAGGGCGTGCCGTGTCACTTGTCCATTCTTCTTCTGAAGTTTGTCCACCTCTGACAAGAGAAACCTGTACACACCCTTTCCCTCAAAGTCCTGTCGTACTCGCCCTGCTCTGTCTAGTGAAGTTTCTCCATTGTCAACAACGATCATGCTGACAAAGCCGACCTGAAGATGGTAACATTAATGATTTACAATGAATGGATGTACTTTCAAAGAAGTAGTAAAAGTGTCGGTGTTTAAGGTAGGTGGCTGCTTAAAACAAGGTGAAAGCCAAGCAGAAAACTGTTATAGGAGCTTACGGCTTCTGTTTTATTTTCATCTTGCTTTAAGGTGCGACATTTCAACTGTCGTAATAGAAAGGTTTTACTGTATTGCATACTACATCGCTCCCTCTCTACAACGACACCTAATGGGAGACACATTGTTTGTGCGTTGTTCGGAGGGAGTCGTTCTAGGGAAGGAAATTTGCTTACATTTGCAAACAGCTTGAATCTAGATCAGACGCCGCGTGACGCCGCGTGACGCCGCGTCTGATCTTGAATCAAGCTGTTTGTCACTCGTCATTATGTTTTATTTTTGTCAAAATGTCCATTATGTAAGAAAAAACAGCAGACAACAATTTTAAGCAGACAATACTGCTGCAATTAAAGCGTTAGACATAATTGTCTTGGGAACTGCGGTAATCGTCGTTGTAATGAGGGAATCGTTGTTCAGAGGGCCGTTGTGGGGAGGGAGTGCTGTACATAACATTGTATGGAGGCAGGAACAACGCCAAAGTAAGCCAAAATTCAGTGGTTTTTTGTGGGTTTTTTTTATTAATTTTACTGTATACTAAAGTATTAAATATGTTGAAAAATGAAAGAGGATACTCTTCTTTGTTGTTAATCAAACGCTGTACAGCGTGTCTTTATCGTGCGAAGAAAATTAAACGCAAAAAAAACGTAGACAGAATACCATGCTATACTTTAATCTTGTGTGTAATTTATCCGAACTAGGCGTATCAAAATTGAAATAGTTGGCAGATCACTTGAGAAATATATTTATAACATAACCTACGGTGCGAGCGGTGAATAACACTCATTGTTTATTTCTCGTATATAACTAGTGGTTTAACTATGCAAATGAGATTGTCCTACTAAAATGTGTATTCCTACGCACTGTCAAAACTGTAAGTAAATATGGCGTCAAACGACATTTCTGTCGGCGATCGACTGGCTATATAGTATAGATGATAAGGGACAGGGAAAGTTTGCGCCCATGATTTATTCTGAATAAATCGGAATTAACCTTGGACTACTTTTCGCATGTTTACTCACTTGGGCGGCCCATTTACGCGTCATCCATTGACTTATAAGGAAGCTAATAAGAACAAATAAGTATTGAGATGGTTCAAACACTATTGCCAGGTAATGTTATGAATAGAATCTAACATTGGTGTTCATAATTTATTGGATTTATTAAACTCGTCGTTAAGAAAACGATAAAAAACTCGGCAAGCCTCGTTTTTATCGTTTTCTAAAAGACTCGTTTTATAAATCCAATAAATTATGAACACTCATGTAAGATCCTATATGTACTAACGAGGCTATATTCCGATTCAATAATCATCGCAAAAAGTCAGACTTTAACAATAAGTTCAGATTGAAAGTCATGGTAGAGCAAGACTATTGTGGAAATATACTGAGAACAAGATTGGCATTATTCAGTGGGAAATCATAAGTACTTACAGTGGAGAAAACGTTATTATTTCCCAATAAACGCGTTTACGCTAAAACTATTATTTGCAGTGCAAACAGTTTGGAGGCAGATCAGACGCCGGGTAACCCGGCGTCTGATCAGGCCCCAAACTGTGTGCCACCAAGATAAACAAGAATTATCAGAATTGTCCAAAAGTTGTTCTTTTCTACGTTTTAGTGCTTTGCGTTTGCATACGTTTGCGTTTAAACGGGAAAGAATAACAGATTTTCCACTGTACCACTTCTCCGTTATATTCACACAGGTATGAGGAGATATGGTCACTTCTTTGGTATTCGTCATAACGATAATGTAAGTAGTCGCCTCCATTGTATACATTATCACGCATTGCCAGGACAGCCTCCTTGTCTTCTGGGAGAGCTTCTCGAAACACAAAGTCTGACATGTCTGAAATAACAATCTTACATTTATCGGAACCCAGCTACACGTGCATTGCCCCCCCCCCCCCCTACAAAGGCCCTCTGAACAACGACTCCCTGCTTACAACAAAGCTGGCCACTGTTCATAAGACAATAATGTATAGAACACTTTCAAGATTGCAATAAAATTGTTGTCTGCTGTTTTCTTAGATATTGAACATTTTGACAGAAAAAAACCATTATAATGACGAGTGACAAACAGTTCGAATCCAAATCAGACGTCGAGTTCAGCTGTTTACAAATGTAAGCCAATTTCCCTCCCCATAACAGCTCCCTCAAGTAAATACACACAATCTTTGTCTCCCATTGTGTGTCATTTTAGAGAGGGAGCCTTGTACTAACCAGTTACAGAATCATAGAACAAATATGCGTTTGTCCAGTGGATCGTCGAATGTAGAGAGTGGGATAGAGAGGAAGAGAAGCAGACATACACAACACAGAGACAGGGACAAAAACAAAGATAGATACAGACGTGCAGATATTGAGAGAGAGAGAGAGAGAGAGAGAGAGAATGAGAAAAAATCAAAGGGATAGAGAGTAAGAGATATATCCACAAAAAGATATAGAGAGAGAAATAGTCGGAGATAGAGGGACATTGAGAGATACAAAGAGATGTAGAAAAAAGAGGAATAGAGAGAGAGAGAGTGGGGAGATTGGAGAGAAAATGAAAATACCGGGGATTGAGACGTACGTTGTTTAATTGCAGATAAAGAGATGCTGAGAGATGAAACATATTTTCAAACTCTGCCGGTTTAAATAAAATTGCTGATCAGGATCCCATTTGTTTGACTTACTCGCGTGTTAAAATGTTTCAAGCTTAGATGGATTAGAATTAACAATTATCAACGATTATAGACAACAAAATTTAATACACTATATTGCAACATGCTTAGAGTTAAATAGTATAGACACACGCCTGTATATGTAATATTGTACATGGGTATTTAAACGATTTATGTTTCTGATATTTGAACTGGTACACTTCTACATTTCGTTGTGTGTGTGGTTGTGTAAACGTTCCAACCATTTCATACTATATTTTTATCGTCTGCTCTTATCACAAAAGTATCAGAGAGTTGTCGTCTGCTTTAAAAGTATAATAAAAAACAAAACAAATTATTTTCCCTTTTATTCTCTATCTGTTAGCAGGTATATTTCATTATAGATACAGTGGAGAATCTGTTATTCTTTCCCGTTTAAACGCAAACGTACGCAAACGCACGCAAACGCAAAGCACTAAAACGTAGAAAAGAACAACTTTTGGACAATTCTGATAATTCATATTTATCTTGGTGGCAAACAGTTTGGGGCCTGATCAGACGCCGGGTTACCCGGCGTCTGATCTGGCTCCAAACAGTTTGTATTGGAAATAATAGTGTTAGCGTAAACGCGTTTATTGGGAAAGAATAACAGATTCTCCACTGTATACTACAACTTTTCAGCAGCTACATTTCATATGAAATAGCAAACAGTGCATAGCCTGGTCATGATATACATTGTTTGCAAATGTCTTAAGTGTGCTGGAAAAAATGCAACATACACATGTTTAATTCGTATATATGAAATCTATAGTCTCACCTGGTAAGTATTAAAAATATTCCAGGTACTATTTCTTCTCCGACATATCTATTTTATGTATACACATTACACAATGCACTCTATATGTGTAAAGTAAACAAACTTACCATTGACAAATACAGTGGAGAATGTGTTATTCTTTCCCAATAAACGCGTTTACGCTAAAACTATTATTTGCAGTGCAAACAGTTTGGAGCCAGATCAGACACCGGGTAACCCGGCGTCTGATCAGGCTCCAAACTGTTTGCCACCATGATAAACATGAAATAGCAGAATTGTCCAACAGTTGTTCTTTTCTACGTTTTAGTGCTTTGCGTTTGCGTACGTTTGCGTTTAAACGGGAAAGAATAACAGATTCTCCACTGTATCTATTTTATGTGTACACATTACACAATGCACTCTATATGTGTAAAGTAAACAAACTTACCATTGACAAATAAGTACACACACTGGTGTCTTCTAAATATAGCTTTCAATAGCGGGGTTGGTTGGTTTTTAACTTTTTATCTTTACTGACCCATTTAAGTACAGCGTCAACAAAGCATATCATCTAAGTAGTATGTCTAAAATTAGGAAGCCTTAATGTTGGCTTGATCGGTTTGTTTCTAAACGCATAAAAATGGACATTTACCACTGAACCTATAACATTTGATTGATCAATTGGTCAACTGGTTTCCGGTAAAAGAGTTTGACACTTTCTCGGTCCAAAAGCGTTCCTTCAGAATCCGGGGACGAAGGATTTAAAACGTTAAAGTTGAACCTGGTATCGTTCTTAAGTATGCCACTGGTAATATTTGAGCTAAAGCGCAAATCTGACCGATCAAATGTTCGAGAACGATCTCAGACTCAACTTAAACACATTAAAACCTATGGCCCATGACTCGATCAGTTCTACTGGTATGTGTGTGGGAGTCATAAGTACAACTAAACCTCTGGGGCGTTCTACGCGTCCCAGAGTAGCACAGATACATGTAGGCATGGACATTAGATCTACATTCTGGCTGCAAAACCCGAGATATTTGTCTGACGTAGTGTTTTATTCGTAAACAATGCATGCGTCTGAACCCTCTGAGTATATGCTATCTCAGACATGTTATGAATACGTTCTTAATCCTTTCCCTTATAGAAGCGACTTTTAGCACATCCGCTGAAGAAAATAGTTCCAAATTATACCGTAATGAATATGTGTCATATTTAATACTTTCCTTATTCTAGCAGGTAATAGCTTAACGCAGGCTGAACGTAAAGCAGAATACTTTCAACCTGCTTTAATAAGTCACCTATCTTTAGTACTAGAAATGGGCTATCAGGTAAAGGGGTAATGTTTTAACAAGAAATATCTTTAAAAAAGATATTCGGCGGAATGAGTGGTTGAACTAAGGCTATATAGATGGGTGTGCAAAATTGAATTAAATTGAGGTTTTCAAACAATATATATCTTGGAATGAAAAGCAAAAAATACAAGTATTCAATTGAAACAGTAACTTTTATTTAAAATGCAAAACTATCATGTACAGAAATGCAAAACAAAACAATAATTTATCTCATATCCTAGCTACTGGTAGGAGATCCTCACATTAATCTATTGTTCCATTCATAGAGTTTCTTGAAACAAACTATAGCATACACAAATGTACAGATACAACAATCTACTGTACTTCACTCTTGTAAATAATGATGAAACAACACAATTGTGTTTAACTCACTTGAGGCTATTCATATATAAAATATTGCTTTTAATGTATGGCAAATGTGTACAAATAGTTAACAATTAAAACAAATTGGTTGTAGACAATTACGAAACACCTAGCTTCCTCTGTATATCTATAAATAGATTTCAGATCATATCTTAATTTTGTCAACAGTGGAAGTAAACAGCCAGCCTGTATCTCTAAATTTTACACCCACAGTCCACATCATGTAAAACTGTAATGGGACATAAACCAGCCTACAGGGCTCCAGATAAGGGTGAGTAAACTAAACAAATCACATTTTTTCACCTCTTTTAGCACCAAACCCTATGGTATTACCACTCATTTTGATTGTCTTGAAGAGACAATTCATCTCTCTCGTATAGTGACACCACAGGGTTTAATGCACAAATAAAGATTTTAAGTTTTGAAACAATTCCCTTATCTGGAGCCCTGGCTTATATCCAATCAGACTATTCAGTTTCAACAGGTGCTCTTAATTCTAAATTTCTGATCAAATATTATTGGTTGAAATGTGTGGCCAAATATAAAGTGTGTCTAAATAGAAAACAGTCAGCTCCGCCGAAAAAGTAGTTTTGCATACTGAGTATTTGAAATTCATCATGCAGTGACATGACACGTATATTTGTACACAGTTATCAACTAATCATCACATAATCATATGATGATATTAAAAGCATTAGTCTCACATTTTTTTAAGTCATCATGCAGTGTGACATGACACGTATATTTGTACACAGTTATCAACTAATCATCACATAATCATATGACGATATTGAAAGTATTAGTCTCACATTTACAACTTCCGACTACCTAACAGATTCCAGTAAACATACATGTAGATTTGATGGTTTTCAAATTCAACGATCGATAGACAAATATGTGTTGAGATATACCAGGCACTACTGGATTATCTTCATTAATTTATTGTTGTTATCAATCTGATCGATAACATTAGTTTATTTCAGACTGTCATATTTAACTTACTTATTCGTTCCGCAGGCAGTACGTAGAGTTTGTTTAAAACTTGGGTGTATGTTGTTATTAAATGAAAGTCTTTAAAATACCAGCCTTTTTCAACCCGAGGATTTTGTATGAGTAAACCTTTCTTATATATTGTATTTCTTGCTTCGCATGTTTACATGAACAATACATAGATGTATATAGGTAAACAACGAGCAGTGAACCGTGAATGTACTTTACAACTTGGCACTTTCCACGATTTAGGGGTGTTTGTATTGCTGCAGTCTATCTAACTAAGCTGTCGATATGCTGACAGCATGCCGATTCCCCCATAAAGTGGACTAGATCTACGCTAAATAGTATGGTTCACTGCTCGTTGTTTACTTATACTTTATATATTTTTTTGTTTGGAATTGTAATTTCAAAACCCATCGTCGTTTATTCGTTTCCCGAAGCGAAACGAAATTGTACAGAGCTGTTTAAAAAATACTGGTTGAAAAAAACGACACCAGAAAAGAAATACAAAATTTTACGTAAAGACTCGGGAATTTCCGTAGTATTCGTCTGCAAAATCACAGCTCGATTGACACTTGAATGAGTCTTGACAGACATCTAATTAACGAAATACAGGCTACAAGACTACAAGTCATGTAAATTATGTATTGGACATCAGAAATAAGAGTGAGTACATCTTTTTGGAATTCTGTTTATTGTTCTTTGTAAGTCATGGTCGTCGCTGAAGAGGTGCATGAGGTGGTTGTTTTATAATGCAAGAACATTACATATTACCGGACAGTATCCGGGTCCCGGACAACGCAGCAACAAACCATATTTTTGTCCCATGTATCATTTTGTACCCACGACATGACGTTTTCGTGCAAGTTTTTCTAAAATAAGTATGACCAGGGCTCATTTTGACACAAATCCAAGTGACCATGGTGACCTGGCTTCAAATGTAAACATTTTAGCATAGGCATTCGGCCCGTTGGCTATGACACTACCCCTAGCTGCTATAACCCCCCTCCACCACCACCAAACGTGGATAAAATACCCCAAAATCTATCCATACATTCAATAATCATCATAAAAGAACATTTCCTGAAGTTTCATGAAATTTAAAAAAAAAAATTTTTTTGCTAATTTATATAAGTAAAATAGTAAAGGCTGCCATGAAAAAGCGCCTTGCAGAAGCAACCCTCAAGTTCCCAACCCTGTCATTTTGTCAAATCTTGGACGATCTGGACAGATGATGGCTCATTGTTTACAGCAAACAGTTTTCTTTGACGATAATTGGTAAAAAATTCAAAGCAATCGGCGAACACGCGCATGGGGACTCAAGGGTGGGGAGACCCCTTAGTCGGAAACTATCCGTCACGCAAAATTTTCCCAAACAAACGACTGGTTGCCCAGTCAAACTATTCTCATTCTAGCGAAACCGAGAACCAGCTTCAAAGCAGGAAATGACGCAAAAAGTCAACCGTCTCAATTGGTCGTATTCGAATCAGGACAACTATCGCGTGAATTGGAATAGTTGTCAACAAGTTCTATTCGAATCATCACTTGATGTTTTCCGTTGACAAAATGTTGTCAAACCATCAAATCTTTGACCACAATTTCGATTCGAGTCGGGTCAAAATTGTTGTCATCAGTAAATCTTCGCGCATTTGCTCCGCCCAGTTTTCGTTGACAACAAACTCGATGATTCGAATACGACCAATGATCATATACGTTTGTCAACAGACTTGAAAACGAAAGTTATCTAGAAATTTATTTCGTAACAGAAATGCTCATTTACCGATAATTCAAAAGGTATTTATTATATATTTCATTTTCTATTAATTACCCGTACCATGGTGTAATGCATGGTCGCAAATGCACTTGTTAATCGCTGAATCAGTGAATGACTGACGAACAAGTCCAAAAATTAAGGTGACAGAAGGATTCCGATATAAGGTGCCTATCGAACTTTTTATTTCTTCACTTGTGCTCGTGTCTTGCTTGGGCTGTGAGCTAACTTTCTTTGAACAGAACTGTTAAATGTAAATAATAAGCCATCATTTGTCAAAATCGGTCCAAAAATGACAAAATGACAAGGTTGGGAAGTTGATGGCTCTGAATACACATCCACCTTCTCATTGTATACATATATGATACGAATTTTTTTTTTTTTTTTTTAAACTTCTTGAAACTTCTTGAAACATTTGTTAAGGATGTTTGTTGAACATATGGATGTATTTTGACTCATTTTGAAAGATTTATGGGGGGGGGGGGGGGGGGGGGGGGTCATAGCTTACGCGCCGAAAACCTGTGCATTTTAGCACACCAAAATGTTCAATGTCCAGGATCTCTGTAATTTTTTCATGCCTAGAATATTGAGCTCTGCTAACATATGGCGGGTAGGCATCGGTAGTATTCAGTGCTGCCATTTCTCCGGATTTTTCCTAAGTATTCGGATTTTTATCCTAACAGATCGTAGCGTTAAGGCGCATTCTGCTTTACTTTCAACCTGTTTTAAGCAGTCATGTGTCTTCAAACAAGAAACAGGCTATGCGGTAAAGGTACGATTGGTAAAACTGCGTCTGAAAAATTGAAATCTAAGGATTTTTATGATCAACTTATGGCAGCCCTGAGTATTGGCTCAGACCCCTCATGGGTACCCATTTTAACCCCTGAGTAGAGACTAGAGAGGAGCAATTAGCGGTGCATATCTTGCTCAAGAACATTCCTGAATCCTGTACATCATCAGGGTTCAGAAAAATCCACTAGTCAGGCCGCTTGGACGGTGGGGGATAGATCTCACGACCTCTGGTACCGTAGATGAGTACGTTACCACTTGACTTCTACCACCGTAAATGAAAATGTTTTAAAATTCTGCAGTAAACACTAAACAATCATAAAAGTGTTACGCGGCCACTTGAAAATGTACAAATAGCAGTGAGTAATAAGCTATATTACTCCCCTCCCCCACCTAAAAATATTTTTTACATTTCCCCCTATACTAGTATCCCCCCTCGAGGAATAAAGGTAAAATTTTAAAAAGGCCGGATGTTCAAGAACATCCAGAAAACTATTTGACAAGAGAGAAAATGCAAAAAAAAAATAAATTTTCTTACCCTAGTAATTCTATTAATAATCCAACGGTTACTTTTTCTACTGTAGCATTATATGATAAAGAAACAATATCAATAACTGAACCTGCTGGAATTAGTTTACTTTTATCTAGTTTATAATGTTTTACTGGATCCCAAAAAATATTAGTAGTAGTAGATTTAACACTAATATTATATATTTCATCTCCAGTAACTTGTCCATCTTTATAAACGCCAACTTTAACTTCACCAGTTTTAACTATAGCTGATATACTTGCCCCTATAATTATACCTGTTTTAATCATAACATAACCTCCTCCAGTTTCTCTTCCTAATTTATCAAATGATATAACATAATTCTTAGTCAATGGACCTTTAGATTCTGCAACAAGTGAAATAATATGGTTATCCTTTAAAACACTTTTCATTTTAGCATCCAATTCAAAAAGTTTTCCCCAAGGTTTAGAATCTAATTCAATAATTTTCTCCCAAAGTTTTTCTATCTGGTCGGAAATATTTCCAGAAAATTTGTTTAAATCACTTTTATCAGATATTAAATTTTCATATAGTGCTATATCTGGTTCCTCAATAACTTCTAACATTAATGAAACAACTGCATGTGTCTTCCCTACATTATCAGTTGCACACATAAAAGTAATAACTGAGTTTGGTTCAATTTCTTTTGTATTTGTAACACAATTATTAGTTTCAGTCTCATCCTCTAATAAAGTAATATTACACATTGGCATGCGGTTAACAAGCACATTTACTATTACTATACCTCTATTTGGACTAGGAGTACAAGATATACTAATGCCAACAACTTTTGATTGTTTAATTATAGTATAACCAACAGGTCTAAAACTTCCAATAGCATATCCAGGTACAGCAGCTCCAAATGAAAACAGTCCAAGATCCTCTAAATTAGCTGCTTCTGCCCATATTGTATAATAATTCTTTTTTGATTTAAAAACATTATCAGTGTATTTTATAATTTTATTTCTTTCATTTTTTAATCTATCATCAATGTATTTTTCTATACCATTATCATTGTATTTTTCATTTCTTTTATACCCAAATATACTCATTTTTTTTTACAAAATTTAACCATCATATTTCGGCGGTGGATCATTTACTATAATAGTTTTATTAAATAAAATTAAACATCTTTTTCTATTTTTTTTTTTATTTCTGATAAAGCCTGGGCTTTACCTTCTTCAATAAGTTTTTTTCTTTCAATATCATTAATATTATCATGTTTTGTGTGTAAATTATTTTTCATTTCATTATATTTTTCATGTTCATCTAATATAAGTTTAAATTCATCTTCAGTTATTTTACCGTCTGTTAAAGACTTAGAAATTAAATCTTTTATTGTATTAAGTTTACTATTTGCTATTGTTTTTATTTCATAATGTTTTTTTGATTTTGTTGAAAACTTTCTTCTAATAAGTTTAACGCCCATTCCTATACCACCACATGAAACAGCTACTATTTGTAATGGTAACATAATAGGAATAATTAGACTTATTCCTGCTAAAACAACACTTCCTGAAATTAATAAAGTATCAATACTATCTGAAAAATTTATTCCCCGTTTATATTTTTTATATAATGATTTGCGATTATCTCTCTCATTAATTAATGTTTTTTCTATCTCTGATATTTTCTGTAATCTATAATTTTGTGCATCTTCTGGTAATTCAGGGTATAAATCCGGCGCTGTTGGTTGCTTCATTTTTAAAGATATTTTTTGAAATCAAATTAAAACAATTCAATTAATAATGATGCAACTGTATTCTCTGATGTTGCATTTGCTGTTTTACACACAAAATTAATCACACTTCCTGCTTCAACAATAAAAGGTGATTGAAATGTTTCATGATTGCTTGTGCTCGTGTCAACAGTCGTTTCACAAAATGGTAGTACATATCCATTTACATTAATACCTACAGTCATTTCTCCCCCTATTCTTTTGCAAGATAATCCCATTTCTAGTATCTGCCCTCGTCTGGTTATAACATAACCAATACCGTCTTCTCTACCACCATTTCCAAAAGAAAGCACTTCTCCTTTCATAATGGGTCCTCTACTTTCTGCAAATATTGAAATAATCGATGGCGCATCTTTTATATTATCAACCTTATTGCGATATATACGGTTTTCTATTGAAAATTCTTTAAATTTCTTCTGAAGTCCGTTATACCTCTCAGTTTGATTATCTATTTGAGTTAACATCGCGTTTCTATTATTATGAACTTCCTGTTGAAATTTTGTTATTCTATCCTCTAAATCTGTTACTGGTTTCACTCTACTGTTTAAATTATGAACTTCCTGTTGAAATTCTGTTATTTTCTGCGTTACAGGTTTTACTCTATTGTGTAAATTCCTAACATCTACTGTTAAAGTTTCAATGTCTTCACTGGGCTTCTGTTTTTTAACGCCAAATATACTCATTTTTATATAATAATTATATTATTTCTAACACACAATTAATTGGTAATCCATTGTTATTTATTTTCTGACCGTTTTCATCACAAACGTTTATACTTAGTTCTGAAATATCACCATGTGATAATTGTTTGTATTCTGGATTACTAAAATGTATATGAACAATATCTCCAAACGATTTATTCTCAACAGGAACAACACTAAGAATATTACTAGGAGCTCCATTAAAGAAATTGTAAGCAGTATTTATCTGCTCAAGATGAACATATAGTTGTTTATAAGGTGCAAAATCTATTGTTCTTTCACCATAGTGTGTTTTATTTTCAGCAAATTTTTTCTTTTTTCCAAATCCTAATATTTGTTTTAAACCTCTACTTATCTTAATTTCTTGTTGAGTAAATAAAGAAGCAATGCCATTTGTTTCATTTATAGATAATGTAATATTATTACTTTCAAATATATCTTCTATTTGTTGAAAACTATAATAACCATTTGTAATCTTATTAGGACTCTCTTTAATCTTTTGGATATATTGATCAACTAAATTATACCAACCTATAGTATAAGTAAAACTCTTCAAACCAATTCTCTTAGTACCGCATTTGTTATTTATATATTGTTGCAAGTTTATTGTTTTATCAATATCAGAAATTGTATGGTACATTTTTAATATAAAAAAATGATTCCACAAGAATTCAAATACAATCCTAATGCAAAATATAAACATTTTGCTTCATATACTAAAAAGAGTATTGAACTTATAAAACAAACAATTTATGTTAACAAAGATGACTATTTCCCAGCAACGTTTCCCAACATATTTGAAAAATACCTATTACCAAAAGTAGCATCAGAAACAATAGTAAACAACTGGAATACAGACTGGTTACCATTCTGGCAAAATCAACTAAACTTTGCAATATGGTGTGCAACTACAGGTTGTGGTATAGACGACAATAATCATTTAAAAGCAGGTGGATTAACTGGATCACTATTCTTATTCCATGTTTACTACCAAACAAGACGAATACTATTTGAATTAAGTATTGCTCTACCACAAGATTCAAGCTGGAATGCTTTTAACAATAGTTATGATCGGGGAGCTTATGAACGTATATGTAAAGAGTTTAATGTAGACCCTAATGTAGATTGGACTATAAAAGGTCCATCCCGAGGGCTTGGTAAGGTATACAGCTACTTTGGAACCCTAGCTACATATTCAAAACTGTCTGCTACTCAGAGAGGTATTTTTGCTAAAGCTTGGAAAACCGTTGGTATCGGTACTGAGCATATTTCTGACACAAAATGGGGCTATCACGTGGTAGGCAATGGTGACTTCCTTCCGAAACATCACACTTTCACTGGAAAGACAACACTCACACAGCTACACGTTAACTATATTCAGCAAGATGATAGTGTTAAAGATGCATGGACTAGTTTTATTCTTGACACATCAAACGGTTTTACACAAGCCGGGGTTGAAAGAATAAACGAATCTATAAGAACCTTTTGCTGGGCTATCCTAGGTTCTCAATCTCAAACTAGAACAGACATACTCGGAACAGGAACCGCTTTTGATGCTCAAAAACAATTCCTTGCAAACGTTGAGGATGCTATTAATAGTCCTGTAGATATACCGAGTCAAATTACGAGATATCAAAACACACTAAAATATGCTCGAAGTAAAGTTGACTATGTTTACGGAATTGAGTTGTACATGTCTCCGAGTAATATGGAATTACGAATAGGAACAATCCAAGATTATAACAATAAGATTGTAGTAGCCGCTGATGATCAAGAGCTTGGTTTAAATAATGGTGTGAATAACCAACCCACCCCACCAAAACAAAATGTAGAAGTAAAAGGAACACCAACAAAGAAATCTCTACCAGAACCTGTTAAACCAAAATCAGTAACAAAATCGCCGGTACATGTAATATCACAAGGAAAAAAAGAAGCAATTCAACACGAAGATAATAAAACAGCATTAATAGTAGGAAGTATAGTAATGGGTATTGTTGCGCTCACTATCTATGAGATTTACTAATATACTCTCTTGCAGTAGCATATAATAAACCCGCAACAAGAACAACCAATGCCCATAAATGATCTCCAAACCAACTGACAACTTTACCTGCAGAAGACAACAACCAAGAAACAATAGCTCCAATAATTCCAGGCAATGCTGCTGCTGCTTTTCCTGCAAGATTAGCTAATAGTTTACCAAGATTTGATAATTGTTTTTTTATCCAATCTTTTACATCGCCTTTTGGAGTTGGAGGGTTTGCTGGTGTTCCACCACTAGTAGTAGTAGGAATAAAAGCCTCAACAATAACACCTATAATCATCCCAAAAGCAGTTAAAATACTAACAATTGTAATTCCCTGTTCTCTGAATAACGTTCTAATTCTCTCTCTTAATGTAGTGTCTTCGTTTAATACTTTATGTATTGTTTCCTTGATTCTATTCACCTGACTACGTATTTTATCTCTATTAACATTAATTACTTCCAGTCTTGCACTTCTCTCAGACTCCAAATCTCTTATTCGACTACTTATCCTCTCTATTTGAAATTCATCATTATCTTCTTTGGCTTGTTCTAATTTACCTTTTTCTTTTGCTAAGTCCTTATTTGTTTCAGTAAGTTTAGCTAATTCATTTGCAATCTCTTCTTTTACACTAGTCATTGCTTTGATGATACCATCCATTTCTCTCTTTGTCATATCTGTTTGTATTCCCTCGGTAAATGTTGTTTCTATTACTTCTTTCACTGCAGTTTCAACACTTTCAGTTGCTCTCGGTAAATCAGTCATTTCTATATTATCAACATTATCGGGTAGGGTATTTTCTGCAATATTTAAACTTGCAACAGCCTTTGTTGGTAATTTTTTCTTACTAGAATATTCATGTAAATTTAAATACATTCTTATTGCACTTGTTCCGCCCTTTTCAAACAAGGTATTATAATCTTTAATCAAAGATTCAAGAGGACGAAAATTACCCCTGCCACTTTTTGACATCATATTAATTTCTTTATCACCAATAACCCAATACAATGTTTTTCCATCTTCTGATATATTAAACTGTTTTAAATCAATTTTAACAGGCCTAATTTTATATTTCTTCTGAACTAAATCATAAAATGAATCAACAAGTCTCTTTTTCTGTTTCTCAAGTTCATCCTCTCTTAGTTCTCCTCTCAAATTTTTGATGCGCTCACTTATATTCAAAATATCACCAACCGGTTCACTTGAAACCATTGGTAGTAAATTATCAATATCATCATTATCAAATTCATTATAATCATCATCATCATACACAGGATCAAAATCATAACCACCTTCAGCCATTTTTTAATGTTAAAAATATCCTTTAAAAATGTCAGCTTTTGGAGAAAAATTAAACCCTTACAGAAAAATAAGAGAACCACGTGGTGTGAGAGGAATTCGTCAGAGTGTTGTAATAACCAATAATCCTTCAACTATTGACCAAAATCAACAATTGTTAGTGAGATTTCCTAATCTAAGTAGTAATGATGTTATTGTTCCTGGAACAGTCAGATTAGCATTTGAAATTGATTTAAAAAGCACAGATGCTAATGCAACAATATATCCAAATATTGGAAGATCTATAATAAAAAAAACAACAATAAGAATATCAGGTAATGAAGTGATGTCAATTGATGATAGTGACATATATCATTGCTATATTGATTTATGGAAGTCTCCCTCTGAACTTGCTAATATGGCTTATCAAGGTATTGGTAAAGGTAATATGTTAAAACATAGAATTGGAGCCGGAGATGCAAGTAATGATAAAGAAGATAAAGCAATAGCTAAAGCATATAAAAACAGATTTTGTATCCCACTTGATTTTGAACTATTAGAAACCCATATGCCATTTTATCAAGCGGGAATAGGTGATAGACTTGAATATGAACTTACGTTCAATGATTATAACAAAGTAATTAAATCAACTGACACATCAGCTTCATACATCATTAAGAATATTTGTTTGGAATTTGACACCGTTTCTGATATTGAATTAGCAAGACAAATAAGACAGCAAGTCAGTGGTAAAATGGTTATTTTATATGACAGAATACTTAGACACAGAAAATTAACTAAAAACAAATCTGATACACTTTGGAATATTAATCTAAATGTTCCAGCTAGAAGTATGAAAGGTATTCTAATGTTGTTTGAAGACCCAGATAGAACATCACCCGATACTTATTACAATCCTAAAATAGAAAAAGTAGAGATGACAATAGAAGGAGTCCCAAATCAACTTTACAGTCAAGGAATGAAAGCATATCAACAATGGGATGAGATTAACAAATTCTTTGGTTTAACATCAAAGAGAAATAAGGAAATAGATAAGATTGCAAAAGATTTATACTTCACTAGTACAACCTTAGAAAGGTATCTGACTGACAACTATGCATTGTGGTTAGATTTACGTTCAACGGATGATAACTCACTACACGGTTCTGGAAGAAGAATTGAAAATGCATCAGAAGGTATCACAATACAAATAACGAAAGAAGAAGAAGCAGATGAGCCAATAAATGTTTATCTGTTTGTTATACAAGATGCACAAATTAATTTTGAAGATGGTAGATTTAAAGAAGTCAATTATTAATCACTTAAAAAATGGAATTACCTAAATACCCGCACTGTGCAATTATTTGTGGTCAAACTGGTTGTGGAAAGACCGAATTTGTTTTAGACTTACTTGAAGGTAAATATAGAGGTGTATTTAAATATATTGTTATACTTTGTCCAACTATTCAATGGAACAAGACATATAAAAATCGTGAGTGGATTGGTGACGTTAAAAACCCTAAAACAAAGAATATTATAATCGTAAATCCAATAGTCAAAGGAGAAGAGAAATTACAAGAACTATTAAGAATGTTTTTCAATAAATATGCTGGTTATCCAACTCTGTACATCATTGATGATTGTAGTGCAACAAAAGAACTAACAAAGAAAAAAGATATGCTGTCTGAACTTGCATTTTCAGGCAGACATGCAGAACAATCAGTATGGGTTATATCACAAAGATATAATTCAGTTTTGAAAGATTTAAGAGAACAAACAAAATGGTTGTGTATGTTCTACACTAAGGACAGAGATAGTTTTGAAAATTGTTTGAGAGAGAATGATGTTATTCCCACATTGGAAGAACGACAAAGAATAAAGGAAGAACTAAAAAAAAAGAAGCATCGTAAATTAATTTTAAAAACTGACCAACCTGCTGATTATTGGGTGGTTGATTAAGTAATGCTTAAGTAATTTAACAAAAAATAAGCGGATGCTTAAGTAATGCTTTAGTTATGCTTAAGCAATGCTTAAGTAATGCTTTAGCTATGCTTAAGTAATATAGCAAAAAATAAGCGTATGCTTAAGTAATGCTTAAAAAATAAGCAATAAAAAAGACAATGCTAACAATTATCTGTCAGATAACATTTCTGATAACAAACACTGCAGTCTTATCAATAGTGGGATATGTGATATTTAATTTTTTTAAAATAAAAAATAAATATTTGAAAATAAAAAATAAATATTTAAAAATGGATGCTGAAGTCTTACTTACTAAAATCGATCAAAATAATGAACACGAAGAAACAAAACGTGAAAGATTATCAGCTATTGTTGCTGGTGGTGGAAGTAAACAATATCTTGGAAAAGACTTACAAATGTCAGAAATTGATACAATGACACAAGAACAAATAAACAAACTATACTGTAGATATGAAGCTAGATTAGGAGCAAGTATGACTAAGACATTAGGAAACTCTTTTATTAATTTATATGTTATGGGTGTATCTAAATATTTTAATGTTGTTAATCCTCCAAAACTAATACAAGATTTAGAAGAAGATCCATTTATAAATCATGCTTTGACTAGTTCATGTTGTGAATTGTATTATAATTATGGAATGTATCTGGCTCCTTTTACTGCTATGCTAACAACAGCAAAACATATTAATTTTAATCAAGAAGAGAAAAGTGAAAATATTACAATAAAAAAAGATGAATGAAGAAACAAAAAAACAGAAAAACCCGAAAAGAGTAGCTGCAGGTAAAAAGGGTGCAGAAGCAAAAAAAATGAAAGCTGAATTAAAAAGAAAAGAAACGGAAGAAATAAAGAAAGAAAACACACAATTAAAAGCTATAACAAAAGATGTGAGCGATAGCGCGCCTATGACAAAAGATGAAGTTAAATCTATAACAAAAGATAATGATGAAGTTAAAATAGATATATATAAAAATTATATCCCTTTATGTCTAATTGGAGTTGTTGGATTGGGATTATATATTTATAATTCTAAACAAGTTGAACCAGTGATAAAACAGGAACCTGTGATTCCGGAGGCCCCTATGGGAATACAAAAGAAAGAAATTGACCCATTTGAATTTAATTAAATTTAATATATAAAAATGACAACACAAATAGACGGAAAACAAATAGCAAACATGTTATATCATGCTGGAGTGGAAACTGTATTAACAATTGGGTATTCAGAATTAGGTAGAAAACTATTGAAAAGACCGCCACCAAAAGTAGATTTTAATATGACAGATATTGGCATGTTATCTATTGATATATTACTTGCAATGGCGACAAAAGATATGTTGGTTAAACAAGGTATTATACCCGCTGATATTATGAAGTAATTTTATTTTCTTTAAAAATGGCAAGTGCAGTAGTAATGATGATTGGAGGGGCAGCAGTGAATGCATTAGCTTTTTCGGGTAGTAATTATTTATTTTCACATATGGGTAGAAATAGCGATGAAGAGAGAAAAAGACATGATATGGCAATGGAACAATTAGAAGCAGCACAAACAGAATGGAATGAAAAAAGAACAGAGAGGTTGGATTTTATTAATAAGCAACTGAAAAAGGAACACCATGCTGTGAATGAATTTGATGATGCCGATACAGCAATGAAGAATTATTTTTATATTACTGGTAAACTATTACCAGCTTTACCTCCGAAACCTACATTAAGTGATTTCTATACTCCATCAGAAGATCAGAAGAATAGGGAGATTGCATTTATTGTTGGTGGCATGGTATTAACAGGGTTTGTTGCATGGAAGTTTATTATATAAAGTATAAAGACAAAAATAAATTAAGTAAAGTATAAAGATTCAATACCATAAGGTTGTGTATCTATTCCATTGTCACATATATATCTTTTATCATCAAAAGGAGATAACCCTATTTTATTCATTTGATTTAAAAATATATTATGTTTCTTATGTACTAAATTAAACATTGTTTTATGAATTATTCTTCTATTAAATAAACAATCTTCATATGACTCAGAATTAAATTCTTTTTTAGTTGTTTTATTAACACCTTTTGCTAAACATTTGAATTTAATATTTGAATCTTCTAAATATTCATATCCATACATTTTACTTTTTATTGCAATAAATTTTGACATTACATTGCCACCTAGTTCATCTTTGAACTTTCCGATTACTTTTTTATTTATATTTGAAAACAATGGATCTTCGTTTGGATAGTTAGAGGTATCTAAATGATCTTTTATTTTTTCTAAATCAGAATATAGATCTTCTGTGAATATATTTAATACCATACTGTCGGTATCACTGTATAAAACCTCATTATTTGGAAAGTATTTTTCAATAATATCATAATAAAATTTATACATTACTAATTTTGAATAATCTAAAACACACATTCCTAAATAAATTGGTTTATTAAAGTACATTGATTTATAATTTAATAATACCGCTTTAAAATCATTATTGAAATCTATAATATCTTTTAAATTATCTTTTGAAGCTAATCGTTTTAAATCTTCGGGTTTATTTATTAATTCTACTATACATCTATTAGAAATATTTTCTAAAGTCTTTCCATAAAAAGAATTATTCATTAACTTCCAGAAATCTTTTTCAAAATCATTTGTTGCTTTTGCTCTCATTTTTGTATTGAAATCAATATAATCTTTTAACCATGGTTTATGATTAAAGGATATTATGCTATGAATTTTTGTTACTTTTATTCCAAGAGAAATGTAATATTTGAGAATATCATAATGTACAATATACTCTTTTTTATCATGAAGATCTAATATTAATTTTTCAACATTTCCTAATTTCATATTATTTTGTTTTAATAAATCTCTTGAATAATCTGATATTTCTTTTTTATTTATCTTTCTTGAAACAGGCATAGGCGGGAATTTTCTTAATTTGAATTTTGTTAAATTATCATATTCTAAATCTACTTTAAAAACCATTCCATCATCTTCATTACATTTATCCAAATAATAGTTTATATCTTGTTTTATATCTTCTTCCCATTTAAAGTTTTTATAAGGAAGTTTCTCTGACATTCCACAACCATATAAGTTATTAGCATCTGTATACCATAAATAATTTGAGTTTTTTATTTTATTACGTGAGTCTCCGATATCTTTAACTGTATATTTATTATTTGCTTTAACAAAACGATTTCCTAATACGCCAGAAAATCCACCTCGTATTCCTTTTTGAAACATCATTCTCATATCTGTATCAGTTAACAAATCTAATTCAATTCCTGTATACTTTAATCCTGCATTCCATGTTAATCCCGGTGCAGAATAACAATAAGCTGGATCGATTTCATATGATTTTAAACAGAGATCTCTAAAATTTTCAAATACATCTGTTAATATTAACACATCTAGTTTTTGATAAAGCATTAAATAATCTTTGAATGTTTTACAGTATCTGTTGAATATCTTTTTCCCATGTTCATATTCTTTTTCAGATATATCCTTTTGGTATAATATTGAATAAAATTCTTTTTTATCGGGGAATTCTTCTAATTTTAATTTTTCAAAAGAATCAAAGAAATCATAAGGAAATACTCCTTTAAAACTTCTTCCTTCATCATTATATTTCAAATCTTCAAATAAAACATCATCAGATAATTCTCTTTTAAGTATTTTATATTGATCATCTTTTAATGTTTTAGATAAATTATCTATGCTACTCAGTAAAAATCTATAGCTATCTTTAAAAACTAACTTAAAATATCGATCCCCAAATGTTATTGATATATAATTTTCACTATCCTTTGGTAATACCTTTACTTTTTTATATTCTGTTTCATGTTTTAATAATTCTTCTGTTATAAAATGAAAATCATATCCACTTCCATTATGAAAAAAGATCGGAAATTGTTTTCCATCTCTAGATTCTTTTCTATTACAACTAGAGCAGGATATTCCTCTAAATTGAGCTGATAAATGATTATGTTCAATTACTTTTTCCTCTCTTTCTAATTTCTGTTTACACAAATAACAACAATCAGAAGTATTATATAGTTCTTCTTTTTTCGTTTTTGATATTTTAAAATTCTTTTCTGCACGAAAATAAGCCCATTTAATTTTATCATTATAATTTAAACATGTTTCAATAAAATCTTTTTCAGCATTTTCACTAGGTGCATAGTTAATATTTTTATTTGGTATAATATCCGGATATTGAGAAACTAATTGTAAATTATATGAAACTACTTTTTGTTGTTGTAAATTTATTGTATTATCTTTAAAAGATAGTTTAATATTTTCTCTTTTTATCTTTTCTTTTATTCTTTCACTAAGTCTATTAATCTTTTTTTCATTATTTTCACAATATTTATTTATTTCATAATCACTTACTTCAATATGTTTTCCATCTTCAATCCATTTATCAAAAATGTTATCTATTAATTTATTAAAATATTTTGTAATGTATTTTTCTTTGATTTTATCTAAATATATTTTAGTTCTTTCATCAGATAATTTATTATTAACATAATTATGATAAATTATTTTAGATCTTTTTTTAGATATTTCTTCTTCTTTCATTATTTTATTGATAATCATATATTTTATTTTAGAATTAACATTATGTGATTTATATTTAATTCTTAATTTATTTATTTGTTTCCGGAGATCAGGATCCATATAATTTAATTTTATATTAATTGATTCAAAGTCTGCATATCCAACAAATGGCAGTTTTAATTTAAAATGAGGATTTTCAAATTTACACTTACTTCCTTTATTTGGCATAATAAATTTTAATGGTTCATTTGTTGTACATTCTTTCATGTGTTTTTCTAAAGCTTTTTCAGTAGTATATGAAGCAGCAATACAATTTCTACAATGATATCTTTTATTATGATTATGATTAAGATAAGCATTAAAAATTTTAATTAAGCAATAATGTTTTTTATCGTTTAGAGTGACATATAATAAATCTATAAGATATTTTCTATCTTTAAATTTACTTCTATATAATGGATATATATTACGTAGATTGTTTTCTTGTAATGATTTAGAAAAATCAACTTCTTCAGTATCTAAAAGGTTCTTTTCAATTCCAAATACATTGATAGTTATATTTTCATTTTGTTTTTCAAATGTTTCAATCGAATTTATACTTACTGGAGATTTAATATTTTTCATATTAATAATGTCTAAATAAGGTTTGTAATTTGATGCTCTTGCGGGGTTTTTATTCATTTTTGAAAATGTATCTGAAAAATTAGGATTATCATCAGGATTCTCTTTTAATTTATATAGCATTCCAGCAATTACACTATAGGCAAAACATTGGGTATCATTGTTTTTAATATTTAATAGACTATTGAATTTTATTCCTAGATCAAAATAAGAAGAACCATTTAAACTTTTTACTCTAACAACTTTAACTTCTGTATTTTCTATTTCATTAAATATTAAACCAGATTCTTTTCCCTGATGTTCTTCTTCCCATACTTTATACTTTTCAATAATAGAATTATAAACTTCATTAAATTCGTTTTGTGCTCGAAGTTTTATAAACCCACTATTATAATGTCTCTCTATTTTTTCATTCATGGCTAAAGGTTTTGAATAAATAGTTTTCATTATTAAATTAAATTTAACATTAGGAAATGATAAAACTAATCTTTTAACATCTGGTTTAATCTTTTTAAAATAATTATTTATATTAATGCCACTTTTGTTAATAACTTCTTTAATATAGTTTTTATTATTTTTAGAGTTTTTGGATCTCATTTTATAAGAGAATATTTTTGATTAGGTATTTTTAATTTTATAATTTTTATGATAATCAAGATTTCTTAACATAAACTCTTGATAAGATTGTTTATATTTTTCTTTATTATTTTTATAATGTTTTTGTTTTACTGGTCTTTCACAGTCTTTACATGCAGATTTAACTCCCATCCTTCTATCTTTTGCTTTGTGATACTCACTTAGTACCTTATATTCCTTACATTTTGTACAAGTTTTACCTTCGCTCATTTTTAAAGAACTCAATTTTAAATATTAAAAAATGGAGCAACAAAAAATATATTGTTTACGTTGTAAAAAACATACTGAAAATGATTCAGTAGAGCAAGTAACAACAGCTAATAATAGACAAATGTTAAAAGCTAAATGTTCTGAGTGTGGATCTAAAAAGAATAGATTTATAAGCAGTCTAGAGAGCAAGTCGGACGGTTCCCTTCTAACAAATAAATTAGCAGATGAATTACATCACAGAGTTATAAAAAAATTTCCTAAAAGACGTGTTTATGTTAATTCAATAGATCAAACATGGGCAGTTGATTTGGCAGATATGCAACAGTATTCAAAACAAAATAAACACTATAAATATTTATTAGCAGTTATAGATGTTTTTAGTAAATATGGTTGGTTAATTCCTTTAAAAAATAAAACAGGAGTAACAGCAAGTGAAGCCTTTAAAACATTATTTAAAGAAAGAAAGCCGAGATTTATTTGGGCCGACAAGGGGAGAGAATTTTATAACTCTCAAGTAAAAGAATTGTTAAAAGATAATAACATAAAGTTATATTCAACTGAGAATGAAGAAAAATCTAGTGTAGTAGAACGTTGGATAGGAACAATGAAACAACGTATGTTTAAATATTTTACTGCTCATGAAACTACTAAATATTATGATGTATTAGATGAATTGGTTAATGATTATAATAATACAGTACATTCTTCAATTAAAATGACGCCTGTTGAAGCGAGGAAATTAGAAAATGAAGCAACAGTGTATGAAAATTTATATCCAGAAAAAGAAGAGGACACTAAAAAACCTAAATTTAAAGTCGGAGATAGAGTAAGGATTTCAAAAAAGAAAGGAACATTTGAAAAGGGTTATACTACTCGTTGGAGAACAGAAATATTTGTTATTGAAGAAGTTTTAAATACAGATCCTATTACTTATAAAATAAAGGATTTAAACGGGGAAGAAATTAAAGGTAGTTTTTATGATCAAGAGTTACTGATTACTGAGTTTTAGACTTTATAGACAATAAAAATAAATGAACAACACAAATATACATTTTAAAGTTTATTTTTACCATTTTAATTCTTTACAAATTTCTTTTATTATTTTACTATTTTGAGTAAGAAAACTAACAGGAACATCACAATGACATAGATTAGTAAATTTTGAAACTAAATTAAACATAATTCAGCAAGTGACCGTTAGTTATATAGAACACGATCATGAAGGATCGTGCCCTAGATTGTACATATAAACACTTCTCACTAGAATTGTTACTATAAATAGTTAACTAGGCCGCGATCATGGAGGATCGCGGCCTAGTTCTAATATAACCACACTGGTTCACTCGTTAGATCAATAATCTCAGATCAATGCTGGTGAGCTATGTTAAACCCCGTACAATACACACATTGAATTTTATTGAAAATCCTTGAAGCGGTCTGTAGACGTCGTCTGCGATGTATCGATCTGTTGACTGCAAGGTGCCTCTCTACTAGTCCCCAATTGACATTTGACACGGCTCTGTCGGAGATAATTCAGCTTAACTCTGTGATGAATTTGCTACAAATGGAATGTCACAGCGTTGTTTCCAGAATTCTGCATATTCTTCAATGCTTAACATTTCTTTAATTGCAGCTTTTTTGCTTAGGACTTCGCTGATGGGTAAATCCACTTGGTAAAAATAGTTATAGTCATATAATAAAGTAGACAATTGTCGCAGTCTGCTATATGTTTACAGGTAACTAATGAATATATTATGACAACGTCCTAGGCAACATGTAAACAGACTAGCTCACCGCTGTCTATATTTGTAATCGATACTGTTTTCTTTTGAAAATACACACTTCATGGCCACTGATAAGTGGGTAGATAGTCCGTTGTGTTATTTACCTGTTAGAGCTTATTGATTTTTCACTCAACCAGCGGGTGAGGTGTGTGTTTACATAGTACAATGTCGGACTTTTTACTATTTCTCGAGGTGACCAGCTAGGGTAAGAAAATTTTTTTTTTTTTTTTTTTTTTTTGCATTTTCTCTCTTGTCAAATAGTTTTCTGGATGTTCTTGAACATCCGGCCTTTTTAAAATTTTACCTTTATTCCTCGAGGGGGGATACTAGTATAGGGGGAAATGTAAAAAATATTTTTAGGTGGGGGAGGGGAGTAATATAGCTTATTACTGCAGTGTTTGATACATGTTATTGCTTAATACCTGTAGGACAAAAGTAAAGCAGATGGCGCATAAATCTTTTCATTGGAGTAGTTGATTCATTTCCACAGCAAGAAACTGTATTATAGTATGAGGTAGCTTTCAGTGTTTTTTTTTCACCACTTTTGGAATAAGTTGGTACCCCTCCAATTGGGCGTAACGGCGTAAAATACTTAATTTTTTGGGGAAAATTGAGTTGTAAAAAGCTCATTTTTTGGGAAAAAATTGTGCCGTGAAATGGGAACAGGTCCCTCAAAAAAACACTGGTTTGACAGTGTTTAAACGATGATCGATTATTTCCGATTATTGATTATTATTATTATACCAGATTTATATAGCGTTCTTTTCACACAGGGGTTGTGCGTTCAAAAGCGCTTTACATGAAATAACATTTTTAAACTTTAGAGAATAGATAATAAAATCAAATAATTGATTTATTGAAATAATGAATTTTATTCTAAAAGCGCTTTACATGAAATAACATAAATGTACCTACAAATCGAGAAAAGACAAAATAACTACAATTAGATCTGAAATAAAACATAAATAAAAATATAAGAGACAGTCCTCAAAACGGCGATCACATTACCCCCATCAATCAGCAATGAACCGACCGGTTAAAGATTGCCGACTGATATAAATAATGGTAGAGCACCCAATGCAGGCTATCAACAATTGATTGAAAGTGATCATTCGATAGAGTTTAGAGAATAGATAATAAAATCAAATATTGATTTTATTGAAATAATGCATTTTATTCTATTCTAAGTAAAATAGCAATGTTTGTATTAAAGGCAGAATACTACGGAAATGTGCGTCTAAAACGCGCAATTTCTTATATGTGTGCATTTTCTATGTATTATTAAAATTAGTGAAATCGCGTGTAAGAAGCCTGGCATATGTCCCCACTTGGTAAAGAATCCTACTTAAATGTGTCAAATTCTTATCTTGTTGGTTTACATTTTAAGCGGGTTTGTTTACAAATAAGACTAACGGTTTGGTTCGTAGGATTGCGTAAAGGTCATGTGATTAGTACGAAGCGCGGCGATAATTCATATACACTGTGTGACGTCATCCGAACCAAGCCGGAACATTTCCGTTATGATTCGTCTTCGATCGAATGTCAACAAAACAGATTTAAAAGTCAATTTGTTTCCACCAATTTCACGGGTTTGTAAGCAATGTTGCCTCCATAATCATCGGGCATTACTTCATTTTATAGGTTTAGATTACGAATGTGCCTACATTTTCAGGTTTTAAAATTGCGGGATTTTGGCAATTTGATAGTTATGTTGGGATTTTAATCTTCAGATGTGCAATTAAAGTCAAAAAAATATAATCTGATTTTTTTATTGTCAACTTTAAGATTTTAGTTACTAAATTTATATTAAAATTTAAATTTCTCTTTTTTTTAGCTCACCTGGCACGAAGTGCCAGGGAGAGCTTTTAGGATCGCTGGATGTCCGTCGTCCGTCGGTCCGTCTGTCTGTTCACAATTGTTCGTTAACACTCTTCCGGCTACAAATCTCATTGGATCTTCATGAAACTTGATCACAATGTTTGTCTAGTAGAAATCTAGGCCAAGTTTGAATGTGGGTCATGTTGGGTCAAAAACTAGGTCACTAGGTCAAATCATAGAAAAACCTTGTTAACACTCTAGAGGCTACAAATCTCATTGAATCTTGATGAAACTTGGTCAGAATGTTTGTGTCATTGATATCTAGGTAAAGTTTGAATATGGGTCATGTTGGTCAAACACTAGGTCACTAGGTCAAATCATAGAAAAACCTTGTTAACACTCTAGAGGCTACAAATCTCATTGGATCTTGATGAAAATAGGTCAGAATGTTTGTGTCGTTGATATTTAGGTCAAGTTCAAATATGGGCCATGTCCGGTCAAAAACTAGGTCAATAAGGTTAAATCATAGAAAAATCTTTTTAACACTCTAGAGGCTACAAATCTCATTGGATCTTGATGAAACTTAGTCAGAATGTTTGTCTCATTTATATATAGGTCTAGTTTGAATATGGGTCATGTCCGGTCAAAAACTAGGTTACTAGGTCAAATCATAGGAACATCTTGTTTACCCTCTAAAGGTTGATTGTGGGTCATGTCCAGTCATAATCTAGGTCACTATAGGTCAAGTTTGCCATGGTGTACCAGGTGAGCGATTTAGGGCCATAGTGGCCCTTGTTTTGTATAATCAATGAGTAATCGAAGTGGTTTGTCCAATTACATGTTGATCGATAATGAAAATCAGTTGATTATGAAACCCTTTGATGAGGACATAATTATTATGCAAGAGAAAAACAATGACAAGCCTTGAAAATTGAAAATTCTGCATTAAACAATAAACAGCCAATATTGTGTTAACCGGCCACTTAAAGTGTATTAGTAGCAGTTTTTGATACAGGTTATAGCTTACTTAATACAGGACAAAGGTAAAGCAGATGGCCAACAGGTTTGTTTATTGAAGTATTTTGATAAAGGTTGTGATTTAATCCTTTTACTCCATCTATATGCCTATTTACACATTAACTTCATTTCTCCACTGGAGAAAATAGTTACATTTTAATGATTTTATACAGAAATATTATTTCATGTGCAATATTTCCAATATCCTAGCAGATGGAAGCTGAAAGCAGTTTATATATGTTGATTATACTTTGGTACCACCAGTGTTTAGACCTCAGGATCCATTAACAAGAAAGTGTATTTCAGGACATACTTAAAAAAAACACCTGAAAAACTGAAAAATGTGTAAAAAATCAGTATAATGTGACTTGGAAAAATTGAAAAATTGACAATTCAGTATAATGTTACAACTTGGCAATACCTCAGTTACCATTTTCAACACTTTCTGAGAGCCTGTTTGCACTTCTTCTAAAGCGACCTAGTGTTAGCAAAGAAATCTGATGGAATGATTGGACAAGTTGGAAGATTAGCATCTACTGCTGCTCTGTTTTGTTGCAGTTGACAGAGGAAGGGAATTTGAATTTGAAGCTACAGACAAAAAATATGCTATTCGCTGACTTTGGTGATTGTTTATGGCAATGTATTGAACTGTTGATTAAATACACATATCTGGTATTATCTTTTAGCCGTGATGTCCTAATCTGTCAGTTTCTGCACCAATCTATATAAAATGCCAGGAATTCAAATTGATAACAGCACTGACTTACTCTACAGTCAACACAACTTCAAATCAGGAGAATTGCTGCTATGTAGAGACCTATAATAAACACATCAACCTGTTTTTGTGTAATTTGACAAGAGAGATAGCCTATCCCTTCAGAAGCATGCATTTAGTAACTCATTATGTAAATATCACTATGATGAGTTCTTTGCTGTGTGTTTTTGCTTGGATGATTCCGCCCGAAGAGAAATGAATTCAACAACACCGGCAGAGGACAAAATAATTGGATGAATGACAAAAAATGGATAAAACTGATGACATCAGTTTAACAAATTATAATGAGACAAGTGGACCAAGGAGGATAAAGTAAAGGAATTGAGACAATGGACACTTAAAGCTGCTGTCAAGACATTGTTTTGTTATCATATTATGAACATTCTCAAAATGGCATTGTCAGTAAACTGTCTGTAAACTACACTAGACAGATCTGACAATGCATGATATGATATCAGATTCTTCATCACATCATATAGAAAGATAAAAGTATATCTTGAACTGATATCTTGGCAATGACCAATTGATACTTTCTATGCACCCAGAATCTATGATTCGCCGGCATATACTAACGGAAAAACAAACAAACAAACAGACATGACAAAAACTGTAATATCGTTTTTGTTCTGTTTGTTTGTTTGTTTGTCCATCTGTCTGTCTGTCTGTGCCAAAAACCTTAACCTTAGCTATATCTCTTGCATTATTGCACACGTGCCTTTTATACTTGGCATATGTTTTCCCAGTGGCAAGACCTTTCCAACCATACAAACCTTTTAGAACTTGACCTACTTTTGTAAAAATCTTTAAATGTCTATAACATTTAAACCCTTAGGCCTAGGGCTTTCATTTTTTCGTATGTATATTTCTTGAATCAAGACCTTTGCAACCATACAACGCTATTTGACCATGTGACCTTGACCTGGACCTTTGACCTATTTAATCAAAATTTAACCAAAAACCTTAACCTTGGCTATAACTCTTGATTAATGCAACTGGGCCTCTTAACTTGGCAATTGTCTTCCCTGAGTCAAGACCTTTCTAACCACACAACTCTCTTTGACCTTGTGACCTCGACCTTTCACTTACTTTTGTAAACATCTTTAAATGTCTATAACATTTGAACCAGTAGCCTAGGCCTAGGACTTTCATATTTTGCATTCGTGTATCTGGGACACAGTCTTTTTTTATCGAAAAAATATGATTGAACTGTTTTGGATAATTACCCAATTTGGCAAACTGTTTTATTTTCATTTCCAACATCTCACATAACCTTAAAAAGTCAATGTCTTTCATTAATATCCATTTTGCTATGCTCTTGCTTTAATGAGTAACATTCAAAAGAGCAAATCACAGCTTATTGAACAACAATTTGACTTAGCAGAAGACACTTTACATGGGAAATAATAGTGTTTGGCATTATTATTCAAATTAAAAGGAGGTACATTTGTAATAGAAAAAATTAGGTTGGGGAAAAATAGTTCCTAAAAGTTATAATTCACTGAAGATTATAACAGTATAATATACTGAGAAAACTCTATAATTCACTGCTTAGCATAAAAAAAGTTAAATTTCAAAGCTCTATATCTTTTAAAGTAATATCAACTCCAGTTTTGTTTGTGATTGTAAAGGCTCATATGTTCACCAATGTATTCCAGTAAAAACATACAGATTGAATGACACATGCACTTAAGGTTCATTCTTATTTCAAATCAAAGAGAGGTAATTTTGTATTATAAGACTTTCTAGTCTTGATAACACCTTGAATATTGCAATGAACGATTGTCTAATGTGATTTTATTTCCTTTAAGAAATAAAAATAGCTGCTGAATATGAGCACCATTGTTTTTCTTCTATGAAAAACATTTCTAATAAAAAATGCTCTTTTCAGACGAAAGAGTTTTAGACCTTTGTTTTTAGCTCACCTGGCACAAAGTGCCAATGTGAAGTATTTTTAACGTCATGTGTCCGTCGTCAACAATTTCTTTAAACCACACCTCCTCCTAAACTACTGGATGGATTTTAACCAAACTTGTCAGGAATGATCCTTATATAGTCCTCTTTGAAAGTTGTTCAAATATTTCCGATCCGTTGCAAATTTACATAGAGTTATATAGTGAAATCTTCAAACCTCTTCTACTCTGAAACTAATATGGCTAGAGCTTTGATATTTGGCATGGTGTAACTTCTGGAGGTACTTTACCAATATTGTCCAAATGGTGCCGTTCCGTTGCATAACTAGGTCATGGGAGCTAAAAATAGATTTTTTCAATAAAAACTTAAACAATCTTCTTGTCTGAAACCACATACCCTGAGCTTAGATAGTTTGTACAAAGCATCATCTTCAGGTCCTCTATCAAGTTTGTTCAAATTATGTCCCTGGGGTCAAAAATGGCCCCGCCCCAGGGGTCACAAATTTACATGGAGTTATATTGTGAAATCTTCAAACCTCTTTTCCACTGAAACTAATATGGCTAGAGCTTTGCTATTTGGCATAGTTTAACTTGTAGATATTCACTCTACCAATATTGTTCTAATGGTTCCAGTCCGCTGTATATCTAGGTCACAGGAGCTATAAATAGATTTTTTCAATAAAAACTTAAAAAAATCTTCTTGTCTGAAACCACAGTACACTGAGCTTAGATATTTTGCACAAAGCATCATCTTCAGGTCCTCTATCAAGATTGTTCAAATTATGTCCCTGGGGTCAGAAATGGCCCCGTTCCGGGGTCACAAATTTACATAGAGATATAGACTGAAATCTACAAACCTCTTCTTCACTGAAACTAAATAGCTAGAACTTTGATATTTGACATGGTGTAACTTCTAGAGGTACTTTATCAATATTGTTCAAATGGTTCCGGTCCATTGCATATCTAGGTCACAGGAGCTAAAAATAGATTTGTTCAATAAAAACTTTTAAAAATCTTCTTGTCTGAAACCACAGTACCCTGAGCTAAGATAGTTTGCACTCAGCATCATCCAATCAGCAATTGGCACAATAGTATTGTCATAATTTCTCAGCTTTCCAAGGTATGTTACATTTACATCAACGGTTTCCAGGTGAGCGATTTAGGGCCGTATACGGCTCTTGTCACTACAATTTGCCAGTTATTTAGCCACAATGAGATCGATGTCATGTCGTCTGCAACTTTCTATAAAGCAAAAAATAAATGCAGTATTTATGTGACGCTGATAATTTAGAATACAACAGTGGGTACTTTCTTTTTTGGCTGAGTATATGAGTCAATATTTTTTTATGTAACAATTCTGATGTCAAGGATGAGATTATTTTGATATTCTCTCTGAGGTTAATGGCTTACACTATAGCACCATGCATGTCTGTAATGTGGAAATATGTTACATAAGGGGCTTAAATGTACCCAGGTTGTAGAGGTGTGGCGTATATTTAACACCATTGCAAAACTATTTCCTTGATGTAACAATCCTTTAAACAAGTACAATGTCATTAAATGAATCAAAACAATTTTATTAGGTGTTTCATCACAATAAATAGCATCTAATAGATTTCCTTAATAGTAAATTTTGCAAATTATATCAGCTGATTTTATTTTCCGATCATGTACGGTTTGCGCCTAAAAAACTGTCATAATTGACATTTTGTTTTCACACTGACAAAACATTCAGAACTTGAACATGATTCCTCTGATAGTCCATGCTGTAGTATAATACATACAATCATTTAGAGCAAAAGTTACACCAAACTGCCATTGCCTGTGAATTTTATTTGTTAAAAAGAAGATGGTTACATCAAGGAATCTGCAGCTACAGCAATGTTACATTAAGGAAAATACAAAGATATATCAAACGTCAAAAGTTTGATAAACATTAACAAACTGTAAATAAAACAATTAAACATTTTATTACACTGATTAGCCATTGCTTACTTAGTATCAAAACTAGGGTTATTTGAAAGTTATTCCATATTATTAGCGACAGGCTGTTACAGTAAAGAAGCAACTATGTTACATTAAGGAAATAAATGACTCTTATGATTCATAAACCTTAAAGAAGAGTTTGAATGCCAACTTAGTATACATGTAGTCTCTTCAAGTATAAATGCTTTACTATGACATTCATTTCGGGAACTAAAATACCTATGCAACTATAATTTTACATTCCTGTTACATCACTGAATTTATATTGTAACAGCGAGGATTACAATATCAGTGTGTACTTGATTTGCCAATTTCTAAATGAAAACGGATGCATGATATATCCAACAATGAGCAGAATACATGAATCAGGATTTCCTGTCTAGTTTGCACTTATGTTTAAAGACTTGGGGTTACTGTAGCTTATAAGAAGCAACAAATAGTATAAATGTGTTACAGAAAATATATAGATATATTAATTCTTTGATGTAACACAAATTAGGCTCTGAAATAAAGGCTTACAATACAAAATATATGCCATATGTTTAGTTTCTTGTAAAAAATAAATGGAAAAGTTTAGGTATTTACTAATCCAACATAAAAATGAAAATATTGAACTGTTTTGCAATTTGTTTTCCTTTATGTAACATTGTAACTTTCCTTTATGTAACAATATATTTTCCTTGATGTAACAGCTAAGGAAAATAGCAAAGTTTTAGGAAGAATATGTAATGATTTCCATAATAATAACTGTTGAAATAATGTCTACCAACTTCAAAAAGTGAATTTTAAAATTCTGTATAAAGTTTTCCTATTTTATTAATATCTTACAGCTGTTTTCCTTCATGTAACGAAACACCTCCTTGATGTAACATACGTTTAACAGGATTTGTCCGGTGACTAATACTAGTAAGCAAAAGCAGCTTTTTTTTCTTTCATCACATGCTGCCCCTTATAAAAAGTATTCATTTCAATGTAAAATACCCGTTTACTTGAAAGATATTTTCTTTTATTAATTTTTGGTCTCTGGTTTCCTTGAAATAACGGTTTCTGGTCCTTTATGTAACAATTTCACTGTTACATCAAGGATCGTTACATCAAGGATGTATTTCACCTAAATGACATTCTAACCATACTAATTTACACTAAATACTGGAACCTTATGACACAATTTTTCATATCTGAAATGCATACATTTTGTGCAAAAAGAGAATAATGATTATTGCAGTCAAAGGCAGAATAATACATCGTTACATCAAGGAAGTGTTCAAAATGTATGGTACCAGCCTCAGTACTAAAATGGTCAGTGATTCCTTATTTCAAATCACGATCTTACAAATTCTTTCTGCCATTGTTGCCTCAATGTTCACTCTTCAAAATGGAGATGTTTTGCTATAAATACCTAAGGAAAGCAACTCTGTACTTAACTATAATTGGCAATTGTTACATCACTGAACAGGATTCCAGGTACAGTGATTAACAATAAAAAAAAGTATTTAAACTGAGGAATTCCCACAATTTTATGGTTTATATGAAGTCAGATATAGTTAAAGTTACCTATATTGGCACACTACTGAAATATTTCAGATATTTCATAGAAAGTCTATTGATTAAATCAAAATAACTACTTTAGGGACACTGTAAAACTGACTTTTCAGCTGTTTCAATGTCAAATAATTAAAAGATTCTGCATATCTCTTGCACTTTTTTTGATAAAATGTGAATATAAACACGTAAGTATTAGTTTAAGATGACAATTATCCCTTGTCCGAGTATGATCTTTCAAAAATTTACAAGGACATGATTTTGTTACATAAAAAAATATTGACTCATATACAAATATTAGAGATCAATTTCTTTAATTCTGTTTCCAGATTTTAAAAACGATCGTGGGTAAACCCCATTGAAGGCCATGCCTTATTTCATATTACTAAATGGACTGAATGGTCATGGGTGAGTGACTTGAGTAAGCGAACCGCGCATCCTCTTGTCTCTACCATGGTAGGAGACACTTTCAAGTGTTTCATAGAACTTGTCACTTCAATACTGTTAGGACATTTGAAATCACGTAGAACTTGTCTAAATATAGGCTGTAGTTATTTTACCCCCTACCAACGTTACAAACATCACACAGTACATGTAACTTAACCTGTACAGTAACGCAGACGTTATTATTTCTTATTTAAATACAAATACATTGCACTTAAATGTAGAAAATTACAACTTTTGACAATTCTGACTATTCATTTTACTTTGAGTGGTCAAAACTGTGAAGCCAGATCAGACGCCGTGTACCGTGTAACACGGCGTTTGATCTGGCTCCAAACTGTTTGCATAAACCCGTTTATTGGGAAATAATACCGTTTTCTCAACTTTAGCTATTGTGACCATTTTTATGGAACATACAATAAAAGACTGATAAATGTTCTCTAATATATTATTTCGTACGATACGATCTTTTTAATATTTTATTTCAAATTCCAATTTGCTTTCTTGGAGGATTAAGTGGTAAAACGGGTTCATTGTGAAAATCAATGTATCTGTTGCTGTAACGATCAGGGGCCATCGTACAAATCGTCGTACGACAAAAACGATCGTAAGTCAAAACTTCAAAGTACATCTAATTTCTGATTGCTCAATCTAATGCTGACTTGAGAAGACGATTCCAAAGAGGATTAGATCGAGGAAAAAATATTAACTGAGAATTTGTCGTCCGACGTTTCCTAAGACGGGCCCAGGGGTCCGTTTTACTAAACTACTTACGCAAAATTTTTGCGTAAGTCAAAATTTTAAATTTTAATTTATATTTTTTTTTATCACTTGCTACAAACAGCAAATAGTCGGATCAGAGGACGCGCTTTTAGCGCGTCCTCTGATCTGGCTATTTGCTGTTTGCAAACGTTTATGATCGAAAAATAAGAGGTAAACGATTTTGACTTACGCAAAAATTTTGCGTAAGTAGTTTAGTAAAACAGGCCCCAGGTCCTGATAAGCTGCAATAATACATGTTTTTGTTGCAACCTTTATACCATATTCTTTAAACTGCAATCGAACCACTATATCGCGGTATTGCTTAAGTGATCGATATTCTACATTTGAATTTAGTAATTTTGAAATGTCTTATGGGTAACATATCCGTAATTTGAAGTTGAAATGTTGCATATCCACGTTCTAACCACAAATTACGGATATGTTCGACTTACACGAGTTCGAGATATAGAGGCCGGAATGTAACCTGTGTACCCTTTCACTGCCAAAGTTTTCGTGAGAGTTTAACCCCTTCACCGTTTCATTGTCGTCTGCTTCAATTTTGTTGTCTTCAATATCGTTTCCAAGTTTTAAACTAAGGCAGTATGACTGAAGAAATTTCAAAACGAGTGTTAAACAGTTTGGATTCTGATCAGACGCCGTGGTACGCGTCGTCTGATCAGGATCTCAACTGTTTGCAAACGCGCTTTTAAGCGTCATTGAGAGTGAAAGGGTTAAAGCGACTGAAAACCCTATTTCAACATTTCAACATCTCATTTTAATTATAACTTTCTGAAGTTTAAATTATACATTTTTATAAAGTGTTCAGGATGGTATTTGACAAGTTAGGTGTCCTGATTTCACACATGTTGTAGATTGTCTGGATATTTTAATATTCTATAAAATGACTAAAGAGTTAAGCAATTTACAAAATTCCAAAATATTCTATCAACTTCCTATTTTAAGAAAACTCCAGAAACATTATAAACATGTTAATACATTGGAACCCATCCAACCGGAACCTCTAAATACCGGAATTTTCTCTAAACCGGACAAAAGCTTTGGTCCAGTTTCCAACCCTGCTTTATTTTTACACATTACACTATAAAAACGCCTTTTTACCTCTTTAATCTATTCCTATACTGAAGAAAATTGTTTATAGATTCTAGCAGATCATAGCTTAAAGTAGGTTGAAAATAAGGCAAAATGCGCCTAAAGACGCATTCTGCTTTTCTTTCAATCTGCTTTAAGTGGTCAGCTATCTTCCATACTAGAAACAAGCTGTTTGGTAATGGGTTAAAAACTCTCTAAACTGGAAACCCCTTTAAACCGGAACGTTTTGTTGTCACCACACATGTCCGGTTTAGAGGGGTTTCACTGTATTCAATTTCACGTGTTCCTTTCGTAAAGGAATTCTGTTGGGTCAGATAATGGTCCGGAAACAATTTTTTCTGCCCCTATTTTTAGAAGTATTTGGTATTGGATATCTGAGTCAATGGTTCGCTCAGAAACAATTCGGAGAAACACAATGCCTGTCCAAGTTTCGTGGAGATATTTAAGATGCATCGCAATGTGGTCCTCTAGTGTTTCCATGTCAGTACCAAACACTTCTAAATTGCACACAACATCAAAGTCTGTCGTGCCTCTGAAAGCATCGAAAGCTGACAGGAGACCGCCGATAGTACCTTCCGATGTTTGTTTGAGGGTTGAAGCATAACTGTATTTTGGTAATAAAGGTATGTTAGTTTCAAGCAGTCGAAAAGGAACGAAGTCCAACATTATTCGATTGTTTGGAAACAGGTAGCTAGCGAATGTTGGATCAAGAACGTGTCTTGGTAATTCGTCTGATAGCAGCATTTCTCCACGTGTTCTAAGTTGTTCCACTTTTTTAATTCCCCCGGTCTTTATTGTGAAGATGTACTTATTCATAGCCTGCAAAATAATTAGATAAATAAACCGTGAAACCGATTCCAATGTCATTTTTAATCTCCCGACTAAACAAAACATTACTTGAATATCATGTAGCGTCCTATCATCACAGAAGTAACACTGTACGTACTTGTATGGTCCTTGATAAAAGGAAACAAAGGTTTATTTTGCTGAAATAATCATATTTCTTGACTTCTGAGGGATAACAAACCTTCATATCACCCTATATGGTAGAGCAATAACTAACTTATTTTACTGTTCAAAATGAAACACACACCAAAACAAGTTGACCAACTAAACTCTTTATCTAACTTGTTATGGTTTCACAATGAAGTTCCGAAAACATTTAACTACATTTCGGTCATACTTATAGTAACTTAAAGGACGACAAAGCAAATGCAAAAGGCGACACATCTTTGATTACATCCTTGCGACATTGGAGCACGTGGCATGGGAATGCGCTACATGTGTCTCCCTAGAGCACTTGCATTGCCGCCTGACCACGCATCTGGGACCCGTTTCATACAACTTCGTATGACAAATACGGTCGTAAGTCAAAACTTTCAAATACGTTAAATTTCTGATTTCTCTATCTAATCATGTTTTGTGACGTCTCGTTGGAAACGTCTTGAAAAGACGATTCCACAGAGATGTCACAAGACAAGATTAGATGGAGAAATACATAATAATTGAGACTTTTATAATCTGACTTACCACAAAATTTGCCGTACGAAGTTTTATGAAACGGGCCCCTCCTACTAAATGACATCGTGGCTGTAATATTTAGCAAAGAGTTACGTATTTAAACTGTTACCCGTTCCATGCACAATTGGTTTGGCTCTGGCATCTTGTATGTTGTACCCAAAGCATGTCGTTTCACGTGTCCCTTCTCTCTGTGAAGTTTCTCCACCTCTGATAGTAGAAACCTGTACACACCCTTACCCTCAAAGTCCTGTCGTACTCGCCCTGCTCTGTTAATTGCAGTTTCTCCATTGTCAACAATGACCATGCTGACAAAGCCCACCTAACGTTATACAATCATTACAGTGTAATCATTTATAGTAACACCAGTAAAACGTAAGGTCAAACATACATGTATATATACGGGCATTAACAACCATTACATGCTTTAAATCCTCTCCACAAGAAGAGGTTGACTTTTCTAATAATTATATTTCATTTTAAATGAATTAAAATTAATGTTTTGAAACATTCTTTATTATACATGGAATATGTATTTTGCATTCACGTGATTTTCTGAAAAGTATCAAACAGATTAGATTCCGATAAAATGCCGATGACGCGAAATCTCATTGGCATTCAAACTGTCTGCAAAATTATCAGCATTACACGTTCTTTTAGAATCCACTTTGCCGTTGACTTCACAAAAGTATAAGGAGATACTAGTTTTCTGGTACCCGTCATTAACATTATGTAAGTACATGTACATTGCTAGTCTTATGGTACCCGTCATAACATTATCTAAGTATGTCTCTTACATGGATACAACTCATTTCTCCTTTGTATTCATACAAGTATGAGGATATATGGCTACTCTGCTTGTTCCCGTCATAATAATTATTTAAGAACATTACTCATACAATTTACGCCTCCAATGTTCTCACATAAGTATGAGGAGATATGGTTATTCTTCTGGTACCCATTATAAACATTTTTTATGTAAGGACATGGCTCATACACGCCACTTCTGCATCGACTTCACACAAGTACGAGGAGGTAAAGGGCGGTTTTATTGACCTGACAGGGCGGGGTTTCGATGCGGACCATTGCATTTTAACTTTGGTGGCGGCAGCATGCTATTTTTATTAAGGGAATTTACCGTTATTGTCTGCCGTTTTTTCTCAACATTACATACCGGTATTAGTGGACATTTTGACAGAAGGAATATAATGAAGAATGACAAACAGCTTGAATCCAGATCAGAAGCCGCGTTACGCGGCGTCTGATCTGGATTCAAGCTGTTTGCAAATGTAAATCAAGTCTTAATTTTCTCTCTATATAACAACTCCCTACGAACAACACACGCAATATTTGTCTCCCGTTGGGTGTTTTTGTAGAGAGGGAGCACTGTACATAACTTTTCACATGGATATGGATGCACTCATAAATTGTGTTTCTCCATGTTGAAAGTATCGGATAATAACGATATAACACGGATCTATACCTACCACCCCTAAAATCAAAAGTAAATAAGTTCATCTTTGACAAAGGTTAGCTCCGCCCTGCCAGTTGAATAAAATCGGCCTGTACAGGAATGGCTAGTCTTCTGGTACCTATCACAAATATTATGTAAGCACAAAACTCATACAAACCACTTCTCCGTTGACCTCACACAAGTATGATGAGATATGGCTACTCTTCATATACTCGTCATAAACACGATGTAAGAAGTCAACACCCCAGTACACATCACGAATTCCCAACACGGCCTTCTTATCTCCTGGAAGAGCTTCTCGAAACACAAAACCAGACATCTACAAATGTCATTACATGTATATGCTGCCCACTGAAATCCAAATTATACAGCATGAAATATTTCACTGCATTGATACATGTACAGTCTTCAGTTCGAACTTAGCTTAAAACTAATAATCATTTTTCCAGTCGCAGACGAGTCTTTTTTTAGCCTCCAGTCTCTGAAACAATTTAACCAATCAGGAATGATCAGAAATCTAGGTCAATGACCATTTGCTTGAAATGCAGTACTGTTATTTGCCAATAAGCATAAATGGCATAGACTGGTGTTCTGTTGATTGTTTTTACATTTATCTTGGAGTTTAAACCTTACAAAACAATGAGAGTTAGTCTAAATTATTGATGCTACCATGTTATTTCTAAATTTAGCGTGGATAATAAAAAACAAACCCAAAAACAACAGCAAACAAACTAAACTTTCGACGGAATTTTGTTTTAAAAATATATGTTGTTAATGTTAATGCTATAAGCGAATATCAACGCATTTTGAAAACAGTGAAGACCCATATCACATATCGACTAAAGGAACTCTGTCTTGTTAGGGTCTGCCCTGTTTGCTGATAGAACCTGGTTGATATAAGTCTGCATTCTGTCCTCGGGAATTGTTTTCAGTGTAACAGTTCAAATGAGAGATATTCCTAGCGGGAGGAGTATTTGGAATGGATAATGTCTTCGTCACAATACATGTATTAACTCTTCCACTGCCAATGGCGCACTAAAGGCGACTTTGCAAACAGTTTGGATCCTGATCAGACGCCGCATAACGCGGCGTCTGTTCAAGATCCAATCTGTTTGACACTCGTATCGATATATTTTAAATCATACTACATTGAATCTTACTTTGAAACGATCTTGCAAACAACAAAATTGAAGCAGACGACAATGAAACGGTGAAGGGGTAAAAAATTCATGATAAATTTGGCAGCGAAATAATTAAAGGACGAACCTGGGTCCAACTAACAATTGGACCTAGTCGTTTGTTTTATTACATGTACCAGATATTACATGACTTTTCTTTAGTCTACAATACATACATAATAAAGAGATATTTAGAAGCTAGAAAATATATTAATTTCAATGCCCTTCTGTATATACTTAACCCCATGTTTATCCATAAAATAACGTGCTTCTAGATATATAGTCTTCTTTTAAGGGTATCGCCTGAATGTAAATTTACCATATGCTTTGAAATTCAGTGTCTGCTTTTACTTGAAAATTATTGTGTACATGTAGTATATTATTTTTTATTATATACCTACCAATGTTCTGCCCGAAATATTTCCGTATTTTATCGAACAAATACACCTTGACGGATTTAAAATTCCGTATTACCCATGTACCTTGTGTAATAGGAAAAGAACGTTTACTGTGTAGTCGGAAGTTCGGAACTACTTTCACGCGTCATCCCCCGAAGTGTGACGTATTTCGTTGTTTTTTTTATTATTATTATAAGAGGTATATAATAAAAGGAACATTACTATACTTTGCATATCTTATGTACCGGATCACTCTCGTTGTGTGTGTAAAGGCTATATCCAACTCGACATTCGGTCTCATTGGATATAGCCTTTACACACACAACTCGAGTGATCCGGTGCATAAGATATGCAAAGTATAGTAATATTCCGTTTATACTGACAAATCAGCGATACGATTGTCAAGCAGTTTGAGCCATGATCAAACATCGTGTTACTCGGCTTCTAATCAAGATCCAAACTATTTCGATCAGTGCACTCGGGAACAATGAAGAGAAATTGCTGAATAAATGTTACAAACTTCTATGGAAGAATCACGTATAGGAATTGTACGTGACGGCAATTACCTACTAAGATATGCCTAGGCACGGACCTTATAACCTTAGCACAGAAGTGGAACGCCACCCAGTTTAGCTATATTTTTATTTTACTTCTAACACGGTATGGGTGAATTCGTTCTGCCGGTAGTAAACAGGATTCAGATGAGACGCCAAGTGACTCGGCGTCTCATTTGGATTCAAACTGTTTGATATTCTGGTGATAAATTCCAAATGAAATATCAAAAACAACCGTTTATCCAGAGGCTATGCTGTTTGAAAAGCACATGCTTTTTCTTCAAAGGTACCGGTACATTGTTTGTGAGGACAGGTACAGCGCTGCTATTTATACGGATTTTTTTCGAAATCTTCGGATTTTTATCCTAGCAGATGGTAGCTTAAAGCAGGCTGAAAGTAAAGCAGAATGTGCCTTAAGGCGCATTCTGCGTTACTTTCAACCTGCTCTAAGTAATTGCGCTTGAAAAATAGAACATTTGGAAATCTTAACATTGTTCATGATCAAATTATGGCAGCCCTGCAGGTATATACGTTACTAGGGTTCAATAGTTTAAGGTTAAGACATGTGTAAAACTCACGTACATGCTGATAAACACTCCGTGCTTTAAATGTTCAAAATAAATGATACAACATCTGTTTACCCTTTTATTGTCAATGACGCCAAAATACGCATTTGCAAACAGTTTGGATCCTAACTAGACCCCGCGTAATGCGGCGTCTCATCAGGATCCAAACTGTTTGACACTCGTTTCAATATTTCTCAATTCATACACATTTAACTCTAATTTTGAATTGATCTTGCAGACATCATATTGAAGCAGACCACAATATAACAGAGAGTGTTAAACATTCAAAACAAGCAATACACTACCTGTTAATGTCAATTCTCTTCATGGTGTGCTCTGTTGAAATCCTTCATCTATGTTGTCATATAATCTACACAAATCCATAAACGTACCTGCGTAAAACATTGTAGCGTTATTAAGGTTAAACTCATTCCACTTGACGCATAAAATTCTATGATCAACTAAAGAGTACATTTGTGATCCTTGTGATACAGTGGAGAATCTGTTATTCTTTCCCGTTTAAACGCAAACGTACGCAAACGCAAAGCACTAAAACGTAGAAAAGTACAACTTTTGGACAATACTGATAATTCATGTTTATCTTGGTGGCAAACAGTTTGGAGCCTGATCAGACGCCGGGTTACCCGGCGTCTGATCTGGCTTCAAACTGTTTGCACTGCAAATAATAGTTTTAGCGTAAACGCGTTTATTGGGAAAGAATAACACATTCTCCACTGTACCTAGTGAGACGGAGCATTTCACGGCGTCTAAATCAGGGTCTGCGCTGTTTGCTATTTCACGTGAAATTATATTCTGTATGTACAATCACTGTTTTTTATTTAGATAAATCTTTGTATAGCTGTATGGAAATCTTCCATCAAGCACACAAGTTCAGTTAATTGCACCAGCCAGGCATACAGTGGAGAATGTGTTATTCTTTCCCAATAAACGCGTTTACGCTAAAACTACCTTTTGCAGTGCAAACAGTTTGGAGCCAGATCAGACGCCGGGTAACCCGGCGTCTGATCAGGCTCCAAACTGTTTGCCACCAAGATAAACAAGAATTATCAGAATTGTCCAAATGTTGTTCTTTTCTACGTGTTAGTGCTTTGCGTTTGCGTACGTTTGCGTTTAAACGGGAAAGAATAACAGATTCTCCACTGTATAAAAAATTAAAGGGTTAAACTCTTACCGTGGTATTGTACAGTTGTAACTTGATCTAAACTGTTTACAAAAACCAGTGTAGTCGAACTTTATATTGAAGACGGAAGGACGTTGCACGACTTAGATCAATGTGTTAAACGGTAAATGACAGTGTGTATTGGCGGACCGACAGATAACATCTTTATGCTTGACTAAGGTACAGTTAAACCTCTTAAATCCGGACACCTAAATATTGGAAGTCTCTCAAACAAATTTCCCCAAACCAACCCAATGTTTAAAGCTGTTGAAGACGTATACAGAATGCTCTGAAGAGAGGCTGTATGAAAGTCATGAATTTGGGAAATTTTCAAAGTATATGAAAACACTCTATAATGGTTTTGTATTGAAGAGCTATTTCAGATGAATGAAAAAATAGAAAAAGTGTACATTTTGGTGAACAACTTTTGGCTCTACGGCCATGTAAAATTTACCCCACCCACTCTTTCTTATTTTGTCCTTTTCAAACAGCCCGCTTCAATAAAATCCATTTCGAATGAAAACAAATATGATAATTTGGTTTTGTGTTATTTATTTCCTGTCTATGGTAGTATTTCTTCATACAAAAACTAATTTAAGAGAAAACAGGCACCAAATGTGAAATTTATAAAGCACTAAATATCATCGATATGGTACTTTTTTGTAAATTTTGTAAAGGTAGATAACTCTTTTTACTTTAATAACTCAAAATGTTTAACACTGACCTTTCAATTTCTTTTCATATTTTGAACTGCCTTAGCATAGACCTTCATCTGGTAGAATATAAGAAAAAGTTTAATACTAGAACTATTTCATTTTCAAACCTTTTTACTTTTTTTCACAAAATAAAAAATATAATAAAATCATGCCCTATTAAAAGCATATTTTTGATATTCAAGGATCCATATTGTTTAAACCTGGTGCCTGCTTTGTTTAAATTTGGTTTCTGTATGTGAAAATACCACCATAGACATGAAATAAATAAAGAAAACCCCAATTACCATGTTTATTTTGTTTTGAAATAAATTTAACTGAAGCTTGTACTCTGAAAGGGTAAAAGTTGAGAAAAAAAGTCCAAATTTGACATACCTTTTTCAAATCGCTGTAGCTAAAAAAAAGGACACCACCATATATATTTGTTTTCATATTTTCATTCATTATAAACAGCTCTTTCAAAAAAATCAATGATAGAAAAAAAGTTTAATACTTTGAAATAATCGCTTATGGGTTTGATACACCCTTAAGGGAATTTCTTTATTGTTGTATGTGTACACTCTCTACAACAACATCCAATGGCAGACAAAATGTGTGTGTTGTTCGGATGGAGTTGTAATAGGGGGAATAGTTGGCTTACATTTGCGAACAGCGTAACGCGGCGTCTGATCTCGATTCAAGCTGTTTGTCACTCTATTATGTTTTTTTCTGTCAAAATGTCCAATATGTGACGTTGAAAAAAAAAACAGACGACAATTTTAAGCAGACGTATTGCAGCCGCGAAAATGATAGACATGTTTGTCTTGCTTGGGAATCATCGGTAGGGGTCGTTATAATGAGGGATGCGTTGTTGAGAGGGCCGTTGTAGGGAGGGAGAACCGTATACTTCATTACGCTACGATCTCTCGCAATGCTCTGTTCAACTTGTAAGATTGACTGTTTCCTTTATCCGGAAAACTCTCTAAACCGTACTATTTTGCCCATTCCAGAAAAGGGTGGTACTCGGGGCTTATACACGTAGTACGAAACAATTGAAAACTAATTGTCAATCGTGCAGCAGCTGTTCTTCAGCAGCGATATGTAAGCTACTTCCGCGAATGACAATGTAACATCTTAACTGACTGTACTTCTGTGTCCAAACAGTATGGACCCTGATCAGACGCCAAATGTCTTGTATTATAAAGAAAAAATCAATGAATAAGAGTGAATATATCTGATAATGATACTCAGTTTAGATTACCTTGAACTCCTAATTGGCTGGCTGATAAACGCCTGATGACCGACACTTGCCGCTGAACCTATAGCAATGGTTGATCGATTTCACTTTCCCGGTTTGTTTCGTCAATGTCTTGGTCCCGACTCGTTCTTTCAGAGTCCATTACTCTGAATTCTACTGGTCTTTCCATGAGAATCCTGAGTACATTTGAACCCGTGATGCGTTATCTGTATCCTAGAGTACACCAGAAATATCATCGGGTTGGATCTACGTTCAGGCTGCAAAACCTGAAAAGTTTCACTGACGAATATTTTTCTTCCTGTATCATGAATGTGTCATGGCCATCGGAGTACATTCCTTCGCAGCCATGTGATGCAGATATGTTCAATGATTTTTTTTATAAAACAGTAGTCAGCAATTGGTGTTCATCATGCAGGGATACATTGCAGGAATGTCAGTACATGTCATTATAAGATGATATTGATAACATTACGTTTTCAGACTACATGTATATAGTGAAACGAGTAACAGAAATCAGAGTTTAAATTTCAGAATACCGGGAAGATTGCAGGTAACATAGTTTTCTGGTTTTCATAATATTTTGTGATGCCTCAAATTCAAAGCCATGATTAAATGGTTTAGCTTCATTATTTTCTTGTTGCTATCATTCTCATTAATACCAATAGCATATTTCAGATGGTCATATTTTACATGCTTAATTCGTTTCATATGAAGTAAGCTAATTTTCTTTAAAACTGGAGGATGTGATTAATATAATTTGTCAAATATGTAAGTGCAGTTTTTTGTAATGCTAGAGCCGTTTTTTATAGTGGGGGAGGGTGTAACCAGTGTAAACATAACACTATATTGTACTTGCCAGTTTACATGTTTCCACAAAAATGTTTAACCGTATAATAAAGATACGACTACCATTATTTTTCGTCTGCTCTAGATAACCCTCTTACCTCCACCATATAGAGTGCATTGGCAGTGTATCCTGAAAAATTTCTAAAAGTCAGCTAAAGGGCTGTTTGACTGGAGAAATGTCGACAGGAGTGTCAAACAGTTTGATCAGGATCCAAACTGTTCGCCTTTGGGCACCATTGGCAGTGAAATAGTAAAAGACACCCGTTATCCACATCACAGAGAGTAACTATTATTCTAACTACTGTTAATGTCATAAATAGACTAAAAGACGGATGAATATTTCTCTCACATCATATTTCGTTGCCGACGAGTGTGTTTAAAAGACGGACGAATTTTTCTTTCACATTATTGTCACAGTGTGAAGGTTTATCATCACTTGTACGCCCTTGCTGTACAAGAGCGCTTTTTATGAGAACCCCGGCTACATTATATATCGTCGGCGATGAAATTGTGTTGAAGGTTTTCGATGTGCTATGCTCTCCGAAACGAATCCGCAAAAGCTATACTTCATCTTGTTTAGTTAAAAGATTTTTCACCATCTATAACTGAAATTATGAGTATTTTTGTCTTGGTACCCTACTTTTCAAAAAACGTCCTAAACTGACTATCCCTCTTTTTTCCTTCCGAGGATAAAAATTACAAATATTAATAAAAAAGATCAAAATTTATTTATGCATTTATACCTAAGACATTGTTTTATACTAATACAGGTAGAAAAAATAAATATTTTGCAAAATACATGTACATTAAAATAAAATCTTATATTTCGGAAAAAATAATTTATGAGTCAATTTTTCTCAAAAATCTTTTTTTTACATTTTAGTAAAACTAAGATTTTTACAAAAATTAGGCAGAGGCATTCTTAGTGAACACACTTAAAATTATCTACCGTGTCTCTAGAACAAAATAGAAAACAAATTAAGAGGGTTGGCCTCATTTAACTTCAGAAAAATGAAATTGTGTTTGAGAGGGGTCAAACTTTGTGGGAAAGTAAAATCAAGGAAAATTGAAGTTTGTTAGTGTAACATGCACTGTCATTTGCAAATATTTGTTGAATTCACAAAGAATTGGCAATTTAATAGCTATTGTCTGTTTTACAAATTCTGTTCTGCAAGAAAAACAATATTCTCCAGCAAGAAATGTGAAAAATCCAATCAATCTTGTATAAAGCAACCACCTTGCAAATAAGTGTGCATACCTCTTCATTATGACACTAGACTAATTAACTCAGGATAGAAATAGTGAAGAAAACTCATACTGAAGCATTCTGCATTAGTTTTATCCTGCATTAAACAGACAGCTCCATACAAGACACAATATGGGTCTTCAATAATAATAATAATAATAATAACGACTTTATTTCATGTGGATTACATATTTGGTATCGAACAAACAAACCAATTTTCAATATGGTCCACAAAATAGAGTGATCGCTTAATACAAGATTGACTGTAAAAGTTGACAATGATTACAACGTTTCATAATCATGGCTGGTATCTGGCAACCCAATAATTGCAATAGATATTTAACCCTTTACTCCAACTTAAGCTTATTTTAAGTATTGAAGACAGATGGTTGCATAAAGCAGGCTGAAATTAAAGCAGGATTCATTCTGCTTTACTTCCAGTATGCTTAAACTATGTACAGTCTGCTTAGATAAAGGATTTTTATTGTGCATATTCATGACTGTATAAAAATAAACTATTTACTTGAGTGAAGGAATAAATTAAATGTGTTAACATGAGTATCAATGGAGTAAAGGGTTGATTTAGGAAAACATGTTTGGCATGTACCACAGGTTTGATTTACAGTCAGACCTGTATTTAATAGGCAGTCTGTTTCTCTACCTTTGTTGTGGTTCTGGGGCTTATTTGTCACAGGGAATATTTTCTGTTTATTAGACCGAGATGATCCCCTCTACTAGTGGGGAAAACGTTATTCTTTCCCGTTTATACGCAAACGTAAAATACTAAAATGCAGAAAAGGACAATTTTTTGACAATTCTGACTTTTCATTGTTATCTAAGTGGCAAACAATTTGGAGCCTGATGTGGAAATACATGTAGTACTTTTAGCGTAAACGCGTTTACTGAGAAGGAATAGCGTTTTCTCCACTGTAAGAGCTAAAAGGAAGGCGGATTGGTGTTTTTAATCCAAACAGGCTGCTTTCGAACAAATAAGATTAGCCGAAATCATCTTCTAGTAATCATCATCATGTCATCTCATCATGCATCTTTCATCATTTATGGGCGATTGTCTCGTAGATTCTGACAAATCTAGCTTTTCATTGGCGGACTAAACAATTTTATCGTCCGCACACTAGTTATGATCCACTAAAACATTGTTTTTCTTTTTTTCCGCACCAGCCACTCGTCGATTTGCAGCATTTTCCACTCAGGGCTCGATTTCTCACAGGGCCCCGACACGATTGCTTTTTGAGAAAAAAATCGTCAGAATTATATATACCTTCTGACGATTTTTTTTCTCTCTAAAATAATGCAATCGTGTCGGGCCCTTGGCGAAATAACACGGAAACGCAGTCAAGCATTACACATCTAAGACCTTAAAAGACGGATGAATATTTATCTCACATTATTTTTTTTCGCTGATGAGTGTGTTTGAAATACGGATGAATATTTCTCTCTCAAAATATTTTGTCGCCGATTAGTGTGTTTGAAAGACGGATGAATATTTCTCTCTCATAATATTTTGTCGCCGATTAGTGTGTTTGAAAGACGGATGAATAATTGTCTCACATTCATATTCCGTCGGCGATGAACTTGTGTTTAAAAGACGAATGAATATTTCTCTCACAGATTTCGTCGCCCATGAGTGTGTTTATTTCAAATATCAATTTGGATTTTTGGAAAAACAATGTTAATTGTGTTCACTGTCGATTTCAAGTTATTGCTATAAAACAGGTCATGCTGTATTGCAATAACACATAGAAGTATTCCAAACCATATACCATATTTTATAAACTGCAGTCGAGCCTCAGTATCTCGATATTGCTTAACTTATTCCATATAATAACCAGACATTGGGTCAATTACTTTGCAAAATAATTAATTAAATTACAAATTAGTTGAATAAAATCCAATTCAATTACCAATTAAATTACTCTTTTTTTTCTCCCAAAGTAATCATTAAATTAAATAACTTTACATAATTAATTAATTAAATTAACAATTACTTTCACTGTTGCACTACACATTCCAACTTTATTAATTGTTTGCCAACAATATAGACCCCAGGTGGTAGGATTTTAGAAGGTGTCCTCTGATAAGAGTCTGGTCTATTTTCTATTTGGCACAATTCTATGCATTGGAAAATGTCACTGCCAATCACAACCATGTAGACTTATGAAACCAGCGTGGAAAAATATCAGACTTTGAGTTATTATGAAGCTGATCTAAAAAAAAATATTATGAATTTGTCAAAAATTATGTGTTTTGTTTTCAAAGAAAATGACACATCATGGCAGCTAACTAGCTAGGGCCACACATAAAGTATGTAAATTATCTGTTTATGTTAAAACCAACCCCATTAGTGAGACTATTCATTAGAATCATCACAATGAAACAATTCCAATGCAAAGTCATACGATAGGGTTTGAGCAGGCATAAAACATTTAGTCTTCAAAGATCCCTAATCTGGATCCCTGACTTTATTAGCAGATGACAACATTAATACTTAATGGGTCACTTAGACTGCCCAGTGCCCAATGTGTGAAAATAGCTTTGTGCATAGAATACAACTATCACCTATCTTTAACAGGTAAGACTTGACCTCAATGAATCCTTAGTGAATTTCGACTGCAAAGTTGTTGTCTGTAGTCTTTAAGAAAACACTTGCATGTCATGTTGTAATATTTGTTATGTATGTAACGAGAAACATTATATGTTTAAGTTAAAATAAAACGTTTGATTCTTGAATCTTGAATCTCATGTCTGTCTAATATTTTCGCAAATAAAAATGAATTTTAAACTGTTGGGATCTTCAAGTGTGTGACTTGATCTGGATTCAAACTGACTTTTCAAGTGAAATGAATGCATAGTATATTTCCAAAATGTATTTGGTCAATGAGCAACTCGAGGAAGGTTTTTAGAATTTTGATTTCGATTTTGAGAATAAGAGGTAGCTAAAAATATTAGGTATTTTCTCATGGTGAATGTATTGTAGCTAATAAGGATTCGAGTCCATCCATGATGAAGCTACAACGACAACATGCAAGTGTTTGAACACCTTATTTAGCTCACCTGGGCACAAAGTGCTCAATGTGAGCTTTTGTGGTCAGTCAATGTCCGTCGTCCGTCGTCGTGCGTTGTGCGTCGTGTGTCAACAATTTCTTCAATCATCTTCTTCTCCTAAACCACTGGTTTGATTGCAACCAAACTTCACAGGAATGTCCTTTGGGACAAGCTCTTTCAAAGTTGTTCAAATAATTTGAAACCATGCAGAACTCTGGCAGCCATGGCAACCACAGTGAAAAGATTAGTAAATCTTAAGAAATCTTCTTGTCAAAAACCACGAGAGCCAGAGCTTAGATATTTGGCACATGTCATCATCTATAGGTCCTCTATCAAGATTGTTTTAAGGAGAGAAACTCAATAAGTTTATTCTTTCGTTTCAATCCTTTTCCTAAGTATTGTAAAATAACGTTAGCATGTATAATTGTAATCATATGTACTTCTGGAAATAAATATGTTTAAACTAAGATTGTTCAAATTTTGTCCCTGGGCTCAAAATTGGCCCCGCCCCGGGGGTAACCGTTTTACATTGAGTTATATTGTGAAATGTTCAAACATATTTTACTCAAAATCCAATATGGCCAGAGCTTTGATATATGACATGGTGTAACTTCCAGAGGTCCTTCACATTATATTGTTGAATTGGTTCCGGTCTGTTGCATATCTTGGTCACAGGAGCTAAAAAAGATTTTTTCAATTAAAACTTCTAAAACTTCTTGTCTGAAACCATAACACACTGAGCTTAGATATTTTGCACATAGCATCGTCTACGGGTCCTCTATCAAAGGCCCCGGGGGTAACCGTTTTATATTGAGTTATATTGTGAAATGTTCAAACATATTTTACTCAAAATCCAATATGGCCAGAGCTTTGATATTTGGCATGGAGTAATTTCCAGAGGTCCTTCACATACATTTTTGAACTGGTGGCATATCTGGTTCACTGGAGCTAAAAATAGATTTTTTCAATTTACACTTCAAAATTCTTCTTGTCTGAAACCATATTACACTGAGCTTAGATATTTTGCACATAGCATCGTCTACAGGTCCTCTATCAAAGCTGTTCAAATTTTGCCCCTGTGGTCAAAGTTTGCCCCGCCCCGTAGGTCACCGTTTTACATTGAGTTACATAGTGAAATGTTTTAACATCTTTTACTCAGAAACCAATGTGGCCAGAGCTTTGATATTTGGCATGGTGTTACATCCAGAGGTCCTTCACATGTATTATTGAATTGGTTTCGGTCTGTTGCATAGCTGGGTCACCGGAGCTAAAAATAGATGTTTTCGATGAAAACTTCAAAAATCTTCTTGTTTGAAATCATTTGACCCAGCTTAGTGTCACCGTGGTCAGGTGAGCGATTAAGGGCCATTCTTGCCCTCTTGTTTAACTAATCATGTTTTATTTATCTGTCGATTAAAGCTGTTTAAGCATTACCACCTTTGTAGCATATATACTTGTAGGTTATTGGCAACATGGAGAAAAACCTAGAATCACTAAGCTTTTAATCTAATCCTTTACATTTTTATATGTGTTTTCAATCATGTCAGTTTGTAAATAATTTGGAATCAAATGTTTAAACTAAGATGAAGCCAATCTTTAATACTAACATTTAAAATGCTTAGAAAATGTATTAATAGGCTAATCTTGTTTACAATATGAGATCAGAATGTTATTGTTCCAAATCAAGTACATATTTTACAGGATTAATTGAAAAGTAATTGGAATTCAATTAACAATTACCCACGTTTTGAAAAGTAATGATTGAATTACAATTAAAGTAATTTAAATATTGCTCAATTAACAATTATGCCCAATAAAATCACTTTTGATAATTAATTATTAATTAATTAAATTATCAATTTCAATTACCCCATGTCTGATTATAACAATTTATTGTTTTGAAATGTCCGTAATTCAAAGCTGAAACTTCAATTAACTACATTATAACTTTGAATTACGGATATTTTTAATTTAACTCATTGAGCCATAGTGACGCACATATGCTTCCTTTACCAAAATATGTACCTATTACGAGTTCTCCTGTCCGGTGCAAACAGTGAAGTCCCTGATCAGAGGCCTCCTGCAGGAGCCCTCTAATCAAGGACTTCACTGTGTGTCGTTTTGCAATATATTATAAAAAAACAATCCAACCATATATAGTCTAAAATGGACTAGCCTTTATTGTTAACTGGAATTGTCCATTGGAAGTCTCAGGGGATAGTAAGTTAACCCAACGAGTTCGGAATATCAAAGCTCGACTGTAACCTCTCATTTGATTTATGGTGTAGACAATTCAAATTATACGTCATTAATCGTACAGGGTGTTATTTAAGTGGGGTACTGGACAAGTTATGTGCCTTTATTTCAGACATGTTGTAGATTGTATGAATGTTTGGATTATTTATAAAATGACTAGCAGTTAAGAAATTTACAAAATGCCAAAACATTCTATCAATTATTTAATGTTAGGAAGTTTTTAATCACACAAAAAACATATATCCAATTCTACATGTTTCTTTCGTACAGGAATTCTGTTGTTGACTTAGATAGTGGTCCGTAAATAATCTTTTCTGCCCCTATTTTTCGAAATATTTTGCCTGGAATATTCGAGTCAATGTTTAGTTCAAAACCAATCCGGAGGAACACAGTGCCTGTCCAGGTTTCATTGAAATATTTAAGATGCACCGCAAAGTGATCCTCTAGTGTTTCCATATCAGTACCAAACACTTCTAAATTGCATACAACATCAAATTCTGCCGTGCCTCGGTAAGCTTCGAAAGCTGACAAGAGACCGCAGATTTTACCGTCCGATGTTTGTTTGAGGGTTGAAGCAAACCTGTTCTTTGGTAATAATGGTATGTTAGTTTCAAGCAACCGAAAAGGAACGAAGTTCAACATTATTCGATTATCTGGAAGCAGGTAGCTAGCATATGTTGGATCAAGAACGTGTCTAGGTAATTCTTCCGATAGCAGTATATTGTCACGTGTTCTAAGTTGTTCGGCAGCTGTGTTTTCCCCAGACTCAATTATGACGGTGTACTTATTCATAGCCTGCAAAACAACACAATCGACTTTACTGCCGATCCGTCTAAAGACCCAAATCCACCCCAAACCTCCCCAAACCACATTTAAAAACAAGATTTCCATATTTTAGCAGATTGTAGCTTAAAGCAGACTGAAAGTACAGTAGAATGCAGCTTAAGGTGCATTCTGCTTTACTTTCAACCTGCTTTAAGTGGATACCTGTTTTCAAAACCAGAAACAAGCTATTTGGGAATGGGTTAATTTTAAGTAAATATTAATAATATAATATAATATTAAGTTAATAGTAACTGTATACAGCTATCTTAAGTTTTGAACGAGTTGCTCTCCTTGAAATGAAAAACAAGGTACTTTAATTTTAATTAAACTTGTTTTTCATTATTTAAGCCATATTTGCTATTTTCCGATTTATGTGATTAGATATTAAATAATTTTAGTAGTTTGGGTTGTTTTTAAGAGGTGTGGATTTGTTTGGAGTTGTTTGGAGTGATTTGTGGGGGGTTGTGGTTTCTAGATGGACCCCTTCACTGCCATTGTTTTCTGTCGAGTAAGCAGCAAACATCACATGACGTTCATTTAGATATTTTGCCTATCATCCAAAGAAGTAACATTATACTTGTATGACATTTATTAAAAGGAAACATTTGCTTTATGCTTGTTGCTTTGCTTTATGTTTAATTGAAGTTCATTATGATTCATTGAGTCATTTCTACTAAATGTAATCTACTGTGTGGAGGTTGCTGATCAGTTCCTTCCCAATCTGATTTGGGTGGATAAATAGTTTTACTCAAATTTTATCTGTCGCACTTTTGTGCCTTCTTTTGACTGTCAGATTCTTAGTTATACTCTTTTTAAGGCAGTTTTCAGGCTTAGGTCACGATCAGCAACTTTCACACAGGTTTTAGTTTTAAAACAGGTAATCTGCAGATTGGCACCTAACTAGGGGCCACTATGCCTGTCCCCTTGTCAGGATCCATGAACCCAGATAAAATCAAATAGCATGTGCAGACGGTCACACATCCAGAGAGTGCACCAAATTACTAGATAATTATATACCTGGTCTGGATCTGTGCTGTCTGCACATGAACCCAACTTACTTTGTAATCTGTATACTTATATATATAAAAACTGGGGGAGGGGGGGGGGGGGGGTTATGAAAATCATCCTATCCCGAAATAATCAATAATTATTAACAAACGGATCAGAGCCAGTTTAGATGCAGAATAACCGTACATCAAATATGACTCGGACCCGTTTGGAATTAACAGGAATAATTTGTAAGTACCCCTCTCATTAGGATTAGGATGGGATGATGGAACCCTACCCACCCACTTGTATATAAAGTCTCTATTTGTCTCTGTGTGTAGCAGGAAGACATGATATTTCGTCTGTGATAGATGCTAAATCTATAAATATATATTTATAAAACAGGTGTATGTTGTGGATTTATAAAGGTGTGGTATTGGAGACAATCACTCACCCTAATGGGGCAACAAATTACTTGATGTCTGATCTGGTCTATGCTGTCTGCTTATAATCCCCCTGTCCACTATTCATTCTCTATTTGTGCAGCAGCTAAAGCATGCTATCTCATATATGATATCAAAAATCTGTGATGTATGAATGTATTTTATAATAGACTTTGTAGAATTTCACTGTACTAACTTGATAATGTATTTCTTTTACAGGCTGTTAGTTAATCTTATTGTTAAGAAACTTATGTTATTATGTCGGAAAATAGCTTTTAGCTAATGTTATATATGTTGTGAAAACACCCGACTATAAATAAAGTTTCTTGTATCTTGTATCTAATGGAATTATATTTCGTCACTTCTGAAGGAAAAGAAAATTTCATATAAGTATCTTCCTACAAAAAAGGCATTGAATTGTTTACTTTAGCGAAATTACACACATACAACAAATTTAGTTTACTCATTAAATGTTTTATCTAATTGGTTATGATTTCATATGGGAGTTTCGAATTTTTTTTATTACATTTAAAGAGGCTCGCAACCAGACTAAGCATTAAAAATAATAATTTTGTAAATATATGTCAAATGCTTATACATATATAAACGGGTAAGAATTAGTTTAGGATAAGAAATTCTGTTTAAAAATGCATTATAACAAAAATAATATTGAGCCCTGGTGGGATTCGAACCCGGGACCCGGCATGCGGGGACAGAAAAGCAAAAAAAGTCAACCCCTTAGCCCACTCGGCCACCGGGATGTTCTTGTCTTTCGGAACGATTTGAAATACTTTAGTGTGTAGCGATGGGAAGTACATAAGCCGGCTCGGGTTTATGTCTGAGCCCGTGATCAATTTCTGTTGAGTATTTGGACTCAACGATAAAGCGATGATTTAAGATTTGAAGACTTAAGGATGCTTTTAGAATGACCATATAATTATATAATACCAGATGCACGATAATACTACACATTTGGTTTTATTTGGTTGTTTTTGTTTTGCAAAATACACCATCTGGTTGCGAGCCGCTTTAAATCATATTTATGATATGTTGTCAACTCTTGAATGTAACTGCTCTTTTGTTTAAAACGAAATACAAAGAGCGACAACTTTATTTTATTACAGCCACTTAACGGCATTGGATCACATGCCGTGCGAACACCCTATATTTATCTCCCTGGCCTAAAGCACTTTCATTGCCGCCTAACCACGCTTTTGTAACTAAATGGCATTGTAGTTATATTTAGCAGTGTAAGAGTAAAGTATTTAAACTGTTACCCGTTCCATGCACAACTGGTTTGGCTCTGGCAGCTTGTATGTTGTACCCAAAGCATGTCGTTTCACGTGTCCCTTCTCTCTGTGAAGTTTCTCCACCTCTGATAAGAGAAATCTGTACACACCCTTTCCTTCAATGTCCTCTCGTACTCGTGCTGCTCTGTTTATTGCAGTTTCTCCATTGTCAACAATGATCATGCTGACGAAACCCACCTAAATATGTACAATGTAATGATTTATAGTAACACCAGAAACAGTAAGGTTACACACGTTTACAGGAATTACTAAAGAGATCGGACCAAACTATGTTCATTTTGTACAGCGATTGTCCGTTTTCGTCAAATGTCGAACTGTTTCGAACTATGCTTTAGCATCGTTCGGCACGATTCCACAGTTAACGATAATGACCGATCGCTCTCAGTAGTGTACCAATATTGACCGACATTGGTTATATCTAATAAGGGTTCCACAACCTTAACCAGCAGTACACGCTTAACACATTCAGCCCTAGCGACGAGTGTACTTGTCATTTACAAACAGTATACCTGTGAGGATTACCATTGTCGTTTGCAAACAGAGTCGACCCTGATCAGAGGGCTCATTAAGGAGCCCTCTGATCAGGGTCTACACTGTTTGTCATTTTGAAATAAATTGTTAAATTCATCCCTTAAAAGTCATAAATGGACTAGACGTATTTTGAAAATGGAATTGTCCATTTAAAGTTTCAGGGGTGAATGAGTTAACTTTTCTCATCAAGAACAGATTTACTGTTCTAACAATTATATTTCTTTTAAATATTAAAGTTGTATTTTGTTAACATTTTTTGTTCTACATTGAATATGTGTTTTGAATATGTGTTTTGCATTCCAGTGATTTTCAGAAAAGTTTAAAAAATGCCGATTACGTAACATATCATTCGTATTCAAACTGTTTGCAAAATCATTAGTAAAGGCTATTAGCACTACACATACTTACAGAAACTACCTTTCCGCTGACCTCACCCAAATATGAGGAGATATGACCAGTTTCTGGTAGCCGTCATTACTTTATATAAATGTGTCACTTATTCAAACCAATCTACATGGACCTTACACAAATATGGGAAGATATGACCAGTTTTCTGGTATCCGTCATTACATTATATAAATGTGTCACTTATTCAAACCATTCTACATGGACCTCGCACAAATATAAGGAGATATGACCAGTTTTCTGGTATCCGTCATTACATTATATAAATTTGTCACTTATTCAAACCATTCTACATGGACCTCACACAAATATGGGAAGATATGACCAGTTTTCTGGTATCCGTCATTACATTATATAAATGTGTCACTTATTCAAACCATTCTACATGGACCTCACACAAATATGAGGAGATATGACCAGTTTTCTGGTATCCGTCATTACATTATATAAATTTGTCACTTATTCAAACCATTCTACATGGACCTCACACAAATATGAGGAGATATGACCAATTTTCTGGTATCCTTCATTACATTAAATAAATGTGTCACTTATTCAAACCATTCTACATGGACCTCACACAATTATAAGGAGATATGACCAGTTTTCTGGTATCCGTCATTACATTATATAAATGTGTCACTTATTCAAGCCATTCTACATGGACCTCGCACAAATATAAGGAGATATGACTAGTTTTCTGGTACCTGCCATAACATTATATAAGTGTGTCACTTATTCAAACCATTCTCCATAGACCTCACACAAATATGAGGAGATATGACTAGTTTTCTGGTACCCGTCAATACATTTTGTAAGTATATCACTTATTCAAACCATTTCTCCGTTGATCTCACACACATGTAAGAAGATATGACTAGTTTTCTGGTACCCGTCATAACAATTTGTAAGTGTGTCACTTACACAAATCATTTCTGCGTTGACCGTACACAATTGTGAGGTGATATGCTGGTACCCGTAATAAACGTTATATAAGTAGTTTAACCACATAAAACCGCCTCTAGCTGTGTAATAAAGCCATTCAATAAATGATAGTGAAATATCAATATTTGGGCTCTGGCCTAACTTGTTCGTCCACAAGCTCTGCACGACGCGGGACGCCAAATGACATCATTTGTCATGACGTTACCGTAAACAACGTCAAGTTTGGGCGGAAAATACATATGGCAGACAGATTACAAATTACGGATTAAGTTGACTAAATAGGGTTTTTAAAATGCTTATGTGATAAATAGAATCTAACACATTCGTGCTCATTAGCTATCTTTTTTAATACACTATTTGACTTAAAAAATATAACGCTCGCCAAGGCTCGCGTCATATTATTTTAGTCAACTCGTTCATTAAAAATGATAATTAATGAGCACGAATGTTAGATCCTCTAATACTGATACAAACCACTTTTCCATTGACCTCACACAAGTATGATGAGATATGGCTGCTCTGCATATATTCGTCATAAACATTATGTAAGTAGTCGACGCCATGGTAAACATCGCGCATTCCCAGCACAACCTTCTTGTCGTTTGGAAGTGCTTCGCGAAACACAAAGTCTGACATCTTCAAATGTCACCATATGTTGTCGGCTGAAATCAAATTTGGTAAGCATGACATATTTCCCCACAGGCATTTACACTGTCCGTCTAAAGACCCCAGACCTCTCCAAACCTCCCCCAACCAATTTTAAAAACAAGTGTTCTATGTTCTAGCAGATTGTAGCTTAAACCAGACTGAAAGTAAAGCAGAATTTGCCTTAAGGCGCGTTCTGCTTTATTTTCAACCTGCGTTAAGTTGATACCTGTCTTCAAAATCAGGAACAGGCTATTAGATAATGGGTTGATATCTAGAAATAAATATGTAAAGTTATCTTAAGTTTTGTACAAGTTGCTCCCCTTGAAATGAAAAACATCGTACATTTAACTTTAATGTAACATATTTTCATTAATTTACTTAAATTTGTCATTTATAAGCTTTATTTGATTAGATATTAACACTTTACCTCATAGCCTGTTTCTACTTTTGAAGACAGGTGACCACTTAAAGCAGGTTGAAAGTAAAGCAGAATGTGCCTTAAGGCACATTCTGCTTTACTTTCAGCCTGCTTTAAGCTAAAATCTGCTAGGCTATATAAAATATGTGTAATGGTAATTGTTCATGAGGGTATAAACTGGAACTATTTTCTTCGGCGGAGGAATAAATTAAATACGCTAAAAGTCGCTTCTATGTGGGAAAGGGTTAAGGAATTTAATAAAGCACGTCAATATACGCTAATAGCAGAAGAAAACATATTAGTGTTGAGCACAGTTCGAACTGAAAGCGTACTGTATATGCGAGTCCATGTAAATCTATCTATCTATCTATCCATTCTACCTCATACCCTCACGGGTAAATTCGGGTAGTGCGCGTCTGTGCCTGTTAGTAGATAAGAACAGGATAAAAGATAAAGGTTAGCGATTGAAACAAAGTTAAGAATATTAAAACTCGACAGGAAAAAGAGTAGAAACAGGATAAAACACCATTGCTGGACATAAGGCTTAAAATGATTCATGGTGCTGACTGAGGACTTGAGTGTTTTCAAGTTCTCATTCAACACAACATCTGCAGGAAGAACATTCACCTGTACTACTGTCAGAGGGTAAAAAAGAGTATTTATAATAGTCTGCTCCAGTATGAACCTGTCTGAAACTCACAGAATGACAGTGTCTTGATAGACGAGCGTTTCCTTGTATATAAGATGGAACTGGGACCGCCACTAACCCATAAACAATCTTGTAAAAGAGACATAGTCTAGAATCCGAACGACGTTGTTCCAAGGATCTCCATCCTAGTTTTAACAACATGTCAGAGACACTTGCATGCCGGGAATACTCACCAAAAATCCAACGTGCGGTACGTCTTTGAACCATTACAATTTTATCTATGTTGGACTTTGTGTCAGTATCCCATACACTACAAGCATATTCTAGTATGCATGAGTATTGTAAGTACGCTCTCTGGGTTTGGACGACTTTGACTTGATGTTTCTCCTGAGAAAACCTAGAGTACGGTTTGCTGATGTAGTAATGTGATCGACATGTGCATTCCACGACAAACTGCCAGAAATGTCCACACCCAGATAACGAGCACACCTGACGGTCTCCAGAGCCTGTCCACGTAGGTTGTACTTGATGGGTATAAGGACTCTAGCATTTGTTGCTTCGACTACCTGGCATTTGGAAGGATAGGATTGAAGCACATATCCCACCTGAGAAACCACTCCTGTAATTTGTTCAGATCTGTTTAGATTGTAGAACCGTTAGTCTCTTTGTCGTCAATTGTAAGATAGATGGCAGTGTCGTCTGCAAACAGCCTGACTTGCGAGGTGATGTTGCCAGGCAGGTCGTTAATATACGCCAGGAATAATATAGGTCCCAAGACATAGTATTACCCCTGAGGAACTCTTATGTCACTGGTATAGTATCAAAGCTCTCTCCTTCCAGTACCACTGTCAGTACCACTGTCTGTGTCCGGCCGCCAAGGAATAGGGTACCATGAATGCCACTCTACATCATTTCAAACTTGCATTTATTGACAAGCAACCTCTTTAAACTCATTATCCCCTAAAACTTCCAATTAACAGTTCCAGTGTGCAATAAATGCAGGTCAGTTTTAGACTATTAACTCTTTCCTCCCTGAAACTTTAAATGGACAATTCCAATTTGCATTTAAGTCTTGTTCATTTCTGACTTTTAAGGGTTGTTTTTGTCAATATTTGACATTATGACAAACAGTGAAGACCCTGATCAGAGGGCTCCTTTCGGAGCCATCTGATCTGGGTCTTCACTGTTTGCATAGGACAGGTGTACTTTTCAAAAGTACACTTTTTGAAAAGGACGCCTATAGGCGGGACTAGGGTTCAAAGGGTTAAGGTTTTGTTGTAATAAATGCAAAATGACAAACAGTGCATGCGCCCTCTGATCAGGGACTTCACTGTTTGCATAGGACAGGTGTACTCTTCACAGGTACACATTTGGTTAACTAAATATGAGGTACATGCTTTATGACTGTTGTACACAATGTAACTGTACTTTAAACTATGTTGCACATTTACTAATGAAGATGTAGGTCAAGCTTTTACTCGGTATTTATGACATTATAGTGGGTTTGTGATAAAGAAGTGTTGTGTCCAGGTATAAATCACCACCTTTAGGGATACAGCGCTCCCTCCCTTCACCAACAACGATTCCCTCCTTACAAAAATGTTTGCCGCTGTTCCCTAAACTAGACAATTATGTATAACACTTTCACTGCTGCAATACCGTTTGCTTAACTCTGGGCTGTGTTCTTGCTGTGGATGCTGTGGGTATAATGGCAGTTCTGGAGTTGTACCATTGACCTTGTGCCTGTCTGGTAGATCTTGCTGGTAGATCTTGCTGGTAGGGATTGCCCAATCGCTTTGAAACCATTTGGCTAGGGGTCTATGGTGTAATTCTTGGACAGCTTTATGTTTATGAACTAAGGGTGTACCACGGCCATGGATTGTACAATACTCAACCAAACAACACGGAGAGTATTGTTTTAAACATTCGTTTTACGACTTGTGAACTGCTCTCCGGCTCTACACTGAAACAAACAAACAAATTCAACCAAACAACACGGAGAGTATTGTTTTAAACATTCGTTTTACGACTTGTGAACTGCTCTCCGGCTCTACACTGAAACAAACAAACAAATTCAACCAAACAACACGGAGAGTATTGTTTTAAACATTCGTTTTACGACTTGTGAACTACTCTCCGGCTCTACACTGAAACAAACAAACAAACAAACAAACAAATTCAACCAAACAACATGGAGAGTATTGTTTTAAACATTCGTTTTACGACTTGTGAACTACTCTCCGGCTCTACACTGAAACAAACAAACAAACAAATTCAACCAAACAACACGGAGAGTATTGTTTTAAACATTCGTTTTACGACTTGTGAACTACTCTCCAGCTCTACACTGAAACAAACAAACAAACAAAACACCACTCTGTTTTTAATCATGCCATTGATCTTTTAATTATTTGACTCATTTTAAAAATGATCTTACAAACTTACTATAACAATTTTATAATCTTGGTAATAATATTGGAAGAAATTCCATGTTTCCATGCATCTCAATATTGTATCATTTTTATTGTGAATGTAGTTATTTGTCTTAATCGCTTTGTAGGTACATTTATATAATTTCATGTGAAGCGCTTTTGAACGCACAACTCCTGTGTGAAAAGAGCGCTATATAAATCGGGTATAATAATAATAATAATAATAACTCTTTCCTCCCTGAAACTTTAAATGGTCAATGCCAGTTTCCATTTTAGACAAGTCCATTTCTGACTTTTAAGGGTTGTTTTTGTCAATGTTTGGCATTGTGACAAACAGTGAAGACCCTGATCAAAGGGCTCCTTTCGGAGCCCTCTGATCTGGGTCTTCACTGTTTGCATAGGACATGTGTACTATTCACATGTACACTGTTTGAAAAGCACGCCTATATGCGTGACTAGGGTTCAAAGAGTTAAAATTGTAGTCTTCCGTGTTTTCTCAAAGTTACATATGAGTGGACATTTTGACATAAGAAAATGGCGAGTGACAGATGACTTCAACCCAGATCAGACACCGCATAACGCGGCGTTTGATCTTGATTCAAACTGTTGGCAAATGTCACGCTGCGTCTGAATTGAATTAAAGCTGTTTGCAAATGTAAGCCAATTTCCCTCCCTAAAACGACTCCCTCAGAACAACACACACAATCGTTGTCTCTCATTGGGTGTCGTTGTAGAGACGGAGCTCTGTAGTTCTACAGTGTTCCCTCTCTACATCAATACAGTCGAACTTCGATATCTCGAAGTCGGTTTTGTCGAATATACCCGTATTTCAAAGTTAAAACGTGGCTAGACCACGTTTTAACTTTGAAATATGGGTATGTTCTACGTAACCGAGCATGAAATAATTCAGTTCATATGTCGAACTATCGGATAGTTCGAGTAAAACGAGTTCGAGATATCGAAGTTCGACTGTATATAACGGGAGAAAAATATCGTATGTGTTGTTCAGAGAGATAAGTTATAGGAAGGGAGATTGGCTTACATTTGCAAACAGCTTGAATCCAATTCAGACACAGCGTGACGCGACGTCTGATCTGAATGCAAGCTGTTTGTCATTTGCTATTGTGTTTATGTCAAAGTGATCAATATGTATATTTGAGAAAGGGCTTAGATATATTTGTCTTGTTTCGATTACAGTGGTAGGCGTTGTTGTAAGGAGGGAATCGTTGTTCGGATGGCCGTTCTTGGAGGATTCAATGTGGTTCTTAAGAGATACACTGGAAATGATTGGTATATGCGTCCCTAGGGTTACATGCGTAACACTAACCTATTTGCTTATAAATACTTTGTGCTGATACATTACTCTATGCGGCGTCAGATCTGGATTCAAGTTATTAGTAAATATTAGCCAAGTCTTTATTTTCCCTACTTTTTACGACTCCCTCCAAACAACACACTCTGTGTCTGTCATTGGGTGTCGTTGTAGAAAGGCTTATCATATGCATTGATATTGCAATGCACGCTTGACCTATTTATTCAGGGATAACGCAATGCAGTCTCTTTACGTGCTTACTGGGTCATTGTATTTTATAAATGAGCCGTGCCATGAGAAAACCTGATTAACTGCGACTGGCCTTGATCACAGGTACAGATCACCCCTACATGTACATTCGTTGCTATGAACCATGAAAACGACATAAAACTTTTTGATGCTTATTTTCGTTATAATTCACGTACTGTGGCGTTATTTGACGGAATTTGATGAAATAAAAGGTAGATATTGATAAATTAATCCTTTCCCGAGGATACCACAAGAGAATATCGGCGATCGAGTCTATGTTAGCATCAGTTTAAGTGGATAGTAAAGACTAGGTGTCGAATTGCGCTGTTTACCTTGTATCTATAATAGAAGTATAGTAAAAGAAAAAAAAAAAAAAAAAAATTTTAAAAAGGGGGTGGGGGGGGGGGGTAATAGATAATAAAGTATGTGTCAAGTACCTGTGGTCTTGATCTACCCTGTTTGACACATCTAAAGTATTTTATATGGCTGTATTATATTCGGGTTTTGGCCAAAATGTGAAAATGCAATAAGATAGGTTTTCACATGGAAAGACTTAATTATACAAGGCGGACCTAAACACAATGAAGATTGTGTCTATCAACCAGATTATTTCATATGAAATAGAAAACAGTGAAAACCCCGATGAGACGCCCTTAGTTGTGCAGTCTCATTAGGGTATACACTGTTTGATAATATCTTCTTTTGTGGACGAGAGGCATCTATCTGTCAACCAACTATCTTCGAGGTCGTCACACTTCGCCAGTGAGCAGACACTGTTATCAGCGTTGACCTTCATATGTGATAACTGTTTAAAACAGTTTTTTATCGAATTTAGACGAATAGCAACAAAGCGTATTGTCTTGATTCTTATCTGGAATAAATTTCCTAAATTAGCTTTCTGCTTTACTTTTACCTTACTCTATGCAGCCACGGGCCTTCAACAATGCTAATTAACACATTTCATTGGTCGTGATAGAGAGGTTTAACTATATAGAGAAGGTACAGAAAGCATATCTGTCAGCCCTTTACTTGCTAAACATTTGCAAAGTTTGTAATTCCAGAGTTTTGTATCAGTGTTAACTGTATTTGAAACTTTTCATAAAATGAATGAGCAACAGTTTTAGTATTTCAATAAAGCAGCCAATGACATTATTCAAGAAATAACATTTATCTCAGAGACAACTACATATAAGCACAGTCTATACAATCTCTTGAAAGTGTTGTAAATAATTTCAATATTACCTTATTCTTTTATTCCTTACTTACAACAGTAGTCAATCAATACTAGAATTAATGAAAATAATAACTATAACAATATTAATATTGACAGCAAAAACAATGACAACGGCAACAACAATCGTGGGTACAGTAAAATCTTTCTATTACGACCGCATAAACGAAGGCTAATCGATTGTATAAAAGACACGTGACAGTTTAAAGCAAATTGGAAGTAAAACGGAAAGCTCCGAAAGGAGCTTGTCTGATTTTTGTCACATTGCTTTAATAATTGGCGTGAACACCTAATGATTAACACTTAGCCTGCCACTCACGGCTATAGCGCCATATGCAAACAGCTTGGATCCAGATGAGACGCCGAGTAACTCGGCGTCTCATCCGGATCCAAGCTGTTTGACACTCGGACAACATTTTCAGCAATTTTGAGCAACTTTGAAGCACTTTGAAACTTGAAGCAGACGAGAAATATAGCAGACGACAATTTATTTGGCGGGCTAAGGGTTAACATAATTGCGTGGTCGACTCGTAATAGAAAAGTGGTCGTATTATAGGGGTAGTGGACCTGAGAGGTTTTACTGTATTATTGCTATCGCCAAAATAACATGTTTAACCCTTTACCTCATAGCCTGTTTATAGTTTTGAAGACAGGTGACCACTTAAAGCAGGTTGAAAGTAAAGCAGAATGTGCCTAAAGGCACATTCTGCTTTTCTTTCAGCCTGCTTTAAGCGTAAATCTGCAAGGCTATATAAAATATTTGTAATGGTAATTGTTCATGAGGGTATAAACTGGAACTATTTTCTTCAGCGGAGGAATAAATTAAATACGCTAAAAGTCGCTTATATGGGGGAAAGGGTTAAATGCACATTCATGGAAGAAACGCCTTCAAAGGTTCATACTACTAAATAACTGATGATGATTTTTGGTTATACAATTGCAGTCGAAACTCGATCTTTGAACTCGCTTCAGTCGAAACTTTCGGTATCTCTATATACCCGTATTTCAAAGTTAAAGTTCAACATTGAACTACTGGTAAGTTCGACTAAAGCGAGTTCGAACTATCAGGGCTTACTGAATGTACATGTACATTCCCGTGTGAAATAATGTGGAGCTTCTTTAAATGTTCGAAATAAGTAATACATTACCTTTTAATGTCCAAACTCTTCACGAAGTGTACTTTTAAACCCCATCATATACCTTTTTTTTTTATTATATACCTATTCTAAAATCAAGCGAATACAGGCCATACAATCTTTTTCCGTATCAGATGGTCCGTATCAGATGGCATATATGCTACACAATGTTGACGTCACTGCTAAGTTGTACACGATCTATAAATATAAAGAAGCGTTGCGCGTGACGTTTCGGAATTCCCGGTCCGATGCTATTTTTTAAAAAAAGTTGAAACTAAGAATTGGTCAACTTTGAATAGTTAATTTCCATTTTAAGCGTGAATAACCCACATCACCCACTTTTACTAATGTTTTCCTCCAAAGGATAAAGCTTAAAACAGTTCAACTCGTGTTCTGAAACGCTTAAATGACCGTTATTTGCAAAACGCCACTTCTTATAAATAACGGATTCAATCGAGAACAAAGTGATACGTCATAAAATAATGACGTAATTTATTGGTGGTCACATGACTTCCATAAATAGTTTTGCATAGAACTCAGGATATTTAACATATAGGGGCCTACATGTATGCGTATATTTGATTATTCGGTTGAACAATATATAGATCTAGATCTAGTCCCAAACAGTTTAGGTATATAATAAAAGGAACATCACCACAGTGTGTGATCCGGGGTCTTGTATCAGTTCTCGTTGGTTGTGTGATCTAGATCACACTCGAGGCTGCGCCTCTCGTGAGATCTGGATTACACAACCAACTAGACTGATACAAAGCCCCGGATCACACACTGTGGTGATATTCCATTTTTATTATATACCTATTCTAAAAACAAGCGAATACAGGCCATACAATCTTTTTCCGTATCAGATGGTCCGTATCAGATGGCAGATATGCTACACAATGTTGACGTCACTGCTTTTATGCAACACAAGTTGTACACGATCTATTAATATGAAGAAGCGTTGCGCGTGACGTTTCGGAATTCCAGGAGCCGATGCTATTTTTAAAAAAAAGTTGAAACTAAGAATTGGTCAACTTTGAATAGTTAATTTCCATTTTAAGCGTGAATAATCCACATCACCCACTTTTACTAATGTTTTCCTCCAAAGGATAAAGCTTAAAACAGTTCAACTCGTGTTCTGAAACGCTTAAATGACCGTTATTTGCAAAACGCCACTTCTTAAATAACGGATTCAATTGAGAACAAAGTGATACGTTTTAAAAAATAATGACGTAATTTATTGGTGGTCACATGACTTCCATAAATAGTTTTGCATAGAACTCAGGTTATTTAACATATAGGGGCCTACATGTATGCGTATATGTGATTATTCGGTTGAACACTATATAGATCTAGAACTAGTCCCAAACAGTTTAGGTATATAATAAAAGGAACATCACCACAGTGTGTGATCCGGGGTCTTGTATCAGTTCTCGATGGTTGTGTAATCCAGATCACACTCTCGTGAGATCTGGATTACACAACCATCTCGAACTGATACAAGACCCCAGATCACACACTGTGGTGATATTCCGTTTATATCATGTAAACAAGTGCCTACATGTATATGCGTAAAACATTGTGGCGTTGCTACTGTTAAACTTTTTAAATTTAACATATAAAAGTATAGTGTCTACTAAAGAGGATATTTGCAAACAGTGAAGATCCATGCGCGTGCTGCAGTGTCTAAATCAGGGTCCGCGCTGTTTGCTATTTTTCATGAAATTATCTCCTATACAGTGATCCCTCTCTACAACGACACCAAATGGGAGACACAGGTTGTATGTGTTGTTTGGAAGGAGTCGTTATAGGGAGGGAAACTTAAGAATTGGCTTACATTTGCAAACAGCTAAATCCAGTACGACAAAAGTAACGCGGCGTCTGATCTGGATTCAAGCTACTTGTCACTCGTCATTATATTTATGGTATCGAAATGTCCACTTATATGTAATTTTTCAGAAAACAGCGGACGGAAATTTTAAGCAGACGATAATGCAGCAGTGAAAGGGTTGTCCTGTTTAGGGAACTGTGGCAAGATTCGTTGTAAGGAGGGGATCGTTGTTGGGAGGGGCGTTGTAGGGACGGAGCACTGTATATATTTATTTTGATAACCTCTGTTTGACTAAATTGAAATCTTCAGATAAGCACAAAGGGACAATAGCATGCACTAGACAGACATAAATACATGCAGGTTAAACTTAAACCTGATATGGTAAGTGTATGCACCTTGACCTAAATAGTTTACAAACACCAATGCAGTCGCCAATGATATAGGTAAAGTCACATAAAAAATACCAGTGATTCTGGTTACCCGATTGACGCTATTTTTCCCCTCCTAGCTTAAACTCTTTTTTGTTTCATTTCGAAAAATATGTCGGTCATTTTGCGGCGCATGTGACAGTCTTTTCTAATTTTGGCTGAGCGTGTTTTACAAATTGATTGTAAAATACGATTTAGCAAATATCTAAGTGAAACTTGCTCTAGATCTGTCATAAAATACAGCGTTCCCTCTCTACAACGACATCCAATGGGAGACAAAGATTGTGTGCGTTGTTCGGAGGGAGTCGTTATAGAGAGGGAAATAGGTTTACATTTGCAAACAGCTTGAATCCAGATCAGACGCCGCGTAACGCGGCGTCTGATCTAGATTCAAGCTGTTTGTCACTCGTCATTATATTTATTCTATCAAAATGTCCACTTACATGTACATTTGAGAAAAACAGCAGACGACGAATTTAAGTAGACGACATTGCAGCCATGACAATGTTGGATGTAAATGTCTTGTTTGGGGAACAGCCGCAAGAGTCATTGTAAGGAGGGTGTCGTTGTTGGGAGGGTCGTTGTTGGGAGGGAACACTGTATTTTCCTTTCAGATATGATCTGCTAGTTGAACACATTACTTGACCTAGCTTTGGTGGTTACACCTAGTCAGTTAAATCTTTTGCAACACGTGCTCAGAACTGTTGTTTTGTCTATGCAAGATTCATTGAAGCGTCTCATGTGAGGCCCGTACCTCATATTTGAGAGTTTGGTTAGTAAAGCTCATTGAAAAAAAACTTGAGTGTGAGTATGTCAGGGCCTCCTTAGACAACTTAAGAAGGATGTGCACTTACAGTTACTTTTACCCCTAGTGAGAACAATGGGATGATCATTAAATAGACTGGTAGGGTAATGTCTTTAATTCTAACACAACTCTCTCATACCCCTATATAAACGAAGACGGACGCAACTGTGTTTGAATTCTCAATAAAACACGCACGCGCTGTACATAACGGCTAAAACTTGGCGTTACTGACGTAATATTGCTTCGAAAATGCGTACGCAAAGAAATGAAGCGCCGTTTAGTGGGTGCAAAGTGTGGTTGAAGTGATAGAATCGAAATAATAAATTAATACCAGTGTTTTATCGTGCAATCAAACACGGGTAGTCGTTGAGATGCTTGTAAATCAATCACTCGGCCTACGTTCTCATGAATAAATTACAACGCATCTCAACTCTTACTAGTGTTCGATTGCACGATAAAACACTGGTATGAATTAAATATTTCTTAATTAATCATTGGCACATTCTACATGCTGACAACACATTTCATTGAAACATGTGACATGCATTCAACACATATCAAAATTTGATTACTTCCATCTATATAAATAAGTCACTACTTTGCTGTTTTGGTACACCAATATTGATCAACATTGATACCAGTTTCCGTTTCATTTGAAGTGGGACAGTCACATAATAGGACATGGGTACCAGGTAAACGCAACGTGTTTGATGATTTGGAAAATGTAACTTGTAAACTTTCATTGTATGTATATTTCACACCTTAAAACATCTTCTTGCTTATTTAGCCATGGATAGCGTGGATCTGAACGAGGAATGTTGATCAAATTATCTGCACTAAGAGAACTATGTAAAATGAAGCTCACTTTGGCCGAAATCTTAGGGACCTTGCAAATGATTACGTCTTATCCAAATTAGTCATTGCATATATTGAAATATTTATACACTATATTCATAATACAAAATTGATTAGAAAGGTAAAAAAAAGAGGAAAACATCTTTTTTTTTAAATTTTACCCACAATAAATGAATGGAAACCCATCAATGAATTTGGCAATGGAGTGATAAATTCTATTAACGGTCCCCTGTTTTACAATCATGGTAAACTCAATACATCGTGAGTATTTTTCAAGTAAGATTTATTGATATGAATACTTTATAATTTGCTTATATTTCTTGTTGCCAAGCACATTCAGTTCTAATCAGGCATTCATTCACTATATATCTGATCAGGTTGCTTGCTAGTCTCATCAATGAACCCCTGTGACGACAAGTTAACTTTTGACAGGTGTCGTCCTCAGGGTCTCATGGCAATCGGCCAAAAACAGGGAGGAAAATAAGTTTTGCCTCATTCCTTAAGTTCTCAGATTGAGTCACATTTATTAGTTAAAATCACACAATTATTGCTATAATCCATTTGGAAAAAAGTTCTGACCTCAAATCAAGCTTCAAGTTGCTACTCATCTAATTTTTAACTTTTCAAAATACTCGAGCAGCGGTTGTTTTTACGTTGCTAGTACACTGGTTGGAAACGTACAACGGATAATGCTATAAAATGAGCCGTATATCGACACAACGGTGGCAAAACGAAAGAAATGTCTCCCCCCAGTGTAGTACGCGCTGTACACAGAGATGATACACACGCGATTAAATATCTGGATTAAAAGTCAAATTAAGTGTTTTAAAGATTTTTTTTTATACCAGGTTGGTGTATTTTTGCATATTGGTAGTCTTACTTTTAAAAATAATGACTTACTTTTTGAGAAAGTTGATGCCCAACAATATCCGTCGGGCGATAGTTAACTTATGGAGCGAGATTTTCCTAACAGTAAAACGCGTATTGTCGGTGTACTGTGAGGATATGGCAAAGACGAGAAATAGCTACATATCATCTAACTGTACACATGTGGACTAGTTGCTTGCCATTTCAGATATGCAGGAAAAATGTTTTTGCGGTATTTTTATGAAATAGTTGAGAATGCTTTGTACATTGATACGTATCAAATGCGTCATAAATACGTCATAGATATGCAGTTAATATGTATGGTATTACCGGCACTTGCAATGACATAGTTGAGCTTCGGTTGTACATGAATACGCCACGAATGCGTCATGATTTTTTGTTTTGTTTTGTTTTGATTTTACGTCATGAATTCACAGTGAATAATAAGTGTTTTATTCGCATTATAAAAGACAGTTGAGATTGGTTTGTAACAAACAACACTTTTATAGATACGCCTTCGTTCATATTTTAGGTTAATTTGGTGATAAAGACAAAGACACATGTGTGATTGTACCAATGCATGTAATCAATTTTGTCAAATGCAAAATAACGCAAGTTTTCTTTCACTTCCCGGGCGCTAAGCAAGCATTCTGGTCGGCGTTGTGGTCCAATGTTGGGATCGTACATTTAGCCTTGGCAAATTCACACCTGCAGATATATGGAAAATGTGTTAGGGTATATAGATCTACTGATTGATTAGTTTTGTTTTTTAACGCCACCGGTTTATAGCGATATTTTCAGAATATGGTCCTAAAACAAGTTTTTTTGTGTTTATCTAGTGATTTTTGTCTGTTGTTTTCTGTTTAGTTTTTTGTAAACGGATGTCAAGCGCCTATGTAAACACGCACGTTTTCGCTCAGGAAAAATATTAAGCTTTTTGTTGAAAAATACTTTTCAAAAGAAAGAAATATTGAGTTTGGTCGGAAACCAACCCGTCTTGAGAAGACAAATCAAAATAAGTTTGTGACGAATGCTACCGATGAGCTTTTATCTGACGGTATGTGGTTATCCTTTTTTTAATTTGTATGTGGCGAGCTTCAAAACAAAGTGCTACTCCTTCTTAGGTTAGAGTATAAATAATAAAAGAAATCTAAGATTCGGTGAGTTTTCTTGAGGATGCTTTTTTACCAATCATAACTGTTTAATACCAAACGATCGATTATGTTACAAATTTGCTTTAATATTAGAATTTTTTTGAGTAAATTAAATCAATATCGACCGAGGTCGTAGGTCAAGGTTTTTCTTCATTCCATGAATCATCATATTGATCCAGTAGAAGTGCAATAACTGTTTTATTACATTAACCCATTACCCCATAAATACGCCTTGTTACGCTATGCTAGAAGATTGTAGCTTAAAGTAGGGTGAAAGTAAATCAGAATGCACCTTCATTCTGCTTTAAGTAGTAACTCGTTTTCAAACTATAAACAGGCTATGGGGTAGTGGGTAAAACTGATTTGTTTTCGCTTAAGCCAGCAGATCTTTGTCTTCCCTGAAGCTGGCTGGAATCATGAATACAACATAGGTTTACATGTTATTCATAATTATATTCGTTGTTTAAAAAACAAATAATCTATATCAGAACAAACGTGCACCTACCCCATGCATATATATACATTTTGGGATCTGACTTTTACTTGTCTGTTCATGATTTTGTTAATTCTAATTTCAAACGGTCTGAAATTGTCGATCAACGTTATATTTACTAAAATGACGCTGACGAATACATTATAACAAATTAAAATAACTTCAGGTTAACGTCATCTATGCTATATTCTATAATTCTATTACGCTTTATATATATAGAGAAATCTACGTTATATGCTCACATATTGTTGCTTTTGTATGTAACGTGTGACGATAATAAAGGTTCTGTTCTGTTCTGTTCTGCTATAACTGCGCTCCCTCTCTACAACGGCACCCAATGGGAGACCAAAATGTATGTGCGTTGTTCTGAGGGAATCGTTATAAGGGGGTGGCTTACATTTGCAAACAGCTTGAATCCAGATCAGACGCCGCGTCACGCGGCGTCTGATCTGGATTCCAGCTGTTTGTCACTCGAAATAAAGTTTTTTCGGTCAAATGTCCATTATGTAACTTTGAGATAAACAGCAGACGACAATTTTTAACAGACGACATTGCAGCCGTGAATAGGTTCGACAGAATTGTTCTGTTTAGAGAACTACGGCATGAGTCGTTGCAAGGAGGGAGTCGTTGTTGGTAGGGCCGTTGTAGGGAGGGAGCACTATCGGGAACCACGCGAGTATTTTCCTGTACTGTCGATATTAACACAAATGACTTCCGAAGGAAACAGTGCATTGTAATTATTTATCAGATTCGTTTAAACCCCAAACTGTGCAAAATGAAAAATAAAAGAACGGAATTGCACGTGATCACTTTTTTTTGCTTTTTAGTCCAACTAATTGTCCATTAAACAGTTCTATTACTTATTGTTTGACATGCTGACTCTGATCTTGAAAAAAATACAGTACAGGTATTATCAGAATACGTGTGGCAGTGTATTAGGTTTAAACGCGTTTGAGTATTCTATTGATCAGATTTGAGCGAAAGCTTAAATCTAACCAATCTGCTTGAGTCTGAGAACCCTCTCATACTCAACTCAAATGCTTCCTAACCTTAGGCCAAACGACAATTGTTGCACACGAAACAATTACTTGACAATCAAAGCGTTAGTTACGTTTAAATTGTAACCTACTGGTTGGGATAGAAAACTCCATTTGTTGCACAGATAATATCCACGCCACTTCCGTTGCAGTTAATCGTGGCGGCGTTTTGGCAAAAGACGTTCGCAATGATGCCATGTACTTGGTCCGTGGTGGTTGGCATTGTCGAGCCGGTTGTCATGAAAACTGTGGACGTTACCGGCATCATTGTCGAGGAAACGGTGGCTTGAGGAGCAGAAGTTGAGCTGGCAGGGGGCGCCATTGTGCTACTGGCAGGATTACTCATGCCGGTGCTCATGCCGGTGATAACGACTGTGGCGCCAGATGGAGCAGCTGACGATGCAGCGGCAGTAGAGCTCACAACGCCTCCTGTTGACACAATAGGTGTCGGGCTGGCACAGGGGCCATGGTTCTGCACGTTTAGTTTCTGTTTGGCGTAAGAAAACTCGCACACCGCATGTACAAAGACACAGCTATGAAAAGAAAGAAACAAATAATAAAGATGGAAGTACATTGCTTCATTTTAGGGGCATACAAATCAGACAGCGTGGGGATCTTTAGGCAGGTTGCAAGTAAATCGTTTGACCACCCTTATAAGTTCCAATATATAGTACAGTGGAGAATCTGTTATTCTTTCTCGTTTAAACGCAAACGTACGCAAACGCAAAGCGCTAAAACGTAGAAAAGAACAACTTTTGGACAATTCTGATATTTCATGTTTATCTTGGTGGCAAACAGTTTGGAGCCTGATCAGACGCCGGGTTACCCGGCGTCTGATCTGGCTCCAAACTGTTTGCACTGCAAATAATAGTTTTAGCGTAAACGCGTTTATTGGGAAAGAATAACACATTCTCCACTGTATTCAATTGAATTTAGTCCATTATGTCACTATTAAGAATGTTTTGGTGTTTTTTATATAATATATTGCAAATAGACATACATAAAGTTACTAATCAGAGACTGCTTAATCCATTTATGTAGTATTCTACAATGAGCTACATGTACTATTATGCTTGCTGGTAGGGATCCTTTCATATAAACTAGCAACAGTGCACACTCTGACGCGGCGTTTCGACAGGAATCTGCACTGGTTGCCAGTGCCTACTTTAGTTGAATGGGATAAGGAGCCTTCTGATCTAGATAACACTGCTGGCATGTACAGTGTTCCCTCCCTTTAACGGCCCTCCTAACACTCACTCCCTCCTTACAACGACCCTTGTCGCAGTTCCTTAAACAGGACAATTATGTCTAAACTTTTCACGGCTGCAATATCTTCTGCTTAAAATTGTCGTCTGCTGTTTTTCTCAAAGTTACAAAATGGACGTTTTGACAGAAGAAAAATCTGTATAATGAGTGTCAAACAGCTTGAATCCAGATCAGACGCCGCGTCACGCGGCGTCTGATCTGGATTCAAGCTGTTTGCAAATGTTAAATAATTTCCCTCTGTATTACGACTCCCTCCGAACAACGCACACACTTCTAGTCTACCATTGGGTGTCGTTGTAGAGAGGGAGCACTGTACACTGATTGTACGTGACGCGTATACGTGTAGGGGTGTCACTAGGTCTTAGCTCCTTCACTGTCATGCCGTCAGCAGTTTTAATTTTTGATAGTTTCAGTCTTTGAAACTATCTACATGTATAGCCAGAGTCGAGTTTCCTAAACTTTGACTCGATCTTCGTACGCCCAAGAAAGTAATACTCAGTAATATCGCTTAAAACAAAAAAAATTGGTTAATATTTAAAACTGTATAAGATGAAACAGTGAAACTATTTGAAATAATAAAACTATAGTGACAAAAACACAATACACTGAAGTAAATATGATGGTCATAAAATTTGTGGAATCTACTTTTATTTTCCTGTGTGTACGAATGATAACGGGTCGTTTTGGCCCTTGCTTGTTTCAGCCAATGTCGTTACGGCCTAAGTGTAGGGAAAGTTCAATTGGTTGGTCGTTTTCGGCCTTAACCTATATAAATTTCTAACGCATAAACACGGTCATGCATAAACATGCTGTACAAACAGTGTAAACCCTGATCTGATATTTTAAAATTCAAATATATCAGTTAATTATATTATTAAAGTAATAAATATTCATTTAAGTTGTTAAAGTCTGAGTTTGAATCAAGACCAAACCTGCAGAAATACGGCAAGTAGTTGCACCCAGACCTAACAACTCTGCCAGAGTTATTCAGCATCTTGTCTACTTCTGATCTAAATGGAAACTAATTGGCGCTTTGGTGAAAGACATCTTACTTATGATTGATTAATTATGCTTAGAAAATATTCACGGTTTTCATGAACTCATTTACAAAAACAGGGTCGACACTATACCCTGTGTTATTACTCTTTACAGTATTATTCAATGTTTAAAAAAATTGCTCTCTCAGATATTTTACTATGAGTAAACAGACAACTAAACTTCTGCATCCCTTAGATAAAAGTTGACTTATCCAATATATAAGAATGGAAGAATCCACTAGGAGCAAATGGGTTCATGAAATTACTTACTGATTAGCGTAGGTTTGTCCGTCAGAACCACATATTTGCTCGTCATGGACTGTAACGTGTTTAGCACAGTCCACAAGGAGCAGGTCTAGACACAGACTGTCTGAATAATGCCAGTCCACATTCTCAATGGCAGGATCTACCGGCCCTCCGTGAGCATTGTGGTCCTTCCCCAGAGACACACCTGTAATAATTGTAACTAATTGTTACTCTTTTCCAGTGATACATCTGCAAGGTTGTAATTGATTGTTACTCTTATCCAGTGACACACCTGCAAAGCTGTAATTGATTGTTACTCTTATACAGTGACACACCTGCAAAATCGTTACTGATTGTTACCGGTACTCGTAACCAGTGACACACCTACAAAATGGTAATTGACTGTTACTCTTATTCAGTGACACACCTGCAAAATAGTAATTAATTGTTACTCTTATCCAGAGACAATTCAGCAACAATGTACAATCGAAACTCGATGGTTCGAACTCGGGTTTGTTCGAACATACCCATATTTCAAAGCTAAAAAGTGGCTTAGCCACTTTTTAACTTTGAAACACGGTATGTTTGACTTAACCCTTTCCCCCATAGAAGCGACTTTTAGCGTATTTAATTTATTCCTCCGCTGATGAAAGTAGTTCCAGTTTATACCCTCATGAACAATAACCATTACAAATATTTTATATAGCCTAGCAGATTTTATCTTAAAGCAGGCTGAAAGTAAAGCAGAATGTGCCTTAGGGCACATTCTGCTTTACTTTCAACCTGCTTTAAGTGGTCAACTATCTTCAATACTAGAATAGGCTATCAGGTAAAGGGTTAAACGAGATCGGATTGTCGAAAATATACTTAAATACTGGTAAAGTCTATTTAAGCGAGTTTAAAGTATCGAGTTTCGACGGTATTTTGAAGTAATTCTTTTCAAATGAAACACTTGCAAAATGGTAACTGGTTTAAATGTTCACTGCCTTTGATTGGAATTTAGCAATTGCAAATAGATTGATTGCTTATCAGACACCGGGCAACACAACGTTTTGGTATAAATTGTTTCAAACCACTCTCATATATAGAGAGCTTAGACGGAGCATGGCTGCCAAAATAGCGAGGTAATTGAAAACAGCTTTTCACGTAACCAGCCAGCTTGACAGGCCAATCTATGTGTACCAAGATGCCCGGTGAGTGTCAAGCGCAGGTACGCCAACTATTGCAACAACAACAACTCTCAAATATCGGGACTCTGCGGAGAGCGATTGACCAGTCTTGTGAACTGTCGACCCGTTCCAAACCATGCTGAACATAGTTCGGAACAGGCAGTTGACGAGAACGGCCCATCCCTGTATGGAGAGTACTGTTTTTGGTCCGATCTCATTATGGGTCCATAACCTTAACCCTTTCCTCCCTGAAACTTCAAATGAACAATTCCAGTTTCCATTTTAATCTAGTCCATCTTTGACTTTTAAGGGTTGTTTTTGTCAATGCTTTGCATCATAACAAACAGTGAAGACCTAGATCAGAGGGCTCCGTAAGGAGCCCTCTGATCTCGGTTTTCACTGTTTGCATAGGACAAGTGCACTTTTCACATGTATACTGTTTGAAAAGGACGCCTATATACGGAACTAGGGTTCAAATGGTTAACCGATACCAGGAGACGCGCTGACCAAGAGACACTCCTGTATTATTGATATTTGTTTCAATCTTCAGTCATAGCCAGAGAACATTGAAATGTGTTCTTACGTCTATACACTGCACTGGGGACCAACTACGTATTATCATCAAAATGTTGCCTTTCATGGGAATACAAATCTACATTATACCCTTGTGAGTAGTGGTAGCAAAATACTTGATGATAAAACATGTACTACTTTTTCCCCCAGTGCTGTATATACCCAAAGACACACATGCAGGATAATAATTCGTTTTGAAAACATTTAGCAGCAGACACATAAGTATTTATTTCAAATATTGACAACTACATGTATTTAACCATTTCGCTCTCAATGACGCTTAAAAGAGCATTTACAAACAGTTTGGATCCTGATCAGACGCCGCGTAACGTGGCGTCTGATCAAGATCCAAACTGTTTGACACTCGTTTTGAAATTTCCTCAGCTATTCTGCCTTCTTTTTTAACTTTGAAACGATATTGCAGACAACACAATTGAAGAAGACGCCAATGAAACGATGAAGGGGTAAACATATAACGAAATATTGAGAGTAAAAGGGTTAAAACAGATGTCAAATGCAAACAGTTTAGGCCCAGTAATCAGAGGCCTTCGCGTTAGTTCGAACTTACCCACCTTTCAGAACTGAAAATATTTAAATACGGGTATGTTCGACTTAAACGAGATCGGAGTATCGAAATTAAACTTATGAAATACGAATAAAGTCGATTTAAGCGAGTTCGAAATATCGAGTTTCGACTGTACTTGTCAATATTTTCAAAGTTATGTACATGTATAGTGCTTCCTTCCTACAACAGCCTTCCGAACAACGATTCCTTTCGTACAAAAATGATTGCAGCTGTTCCCTGAAATATAACTATGACTTAGGCTTTCACTGCAATGCAATATCGTCTGCTTAAAATTGTCGTCTGTGTTTTTTTACCTTCAAAATTGTATATTTGATACAGTGGAGAATCTGTTATTCTTTCCCGTTTAAACGCAAACGTACGCAAACGCAAAGCGCTAAAACGTAGAAAAGAACAACTTTTGGACAATTCTGATATTTCATGTTTATCTTGGTGGCAAACAGTTTGGAGCCTGATCAGACGCCGGGTTACCCGGCGTCTCATCTGGCTCCAAACTGTTTGCAATAGAAATAATAGTTTTAGCGTAAATGCGTTTATTGGGAAAGAATAACGTTTTCTCCACTGTACTTTAACAGAAGGTACATTAATACATGTGACAAGATATTTGAAATCAGACAAGGTACGCGGCGTTTTGTCTGAATTCAAGTTGTTTCCAAATGTAAGTCAAGTAGCTCAACACTCTTTTAAAAGGTATTTCCTCCGAAAACGTGCAAAATATTTGTCCCCGTTTGGGTGTTGTTGTAGAGGGGGGGGAACATAGTAAAATAAAACAGTTTCAATATTCTAAACGAAAGAAAATAACTATAGCCTACAGTGATTTCGGAATATATAACATATACTGCTAGTCTTATCTCACGAACTTGACCCATTTACAACAGAGTTCTGTCACGTGATGATGCACGTGATAATGCTCATGACGTCACTATAATATGTCGTGACATTTTTTTAATCTATATGTTACAAGTGTGTCAATGGTAAGAACATTTCGCTACATGAGCGGATGCAGCTCAAGATTGCACTATATACTTAAGAAATAATATTAGTTCCATCAGGAGTTCTGTTTGCAAGCCTCAAACCTTCGGCCCTCGTGGTTAATTGGACGCGCGTCAGAACGACAATCCTTCGTATATGAGGCCATAGCAAAGATGGACCGAAACATTTTACGGTGGTTCGCGGGTCAGCTTATTCCGTGTCAGAATTCTTCGAAACCTTGATTAAATTGAAATATACCACAAGGAGAGTGAAAAATCGTTAAAATAAAAAAAATTACAGTGCCGTATTTTTCTGACAGGACCATTTGCCGAGAAAAGCTCCTTTTACAATGAACAGGAATATTTTTTTTCTTAAATGATATAACTCAATAATTTCTGTATATACAAGTAAACTGTACAGAGACTATAAGATATTGTGCAAACAAAAATATTTCATGATATATTTTCTGAAAATATCATTATTTTAAAAAAGTCAAATTCTGAAAAAGTCACTAAATCTCAAATTACAAAAAATCTAGCTGTTTAACATACACTAATTTTACTCTTATTAGATAGATATAACTTAATTCTACTAGTCACAAAAATTTAATGAAAATCTACAGTGGAATTTACATTTTATACATGATTTCCAGAAGTTCTGACAAAATGTTACACAAAACGAGTTACCTCCCTTGAGTTCAACTTTAAAATGCCGTCAGCTCTAAATAATACCAGAAGTCAAACCTGTAATAAGGGACCATTGAATACGGTAGCCTGTAGATCTTTAAAGACAGGTGACTGCTTAATGCATAACAAAAGTAATGCATAAAAGCTCCTTTAAGACCTATCTTTTAGCATTACTTTTGTCCTGTGTTAAGCTGCCATCTGTCATATAGGCTATACATCCTTACAAAGTTAAGTTGTCACTTGGCAATACTTGCATCTGATATTATTCATTATTACGTGTATAAACATAGCCTGTCCTTAGGTCACTGCGTTATGAATTGACTAGTCATTAAAATCGGACAATTTATTTTTAAAAAAAGATTTGTAGTGAGTGGGAATCGAACCTGGAACCTTTGGTTGGCTAGTCAATCACTTTACCAACTGCGCTAACAAATAAGACACTTTAGATTATCAAACTTTTCTTAATGTAAATTTTCTACTATAAAGCACGTACCGAAAAGATCTGGTGAAAGTCATCAACATTTCCGGAATTCGAGATGCGGGCCGCCCGCTGTCGATCCACCTTAATTCGGACACTACTATACAAGTTTGTTCAATGTTAAAGGGAAACAATTGCATTGAATTATTTTCATAGCGGGTGCCTAGTGAAAACGCGTTACTCCCCTTCTATGGCTATTCCATTCTACCCATTCAAAACATGGCATGCGTAACCAAAGTTTTGAAGATTTATTTGAAACCTTTCATAAACTATTCGCGTTTATTAAGAGAGGATTAAGAGAGGATTAAGTCGTCCCCTCTGTACACAATAGATCAAAAAATGGTGCCAGAGAACGCCTTTACTCATTGATACTGTTTAAAGTTTGACCGACGTTATTATTTCTTATTTTACCAAACACCCAACAAATATATCTGTTTCGTCTTCAAGGTAAATAATTAACTTGTCTTATGCAGACAGTGGAATTAAAAGAGGAACCCTCTGACTTAGAGTATTCACTGTTTGTCCTTTTCTATGTACATTATGTAACGTACGTATATATAAATGAGGCTTCCAAAACCGTTAAATATGTTGGGAAGTGAGTCAATTATACAGCGTAACAAACATCTCTTGATGTGAGCTTAAGCTTTGCACCGACGGGGTTTGTTGTTGCTGGTTCTCTCGCTTCGCATGGTACATGTACAAATGAAGGCAGCGGTGGGATAAAGACAACTTCCAGACCGGGGTTGCCTTACCCACGGGTTCTCCCAGGATCCAAGTCTCGGGACGAGACTTCTCGGAGGGGAGATTTATGTAACATAGGTGGTACGTTAGTATAATTATGTAAATGAGACTCCCCAAACCGTTGTGTGTTGGGAAGTGAGTCAATTATACAGCGCAACAAACATCTCTTGATGTGAGCTGAAGCTTTGAACCAACGGGATTTGTTGTTGCTGTGGCTCTCGATTTGTATTGTAAAAGTGACCATAAGCATTCAAAACTGGACTGTACCCATCAGAAACAGAAAACGTTCTTTGGAAGATTCAAGGGGATTGTGAGTTTATTTAGGCATGTTTTCACACAGAGATGTTCTGTAGGAGTTTGGTGTTTTATGTTTGTTCAGCATTAACACTCTATCCCATAAATACGCCTCTTAAAACTTAAAATTCACTATTTCTACACCGATGAAAGTAATCCCCACCTAGGAATTCCTGATTAATGGACAATTCCAATTTCAAAATATCTCTAGACCATTTTTGACTATTTAGGGGTGATTTTAACAATCTATTTCAGAATGACAAACAGTATAGACCCTGATCAGAGGGCTCCTGTGGAGTCCTCTGATCAGGGTCTACACTGTTACATAGGACAAGTGTAATCATCACAGGTACACTGTTTGTAAATGAGGAGTTTACTCGTCGCTAGATTTAAATGTGTTAACTCTTTCGCTGCCAACTTTTATCAGCTGCTTTAACCCTCTTACCGCCAAAATATCGTCTGCATTGATAGGGTCGTCTGCAATGTTTTAAAGTCAGCTTTAGGACTGTTTCGACTGAAGAAATGCCGATACGAGTGTCAAACAGTTTGGATCCTGATCAGACGCCGGGTCGTGCAGCGTCTTATTAAGATCCAAACTTTTTGCATTTTGACTTTTGGCGACTTTGGCAGTGAAAGAGTTGAGGAACATCCTACTTTCCTTTCAACCTACTTTAAGTTGTCACCAGTCGTTTCCTAAACTAGAAACAGGGCATTGAGCAATGGATTTTAACACATCGAACCCTAGCGAGTAGTACACTCTTCATGAACAAACATTGTAAATGTAAAGAGTACATTTTTCCTATGCAAACAGTGTACGCCCAGATCAGAGTCTGATCAGGGCTTGCACTGTTTGTCATTTTGCAATAGTTTGTTATTAACATGCGTAAATATGGTAAAACACGGATAATACTTAATTTTACATTGAAACTGTCCATTAAAATTGTCAAGGGTTGTTTTTGTCAATGTTTGGCATTAATTCAAAAAGTGAAGACCCTGATCAGAGGGCTCCTTTCGGAGCCCTCTGATCTGGGTCTTCACTGTTTGCACAGGACAAGTGTACTATTCCCATGTACACTGTTTGAAAAGGACGCCTATATGCGGGACTAGGGTTCAAAGGGTTAAGGCGCATTCTGCTTTACTTTCAGTCTGCTTTAAGCTTTTGTTTGCTAGGATATAGAAAATATTTCTTATGGTACATTTTCATGACTGTATAAAGTGAAACTACAGTCCAACATCGATATATCGAACTCGTTTAACTCGAACTATCCGATAGTTTGACATTTGAACTACGTTATTTCATGCTCTGTTAAGACGAACATACCAATATTTCAAAGTTAAAACGTGGCTAAGCCACGTTTTAACTTTGAAATACGGATATGTTCGACAAAACCGACTTCGAGATATCGAAGTTCGACTGGTATTTACCATAGTGGCGCAAAAAAGGTGTTTTGATTGGGTAATGAGTCTTCTTTTGAGTGGTCTCATAATACAAGATCGACTGTTTGACAGGTGTTAACACATTCAACCTTAGCTATTAAAATTACAAATTCAAATCAAATCAACCCTAGCCACGAAAAGCACATAATCTGACCTATGCAAGTTGTGAAGACCCTGAACAATACAACTTGGCCGTCTGATCAGAGGTTGCACTGGGTTGTTTATTTTTCTTCAAATATATTGTTCAAAACAACTTAAAAAGCCCTAGAATTTTCTATTTAAAGTTTCAGGGTGATTGACTTAAGGTATCAATTTGTTGTTACTAGTAAAGAAAATACAGTACCTGACAGTGCTATTAGGGTTAAAATTGTCCAAACCATGTTTATAGAACAGATCAGTGTTTCGCTGCCTTACTGCCGTATGTGATAATGAATGTTCTAACCCAGATTCTAATGTTCAAAGATATAGAGCGATAAAGACAACCAGAGGTCAGACTAGTCGTGATTTCCTTTTGGCTTACATCACAGATGTCAACTGACTTTATCGTCTGTGTTAACCCCTTCACTGCCATGACGTCATCAACTTTAAACAATTGTCGTCTGCTTTTTTAAAACTATTTCTTAAATTTAGAATAGAGTCAGAAGTCGGAAATCAGATGTCTTAAGTCGGAAGTCACAAGTCTTGAGTCTGAAGTTTGAACTCTGAAATCTGCAGCTTGAAGTCGGTAGTAACCACCGGTATTTCGTACATAGCTGTCTTGTTTGGGGAACAGCGGTAAACATCGTAGTCAGGTCCCCGGATGTTTGATTATTTCATATACCTAATCGGCGATATAGGAGACAGGGAACCAGACTACAAACATCGTTGTAAGGAGGTAGTCGTTGTTGGGAGGGTCGTTATAGGGAGGGAGCACTGTCTTTCATCATATGTCAGGAATAGTTTCCTACAACACGATGAAGCACGCTGAACATAAGACCGACAACTCTTACAGAGCATTCTACTTTTTCTGTAAGCCTGCTTTCAGCAGCCACTAGTCTTTAAGTTCCGTGACGTGAAATGTTCGCCAAACAGGCTTAAATAAGGTTTTTATGAAGACATTAAGAAAATATAAGTGTAGCTCTATGGAATCTCACATTTTATTAACTCTTTTCCTCATAACCGGTTTCTAGTAGTTAAGATATGTGACCTATTAAAGCAGGTTGAAAGTAAAGCAGAATGCTTTAGAGTTAGAATTACTATCTGCTAGGATATAGAAAATATTTCTTATGGTACATATTCATGACAGTATAAAATGGAACTAAAATGAATGCGCTAAAAGTCGCTTCTATAAGGTAAAGGGTTAAATACAGCATTACCTCGATAACTCGAAATCGCGTGAGCTCCAACTTACCAATATTTCAACGTTAAAGACATCCAGCCAGTCCTTTCATTGATTCACCCCCATTCTTTAGTTGGTGTCAAAATACAGGTATATACCGGTATACAGCATGAGAAAAGTCTTCAGGCAATGGCTCAGCTTTGAATAGAGGCCCTTACATAATAGATATCAATAGGTTTTTCTATGGGTTTTACTAACCAAGCTATCAAATATTAGGTGCGGGCCTCACTTGAGACGCCTGAATGATTATTTGCCTAGACGCCACCACTGTTAGTGCATGCTCTGCATGCTTTGACTCAAACTATATACGGGGGTAGGTGTTACCACCCAAGCTTGGTCATGTGATATCTTTAACGCGAGATCGAGTTATCAAAGTTCAACTTAAATACTGGTATTGTTGTGTTTTATTAACCTGTCAAAATTTAAATAATTATACGCTACCTGAACACGCTATATATAGCTTCGGTGAATTTCGATTGTTTCCGTTACGTTTTACGGGTAGGCCAGGTTTGAAACATAAAGTTCATATTTAGAGTTAGATTTCGATACCTATATGTCTTCGTGGTCGAGACAGTACAGTGGTGTTTTACTAAGTCGTTTATGGGCCATGAGTTCGATACCCAGTGGAGGTATTTTGTTATAATTATTTTTATTTTTTTTATTATTATTTATTTTTTGGTGTATAGAGTCTGCGAGGAGAAGCAGAATGCATTGAAAATCCCTTTGGATCTGATTCATGTATCATAGGCATTCACGAAGAGTGTATCTATACACCTGTCCCATATAAATACCACGGTCAGAGGGTTCCTGAAGGATCCCTCTTATCAGGATACACTGTTTGCCATTTTTAGTTGTCATTCATTGACTAGAATTAATCGAAAACTGGAAGAGTCTGTTAACAGTTTCAGTGATAAATGAGTTAAGGCATTTGCCTTGAGAGACCACATCGGGTAACATTTACATACATTTAAAACTTTTAATCATTTATAAAGAGTAATGTTTGGGTCATCTATGGCACACTTTGCATTATAGAATTATTCTGTCGAACAATTTATGCAAACTAACCGTTTGAAAAAAATAAAATAAAAATAATTGTAATAAAAAAGAAGTAAAACCTAACGGGGATGGAACCCCTAACCTTTTATCCTTTTACAAGTATCCTTACTCGCTACCAATTACGCTAACTCGATTATTGATTTAAAATCGACATAGAATGCACAATATCCTTAAATTCCTATCCGTAAATCAAAACGGAAAGAAACGACTTTGTACCGAAGCTAACTATATCTTTCTGTGACGTATGAATATTCAAATTTTGACAGGTCAATAAAACCTAACAATACGGTAGATTGTATCAATTTTGAAGTACGTAAAACCTCGCTATTACGACCACTAAAACGAATGCTAATTGATTGTATAATAGAGAGGTGAGAGCCTAAAGCAAGGTGATAGTGAAGCAGAAAGCTCCTAAGGGAGCTTTCTGTTTCACTGTCACCTTGCTTTAAGCGGTCACCTACCGTAAACACCCTATATAATTAACATAATTTAGTGGTCGTAATAGAGAGGTTTTACTGTATTTAATTTTTACTGTATAATAAAACACCGTGATTTCCTACTTTGATTGTAACAGGGCACGGAACATCCATTCGACACTCCTATGTATATAATTCATATAAAATGTGTTCTCTTCAAGGTAAAATATTATCGGCTTTACATCCTTATCAGAAGCAACTCTATAGTTTCCCTAAATAGTAATTCAATTCACGCACAAATGAAAAAATGAAGAAACAAGAAATATCTTTAAAAAAGATATTCGGCGGAATGAGTGGTTGAACTAAGGCTATATAGATGAAATTGGGTGTGCAAAATTAAATGAAATTGAGGTTTTCAAAGAATTGTAATATCTTGGATTGAAAAGCAAAAAAAATTGAAACAGCAACTTTTATTTAAAATGCAAAACTATCATGTACAGAAATGCAAAACAGACCAATAATTTAACTCATATCCTAGCTACTGGTAGGAGGTCCTCACATTAATCTATTGTTCTATATATCAAACTTCAGTCATAGAGTTTCTTGAAACAAACTATAGCATACACACAAATGTACAGATACAACAGTCTGCTGAACTTCGACTGCCACTCTTGTAAATAATGATGAAACAACACAATTGTGTTTAACTCACTTGAGGCCATTAATTTTATATATAATATTGCTTTAAATGTAGGTAAATGTGTACAAATAGTTAACAATTCAAACAAATTGGTAGTAAACAATTACAAAACACCTATCTTCCTCTGTATATCTATAAAAATATTTCAGATGTCATATCTTAAAATAGAAGAATAATTGCATCATCCCAGTGGTAGTAAACAGTGCAGTTTGTATCTTTAAATTTTACACTCACAGTCCACATCTGGTAAAACTGTAATTGGACATAGACCAGCCTACAGGGCTCCAGATAAGAGGGAGTAAACTAAACAAATCACATTTTTTCACTCCTTTCAGCACCAAACCCTATGGTGTTACCACTCATTTTTTTTGTCTCGAAGAGACAATTCAAATGTATAGTGACACCACAGGGTTTAATGCACAAATAAAGATTTTAAGTTTTGAAATAATTCCCTTATCTGGAGCCCTGGCTACTATCCAATCAGACTATTCAGTTTCAACAGGTGCTCTTAATTCTAAATTTCTGATCAAATATAATTGGTTGAAATGTGTGGCCAAATAGAAAGTGTGGCTAAATAGAAACCAGTCAGCTCCGCCGAAAAATAAGGGGCCATGAGTTATGTAAAAATGATTTAAAACTGTGTACATTAAGATGACAGAATCGGACGTTAACCAAACCAAACCTGTATCAGCCTTGCTGGCACTGCAAATAATTTCTTTTAAGAAAAAAGAATAAAGAAAGAGGAAAAACCGCACATGTACTTTTTATTATGATATTGCATATTTCTCAATTCCATTGTGCATCAGTGTGGGTGTGTAGGGGCTGTGGGGAGGGGGTCTGGATGGTTCCGTATACAGTAAAGAACACTTAATTATTTCTCGTTTTTAAAACCGCAAACAAAACACAAACGCATTACAATCAAACGTAGAAAGTGAGAATTTGTTGACAATTCTGACTACTTCTTTTTATCTGAGAGGCAAACAGTTACTCTTAATGACGTCTTAAAGCGCATGTGCAAACAGTTTTGATACTGATCAAACCCCGCGAAACGCGGCGTCTGATCAATATAAAAAATGTTTGCCACTTGTTTTGAAATTACTTCAGCTATACTGCCTTAAATCTAACTTTGAAACAATATAGCAGACGACAATATTGAAGCAGACGACACTATGGCGGTGAATGGGTAAAAACCTCTCGATAAATTTGACCATGAAAGGGTAAAGCAACAGTTCCGCTCATTCCGCTCAAAACATGGTCAGAGTGCCAAACAGTTTGTATCCTGATGAGACGCCGCGTTACGCGGCGTCTCATCTGGATCCAAACTGTTTGCAAAGGAAATCACCGTGGTGGATATTACTGCCGCTAGCATGCAAAGAGTTATTGTTAGAAATTTCAAAATAAAACTAAATGAAAATAAAAATTGAGACCCGGCACCTCTTAAATAAAAGAAATGGACTAATCCACTATATCAGCATTGAAGCTTCCATTGGGCGCAAATGGATTAAACTTTATTCTTTGATGTTTTTACGAGTGACCAATTATCACAGTTGGACTACATTGTACAGTAAAATCTACTTGCTTGACTGGTTTATACCTGTTCAGATTAAATGTGGTATGTATTTGACTACCTACGGAGCTGATATCTGGATTATCTTGTACCGCACGAAATGGTTTAAGGTGGGGTATTTTTTATACCATGGAAAAAGGTTTTCTTTGGATAAATGAATGTAAATATTTAATCATTTTACTGCATGTATGACGAGCAGTGTTCCCTTTCTACAATAACACCCATTGGATGTCAAGATTGCGTGTGGCCGGGTATGTTGTTGTTCGGAGGGGGATGGTATAGGGAGGGAAATCTATTACCATTAGAGAGCTTAGTAAGGCTTGGCATACATTTGCAATCAGATTGAATCAAGAGCGTCTGATATGGTTTGCCACTCAACATCAAGGTTCGTCTATTAAATTGTCTAATACATGTATGTAACTTTGAGAAAAGCAGCAGATGACAATTCTAAGCAGACGATATTGCAACAGTGAAAAGCGTTAGACATAGCTGTCTTGTATGGGGAGCAACAGCAAACGTTGTTGTAAGGAGGGAATCGTTGTTTGGTAGGAGCACTGAAATATCTCGCCTTACACCGTCACTGCCAAATTATCGTCTGCTTGAAATTGTGATCTACTTTTATAAACCCTTTCACTCTCAATGACGCTTAACAGCTTTTTTGCAAACAATTTGGATCCTGATCAGACGACGCGTAACGCGGTGTGTGATCAGGACCCAATTTATTTGACACTCGTTTTGAAATTTCTTCAGCTATACTGCCTTATTTTTTAACTTTGAGACGACATTGCAGACAACAAAATTGAAGCAGACGACAATGAAACGGTAAAGAGGTAAATATAGGTTTATAATCTTTGGAAAATTATACGATTTTGCCTTCAGAAGTGTTGGTTTAAACATCAAACAGTTTGAGTCAGGTTCAGATGACAAGTTACGCGGCGTCTGATCAGGGCCCAAACTGTTTGAAAATGTGAGTATTGTCGGAACTGGCAGAGTAAATGTTACTTTTTTCTTGTTAGACGTTAAGAATTAGTTTAGATACATGGCATGCACGTACTCTTTAAAAAAACATGAGTTTTTCTCACCATAAACGCGTTTAAGCCCAAAACAATTACAGTGAAACCCCTCTAAACCGGACATGTTTTGGGACAACATAAATGTCTGATTTAGAGGGGTTTCCGGTTTAGAGGGTTTTTACCCATATCAAATTTTGGTTAACATCTGTTTATTCATAAGAAATACTTTTTATTTAGGCTTTATTATAAATTATAAAAATTTCAAATGAATTTGCGTATTCCCAACTAATGACCTCTCTATTGATATGTATGTTTTCTATTTGTATAAATGTTTATGCTGTCCACGGTAGTGGACCTTATACAGATATATTTCAATAAAGTTTCAAAGTTTCAAAGTAGTATGGACGATAGCTTATCACTTAAAGCAGGTTGTAAGCTTTACTTTCAACCTGCTTTAAGCTTTCATATGCTAAAATATAGAAACTTTTTATGATGCTACATATTCATGATTGTAGTTTCTTCAGTGTAGGAATAAATCAAAGTCGTAAAAAGGCATATTTGTAGTGTGATGGGTTAAATAAAGACGGGTTGGAAACGGGACCAATTTTTTTGTCCGGTTTACAGAGAATTCCGGTATTTAGAGGTTCCGGTTTGGAGGGGTTTCACTGTATTCCAACTGCAAACACATTGGAGCCAGACCAGACGCCGCGTAACGCGGTGTCTGCATGACCAGGCTTCAACAGTTTGCAGCTGAAATCGAAATAAATTGTCAGAATTTAAAAAAAAAAGTCCTTGTAAACATTTAATTGAAATTCGTTTGCGTTTAGTTTCGTTTTAAACGGGAAATAATATCTTTTCCACTGCAAGAACCAAAACTTTCAACCCAACATTTTGATATTTTTTATTTAAATATGTACTGCTCAAAGTGTGCTGAGCACCAAAGGTATAACCTCCATAGGAACCAAATGCAAAGACCCTATCACTTTCTCACTTTATAACTTTCTACAGTTGTGTTGAACATTTTCAGGAGTTGTTGCACGAGGTCCATTCTACAGGTTCTAATGTGAATTACACATGTACATGTCTCATGTAGGTGCATCGGGAAAAAAATTATATCACTTTTTCCACAACAAAAAAGCAAAAATTACAAATTGTGTTTTTGAGTTAACGAGCATGCTTTACGGTTCAATAATGGTTACAGTTGAACATTGAAAGATGAAGCATTGATTTCACCAACGAGTAACATCTTTAACCCTTTCCCCCATAGAAGCGCCTTTTAGCGAATATGATTTATTCCTCCGCTGAAGAAAATAGTTCCAATTTAATCAGTCATGAATATATATTATAGGGAATATTTTCTATTTTCTAGCACATTATAGCCTACAGCAGGCTGAAAGTAAAGCAGAATGCGCCTTAAGGCGCATTCTACTTTACTTTCAACCTGCTTCAAGTTGTAACCTATCTTCAATACTAAAAACAGGCTATCAGGTAAAGGGTTAAGAACATTACAATGTAGAATTCAATGGATTTGAAAAAATGAAACGGTAAATGAGTAAAATATCCCGAATAATTTGATCATGAAAGGATTCATCAATAACTAAAACAAATGTTAATTGACCGTATAAAAGACAGGTAGCATATTAAAGCAAGGTGACAGTGAAACAGAAAGTTCCTAATGGAGCTTTTCTGTTTTACTCTAACCTTGCCTTAAGCAGCCACCTGTGGAAAACTCCTAATAATTAAAACAATTCAGTGATCGTAAGGGAGAGGTTTTACTGTTCCAATTTATACGGTAATAATGTGCATCAAGAAAATATTGCCTAAGTCTCTATCCTGGTATATGGTAGCTTTTCAACCTGCTTTAAGTGGTCACCTGTCTTGAAAATGAAGGAACAGGTTTACGGTGGAGAATGTGTTATAATTCTTTCCCAATAAACGCGTTTACTCTAAGACTATTATTTGCAGTGCAAACAGTTTGGAGCCAGATCAGACGCCGGGAAACCCGGCGTCTGATCAGGCTCCAAACTGTTTGCCACCAAGATAAACATGAAATATCAGAATTGTCCAAAAGTTGTTCTTTTCTACGTTTTAGTGTTTTGCGTTTGCGTTCGTTTGCGTTTAAACGGGAAAGAATAACAGATTCTCCACTGTAGCAGTAAAATCTTAAAATAAACTACAGACGAACTTCGATATCTCGAACTCCGTTTAGTCGAACATACTTGTACCCATATTTCAAAGTTAAAAAGTAAAATAACCGAGCATGAAATGATTGCTCTTCAAGTATCGAAATATCGGGTTGTTCGAGTAAAGCGAGTTCGAGATATCAAAGTTTGACTGTAAATGCAACTGTTCTGGTCTTGGCACAGAGTTATGCGACGTGTTACAGTGGACAAGTCATTATTCTGTAAAATAACAAAAACAAACGCGTTTGCGCTTATAAAACTTTTACAGAAAAACCTTTATTACGACCAATAAACCGAAGGCTTATTGATTGTTCAGTTTAAACTCTCTATTCCGACCGCTAAATTGCGTAAATGTTTAGGAGTTTTCGACACGTGACTGCTTAAAGCAGGCGACAGTGCAACAGAAAACTCCTTTATGAGCTTTCTGTTTTACTGTAACCTTGCTTAACCCTTTACCTGATAGCATTGTTTCTAGTATTGAAGATATGTGACTATTTAAAGCAGGTTGAAAGTAAAGCAGAATGCGCCCTAAGGCGCATTCTGCTTTACTTTCAGCCTGCTTTAAGCTATTAACTGCTAGAATAAGGAAAGTATTAAGTATGACACATATTCATTACGGTATAATTTGGAACTATTTACTTCAGCGGATGAATAAAATAAATGTGCTAAAAGTCGCTTCTATAAGGGAAAGGGTTAAAGCTGCCAACTGTCTTTTATACAATCAATCAGCCTTCGCTTTAGTGGTCGTTATAGAGAGATATTGCTGTATGAAAGACATGTGATAGCTTAAAGCAAGGTGATAGTAAAAAGGAGCTGTCTGTGTCACTGTCACCTTGCTTTAACCCTTTCCTCCCTGAAACCTCAAATGGACAATTCTAGTTTTCAATTAAGTCTAGTCCATTTTTGACTTTTTAGGGTTGATTTTTACAAAATATGTCAAAATGACAAACAGTGTAGACCCTTATCAGAGGGCTCCTTAAGGAGCCCTCTGATCAGGGTCTATACTGTTTGCATAGGACAAGTGTACTCCTCACAAGTATGCTGTTTGCAAATGACGCATATATGCGTGACTATAGGGTTCAAAGTGTTAAGCAGTCACCTGTTGAAAACACCTAAACATTCAGACAATTTAATGGTCAAACGTAAGAGGTTTTACTGTACATTTATTTCCAATGCAAACAGTTTTGAGCCAAATCAGACGTCAGATAACCTGGCGTCTGATCAGGATCGAAACTGTTTGTCACTCAGATTAAAATAAAAAGTTTGAGAATTCAGAAAGTTGTAAATTCTACATTTTAGTGTTGCGGGTTTTTTTGTTTTCGTTACGGAAACGAATAACGTCTTCTATACTGTAAATGACTTCGCGCTGTTACGTATGGACAGTTACAGTTGAGAATGCGTTATTCTTTCCCGTTTAAACGAAACGAAACGCAAACGCACAACACTAAAACGTAGACAACTTCTGATATTTCATGTATATCTTGGTGGCAAACAGTTAGGAGCCTAATCAGACGCCGGGTTACCCGGCGTCTGATCTGGCTCCAAACTGTTTGCAATAGAAACAATATTTTAAGCATAAACGCTTTTATTGGGAAAGAATACTGTTTTCTCCACTGTATGACTTAGCACATACAAGTATGTTTTGAAATAGTATAATGGTCAGCGTAACCCTGTTCCATACCGTATTTAAACCGTTTACGATTATAAGTATATAAAATAACAAACACAGTGGAGAAGCCGTTATTCTTTTCCAGTAAACGCGTTTATGCTAAAACTATTATTTTCATTACAAACAGTTTGGAGCCAGATCAGACGCCGGGTAACCCGGCGTCTGATCAGGTTTTAAACTGTTTGCCTCTCAGATTAATATAAATAGTAAGAATTTTCTACATTTTAGTGCATTACGTTTGCGTTTAAGGGGAAAGGCGTTCTCCCCTGTATTGCCACTATTCTTATGTTTACTGTGCATATCACTGGGTTTCTTTTATTTCCCTGTTGGCTTTCACAAACACAGGGACCCGGCACGATTGATTTTTAAGATAATTTTTTTTTCAAAAGGTATATATAGAGACTCTATATATACCTTTTGACAATTTTTTCTCTCAAAAATCAATCGTGCCAGGTCCCTGTGTTCACAAATACCCCCGATCTGTATTCAAAGTGGTTCATTAAATTACCGAGAGGTCTACTCAGGAAGAATTTGGATCTTTACAGACAGGTACAGTGGAGAAAACGTTATTCTTTCCCAATAAAAGTGTTTACGCTTAAACTGTTATTTCTATTGCAAACAGTTTGGAGCCAGATCAGACTGTTGCCATCAAGATCAACATGAATTATCAGAATTGTCAAAAGGTTGAACTTTTCTATGGTTTAGTGTTTTGCGTTTCGTTTCGTTTAAACGGGAAAGAATAACGTATTCTCCACTGTAGGTGCTTAATACAGGGCAAAAGTAATACAGACTACTCGTAATTTCAGTCGCTCCGTATTAAGCTGCCATCTGTTTAAAAGTCAGATAATGAGACACACGTTGAATGTCGCATATGAGAGGTTTTCCTGTTTTAATCCATGGAAGATTAAGGACATAATATATAAAAGACTTGTTGCGAGTTATTCTATAAGATTAATTATCACATAAACCGCCTCTGGCAGTGTAATAAAGCCATTCAATAAATGATAGTGTAATATCAACATTTGGGCTCCGGCCCTACCTATTCGTCCACAAGCGCTGCATGACGTGGGGTGCCAAATGACGCCTTTTGACATGACGTTAAGATCTATAAATAACGTCAACTTTTGGCGGATTATACATATGACGGAGAGACTACAAACTATTTTTTAATCAACTCATTGACTAAAATAAATAAAACGCTCGCTAAGGCTCGCGTCATATTGTTTTAGTCAACTCGAATATTAAAATGATAATTTGGGAGCAACTTCACGTGGAACTATAGTTCGAACCTCTAGTCAGCTAAAATAGTCACTGGCGCATGCGCATTAAGGTCGGCAAAGGAACGCCGCTTGTCGAACCAATGAAATTTGAGGTTCACTGGTCTAATGACGTCACTATAGTCGAACCATCGGTGTTCAGTTCACTGTAGTTACTATAGTTTCACGTGATTTTGTTCAAGGTCGTTCGACAGCGGTCGCCCCGCATCTCGTGTTCCGGAAATGCTGGTTACTTTCACATGATCTTTTCGGCACATGCTTATAGTAGAAAATTTATATATAAAAAAGTTTGATAAGCTTCAATGTTCCTTTGGTAGCGAAGTTGGAAGAGTGATAGACTAGCAATCCAAAAGTTATAGGTTCGATTCCCACTCGCTTCATTTTTTTAAAAATAAATTTTCCGATTTTATTGAATAGTCAATCCATAACGTAGAGGTCAAAAGACAGGCTATGCTTATGCACAAATGTAGATCTAATAATGAATAATATCAGATGTAAATATAGTCAAGTGACAACTAACCGTTTGTGGGGATGTATACATACCGTAGCCTATATGACAGATGGCAGCTCAACACATGACACAATTAATGCTAAAAGATAGATCCTAAAGGAGCTTTTATGCATTACCTTTGTCATGCATTAAGCAGTCACATGTCTTTAAAGATCTACAGGCTACCGTATTCAATGGTCCATTAATCGGGGCCTCCGTGGCCTAATGGTATAGTCACTGTGACTTACACCACTAAGCTCCTCACCGCTGTGAGTTCGAATCCAAGTAGGGCCGCTCGGATTTTTCATGGGGGAAGCTTTCCAGCTGGCTTGCGGAAGGTCGGTGGTTCTACCCAGTTGCCAATTTCCCTCCTTATAACAACCCCCTCTTAACAACACATGTCATCTTTGTCTTCCATTGGGCGTTGTTGTAGAGATCGAGCCCTGTAATCAGTTAAATCATGGCACTAGTAGTTTATGGCAGGACAAAAGTAAAACATTCTGCTTCGTAAGGTTAACCATTGTGTTGCTGTGATACATTCTGCTATGAAATTGTTCGCGTTACGCGGTGTCTGATCTGGATCAAAAACTGTTTGCAAAGACAATGAAGTCACGATCAGCGGGAAAAGGGTTAACTCTTTCCTCCCTGAAACTTTAAATGGACAATTCCAGTTTTCATTTTAGTCTAGTCCATTTCTGACTTTTAAGGGTTGCTTTTGTCAATGTTTGGCATTATGACAAACAGTGAAGACCCTGATCAGAGGGCTCCTTTCGGAGCCCTCTGATCTGGGTATTCAGTGTTTGCATATGGCAAGTATACTATTCACATGTACACTGTTTGAAAAGGACGCCTTTATGCGGGACTAGGGTTCAAATGGTGAATTGGTTGTTTATATTTTTCAGATCGGCTTGAGATATGGAAGGGGTGCGAGTGTTCCATTGGGCGAGTGCCATGGCTGGGATAGTAATGGTCATACTCATTAGTTACAACCAGAGACTGATCGATTACTCTAACCGTGAAATAGTTATTACAAGAGGATACACTTTTCCCAACAATAGCCTCGACAGGACGGCTGTAAACACTAGTTATAAAAGAAAGCGACCTAAATCTTCTAAACACCGATCCAAGTCTTCTCTTACGATAAAAACACAGAAAACTATTGATAAGATTGACGACAAATGCAAGAAAAGGGTGCCGACGGCAATTGTTATAGGGATCCAAAAAAGTGGCACCTCTGCTCTTTGTACGTTTCTAATGGACCATCCCCAGATAGTGTGTGCTAAAGGTGAGCCTCAATACTTTACAAGCAAGTACAAAAGAGGACCCGACTGGTACCGTGACTATATGCCGTGCTCAACTTCCGGTCAAATCACCATGGAGAAATCACCACCGTATTTTTACCGGAAGTACGTGCCGGATAGAATAAAAGCTCTAAACCCTGATATGAAGTTGATTGTCATCGTGAAAGATCCCATAGTACGATCGCAATCAATGTTCGCCATGCAACATAGAGACGGAAATGGGGATTTTGAGAAGGAAGTCACAAATGCACGTGGCGATATAAACATCAACAATTCAAATATTTTCTATTCTAGTTATGTAATGCATATGAAAGCATGGCTTCAAACTTTTCCGTTGGAACAATTCGCTTTTATTGATGGACATAACTTAGAAATCCACCCAGATGAAGAACTCAGGAAAGTGGAACGATTCCTAAAGATTTCTTCGTATTATGTGCCAGAGCAATTCCGATTGAATGAAGCTAAAGGAAAACCGTGCATGGTGAAAGAAAAAAACGACGGTTGCCTTGGCGACAATAAAGGACGCGAACATCCGACGATGTCGAATACGTTTCGGGAAAAAATGGAAAAGTACTTTCACCCTTTAAATGAAAAGTTCTTTAAAATGGTACACAAACGTTTTGACTGGGGTTATTAGAGCACTGTTAAATCACTATTAAAGCCCCATTTTGTAATTTGGTTTTTTGTTTGAAATGTTCGAAATAACAATCAAGTAAACTATTAATCTTTGAACAGTCTTTATTGCGACGGGTGAATACCGATCTTGGGAAGAAAAAAACACAAACCATAAAAACGCAGGTCCGTAGGAAGCAAATCGCGATGGGGATGGGGTTCACAGACCAATTTATGTACGCACACTTACTGGGGGGGGGGGGGGGGGCATGAAGCGTGCTTTCTCTGGACATTTTTATTCCTATATGGTCTTTGTTGGGTTCTAAGGGTGTTTCAAGCATTCCAAACCGGTATAATACGAATATATATCTATGTAAAAAATTGACTCAAAATGACCCAAAATATTTAGTCTAGAATAGCAATTACTCGACAGATTGCCTTTCTAGTTGACGCTATTAGCTCAATATTGTGGCAAAATACTTCAAATTATGATGTAAGCAAGGGACTTTATACATTTAATGTATAGACATATCCAATCCAAAAAGCCTGATAGCCACTTCAATTTCCCTGTCAGATTCAATAAAGCAGCCATTTTAAAAATGGCTATCATTTCCTATTTGTTTAAGTCATGTCGTACTTGTAAGTCCTGTGCAAGTCCAAAAAGGTACGCAAAAGTGTGAGATTCAAAATATAAATCATCAATTGGGGATTGTGGAATATTGCTAATTTATTTAGATGGCCGCAAAAAATCAAAATGGCGGCATTTTCACTATGTTTTTTTTGGTCTTCTATCTATACTGCTACACATTCCTTTCGGGTATTACGAGGAGGGTGCACTTTATAGGTGCACCATTGGGACTGTACCCGGCCGGTCACTTTATCCAGACACCGACGAACAAGTGGTAATAATAACCCGAAATCCTGAGTGCCAAGAAGGGAAGCCATTACTACCATTTTTTAAGTCTTTAGTTTGACCCGGTCGGGGATTGAACCCACTGAAGACGACGTTATTCTGTCCAGTTTAAACGCAAACGAAACGCAATGCAATAAAATGCAGAAATCCCAAACAATTTTTCTAAGATTCATTTTAATGTGGGTTACAAACAGTTTGGGCCTGATCAGACACCGGGTTACCTAGCGTCTGATCTCGCTCCAAGTTATTTAAGAGAAACTTATCTCAGCTAAATGTAATTTATTTTAATTGTGTACAATACATGTTTAACATTTGGTATGAGTCTTATATAAAGATACATTCTACTTTATATATTACTCATACCAATAGTTGTATTTTCTGTAGTAAGGCAATTTTCTTGGATTTAAAGTCTTAAACTAAGACTTTGTATTTCAAGAAATGATTTTCAAAGGTCACTAGTTCATGATTGACATTTATCATAACTACTGCATAGTGTACATATTCATATAAGATGACGTATATTTCTGCATTTGAGGGTATGATTTCATCATATAATTGCATTATGTTGCTTATCCATATTCTTTTATGACTTGGGACAAGTCATTGAAGGATGGAGTAGTGTTAGGATGTTTAGTACGCCCAATGTTGCGTACAAGCAACGATTAGAAACAGGCAAAAAAATGACAATTATATTATTCATATAAACATATTATCAGTGTCAATTCATGGCATTTACCTTAAATAAATCATCCATTCAGTATCAGTTCCTAAACTCTTAGAATTAATAGCATTATTCTTCTTTATTTATGTTGACCAACAATAAGACTTGAGATACCCGCCATTGGCGCAACCTGTAGTGTGACGTCATGACCGATAATTTAGGAATTGCGGGAAAACAAAATCTTGTTTATGTCATGTGACTTTTGTAAAACATATAAATAGATCGGATTTTGAAAGTAGAATTAGAATTGAAATTGATAAGAATTGTTACGAACTGATGAACTGATAGAGATGATTGAGTTTAGAACTGATAACGTTAGAAAAAGAATTGATATTGATATAACAATGGCACAAGTAATTATGTTTGGTTTTCAATATATCCACTTTCCGGCCCGCCCTGACAATATGTCAATAAATCACTGAGAATCAGAGTTTATGTTATCATACAATCTGACCACTGACTGGGAAATCGGTCAGGCCGGGTTCAAGACAACAGCTGACATGACGCAGGGGGAAAGTATCTAATTAATATGCATAAGTTAGTAGATGCTCCCTCACCCTGAACATGCCGCATTAATATTCATGTGTTGGTAAGGACAGTTTGACCAAATATACAAGGTCACATGACCTGTTGAATAGACCAGAATTTATAATATGATGGGCGCCGGGAGATAGTAGTAGTTGAGTTAGGGTTAGGGTAGTCGCTAGACAAAAATCATGTTATTCTTACATGGGTTGTTGTTTGAATAAAAATTAATTTAAAATGAGTCTTTTACTTAGTAACACCCTTTGTAACACATGAAGTTTGTTTTAATATTTTCAGTACAAGTCTATGTTTGTAAAACTCAAAGTACTCATAAAATGCGGAGACCCAATTGTTTAGGTCCATAACTTTAACAAAAATTTATAGAGGTCTTCTAGGCGATACACAGGTCTTCTTTGCTGTATTAACTACTGCATGCGTGGGTCTTGTCATATGCTGCTTGTGCTGCCAGTACTTATCATGTTTGTTCTTAAAGTCATTTATGTATTTGGCACTGACTATCCACTCTGGTAAGCTGTTCCAATCCGCATCAACTGTCAAGGAAAAAGGAGTATTTCCTGACGTTCAGTCGACTACGTCGTTTCTCCAGCTTCTTGCTCTGACCATTTGTTCTTATTTCTTGAGACTGTGGTACAGTGGAGAATCTGTTATTCTTTCCCGTTTAAACGCAAACGTACGCAAACGCAAAGCGCTAAAACGTAGAAAAGAACAACTTTTGGACAATTCTGATATTTCATGTTTATCTTGGTGGCAAACAGTTTGGAGCCTGATCAGACGCCGGGTTACCCGGCGTCTGATCTGGCTCCAAACTGTTTGCAATAGAAATAATAGTTTTAGCGTAAACGCGTTTATTGGGAAAGAATAACGTTTTCTCCACTGTAATAGCCTGTCACCGTGAAGTCTTTCTTTCCTAGTTATGATCTTATAAACCTGGATCATATCCCCTCTTTGTCCCAGGTAGAACAGTGATGGTAACTTCAACCTCTCAAATCTTTCTTCGTACGGAAGGTCTTTGAAACGTTCACCATTGACTGATTTTCGCAATTGAATATATCGTCATCATAATTTTACACGGATATTTTGCATTTTCACACTAACCCCGCGTACGGCGAACTTTATCGAGGTTGCGTAATTTTATCAACCGGTAATTGTGGACATTGGTCAAGATTTTGAAAAAACCGAATTTCATAAATTTAGGTCAAGTAAAAAGAAAATTGTTGAATATTTTAGGTACCCTGCGTTTCTTTTTCGTCTTCATATATATAAATCTATGCAAAGCTAGTGATCAAAGAGCGGGCCCATTTATTACAGTTTCGTGCTATAATGGTTTTTACAAACCGGGTAGAAGTCTACTACGCTATCCTTTACATGAAATATCTAAGCTTAGGGATTTTTGATGTTTGATAATAATATTTTCCTATATATACGATACGTCTAGGCAAAGCTATTGACCCCGGTGCAAGTCCAATTTACTTGCATTACAATAACAGTTTCTCCGTAATTATAATATATTGGATAATTGCAATGTGGTTTTCAGCGTCATTTCACACAACAGCGATTTAGATACAGGAACAGGATATAAATCAACTTGATTGAGGTTTGCTCTAGGAAATACTATCCATCAAATATCTAAGTGTTGTTGTTTTTTACAATAACCTTTTTTAAATATGTCTCCCTATTTTACACCTTAGTCGCCATGACAACAAGAGTTCTTCATTAAATCATTTTTTTAAAAGTGATTAGCTCAAAGCAATGTCCTGTAAAGTTTAATTGTATTCAGCCATGTCATTTAGGAGAAGCATATGTAATATGTGTATTTAATCCCCGAAAGATCGGATATAATAACGAAAATAAGTGTTTTGGCGGCCATTTAGTTTTTACCAATATTAGGCTTTCAGTTTTATGGGGTGGGCGACAGACAGCATAGATGGATTAAGCTCAATTATGGTAGAAAGGTGGTATGTTAACTTTCCTGAAAATGCATCTAGGAATGTGATTTCCCAAAAGTCCGACAAGTCTATAATATCTAAAGACCCCAAACCTCCCCAAACCTCTCCAAACCTGCCTAAAGCACTTAAAAACAATCCAAACCACTTAAATTCCTTAATATCTAATCAAAAAGACCTTATAAATGGTAAATTTAAGCTAAAACAATGAAAAAATGTTAATTTAAAATTAAATATTCGATGTTTTTCTTTTCAAGGGGAACACCTCGAACAAAACTTAAGATCACTTTACACAGTTACCTCTAAATATTAACTCACTATGTTAATAGCCTGTTCCTGGTTTTTGAAGACAAGTATTCTCTTAAAGCAGGCTGAAAGTAAAGCAGAATGCGCCTTAAGGCGCATTCTGCTTTACTTTCAGCCTGCTTTAAGCTACAATCTGCTAGAATTATAAAAACTTGCTTTTAAAAGTGGTTTTGGGGGGTTTGGATAAGATTGGGGAGGTTTTGGGTCTTTAGACGGACCGGATAAAACTCATTGTTTCAAATACAAATCACGCGAAGGAAGTTCATTAGAACCTTCGTATTATAAATTAGTTTGAACTTTGAAAGTAGTTTAATAAGCCTTCAAAAAGAACAAATGGTTATACATGTATTAAATTACAATTATAAATTGTGAAAGAAAATGGCCTCCATTTTGGCGGCCATCTTGAATAATTAGTCATATTCCACAAGCCAAAATAATTGATGATTAAAATTGTAGAACTCAAATTTGTTAGTTTTGCTTGACTTTTTGAACTGGCATGGGACTAACAATCACAAAAAAATAAAAATGGAATATGACAGGAAAATTGAAGCTGATACTAAGACACTACAAGAGGACCTGGACAAGCTGGCTGAACGAGAAACCAACAGGAATATGAAGTTCCACCCAGACAAGTGTAACGTCCTCTCAGTCACCAACAAGCGAAAAAATTACAAAACCAGTATCAGCTGCATGGTCACATACTACAAGCAGTCACTGAAGCCAAATATCTAGGTGTCACAGCCACAAATAGCCTGCGATGGGACCACCATATCACTGAAATATGTAACAAAGCCAACAAAACCATAGGCTTTCTTAGAAGAAACATTAACCTAACATCCAAAACAATCAAAGAACAAGCCCATTTCACCCTTGTACGACCCTTAGTAGAATATACCAGCTCTGTGTGGGACCCATATACAGAAACAAATATACATAAAGTAGAAATGGTCCAGCGACGAGCAGCCAGATATGTCATGAATCGACAACGCAACACATCTAGTGTCAGTACAATGCTTCACACACTGAACTGGAGATCCTTGCAAAATAGGAGAAAAGATACTAGGCTGTGTATGCTGTACAAGATAGACAGGAATATTGTTGCGATCACAAAGGACAATAGGCTTGAACCCCTTAACCGCAAGACCCGCCATGGCCACAGCCGTGCCTACAAGCTTCTGACTACCCGCACCGATATCAGGAAGATGTCCTTCTTCCCACAGGGACGCGACACGATTGATTTTTGAGAGAATAAAATGACAGAATGTATATATCTCTCTCTATATAATTTGTACAGTGAACTTGAATCTGCAAAGATCCTACAGAATGGAAAGCATGCTGTTTGAGTTAGTTAATTATCTCCCTTTATCACAAATGATATCGTCTAACTCTGTATCCTATGGAATGTTCGTAGCATGTGCTATGGTTGAAACCCTAAAAGGGCACCATGCATATAAGCTATACTTGTATGTATGCTAATATACTGTACCGGTTCAGAGTGTTGTGATGAATGGTGTACTTTATAAGATGAACTTGAAGCATTCTTTATTGGGGATGTGGATGGTTCATTCTTGTTGGTACATTTCATTGTTACAGCTAGGCGTGCTGCCGTATCTGACCGAGTATGTTTATGTCTGACTGTGTAGTCTGTTCACTGATTATCTATCTCTCTCTATATAATTTGTACAGTGAACTTGTATCCACATTTTTTTTCTCTCATAAATCAATCGTGTTGCGTCCCTATGCTTCTTCCCTCAAACAGTACGGGACTTGAATGCTCTACCCCGGACATCGACGATGCGGATGGCCTCGATGCCTTCAAGGCACGGATGGCTGTACTTTAACACCTAGAGTTACCCGAAGCCCACTGCGCATTTTAGTCACCTATTACCGAGCATAATCCTCAGCCAGTTGAAGGAGGCTCGTATACGGCAGAAGCAGAAGCGTCTTACGAGTTTGGTTTGGATTAGATACGAGTATGTCGAAACACTAATTCTAGAAAGTCTGTTGCTTCCATCATTATCTGAAGTAATTTTGGCGATATACCGGTATCGAACTAATCCTCCCTCCCCCCAAAGGGAGGGTATGATATTTCAAAATGAAATTGGCGGCCATCTTGAAAAATCGCCGCCATTTTGAAACTGACACCTGTTAATCGATGGCTAACGGCTTTTAACGAGAGGCAATGGTGATGTCGGTGTGTCTGCAAAGTTGTTTGCTTGCAAGTGAAGTATTTTTCGACTTAATCCCCGGGCTATCCAGCTATTTAATCTCTAACACGTACCCTGTTCACTCCTATTAATGTATGCACTTTTTCTAGGGGGTCCGGGGGCATGTTCCCCCGGGAACGTTTTATTCCTAGATCTCTGGTGCGTTCTGAGGGCGTTTTGCGCATTTAAAACAGGTTAAATACTAATATTAATCTATATAAATAGTAAACTTTAAATAGCAAATGTTAATATTATAACATAATATTATTTGACCTTGTCTTCCGGATATAAGCCTAAAACACCTACCCCTTCACCTCCTATTACTGTACACTCTGCTACTAGTGGTGTGTGTGTGGGGGGTGTCAGGGGACATGCTTCCCGGTAATTTTTTGTTATTTCTAGATGGTCTCTGGTGAGTTCTTGGGGCGTTTTACACATTCAAAACAGGTAAAACACTAACATAAATCTATTTAAAAAATCTGCAACTAATATCGGCAAAATTACGGCAAAATTATTGGGGGTTAGTGGGGAAACGCCCCGTCCCTGCCCCTTGTTCCTACGGGAATGGTTTTAAATGCATTGCACGGGAAACTCGAGATGCTATAGCATTTTCCCTTAACCAAGTATGTTTTCAACTCGGTTACAAATATACAAAACTTGAGACACACACTAAATGCCGATTTTCCAGCATGTCATTTTTAGCTCGCCGGACTGTGTCCAAGAGCTAATGTTCTCACCAAGTCGTTGGCGTTGGCGTTGGCGTGTCCGTTCCCGTTCCCGTTCGCGCTAGCAGTTTCAAGAAAATGCTTATAATTTCTTTGTCCCTTGTAGTATTGCTTTTACATTTGGTATGTCCTGCGTTTAGTTTTCGAAATCTGCGTTTAGGTTTTGAAATATGCCTATAAGTCCTATGTTCACTGAGATATTCCTTTAATATTTGGCATGCAGTTGTATAGGGACAATATTTGTTCCTGCATACAAACAATTTTCAGCCCAGTGACCTTGACCTTAAACTTAAGGCCCCCGTTAAGATTTAGAAATCTGGGTTTAGGTTTCGAAAAATGCTTATACCTACTATGATCATTGAGATATTGCTTTCATATCTAGTATGCATGTTTATATGGACAAGACCTTACCAAGCAAACAAATATTTTTACTCCAGTGTCCTTGACCTTGAAGTTAGGGTCCACGTTTAGGTTTTAAAATCTGCGTTTAAGTATGTCACAATGCCTTTAACTTATATGGCCCTTGAGGTATTGCTTTCATATTTGGTATGTGTGTGGATATGGGCAATACCTTTCTATTTACACAAAAAGTTGACGCCTTTGACCTTGACCTTGAACCTAGGGTCTGCGTTTAGGTTTCGAAATCTGCGTTTAGGTTTTGAAAAATTACTGACTCCTATGTTCACTGAGATATTCCTTTTATATTCCTTTTATATTTGGCATGCAGTTGTATATAGACGATACCTATTCATGTATATAAGAAAAGTGACCTTGACCTTGAACTAAGGGCCCGCGTTTAGATTTTTAAATCTGCGTATAGGTTTCGAAAAATGCTTATAACTACTATGATCATTGAGATAATTATTGCTTTCATATCTAATATGCATGTGTATATGGACAAGACCTTACCAAGCAAACAAATATATTTACCCCAGTGTCTTTGACCTTGAAGTTAGGGTCCACGTTTAGGTTTCAAAATTTGCGTTTAGGTTTGTCAAAATGCCTTTAACTTCTATGTCCCTTGAGGTTTTGCTTTCATATTTGGTATGTGTGTGTATATCGGCAAGACCTTTCCATGCACACAAAAAGTTTGACCCCTATAACCTTGACATTGAACAGCGGGCCTGCATTTAGGTTTCTAAATTTGTGTTTATGTTTTGATGCCTATAAAGCCTATGTTCATAGAGGTATTGCTTGCATATTTAGTATGTGTGTGTATATGGACAAACCCATTCCATGCATACGAAATGTTTCAGCCCAGTGGCCTTGACTTTGAACTTAGCGCCCACGTTTAGGTTTCTAAAATACTTATAACTCATTTTTCTCTTGTGGTATTATTCTAATATTTGGTTCGCATATGCATATGGACAAGACCTTTCCATACACACACAAAAGTTGGCCTCTGTGACCTTGACCTCCGAGTCTGCTTTTAATTCTCTAAATGTGCCGATGGCGAGCTTTGTTGTCTCTCTGACAATTCTCGGTAACTCGTACTCTGCTAACGGATATGGCTGCCGCTGTGATCACCATTGTAAACAGTTTGGAGCCAGATCAGACGCCGGGAAACATGGCGTCTGATCATGCTTTACACTGTTTGCCACTCAGATAAAACCATATTCGTCAAGAGTTTCAAATAGTTGTCATTTCTGCATTTTATTATATTGCGTTTGCGTTTAATTTCGTTTAGTCTTCTACTTTACCTAATTACATTCGCCCTGAACATGTCTAACGTCACTTCCTTACTCAGAGTAGTTTTTTGCAAACAGATTGGATCCTGATCAGATGCCACGTAACACGGCGTCTGATCAGGATCCAAACTGCTTGACATTCGATTAAATAGTTCTTAAGTCAAAATACCTAAACATTTAATTTGAGAAATATAAGCAGACGACAATGGTTAAGAATTGATGGTGTCTTGGCAGAGAAGGGGTTAATTATCGCCTAATTCAAATTGTCAACTACAAAATAACGTATGTTTTTTTTTTAAAATGAAAATCTCAAAACGTGAGTTTGGAACGTCTGTATATGCCGAGTTAGTCGGTGTCTGTTCAGGGTCCACGCTGTTTTCAAATGTGTTTTCAAGTCACGTTCAGCATGTTAATGGTTTCTCGTGCAAAGTTTTACCAATATTACATGTACCTCATATCACGTGACCGGTCCAGCAAGGTCATACTTGGACACAGACAGGTGAGAGCTAGGTATGGTATACTTTCAATTTGTATTAGTCACTCAATACATGTATGTTTAGTATTGAAATCACCTCATCTTCTTTGAATAATTATGTAAACCGGTGCTTTACTGTATGGTACATGTACGTTCAGCTAAGGAAAACGTGTTCTGCATATATATTCACATTACACTTCACCATAGAGTTTTGTAGCACAGAGTACATGTGAAATTGTAAGTTGATCTCTGGTAGTGAATTGTTATATTGACCCTAACAATTGGCACATACAAGCATGGGCAAACAGTGTAGACCCTGATCAGACTGCTCCGCCATGAGCAGTCTGATCATGGTCTACACTGTTTGCCACTAATTTTACTCATTTTGTACAAATTACTGTGTGATAAATAGAGGATCTTGTATGAGTGCTCATTATTTATCATTTTCAATAAACGAGTTGACTAAACTAATATGACGCGAGCCTTGGCGAGCGTCATATTTATTTTAGTCAACGAGTTTATTAAAAATGATAAATAATTAGCACGAATGTGAGATTCTATTTATCACATAACAAGTTTAAGCACCTAAAGAATTGAATGTACACACACTACTCCGCCAATTTTCTTATTAACCATTACTTTTGTTTCAATAAGACGACCTCTATTCTTACTGCATGACCATTCGCATGCACTTACCGGAAAATCTTTCTATGTTAATATTCCTCACGTTATTACATGTTTGTAATCTGAGTAATAAAGGAATTATTCTGTTCTGTTCTGTTCAAATAATAATAATAACAACAATACTAATAATAAATTTTTTAACGACAGAGCTCATTTGATAAAAATCAATCTTCAATGCCGCCCTCAACATATATACAAGTACATTAAACGTTTTGAGTCCTTTTGAAGATGCATTGAATACAAAACAAATGATTAACAACAATATAACACAATCAATAGCAAATAGAATTATGAAAGAGCAACAGTAAAATGGTTTCGGAAATATGGTCAAGAAAAATTTATTCTATGACAAGTCAAACTGTCAAGGTCAGGGATCGGTGATCTGATAATAGTTTACATCACTCGACCATCCCAAAATACACTCGTAATCCAAATCTGGTATCCCTAGCTAATGTGGTAGAGGAACTTTGCTAAAAAGGCTGTTTTTATGATTGAGGTCAAAGGTGCAGGTCACACTGTCCCAAAATGGTAAACCACGCCAATATGTGTTGATGTCCTCAAACACCAAGTTTGACATCGCTGCATGATGTACAGCAAAATCATTAACTAGAACAAGTTTATTCTTACAAATGAAGTCAAAGGTCAAGGTCACAGTTACCTGAACATGTTCTGGTATGCTCCTCCGTTACACGATGTTATCTCACGACAAATAAGGTAACCATTTATGGAAAATATCCTCCGGACACGCCTTTTTCGGCGTAGCTGTCTGATTTCTCATTGAGCCTCAAACCTTATATGGCCCAACCAATCGTGAATGACCAGAAATGAAAGCTTAAGGACACGTGCTTAAAATCGAATAGTCTGATTGGGTAGCGGTTAGACTTGACTACTGACTTTTACAAATTTGTAAAATAAGAGACACAGACTGTTATATGCTGATTTGCTATGTAGCGGTACCAGTAGTAAACACGCCTTTCCCCTACTGCTAGTGAGTTATAACCGAGAAATTTTACGTGTCCCGACCGTTAGGTAGTGATTTGAATGACATAGTTAAGATATGACATATTGTCTCAAGTTCGGCAATGATTTGATGCGTTCTGCAAATCAGAACGAAATTGTTCATAATAGAATTGATCATAATTTTAATCTAGTACCAAGTATATGAAAAAGAAAGAATAGCAGTAACAATTCAGTGAGATTACGAGAAAACTGGCGTTTGAATTTAACCTAGATATCGAAAAGATTTCGATGGGTATTTTTTGTGTTAACACCGTTTTCCTCCAGCACATGCGCAACTCTGTGACCTCAAATGTAAACAAACCGTGATTTTTTTAACGCGATCGCAATCTCTACCCAACAACACGTAGATACCTAAAACGTACATTGCTACACTTTGTAGATATTATAATAAATCAGAACATAGAACTAACTCTACAAGACAAATTCCATACACGAATTCTTGAAGTTTATTTACCGGTGGCAACATGAATTTCTCATTTGAGGGGTCGTTTCAAACAATTCATATTCGGCATATTTCAGGGGTGCTTTCCAAAAATCTCAAATCAAAATCAGGTGATTGAGAATATTTAAACAATCAAACCATATTTAAAGTATAAACAACTAACAAAAGAGCACACACATACGAATTTTAGTAATTTATGGTATCTACAAATTACAAAATAAAAATTATACACGTAGATCTAGACATGGAAGTATAATTCCGTGATCTAGATCTGTCTTTAAAAATTCTCATCACTTTCAGTCACATCCTAGGAAGAAGTAAGTGCAATTCAATTGGCTTATAAAGATGGAAGTGGAAATTTGCAAAAACTCATTCTTGGCGACTCTCAAGACCTTCAGTCTTTGATTATATGTAAGTGGTCGTAGATTACTGCGCTTGTCTTATTAGATAAATATTAAGCTTAATATCCTGATTTACCATCCTATTTATTGCAACTTGGATAAAATCAATTCCATATACAGCATTATCTTCACCACCCATTTCGCCGAATATCTTTTTTAAAGATATTTCTTGTTTTAATTTTCTTTAATTGAGACCAAAGGTCAAAATTACAGTGATCTGAGAATGTTACAGGACAATGCACAGGGGGCCGTGACAATAGAAGTCTGAACCCCAAAAGAAAAAAATTATAAACACTAGATATATAGACAATTTCCGAATTGTACAACTCTCCCAAGTTATGCCTCTATCAACATTCGATCAAACGGTATATCGGGTAAAGCTATTTGCCAATACGTAGTATAAAGTATAACCTTCGTAATTGCAAAGCGAAAAACTCCTAGTTAAAACGGTTCTCGGATGCCACAAGGCAGAATCCCGATAAACACCTGTGGGACAATGCGCATTCCAAAAATGTACTGACACAACAAAGTTGATATATATTTCTTATGTAGTACAGTGTACCCTTCCTACGACGGTCCTCCCAATAACGACTCCCTCCTTACAACAATGCTTGCCGCTATTATCCAAATAGTAAATAAACAAGACACGTATGCCCAACCTACTCACGACTGCAATGTCGTCTGCTTAAAATGTTGTCTGCTGTTTTTCTCAAAGTTACAGAATTGACATTTTGATAGAAAAAACTTAATGCCGAGTGACAAACAGCTTGAATCCAGATCAGACACCGCGTTACGCGGTGTCTGATCTGGATTCAAGCTGTTTGCAAACGTAAGCCAATTTCCCTCCGTATAACGACTCCATCCGAACAACGTACACATTGTTTGTCTCCCATTGGGTTTCGTTGTAGAATGAGAACGCTGTATAGGATATACGATCGGGTCAATGGGGACACGGACGCAGAGACGGACATACAATTAAATCACAATAAGCTAGCTGAGTTGGCTTTAACCCTTTCACTCTCAATGACGCCTTAAAGCGCGTTTGCAAACAGTTTGGGTCCTTATCAGACGCCGCGTTTGATCAGGACTTAAACGGTGTGACACTCTTGTAGATATTTATAAAGTCATACAATCTTAAATCAAACTTTGAAACGTGCATTGCAGGCAACAATACTGAAGTAGACGAGCATAAAGCGGTGAAGGGGTAAATATTTCCCGAATAATTTTATCATGAAAGGTTTAAAAAGTACTACATTTAAATAAGTGCCAGGATTTATTATGTAGGCACGTTGCAGCTCTGTATAAGATGAAAATTTATTGTAAACACTTTTTTCAGATCGTCTTAAGATATGGAAGGGGTGCGAGTGTTCCATTGGGCGAGTGCCATGGCTGGGATAGTAATGGTCATACTCATTAGTTACAATCAGAGACTGATCGATTACTCTAACCGTGAAATAGTTATCGCAAGTGGATTTGCTGAACAGAACAGTAGCGTAGGTAGAACGATTGCAAACACTACCAGAAATTCAAACAATCGACTCAATAATTCCAAAACAAAAAAGAGTGATACCTTAGCGCCAACTACAGCAATGAACTCGACTTCTAAACATCGGTCGAATTCTTCTCTTACGATGAAGAACACTATTGATAAGATTGACGACAAATGCACGAAAAGGCTGCCGACGGCAATTGTTATAGGGATCCAAAAAAGTGGCACCTCTGCTATTTGTACTTTTCTAATGGACCATCCCCAGATAGTGTGTGCTAAAGGTGAGCCTCAATACTTTACAAGCAAGTACAAAAGAGGACCCGACTGGTACCGTGACTACATGCCGTGCTCAACTTCCGGTCAAATCACCATGGAGAAATCACCGCCGTATTTTTACCGGGATTACGTGCCGCCGAGAATACAAGCTCTAAACCCGGAAATGAAGTTGATTGTCATCGTGAAAGATCCCATAGTTCGAGCGCAATCTATGTTCGCCATGCAACATAGAGACGGAAAGGGGGATTTTGAGAGGGAAGTAACAAATGCACGTGGCGATATAAATATAAACAGTATAAACATTGTATTTTCTAGTTATGCCATGCACATGAAAGCATGGCTTCAAACCTTCTCGTTGAAACAGTTCGTTTTTATTGATGGACATAACTTAGAAGTCCACCCTGAAGAAGAACTAAAAAAAGTGGAAACTTTTCTACAGTTGTCTCCGTACTTTGAGCCAGAGAAGTTTTGGTTCAATGAAGATAAAGGAAAACCTTGTGTGGTGAAAGAAAATAGCAACGGTTGCCTTGGTGACAATAAAGGACGAGAACATCCAACTATGTCAAATAAGCTTCGGGAAAAAATGGAAACGTACTTCCGCCCTTTAAATGAAAAATTCTTTGAAATGATACACAGGCGTTTTGATTGGGGTTATTAGAATAGTTACAGTGGAGAATCTGTTATTCTTTCCCAATAAACGCGTTTACGCTAAAACTATTATTTGCAGTGCAAACAGTTTGGAGCCAGATCAGACGCCGGGTAGCCCGGCGTCTGATCAGGCTCCAATCTGTTTGCCACCAATATAAACATGAAATATCAGAATTTTTCAGAAGTTGTTCTTTTCTACGTTTTAGCGCTTTGCGTTTGCGTTTGCGTACGTTTGCGTTTAAACGGGAAAGAATAACAGATTCTCCACTGTAGAATAGTTACAGTGGAACTACCTTTTAAAAGTAGGTTAACTCCTTCACTGCCATAATGTTCTCTGCTTTCATTCCACAAATTTTAAGTAGCTCTCTTTTGACATAAGAAATATTGAAAGGAAATGTCAAGCATTTCGGACCCTGGGTAAACGCCGCGAAACGCGGCGTCTGATCAGGATAAAAACGTTTTGCAAAATACCATTTTATTGAGGGTAATTAACTCATTATCCCCTGACATTTTCAATGGACAATTCCAGTTTACAATAAGGGCTGGTCCATGTTAAACTATTTAGGGTTGTTTTTATAATATATTGCAATATGACAAACAGTGAAGTCCCTGAATAGAGGACTCCTTCAGGAGCCCTCTAATCAGGGACTTCACTGTTTGCATAAAACCAGTGTACTCTTCACAGGTACACTGTTGGTAAAGGACGCATATATGCGTCACTAGGGCTCAATGAGTTAAGACAGTGGTGGGGTAATAGTTCCAAATACATAAGCAAATGCAGAATGTGTATGTGTGTGTGTGTGTGTTTGCAACTAATTTGGTGACACAGTCCAAACTCGATACTTCGAACTCGGTTAAATCGATCGTACCAGTATTTAAAAAGTTACAGTTCGATATGTCGATCTCGGTTAGATCGAAAATACCCCTATTTCCACGTTTTAACTTTGAAATATGGGTATGATTGAACTAACGCGTGTTTGAATTATCGAGTTTCTAGTGTATATAAGAAACATAGTAACTCGGCGTAAGGTCAGACTCAAAATGGTTTGCTACTCTTATGGGTGACGCTTGTTTTAAAACAAGCCATTGTCTACATGATATTGCAGAGGGAGGAATAAAGTATTTTCCTCAGACGATTTGTTTCGGCGAATGAGTCAAACGTTAATTTCTTCGGCCAAATGTTTAACCCATCTATGCCAGGAGTTTACAATGAACTTTCCCTTTTTGCTTGTCGGAATATTCCATTACTTATATATTTGTACAAAGGTAATATAAAGGCGTTGTAGCCTTTTTATCAAATTCTATATTATTGTATATGGATGAAAATAGCTAACAGTGTAGACTCTGATGACTCGCGTTACGCGGCGTCTCAACAAGTTTTACACTGTTTGCTACTACCTACTCTTTTGGACGATAATGGGTTTAATTTCAGAGCATGTAATAGGGGCGATGTTGTTCTTTCCTAAACCGAGCTTGCACGACAACAGGCAGTGAATGGGATACAACAGAGAATATGATAGAATTACCTTTTCTAGTAAAACGATATTAAATGCAGAAGAAATGCACTACAATCCGGAAAATGACAATTTACTGTACATAATGTGAGTGGCAAACAATTCGGAGTCCGATCAGATGCAATGTTACCAGTCTTCTGATATTGTTCCAAGTTGGAATATTGGTTTCAACTTAAACGTGTTTATTGGGAAAGACTTATGCGTTGTCGTCTGTAAATAACGTTTTCGAAAACAGGGTAGCTAGATGAGACGGGGAATAGTCTTGGGACCCGTTTTATGAAAGTCGTGCGACATAAACGGTCGTATGTCAAAACTTTAAAATACATATAATTTCTGATTTCTCCATATAATTCTTTCTAATGACATCTCTTTGGAATCGTCTTTTCAAGACGATTCCAAAGAGATGTCACAAGACAAGATTAGAAAGAGAAATAAATAATGATTGCTAATTTTAGAATCTGACTTACGACTATTTTTGTCTTATGACGTTTTATAAAACGGCCCGCCCTGTGTTTTTATCAAACTTCATACCCATTGACTCAATAGTTTCAAAGCTTGTGTTTATTTTTTTGCATTGGGCTTTCTTTCATTGTAAAAGGAAATTATAATTTGCTTTCCAGATGTAGGCTTTACATAAGTTCAGACTTTTACCAAACTTTTTTGAATCCACTATCACGATTTCACAAACCATACTGATTCTAAAATCACGACTCTAACCCATTTCTGCTTATCATCTACAGAAATTGACATTAGCAAACAGTTACGGCCCTGATGAGACGTCGCTACATATGTTTGGGGTGTCACATCAGGATCTTCTATGTTTGCTATTTCAATTTGAAATGATCTGATCTGTGGACAAACACTGCAGTGTCTTTAGATCACCCGTGTTACAGTTGAGAAGACGTTATTCTTGCCCAATAACGCATTTAAGATATTTAAAACGTTTATGTCCATTGCAAACAGTTTGGAGCCTGATCAGACGCCGGGTAACCCGGCGTCTGATCAGACTCCAAACTGTTTGCTAATGAGATAAAATTAAATAGCCAGAAACGTCAAAAAGTTGTCATTTTGAAATTTTCTACATTTCATTGCAATGCGTTTTCGTTTTGTTTGCATTTAAACGGAAAAGAAGAAAGTCGTCTCCACTGTTTGTGTAACTTAACACAGGTAGACCTAATGAAATCTTCCAGCATGTACATACAGTGAAGAATCTGTCCCGTTTAAACGCAAACGAACGCAAACGCAAAACACTAAAACGTAGAAAAGAACAACTTCTGGACAATTCTGATATTTCATGTTTATCTTGGTGGCAAACAGTTTGGAGCCTGATCAGACGCCGGGTTTCTCGGCGTCTGATCTGGCTCCAAACTGTTTGCACTGCAAATAATAGTCTTAGCGTAAACGCGTTTATTGGGAAAGAATAACAGATTCTCCACTGTAGGAAGCGTCTATTGCAATATCCAGGGACACAAAAGAAGTGAAGTTATAATGAATTCAACCCTAGCGACGAGTATACGAGAACTCGTCATTTACAGTGTACTAGTATGTGTCCTATGCAAACAGTGTAGATCCTTATCAGAGGGCTTGTGGGCGATCCCTTTGATCAGCGGGTGCACTGTTTGTAATTTTGTAATATATTCTTAAAATCTACCAGAAAAGTCCTAAATTGACTAAACCTAATTTTAAATTGGAATTGTCCATTTTAAGTTTCAGACATAAAAGGATAAAAGTAGGTGGCATTGACCGCCTGATAAGAAACCTGTCCGCCAATGAAGTAGGGCAAACAGTTGTAATATCCTTTCTAACCATTGACCTCTTGTAACCCTTTTCTATATAGCCTGCTTTTAGTTTTGGAAGACATGTGATCTCTTAACCCCTTACCTGATAGCCTAGTTTAAGTATGACAGATAGATGACAACTTAAAGCAGGTTGAAAGTAAAGCAGAATGCACCTTAAGGTGCATTCTGCTTTACTTTCAGCCTGCTTTAAGCTACCATGTGCTAGAAAATATTCCCGATAATATATACTCATGACTAGTTGAATTGGAACTATTTTCTTCAGCGGAGGAATAAATCATATGCGCTAAAAGGCGCTTCTATGGGGGAAAGGGTTAAAACAGACTAAAAGTAAAGTAGCATGCACATTAAGCCACATTCTGCTTTACTCTTACATGTAGACTGATTTAAGCTACTTTCTTCTAAGATATAGAACATATTTGTTATGTTGCAAATTTATGACTGTATAAAATGGAACTATTGTCTAAAGTGGAGGGTTAATCGTTAATGCCAAACACCACTACACTGGCATTTGTAATTTTACAGTTTGGATCCTGATCAGACGCCGAGTAACACGGTGTCTGATCAATATCCAGACAGTTTTGCCATTGCATTCATATTAGGTCAGCGAGTGACTGTGATAGGTGTGTCGTCCAACAAACAATATTTCACTTGAGTTCAGTGACACTCTGATGGCACGAAGTAAACATATGGCATGATTCCACACCCAGTCACATGTAGCTCAAAATGACTAAGGCTTTACACTTACAGTGGAGAAAACTTTATTCTTTCCTGTTTAAACGGAAACGAAACGCAAACGCATCGCAATATTAAAAATGTACAAAATAACAATTTTTTGACAACTCTATTTATTTTTATACGAGTGACAAACAGTTTGAAGCCTGATCAGACGCCGGGTTACCCGGCGTCTGATCTAGCTCCAAACTGTTTGCAATTGAAATAATAGTTTTAGCGTAAACGCGTTTATTGGGGAGGAATAGCGTTTTCTCCTCTGTAATTCTTTAACTGTCAAGTTTTATCGTCTGCTGTATTGGACATAGACAGACTCTCAATCTGATAAGACGTCTGATCTGAAAGGAGTTTTAATATAAAGTAAACCGAAAAATGAAATTTTAGACCAAGCACCCCTTCGAGCAAAAAAGAACGAATTCACTATGTACGCATAGGACGATCCACTGGACACATATGGGTTTGACAGGAAAGGCTAATATATTTCCCACTGTTGCTTCTGTATTTTTAATATTTGTTTGGTTGTTTTTTGAGATTGCTTATACCGGTATTTGTTTTATTTTCGTGATTGCATGGAATTGCGATACAATGTGACTTTATCGTGGGTTTTTTTTCTATTCATTATTGTGATTTGTTTTTATTATTGTTTTATTTTTGTGATTGCATGGAGTTGCAATACTAATTATTTGTTATCTTTATTAGTTGTTAATAAAACTTAACGATGTAAAAATAAAACGTACCTGGTCTATTCATCCATCTGTCTGCAGCGTCCGACCTGCATTTATAAAAGCAGTGCCCCCTCTCTACAACAACACCCAGATGAGAGACCAAATTTGCATGTTCGGAGGGAGTTGTATTAGGGAGGGAAAACTAAAATTTGGCTTACATTTGCAAACATCTCGAATCTAGATGAGACGCCACGTACCGCAGCATCTGTTCTGGATTCAAGCTGTTTGTCACTCGTCATAATATTTATTCTGTCATAATATGTAACTTTGAAACAACAACGGTAGACGACAATGTTAAGCATCCGATATTGCAGCAGTGAAAGCTTTAGACATGGAGCTAAGTGTCTTGTTTGGAGGAACAACAGCAAACATTTTTGAAGGACCGTTACAGTGGAGAATCTGTTATTCTTTCCCGTTTAAACGCAAACGTACGCAAACGCAAAGCGCTAAAACGTAGAAAAGAACAACTTTTGGACAATTCGGATAATTCATGTTTTTCTTGGTGGCAAACAGTTTGGAGCCTGATCAGACGCCGGGTTACCCGGCGTCTGATCTGGCTCCAAACTGTTTGTAATTGAAATAATAGTTTTAGCGTAAACGCGTTTATTGGGAAAGAATAACACATTCTCCACTGTAAATGGAGGGGCACTGTATAAATCGGACGCCTGCTACAATATAGTTTTCATTTTCTTTGAGAACCCATTTATTTGATGAAACCTGAACCCCTTCCCCAATGGACACGGTCGTCATCCCTACACTACGATAACAGAGGACAATACGATAACAGAGGTAAACAAACGGCACGCGCTAAGGGTAAGTTCCTCAGTTTTTTGCAACTTATGTTCTGTAGAGTAGCTTTTGAGATATGAAACCTGTAGCGGTCGATAAATGGTATATCTTTTCATACTGTGAAGACAGAAATGCACGAAAACAACGATAGCTATCTGGCAATTTTTGAGTAAGTTCTCTCGGAAAGCAGTAGCAAATGGATACTGATGACATATTCCGATAAATTAACAACGATAAAACATATAGTAATTCAATGTTACCTATTTAAGTAAAAGATGGATATGTCTATTAACGATAGAGCATGTAATAGTTGTAGTTTATCAGCGTAATTTAAGAAATTCAAAGGTACAAAGAATCAGATGCGTTATTATCACAGACACTTCTATAACCGAGCATCTCACTCGTAATGACACTTGGATTCCAGAGTATAAGACACTTTATAACAGATAAAAATATTCTTTTAGTGAACCAGAAATGAAGAATTCTCTCCAGAACACTGTTTAAAGAATAAAAAAAATAGTCGTTATCAAAAGAGGAGTAATTAGCAATTATTAGAAACAGTATTTTTACTACATTGCTTGTTGGAATTGCATGTGATTTCAAGTCAATACATCTACCTTACAACGCATGTGTGTAGTTGCAGATTAAGATTTTATCCATTGTTGAGGCTGTTTTGAAAACTCAATTGGGAAATAAAGGGAACATAATGACATTTTAAAGCTGTGCAAAATAGAATAAAAAATGGAATGTACCGCTTTTCTCTATATAATGATCACAGTCTATGTATCAACAGCGACAATATCCACTGTTTCTCAGTTCTGTTTAAACAAAAATTGAACTGGGATTTTCTAGCTCCAACCCAACCCCGGATCTGCGCATGGTACATGTGCTTCGTTAAATATAAACTACTTTCTTTGTTACCGAACAGTTGACCGGAAGTGTGTAATGTATTTCCAAATCAAGGCACTTAGCACTTTTGGTTCAGTTCGCTGCAAATCAAATTATTCCGAAGGGCATGTCGCCGGGGCGAATAAAAAGGTTAGAATTGTGGTGGACCGATTTTACTGAAAATGAAAGTAGCAAGCGAGGTACAGGCATACACGCGATTGATAATTAAACACAGCCTTGACGTATTTCACTCAGCCGTACATCGCACATAGCAGGCCCGTTGGAAGCAAACTTGGATGGGGGCACTCTTCATTGGCCCCTCTTCATTGGGGGGGGGGGGGGGCATCTGGGGCGGCACCCCCGATTTTTTGTTTTTGACGTTGTTTTTTGTTCGTTTTGACGTCTGAACCCCCCCCCCCCCCCCCCACGAGTGATCTTAATTAAACACGCTCACTATACATGAGTGTGCGCACTTATGTATGTGGATGTGTTGAATTAGATAACAAGTGGAGCTACTGCAATCTGTCGCTAGACCAAGAGGTTAGGTTCTGTGCAAATTACTCCAAATACTGAGCGCCTTTGATATCCATTAGAATCCCCATTTGAACGACCAATCAGTGACAGGAACATTACCGCTATAGGCGCGCAAGTGAGCGCTTTGCTAATCAAAGGTAGTGTAAACCCCATTAAAGAGACCAATCAACGATTGGAACGTATAATCATTGACCAATTAGACAAATTCCAGCATAGATCGCTTTCTCGGGCAATGTGATACATGTAATGACTGTAAAGACGAATGTGCAATAAACTGAAAGTATCAAGCGAGGTAGGCCTATATTGACCTAATGTGTTGAATGTGTTAGGGAAAACTCTTATGTATTTGTAAAAAATATGCAAACTGAGAAAGTAGACAGTATTTGAATTGGAATTTGATCAATAAACACGGCCTTGGCGTATTTCATAGATTTTCAGTTGTTGAAGCAAATATATTTCTTGCACTCCTATATTACATGAGATTAGTCATTGCCTTGTACCCTCCGTAAACCCGTATGTGCGAGTGTAAATTTTAAATACAGTGTACCTGCATTGGAGTTATCTACATCTACTACATGTAGTTTGAACATATCTTATTTCCATGTAAATAAGGAAATTAGGTCGGGTCATAAGTCCTCACAAAGTTAAATTCGACCCTCCCAACTACAGTGTACATGAACAATGGAACAATTGCAAAACAAAATATGAAACATATTTGTATAGACAAAACAAGAACCATCAACACATGATATCAACACACGTACCCTAGTATCAATATTTTAGTATTTTACCAACAGTGTACTTATACTTTGTAGCAACTTCTCCATTCACTTCTACAGCATGCTACTTTTAGAACGTGTAGGGTTAATTTGGCTGTCGCTTTCCAATTAACTTAAGGTGTATATTTCTCCCATGTGTCACCTTGGACTATTCAAATATATTCGTGCGTTACAATGCTTGGTAAGAAGCGTAATAATCCACAAAACACATGTTAATGATTTAGATAAAACTCTGATATCATAGTGCCCATTTCGTTAAAATCTCTGTTACATGAAGTGTCCTCACTCGGTAATCATAGTGCCCATAAAACCACACATACCAGCCACTAAAACATTCTCTATTTTCGTTCCTACATTAGTGTTTGCTACCAAAATATTAGAGTTTGAAGCAAAATGATTACTCTACTGGATGGAAGAACAGCGATATATTTACTTTCATTTCAAATATTATTATTTGGTCAAAATAACACATCAGTACACAGTTGAGGCTGATTTTCGAGGAAATTTTCTCAAAATTTGGCAGAAAGCCACATTTTCCCAGTGCATGTCTGTCTTCACAACATGAAATGAAATACTATTTATCGATCCCGTTATGTTTCATGTCTTAAAATGTTCTCTACAAAACACTGAGGAAATTACCCTTAGCGCGTGCTGTCTGTTTACCTCTGTTATCGTATTTGTCCTCTATTATCGTAGTTTCAGGATGACGGCCGTGTTATTGTAGCATTAGAAATCGTTAATAGGATGGCTTCATTAGAGCAATACTATATAGGAATCCTCAAAAGGACAGCTTCATTGAAGCAGCACTAGAAAGCCTTAAATGGAATGGTTTCATTGAATCAGAATTAGGGAGGATAAATAGGACGGTTTCATTGAAGCAGCACTCGAAAACCTTCATAAATTATCAATTATTTGAATACATGATGGCTTTACTGAAGCGGCACTAAGAGAGCTTCGTTAACCTTTTCCTTGCCTTACCCCGAGTAGACTAGTTATTTGAAAACAGTTTGGATCCTGATCAGGCGCCGCGTTACGCTCATTTCAATATTTCATAAGTCGAACTAACTAAATATTTAATTTGAGAAATAAAAGCAGACGTCATTTGTTTAAGATTGATGACGTCATGTCAGTGAAGGGGTTAAAGAGACACTAGGCATGTCATTTAGAAACAAACACTGGTAGCTTTCCTTATCAAGGGTTTTTGGTGGCAATGTATGGTCTCAACCTTGAACGATTGTCATTTGCTTTTGGATATGTCAATGGCCTTGATTCTATGTGCAGTTTAACCCTTTGCCTACTTATCACCACTAGTCTGGCCCTTTCAAACAGCCGGGATCCAGATCAGAGACCGTGAAACAGAAGGAGAGAAACTCAATAAGTTTATTCTTTTCCTAAATATCGCATAATAACGTTAGCATGTATAATTGTAATCATACGAGCCTCAGAGGGGGTGTTCCAAAAATAATGTCACTTGCATCGGTGCTCATATAGCGGAAGTGCTTTTGTTCATTTTAATTTGTTCTGCCCTTCAAAATACTCTCCGCCAGCCAGAACACACCTTTTTTAGCCGGTCAATCCATTTTGGAAGCATTTTTCATACTCTTCAATGGGGACACCTATCAGACACTGATAAACAGCAGATCCAAGGGCATTTCTCGAGTTGTATCTCCTTCCAGATAAATGATATTTAAGTTTTGGAAAGAGAAAATAGTCGCAGGGGGCCCAGTCTGGCGAAAACGGTGGGTGCGGAAGGACGGTAACCTTCTCTGACTCCAAAAAGTCAGTCACAATACGTGCCTTGTGAGCGGGTGCATTATCATGCAAACGTCGGACATACTTAAGTTCTGTTTTGGGGCGGCGACTTTTGTAGTAGTTCTTCAATTTTCTCAGAACAACGTTTTTATAGTACTTGCCCTGTGACCGTTCTGCCTTTTGGCACCGGGATTTGAATAGCTGGACCCTTATTAGTGAAAAAAATTAGCATACAAAACCTTCTTTACCGTTCGTATTCGATTGGCAAACTTGTGCGTCTGACATTTTTAGTGGCCCATATTCGGTTGAAAACCTTCCGCTTTGGTTCAAAATAATACACCCAGGTCTCATCACCAGTGACTATATTATCAAAAGCCTTTTTACTATAATTTGGGTACATTTTGAGAAGTTTTTTTGCCATTGTTACACGCGTCTTCTTTTGCTCATCTGTTAACAAATGGGGTACCCATCTTGCATTTATCTTTCTAAATTATACCCCCATTCCACTGGACGGCGATTCTTGTGATTCTTAAATGTCCGAATCGCCGTGAAAACGCCTTGATCGTCGCTAGATCGTACAGAGCGTAGTGTGAGCGCCCAGAGCGTACGAGAAACGTAGCGGAATCGCGGGCAAATACAATGTATCTCGACGCTTTTAGTACGATGCGACTACGCTTGCGCTACGTCAACCACGCTGCGACTACGTTGCTACTACGCTCATGAATTTCTTAGTACGCTTCTACTGCGCTTCGAGTCCACGGCGATGCAGCTACGTAAATTTTGAGCAGGGTCAAAACATTCGCCGTGAGGGGGCGATAAAGGAACTTCTGTTACGCTTCTACTACGATCAGGGCGTTTCTACTGCGCTGTTGCCGTTCCTACTACGATTCGCGGCGATTTTACGAAAATTTCGAAGCGTAGAGGAATCGCCGCTCAGTGGAATGGGGGTATAACTTTTAGATGTTTCTTCAAAATTGCATGAACTCTTGCTAAAGACAAGTTTGTCATTCGAGCCAATTGTCTTACGGTGCATCGAGCATCAGTTTTGAGGATATTTAGGATTTTTGCTATGTTACCTATGGTCGTAGTTGTTGCAGGACGACCTGGGCGAGCAGCATCTTTCAGTTGCTGCTGCCCAGCACTAAATTTAGCTACCCACCTACAAACAGTCCTGTGAGACATTTGGCCCTCCCCATAAATGTCACACACCTCGCGGTGAATATCTACAGCCTTTATGCCGAGTAATGACCTGCCTTTTATAGAGGCCCTAATTTCAAGAACATTTTCAGCTGATTTTCCTGTCATTTTGTGTATAGTCTAATGTATAACGAATAGGCTATGAAACGATGTACACTGTACCGAGGCCAGTGAACGTGTGGACGAGATATTTACCTGTGTCACGAGCCACAGATGACATTATTTATGGAACACCCCTCGTATGTACTTCTGGAAATAAATATGTTTAAACTAAACGCGTTGTGTTATCAGGAACTACTTTACATTTATGTTAAACCTTTACCCCTTAGTCTGTTTCTAGTTTGAAGACAGGTGAGTACTTACACCAAGTTGAAAGCAAAGCAGAATGCGCCTTAAATCTGTTTTAAGCCACCATCTGCTATTAAACAGAACAAATTTCTTTTCGTACATGTGGAAGAATGTATGAATTGTAAATACTTTGTTTACGTGGATGGATAAATTAAATGAGCTAAAAGGCGCTTCCATCAAGTCTGAACTTATGTAAAGCCTACATCTGGAAAGCAAATTATAATTTCCTTTTACAATGAAAGAAAGCCCAATGCAAAAAAATAAACACAAGCTTTATAACTATTGAGTCAATGGGTATGAAGTTTGATAAAAACACAGGGCGGGCCGTTTTATAAAACGTCATAAGACAAAAATAGTCGTAAGTCAGATTCTAAAATTAGCAATTATTATTTATTTCTCTTTCAATTCTTGTCTTGTGACATCTCTTTGGAATCGTCTTGAAAAGACGATTCCAAAGAGATGTCATTAGAAAGAATTATATGGAGAAATCTGAAATTATATGTATTTTAAAGTTTTGACACGACCGTTTATGTCGCACGACTTTCATAAAACGGGTCCCAAGACTATTCCCCGTCTCATCTAGCTACCCTGTTTTCGAAAACGTTATTTACAGTAGACAACGCATAAGTCTTTCCCAATAAACACGTTTAAGTTGAAACCAATATTCCAACTTGGAACAATATCAGAAGACTGGTAACATTGCATCTGATCGGACTCCGAATTGTTTGCCACTCACATTATGTACAGTAAATTGTCATTTTCAGGATTTTAGTGCATTTCTTCTGCATTTAATATCGTTTTACTAGAAAAGGTAATTCTATCATATTCTCTGTTGTATCCCATTCACTGCCTGTTGTCGTGCAAGCTCGGTGATTAGGAAAGAACAACATCGCCCCTATTACATGCTCTGAAATTAAACCCATTATCGTCCAAAAGAGTAGGTAGTAGCAAACAGTGTAAAACTTGTTAAGACGCCGCGTAACGCGAGTCATCAGAGTCTACACTGTTAGCTATTTTCATCCATATAAAATAATATAGAATTTGATAAAAAGGCTACAACGCCTTTATATTACCTTTGTACAAATATATAAGTAATGGAATATTCCGACAAGCAAAAAGGGAAAGTTCATTGTAAACTCCTGGCATAAATGGGTTAAACATTTGGCCGAAGAAATTAACGTTTGACTCATTCGCCGAAAATAATCGTCTCAGTAAAATACTTTATTCCTCCCTCTGCAATATCATGTAGACAATGGCTTGTTTTAAAACAAGCGTCACCCATAAGAGTAGCAAACCATTTTGAGTCTGACCTTACGCCGAGTTACTATGTTTCTTATATACAGTAGAAACTCGATAATTCAAACACGCGTTAGTTCAATCATACCCATATTTCAAAGTTAAAACGTGGAAATACGGGTATTTTCGATCTAACCGAGATCGACATATCGAACTGATCGATTTATGCGAGTTCGAAGTATCGAGTTTGGACTGTTTCACCAACTTAGTTGCAAACACACACACACACACACACACACATACACATTCTGCATTTGCTTATGTATTTGGAAATATTACCCCACCACTGTCTTAACTCATTGAGCCCTAGTGACGCATATATGCGTCCTTTACCAACAGTGTACCTGTTAAGAGTACACTGGTTTTATGCAAACAGTGAAGTCCCTGATTAGAGGGCTCCTGAAGGAGTCCTCTATTCAGGGACTTCACTGTTTGTCATATTGCAATATATTATAAAAACAACCCTAAATAGTTTAACATGGACCAGCCCTTATTGTAAACTGGAATTGTCCATTGAAAATGTCAGGGGATAATGAGTTAATTACCCTGAATAAAATGGTATTTTGCAAAACGTTTTTATCCTGATCAGACGCCGCGTTTCGCGGCGTTTACCCAGGGTCCAAAATGTTTGACATTCCTTTCAATATTTCTTATGTCAAAAGAGAGCTACTTAAAATTTGTGGAATGAAAGCAGAGAACATTATGGCAGTGAAGGAGTTAACCTACTTTTAAAAGGTATCTCCATTGTACAGTGTAGAATCTGTTATTCTTTCCCGTTTAAACGCAAACGTACGCAAACGCAAAGCGCTAAAACGTAGAAAAGAACAACTTTTGGACAATTCTGATATTTCATGTTTATCTTGGTGGCAAACAGATTGGAGCCTGGTCAGACGCCGGGTTACCCGGTGTCTGATCTGGCTCCAAACTGTTTGCACTGCAAATAATAGTTTTAGCGTAAACGCGTTTATTGGGAAAGAATAACAGGTTATCCACTGTAACTATTCTAATAACCCCAATCAAAACGTTTGTGTATCATCTCAAAGAACTTTTTATTTAAAGGGCGGAAGTACGTTTCCATTTTTTCCCGAAGCTTATTTGACATAGTTGGATGTTCGCGTCCTTTATTGTCACCAAGGCAACCGTTGCTATTTTCTTTCACCACACATGGTTTTCCTTTATCTTCATTGAACCAAAACTTCTCTGGCTCAAAGTACGGAGACAACTGTAGAAAAGTTTCCACTTTTTTTAGTTCTTCTTCAGGGTGGACTTCTAAGTTATGTCCATCAATAAAAACGAACTGTTTCAACGGGAAGGTTTGAAGCCATGCTTTCATGTGCATGGCATAACTAGAAAATACAATGTTTATACTGTTGATGTTTATATCGCCACGTGCATTTGTTACTTCCCTCTCAAAATCCCCCTTTCCGTCTCTATGTTGCATGGCGAACATAGATTGCGCTCGAACTATTGGATCTTTCACGATGACAATCAACTTCATTTCCGGGTTTAGCGCTTTTATTCTCAGCGGCACGTAATTCCGGTAAAAATACGGCGGTGATTTCTCCATGGTGATTTGACCGGAAGTTGAGCACGGCATGCAGTTACGGTACCAGTCGGGTCCTCTTTTGTACTTGCTTGTAAAGTATTGAGGCTCACCTTTAGCACACACTATCTGGGGATGGTCCATTAGAAACGTACAAAGAGCAGAGGTGCCACTTTTTTGGATCCTATAACAATTGCCGTCGGCAACCTTTTCTTGCATTTGTCGTCAATCTTATCAATAGTTTTCTTCATCGTAATAGAAGGCTTGGACCGGTGTTTAGAAGTTGAGTTCATTTCCGTAGTGGGCGCCACACGCGTTTTCGTTTTGGAATAATTGAGTTGATTGTTAGAAAATGTTGGCGGTTTTCTGGTAGTGTTTGCAATCGTTCTAACTACGCTGCTGTTCTGTTCAGCAAACCCACTTGCGATAACTAGATCACTGTTGGGGTAAACGACCAGTCTTTGATTGTAACTAATGAGTATGACCACTACTATCCCAGCCATGGCACTCACCCAATGGAACACACGCACCCCTTCCATATCTTAAGGCGATCTGAAAAAAGTACAAATGTATTTACAATAAATGTACACCTTATACAGAGCTGCAACCTGCCTACAAAATAAATTCTGTCACTTTTTTTTTTTAAATCTTGTCCTTTCAATCTTTTGATGATCAACTCATTCGGGAGACTTTTACCCCTTCACCGCTTTATGTTCATCTGCTTCAGTATTGTTGTCTGTAACACACGTTTCAAAGTTTGATTTAAGGTTGTATGGCTTGATAAATATCTATAAGAGTGTCAAACCGTTTGGGTGCTGATCAGACGCCGCGTAACGCGGCGTCTGATCAGAACCCAAACGGTTTGCAAACGCGCTTTATGGCGTCATTGAAAGTGAAAGGGTTAAAGCCAACTCAGCTAGCTTATTGTGATTGAATTGTATGTCCGTCTCTGCGTCCGTGTCCCCATTGACCCGATCGTATATCCTATACTACATCAACAAGATACCAAAGTTGGTGTGTCAATACAATTTGGGAATGCGCATTGTCCTGTAACATGTTCAGGTCACTGTAATCTTGTCCTTTGACCTTATACAGTCGAACTTTGATATCTCGAATTCGTTTAACTAAAACTATCCAATAGTTCGACATATGAACTGCATTTATTCATGCTCGGTTAAGTAGAACATACCCATGTTTCAAAGTTAAAACGTGGCTTAGCCACGTTTTAACTTTGAAATACGGGTATGTTCGACAAACCCTTCTTCGAGATATCGAAGTTCGACTGTATTAGTTAAAGAAAATTAGAAAAAGCGAGGTCAGAGGATATTTTCAATAAATGGTTACCGTATGAGTACATCGGGTAACGGGGGACCATACCATAACATGTTCAGGTAACTGTGACCTTGACCTTTGACCTCATTTGTAAGAAAAACATCGTCCTCGCCAATTTTTCTGCTCTTCATCATATGGCGATGTCAAAGTTGTTGTTTGAGGACATCAATACATATTGGAGCGTGGTTTACCATTTTGGGACAGTGTGACCTGCACCTTTGACCTCAATCATATAAACAGCCTTTTTAGCAAAGTTCCTCTACCACATTAGCTAGGGATACCAGATTTAGATTACGAGTACATTTTGGAATGGTCGGCTAATGTAAACTATTATCAGATCAACGTTCCCTGACCTTGACAGTTTGATTTGTCATAGAATAAATTTTTCTTGACCATATTTCCTAAACAATATTACTGTTGCTCTTTCATAATTCTATTTGATATTGATTGTGTTAAATTGTTGTTAATTATTTGTTTTGTATGAAATGCATCTTCAAAAGGACTCAATACGTTTTATGCACTTGTATATGTTGAGGGCGGCATTGAAGATTGATTTTTATCAAATGAGCTCTCTCGTTAAATCTTTATTATTATTGTTGTTGTTATTATTATTATTATTAATAATATTATTAATGTTATTATTATAGTATCAAATTTTGTGTAAAAGTACATATATGGATTTTGGTGCGTCGCGTACGATTTTCAGGTCACCGTGACCTTCACCGTGACCTCAAGTATGGAATAGATTTCTCGGCGAACATTTTCTATATTACATCAGCTAGCGATACCAAATTTGGTGTGAGTACATTTTTAGATGGCAGACTACCACTTGCACATTTCTGATAACCGATTAATCTGACCATGACCTTTTCCATCAGTTATGGAAAGAAATGTCCTGACCATGTTCCCTATGCAACATCGGCAAAGCAAACAAAAGTGTGTTTGAATACATCTAGGGGTGGCACAGGGTCGCATACGATTTTAAGATCAAGGCGATCTTGACATTGACTTTTGAACTCAATGATAACCAAAGCTTGTTTGTATCACATGTCATGTACCACACCAGCAATGGATACTAACTTTAGTAGCGATTACAGATTGGGATGGCAAAGTATCGCGTGTCATTTTAAGGTCACTATAACATTGACCTTGACCTTTAACCTTAAATATGGAAGAAGCTTGTCCGGAGCATAATTATTTTCTTATTAAAACAGAAGCGGACTCCAAACTTATTGTGAGGACAACTTGGCATGGTACAGTCTATTTTATGATTTACAATTTACTGTGACTTTGACCATGACCATTTACCTCAGTTATTAAAAATTCTTGTCCAGAGCATATTGTCTTTATAGATGCAAAATCATCTAAAGAAACACAGAGAGCATCCTTGTAGAACGGAGTGCCGTGTACCATTTTCAAATTACATGTATATAATTGTTTCAAATATAACTCCTATCATATAAATATGAGAGATAAAATGTACCACACATACAGTGGAGAATCTGTTATTCTTTCCCGTTTAAACGCAAACGTACGCAAACGCAAAGCGCTAAAACGTAGAAAAGAACAACTTTTGGACAATTCTGATATTTCATGTTTATCTTGGTGGCAAACAGTTTGGAGCCTGATCAGACGCCGGGTTACCCGGCGTCTGATCTGGCTCCAAACTGTTTGCACTGCAAATAATAGTTTTAGCGTAAACGCGTTTATTGGGAAAGAAAAGCGACTTTGCAAACAGTTCCTACGAGGCGTCTGATTATCCCTTTCAACCCTACAGCCCTCTGTAGAGATTACTGATTCCATATGCAAACAGTGTAGACCCTGATCAGAGGGCTCCTATAGGAGCCCTCTGATCAGGATCTGCATTGTTTGATATTTTCATTGTTTTTAGACTGGTTCAAAATGTTTGTACTAGAAGAGTCCAAAATGATAATAAATACCCACAAGAGATATTTAGGGTTGAAAGGATTAATACCCAAGAGTCTGCACTATTTGACATTTTGCATTATCACATAAAACCGACTCTGGGAGTGTTATAAAGCCATTCAATAAACTATAGTGAAATATCAATATTTGGGCACCGGCCCTACCTGTTCGTCCACGAGCGCTGCATGGCGCTGGGCGCCAAATGACGTCATTTGCCATAGCGTTACTGTAAACAACGTCAAGTTTTGGCGGAAAATACATATGGCGGAGAGACAAAAAACTATAGACTAGTCGGAAATCTCAGAAATATGCTCCAAAAAAATGTTAGAGGCATTTTTGCGGAAAAGTTGACAGGCCACCTTTTTATTATAATTAAAGTGTGCTGAATCCATTTAGGGTGCCTGTCACCCTCTCCGGTGCCTTGCAAGCCCAAAAAATGGTAAAAAAAAAATGGCCGCCAAAACGCTATTTTTCGCTATTAAATCCCATCTTTCTGGGATTAAATATACCTAATACATCTGCTACTCCTAATCTATATGGTTTATCACAACAAATATTCACAGGAATGTTCCTGAGTTGATTCTCCATCAAAAAATTTATAACATGAAGATGTCTGGTTACCATGGCAACCAAAGTAAAAAATAGAGAAATCTTAAAAAAAAAAAAATCTTGTAAAATAAATCACATTGCCCAAAGCTTAGATACTTTATTTATATATGACAGACCCCCTTTTAACCATAATTAAAGTGATTTGAATTCAGTGTGCTGCCTCTCCCCCTCTCCAATAAAGTTTAAGGTCAAACATGAGTAAAAAAACAACACAAAATGGCCTCCAAAAAGCTCATTTTCGTTATTCTATGCAGTCTTTCTGGGATCAAATACACAATACATTTTCCTCTCCTAAAACACATGGCTGATTACAACCAAAAAGCTCTGTACAATACTTTGTTTTGGGTCAATCTCTTTAAAAATGATTTCATGCAGACTTTTTGTTGCCATGGTAACCAAAGTTAAAATCAGGTTGGTTAAATTTTGTCAAAATTTGCTAACTTTGGGCTAATTGGACATCACAGAGAGAGAAAGAAGCGGATATAGAGGTACCCGGGCGATACCCAACTTTTGTATGCCCAGTACATGTATAAATCACTTATACATTGTATATAGGTACAAAATAACCATAGCGAAATTGGCGGATAAGGAGCATTTTTGCATTTAAAGTAAGTTGAGTACAATTACGATTTACAATGCATCATGCTCTACTTAAATTACTATCTTAAATGTTACAGTGGGAAACTGGTTTTTTCCTGTTTAAAAGGAAGTAAATGCTTTCGCAGTTCAATAAATGTTGGAAATAACTCCTTTTGGAACCTTTTGACTTTGTAATAAAATCTTAGTGGCAAATATTTTGATGATTGATAAAACTGGTGTCTAATCTGGTCTCAATTTGTTTACCATGGACATCATTGTTTTGGCACAAACATGGTTTTAAAGAATACAGTTGTAACTACTGTAGTTACTCTTGGTTAGTTATAACTGACATACTGCATTCAACATTCAAAATATCATATAGTTCCTATTCATAGTGGTAGTTGTCGTTATCCTTGGATTTGTATTGTGATGTGGACACTGGACAGTATACGGGACATTCCGCACAAGTTTACACTGTTAAATCATATTGTTAGTATAGTAATTACAGGAAGTCAGTTTCAAACACAACTTGGGTATTGGTGTGGGTATTGGTGTAAATATCATTAAGATGGAAAGCCATTGATATTCACTCTACTCTAATGTCTGGAAATGTGAATGCTTCACATGTAATGATAGTGCATCACTTGTTGTGACCGACTATAAGGAATGGGACTCGAGAAACAGTCGAGATTGACACTGTCTTGATTAATGAGTCAAAGTGTTCCATATTGTACTTTTTATCAGATAAATCTTTAGCATTTGTTTATTGAAAATTTCTATTTACAAAGCTTTGCATCATTCCATGATTCTCTGCAAAAACATTTTATGCAGTCTATTTGCTTTGGCTAGGGAATAAGGATGTTAAAGCGTGTACGACTGGAATGGTTTCCAGGACAGTTATGTCATACAACATAGTGTGAGCAGGAATAGTATACTCGTTTCTGTGACCCCAGCTCTCTCGGCCAGAGTTTGGTGTAATACATTGAATGGCAGTGAGACAGTAGAAGAATAAAAACATTAGTGTATCTGACCAGAACAACTATTTTGTCAACATCGCTTGTAAGAAAAGAGTAAAATAATATCCTCCTCTTGTCAAGCTTGGGTATTTACGTGTCTACATCAGGCTTGTTTGATTCGGCTTCTGACTTTTTGCTCATCAGGGAACCCACCAGCCACAACTATGTTTTGGTCATGTTTATCAAGCTCTGTAGCCTGTTCACAGAGAGAGCTCCTGACAAGTCAGTCTTGTTACTTGGAATTGCCCAAATCAATAGGCAGGGGTACCTTATATCAGCAAATAACACCCCAACTGGGGATGATACCCTTGGCACTTCTCTTACATGCTTTAGATTTTATTGACATCCTATAATATCTGCCATGTTTATTAAAACACCAATAAGATCTTCAAATGTAGAACCTTTCTGTGTCTTCATATGCCCATCAATAATAATGAAGACAGTAGTTCAGTTGCTGCCTACATTTGTGAACACATTGTTTCTGCTGTTACAATCTGATATAGAATGGCTGAATATTCTAGCAAGCGCTGTCAGCAAAGACAATTGCTTGTGGTTCATCTAAGTCCACTGTATGATAGACCGGTCAGCATTTGATACGGTATGTTTGCTGTCTCTAGAACATAAGCCTTTTTATATCAAATAGAGATGAAAACACCAGTGGTTTGTTCTTCTACAACGGTATTGGAATCTGACATTCCGGTCCTTACATGGCAATAGGCTTTCCTCAACAAATGCGTTGCGTTACCTTTGTCCTTTGCATTTAGGAATTCATTGTCATTTGATGTCTAAGTCCTTTGTTACAATGATTGGCTAATATGCATACTCTTCAATTGCAAGCATATGGAATCATATACGACATAAGTTCTGACACCAATTCGTCTCCGATAGCTTGTGTCTGTTTTCTGAAGAATCAACAAGTATTGGATGAGTGAATTGGGTTTATCATCTCACCAACAGTTTTTCAGCTATAAAGAGATAATGTCTTCTTGAGACAGATACATGTATAGTGCAGCAAAACCATGATATCAGTCCATAGATACATGTCATGATACCGTAATCCGTCACATTATAAACTTATATCGGGCAGACCAGTAGTGTTAGTTCAACATTTCACCTACATCGAGAGAATATTGAATATGATTCAGAAACTTAACTGCAGCTGGAAAAATAACTCTCTTTTGATAATACAAGTGGTATGCAGTGGTCCCTTGAAGTCTTGTGAATAGGTTTTAAGAGCCGCTTGGGGCTTATTTTCATGACATTACATATTGATTTGTTTGTCAAAATTCAAGCGGCACACTTCTCTTGTAATTTCCTATGTGGATCTAATATCATACGACAAAACTCACTTTCTTAAGGCAGTTGTGGTCTTTGTGATACAAATAACTCCTTCTCACCATTCTTCTTTCTGTTCAGCAAACCATGGCTTTTGTCTAGATCAACTTGATTAAATCAACACCTTGATCTAATTGCTACAAGTTTCCATTTCAGAAATTCATGAAACACATCTCTAGAAAGCTGGTGCATTTTATTCAATTATCCATCAAGCATTATTTGTGTGATCAAATGCTTTAACGAGAGGACCATACTGACTCTATATAGTTCAGCTGTGTCATTAGAATTTGACATAAGAGCCGCTGGGAGGGTACGATTTTGATAACAGGGCTATGATCTTAACGTCTACAACGTTATTCTTTACAAAACAAATCTAGTATGTGTCACCTTATGTTTTTGACAATGTATTAAAAAACTTTTTCATTAACTAGTAATGTTTGACCTTATGGCAAAATGTTTACAAACTTTGAAGAATTCTACAGTGCTCCCTCTCTACAACAACATCCATCGGGAGTCAAAAAGTGTGTTTGTTGTTTAGAGGGGGTATATTGAAATAAATTAATGTTGTTTATGCAACTGTGACAAGCATTGTTGTAAAGAGGGTATAATTGTAATGAGAGTAGTTGTAGAGAGCACTCTACTTGATGATGATTTACATTAGATATCAAAGCTTTGGGCCTAGTCAGGTTTTTGACACGAGGTTCTTACATGGACAAAAGTAACTTACAAGAACGATAGGGCAATGTTAATTTTTATCACGGAGATATGCTTTTTAAAAAGATTGATAGATGTCTTCTAGGCCGTACTATACACAAAATGTCTAAGCTCTGCGTTGTACATGTTTTTATAAACACTGAACGGTTTGTGATGGCAGGGGCCTAGCGATGATTTAAACAAACAAGATAAAGGTCTACTGTGTTATGCTAATATACAAGCTTGAGCTTTGTGGTTTTTGACAATATTTCTTTTCCTATAGAGGATAAGTATATGCACAACTGTTGACCCTAGTTCGGGCGAATTTATTAATTTTGTAACATATTGAAATACCGTTTTGAGTGTATTGTTACACCCCTAAAATTTAGATCCAGGTATAAACATGATAGAGGTCTACTAGGTTAAAGTAAGTATCCATCAAGTTGCCACGGCAACAAATGTTTTTTAAGGAGATACACCCCATGAACATTCTTGTAATGTTTTGCTTTAATAAACCATGAGGTTAAGGAAAAGCATATGTATTAGGAGTATTAATTTCAATCCAAGTATAACTGGATATAATAACGAAAAACCTGATTTTTCACTTTTGTTCCCATGACAATAGAAAGTCTGCGTGAAATCATTTTTTAAAGAGATTGAACCAAGACATAGTCTTGTGCAGTTGGTTCTTATCAGCCATGTGGTTGAGTAGAAAGTGTATTAGGTGTATTAAATCCAAGAAAGACTGCATAGAATAACGAAAATTTAGAGTTTTGGTGGCTATTTTGTGTTGTTGATTTGTTTACCAATGTTTGGCCTTAAACTTCATTGGAGAGGGGGACAGACAACAAACTGGATTCACATCACTTTAATTATGGTTAACATGTGGTTTGCCAGTTATCAATAAAGTATCTAAGCTTTGGGCCATGTGATTTATTTTACAAGAATTTTGTTTTTTTAAGAATTCTCTTTATTTTACTTTGGTTGCCATGGCAACCAGACATCTTCATGTTATCAATTTTTTGATGGAGAATCAACACAGGAACATTCCTGTGAAGAGTTGTTGTGATAAACCATATAGATTAGGAGAAGCAGATGTTTTAGGTATATTTAATCCCAAAAAGATTGGATTTAATAGCGAAAAATAGCGTTTTGGCGGCCATTTTGTTTTTACCATTTTTGGGATTCCAAGGCACCGGAGAGGGTGACAGGCACCCTAAATGGATTCAGCACACTTTAATTATGATAAAAAGGTGGCATGTCAACTTTTCCGCAAAAATGCCTCCAGAAGTTTGATTTCCCCAAAATCCGACTAGTCTACTACGGATTCAGTTCACTTAAAAAGGGTTTTAAAATGTTTATGTGATAAATAGGATCTAACATTCGTGCTCATTATTTATCATTCTTAATAAACTCGTTGACTAAAACAAATATAACGCTCGCCAAGGCTCGCGTCATATTGTTTTAGTCAACTCGTTTATTAAAAATGATAATCAATGAGCACTCATGTAAGATCCTCTATTTATATGTTTAATCCAACCCTAAATATGTAACAGGAGCACTGCATGTGGTAGCCAAAGCTCGACTGTTTTCTGAAGATCAATGAAAAATACAGTAAAATTTGGTCGAAGGCCAATGCCAATTGGTTAAATATTTGTATGCCTGGATAGGACAAACTGAACTTGCATACCAAACAAACTGTTATTGAAAGTTGTAGATAAAACAATTAAAGAAGTCATGGCCAAAGTTAAGATTTCTGATGGCAACGACGGCATTCCAAAAATCAGGCGAGCTAAAATGGACTAGCCTCAATTGAAAACTGGAATTGTCCATTCGAAGCATCAGGGCTGAGTTGGTTGAATCTCCGTTCTCTGAAAACATCTCCGAGTAAATAAGGTTTGACTTTTATTGTACTCTGTCCCCATGATTCATCCTTCACTGCCAATGACATCATGAATTTTAAGCAATTATCGTCTGCTTTTATTTTTCAAATTTATTTTCAATAACGAAATGAGTACCAAACAAATTGGACCCCTATCATACGCCGCGTAACGCGGCGTGTGATCAGAATCAACAATGTTTTTAAATAACTATTCAGAGCACCAGATAAGGGTAGTTTTTCAAAAACTAAAATCTTTATTTCTGAATCAAACCCTATGGTGTCACTACTCATTAGAATCGTCTCGAAGAGACGATTCTAATGAGTAGTAACACCATAGGATTTGGTGCTGAAATGAGTGAGAAAGTGTTTGATTTGTTGAAATAACTACCTCTTATCTGGAGCCCTGACTATTGTTCTCAGGGTAGGGCAGGTGAAACTATTATCTTCAGCGGAGGAGTCAAGATTGAGATGTTAAAAAGGCGTATTTATACTATTTACTCATTCTACATGTACCATAAGTTTAACATAATCCTTCAACTTGACAAATCCAGTTTCCAATTAGATCTACCTAATGTCCCTGTATTGAAAATGTAAGATACTATAACTGAAATAAACTGTCGTAAATGTAAACATTTACTGCCAAGGCCGACAAAACTGACATTTTCAAATAGTTTAGATCCTGATCAGACACCGCGTTACGCGTTCCGCGTTCAGGTAAGAAAAAGACGTGTAGCGTAAAGCTCCAAAATATTGAGACAAACTGGAGAACGTCTGTAATTTGTAAATATCCTAAACTTTGAACTAATTGCCTTTGTCACACAGTGAGTTGTGCAAAATGAGTACACTGTTTGCACAGGCTTGTATGTGCCGATTCTTAGGGTCAATATAACAATTCACTACCAGAGATCAATTTACAATTCCGCATGTACTTTGTGCAACAAAACTCTATGGTGAAGTGTAATGTGAAAAGATATGCAGAACACGTTTTCCTTAGCTGAACGTACCATACAATAAAGCACCGGTTTCATAATGATTCAAATAGAAGCTGAGGTGATTTCAATACTAAACATACATGTATTGAGTGGCTAATACAAATTGAAAGTAAACCATACCTAGCTCTCACCTGTCTGTGTCCAAGTATGACCTTGCTGCACCGGTCACGTGATATGAGGTACATGTAATTTGGTAAAACTTTGCACGAGAAACCATTAACATGCTGAATGTGACTTGAAAACCAGGGCTGCCATTTCTCCGGATTTTTCCTAAATCTTCGGATTTTTTTCCTGAACACGGTACTTAAAGCAAGCTGAAAGTTAAGCAGAATGCGCATTAAGAAGTCGCATGTCAACAAAACAAAAAACAGGCTATTGGGTAAAGGTACGATTCGTAAAATCGCACTTGAAAAATGCAAATTTGGAAATCTTAGGATTTTTCATGTCAACTTATGGCAGCCCTGGAAAACACATTTGAAAACAGCGTGGACCCTGATCAGACACCGGCTTACTCGGCATCTACCGAGGATCCAAACTCATCTTTTGAGATTTTCATTTAAAAAAAAGCATACGTTATTGTGTAGTTGACAATTTGAATTAGGCGATAATTAACCCCTTCTCTGCCAAGACACCATCACTTCTTAACCATTCTCGTCTGCTTATATTTCTCAAATTAAAATTTTAGGTATTTTGACTTAAGAACTATTTAATCGAATGTCAAGCAGTTTGGATCCTGATCAGACGCCGTGTTACGTGGCATCTGATCAGGATCCAATCTGTTTGCAAAAAACTACTCTGAGTAAGGAAGTGACGTTAGACATGTTCAGGGCGAATGTAATTAGGTAAAGTAGAAGACTAAATGAAATTAAACGCAAACGCAATATAATAAAATGCAGAAATGACAACTATTTGAAACTCCTGACGAATATGGTTTTATCTGAGTGGCAAACAGTGTAAAGCATGATCAGACGCCATGTTACCCGGCGTCTGATCTGGCTCCAAACTGTTTACAATGGTGATCACAGCGGCAGCCATATCCGTTAGCAGAGTAAGAGTTATCGAGAATTGTCAGAGAGACAACAAAGCTCGCCATCGGCACATTTAGAGAATTAAAAGCAGACTCGGAGGTCAAGGTCACAGAGGTCAACTTTTGTGCGTGCATGGAAAGGTCTTGTCCATATGCATATGCGAACCAAATATTAGAATAATACCACAAGGGAAACATGAGTTATAAGTATTTTAGAAACCTAAACGTGGGCGCTAAGTTCAAAGTCAAGGCCACTGGGCTGAAGCATTTCGTATGCATGGAATGGGTTTGTCCATATACACACACATACTAAATATGCAAGCAATATCTCTATGAACATAGGATTTATAGGCATTTTTCAAAACATAAACACAAATTTAGAAACCTAAATGCAGACCCGCTGTTCAAGGTCAAGGTTATTGGGGTCAAACTTTTTGTGTGCATGGAAAGGTCTTGCCGATATACACACACATACCAAGTATGAAAGCAATATCTCAAGGGACATAGAAGTTAAAAGCATTTTGACAAACCTAAACGCAGATTTTGAAACCTAAACGTGGACCCTAACTTCAAGGTCAAGGACACTGGGGTAAATATATTTGTTTGCTTGGTAAGGTCTTGTCAATATACACATGCATATTAGATATTAAAGCAATAATTATCTCAATGATCATAGTAGTTATAAGCATTTTTCGAAACCTATACGCAGATTTAAAAATCTAAACGCGGGCCTTAAGTTTAAGGTCAAGGTCACTGGGCTGAAAAAAGTTTGTATGAAGGAACAGATATCGTCCCTATACAACTGTATGCCAAATATTAAAGGAATATCTCAGTGAACATATGACTTATAGGCATATTTCAAAACCTAAACGCAGATTTCGAAAACTAAACGCAGGCCCTAAAGTTCAAGGTCAAGGTCACAGGGTCAACATTTTTATGTGCATGGAAAGATCTTGTCCATATACACACAGATACCAAATGTAAAAGCAATACTACAAGGGACAAATAAATTATAAGCATTTTCTTGAAACTGCTAGCGCGAACGGGAACGGAAACGGACAAGCCAACGCCAACGCCAACGACTTGGTGAGAACATTAGCTCTTGGACACAGTCCGGCGACCTAAAAATGACATGTTGTAATATCGGCATTTAGTGTGTGTCTCAAGTTTTGTATATTTGTAACCGAGTTGAAAAAATACTTGGTTAAGGGAAAATGCTATAGCATCTCGAGTTTCCAGTGCAATGAATTTAGAACCAGGCCCGTAGGAACAAGGGGCAGGGACGGGGCGTTTCCCCACTAACCCCCAATAATTTTGCCGACATAGTTGCAGATTTTTTAAATAGATTTATGTTAGTGTTTTACCTGTTTTGAATGTGTAAAACGCCCCAAGAACTCACCAGAGACCATCTAGAAATAACAAAAAAATACCGGGAAGCATGTCCCCTGACACCCCCCCCCCCCCACACACACACACCACTAGTAGCAGAGTGTACAGTAATAGGAGGTGAAGGGGTAGGTGTTTTAGGCTTATATCCGGAAGACAACGTCAAATAATATTATGTTATAATATTAACATTTGCTATTTAAAGTTTACTATTTATATAGATTAATATTAGTATTTAACCTGTTTTAAATGCGCAAAACGCCCCCAGAACGCACCAGCGATCTAGGAATAAAACGTTCCCGGGGGAACATACCCCCGGACCCCCTAGTAAAAGTGCGTACATTAATAGGAGTGAACAGGGTACGTGTTAGAGATTAAATAGCTGGATAGCCCGGGGATTAAGTCGAAAAATACTTCACTTCATAATTCAATCAAACAACTTTGCAGACACACCGACATCACCATTGCCTCTCGTTAAAAGCCGTTAGCCATCGATTAACAGGTGTCAGTTTCAAGATGGCGGCGATTTTTCAAGATGGCCGCCAATTTCATTTTGAAATATACCCTCCCTTTGGGGGGAGGGAGGATTAGTTCGATACCGGTATATTAGTAGGCCTGTTAAGATACAAATTTTAGGCAAATCGTTCAAATTGTGACTATATTCTGAAATTTGGCACAGTGATTCGTTGGGGTGTCGAGAATATGAAATGGAAGGGTAGCATAAAACCTGAGCAGGGGAAGGCGGCCATTTTGGAATTCAAAATGGCGGGCCCTAAATTTAATGTTTTTAGACGTATCTTTGCTAAGAATGCACATAGAGTTCTGATTTCAGGTGCAAAATATATGCTTTTGGGGTCTACAAACTTTGGTACAACTTAAACTTTGCTTGCATGGCAGCCATTTTTAATTCCAAGATGACAGCTGTTAAAAAATTGTTTCAATGTGTATTGCGTAGTCATATATTATAGTACTACAACTGAAGCCCAATAGCATGCTTAAATCTTACACGAACTGGTATCCCTCTGTAGAAAAAGGTTTCTAAATACCGAAATGTGTGTACAAGTTTGTATATTATGAATCGTGTTATCTGTTGGCCAACATTGCTATTCAAGATGGCTTCCAAGATGGCTGCTACAAACATTAGATATCACGAACATACTATATATTACAATTGTTTTCTTATAGTTCGACTAACAGTGAGGACAATGAACTTTGGACATTACAAAAGAGTCATATTATTCCCTAAATATAAATACTGACCATTGAACCCTTCTCATGCGACCAAATATTCAAAATGGCGTCCAAGATGGCCGCCAGATGCGTAAAAATATCACGCACATACTTATTAAAAAAATATTATTATTTTAATAGTTTTGCTAAGAGTGATGGCAATTCAAACTGAAGTTGTCATTTCAACATAGTCATTATATTCACTAAATGTGTATAAAGGCTGTTTAAATCTTATACTACGAACAAGATGTTTAAAATGGCGTCCAAGATCGTCGCTCCAAATATAAATATCACGAAAACACTTTCTATTAAATTTGTGTTTATGGTTTGACTAAAAAGATGCCAACGCACACTGGACAGTACAAAAGGTATATGTTGTTCACTAAATGTGTATTGAGACAGTCTTATTCCCATATTACGAACCCAATTGTCAAGATGGCGACCAAGATGGCCGCCAAAGACAGAAAATGTAACGAACATACTATTTCAAAAATCATTTGTTTTCTAATGGTCTGACTAAAAGTAAGGACAATGGACATTGAACCTTACCAAAAGAAACATGTTATTCCCTAAGCGTGGATCAAGACTGTTTAACCTTTCTACTCCCATCAAAGTATTCAAGATGGAGTCCACGATGGCTGCCACAGCTATAGAATATCAGGAACTACTACAAATGTCTTCTTATGGTTTGACTTAAAGTGATGAAAATAGACTAAAACATTACAAAAGTGATAAATTATTTATTTCATGTGTATAAAATCTCTTTATTCCTTCTACGGCGAACAAAATATACAAAAAAGCGTCCAAAATGACCACCACACCATTAACCTAAAATATCACTAGCAATCAGACTATTACAACTGGTTCATTATGGTTTTACTAAAAGTGATGACAATTGACTTTGACCACAACAAGATTACGGTATATTTATATGTGATAATCCTTTTACTTTAAACATATATTAAAGATGACGTCCAAGATATATTATCCGGCTGCATAGCACAGTGGTAGAGCGTTCGCTTACAGCTCGGGAGAACGCGGTTTCAATTCCCGGCCGAGTCAAACCACAGGCATTAAAAATTGGTAGTAAAGGCCTCCCTTCTTGGCGCTCAGGATAATAATTGCTAATTACTCCTCTTTTGATAACGACTATTTTTTTTATTCTTTAAACAGTGTTCTGGAGAGAATTCTTCATTTCTGGTTCACTAAAAGAATATTTTTATCTGTTATGACGTGTCTTATACTCTGGAATCTAAGTGTCATTACGAGTGAGATGCTCGGTTATAGAAGTGTCTGTGATAATAACGCATCTGATTCTTTGTACTTTGAATTTCTTAAATTACGCTGATAAACTACAACTATTACATGCTCTATCGTTAATAGACATATCCATCTTTTACTTAAATAGGTAACATTGAATTACTATATGTTTTATCGTTGTTAATTTATCGGAATATGTCATCAGTATCCATTTGCTACTGCTTTCCGAGAGAACTTACTCAAAAATTGCCAGATAGCTATCGTTTTTGTTCGTGCATTTCTGTCTTCACAGTATGAAAAGATATACCATTTATCGACCGCTACAGGTTTCATATCTCAAAAGCTACTCTACAGAACATAAGTTGCAAAAAACTGAGGAACTTACCCTTAGCGCGTGCCGTTTGTTTACCTCTGTTATCGTATTGTCCTCTGTTATCGTAGTGTAGGGATGACGGCCGTGAATAAAGACCTTCTCTGAGTCTTCCTAATGCTGCTTCAATGACGCCATCTAATTGAGATTTCCTAGTGCTTCTTCAATGAGGCCATCCTATCGATATTTATTGGTACAGTGGAGAATGTGTTATTCTTTCCCAATAAACGCGTTTACGCTAAAACTATTATTTGCAGTGCAAACAGTTTGGAGCCAGATCAGACGCCGGGTAACCCGGCGTCTGATCAGGCTCCAAACAGTTTGCCACCAAGATAAACATGAAATATCAGAATTGTCCAAAAGTTGTTCTTTTCTACGTTTTAGCGCTTTGTGTTTGCGTACGTTTGCGTTTAAACGGGAAAGAATAATAGATTCTCCACTGTACTGCTTCACGAAGCCGTTCCACTGCGGATTCCAAACGCTCCTTCAACGAAGCCATATCCAATAGAGGCTTCCTAGTATTTCCTATGGCTACCATATTTTTTAGACGTCCTCATGCTGTTGTAACCCCTTCACTGCCGTGGGATAGGGATTTATCCCTTCACTGCCATGACGTCATCAATTTTGAACAATTGTTGTCTGCTTTTATTTCTTAAATTTTAATTTTTGCTAATTTGACTGAAGAAATATTGAAATGAGTGTCAACCAGTTTGAATCCTGATCGTAACGCGGCGTCTGATCAGGATCCAAACTGTTTGCAAAAAACTGTTGTGCTCGGGGTAAGGCAGTGAAGGGGTTAATGAAGCCTTCCTATGGAGGTTTCCTAGTGCGTCTTCAATGAAGCCATTATTTTAAAGCCTTCTAACGCTTCTTCAGCAAAGACATTCTACTGAGGATTCCTAGTGCTGATTGAATGAAGCAATCCTTTTGAGGCTTCCTAATGCTGCAAAGGTGGCTTCTTAATGTTTCTTCAGTGAAGCCATCGTATTGAAGCTTCACAGTGCTGTTTCAATGTAGCCATCCTATTGAAGCTTCCTATTGCCATCCTATTGAGGCTTCCTGGTGCTTCTTCAATAAAACATTTTACTGAGGCTTCCTACTGTTGCTTCAATGAAACCATCCTTTTGACGCTTCCTAATGCTGTTTCAATTAAGCCATCCTTTAGAGGCTTTCTAATGCTGCATTAATTAAGACATTCAAATGTAGGTTCCTAGTGCATCTTCAATGAAGCCATCCTATTGAGGTTTCCTTGTGCGTCTTCAATGAAGCCATTCTATTGAGGCATCCTAGTGCTGTTTCTATACTGACTCGAAAAAGAAACTGTGCACTTTTATATTGAGTGTAACTTTTTCGTTACTAAGTTTAGAATGATAAATTTTAGCATAGTGAGTGATAAAATAATTATTCACACACTGCACTAATTTACCCGAAATAAAAGCATCTGGATGGCATGCAAACGTACCAACGGCTAGTATGCAATATTATGCACGTGCTGCCTGTGAAACATGTTTACAAGTACAAATTTTCGCTGACCGATATCTTTACTGATAATGCAATAATCAATCACAGTACATTTGAATTAAACTCGTTAACAAGCTGTCACGGCTTCAAGAAAACGAACGAATTCAGACACTTTAGCACCTTTAATCCGACGTCAGCGTCTCTGACGTCACTGGGCAGTTTGATTGACACCGAAAAACCATCATGACTCTTCGACATCCTAACGGTCAAAATGGAAGCGTTAGAGATCAATCAGGATCAAGCAAGCCATCACGTCAGGGTAGATACATGACGTTGACGAAATAACTTCACAAGACGTTACCTCAGGTCAATGCGTTCGAGATTTATTGCATTGGTCAGCATAAGATGAGGACATTACACATACCGATTTAAATCCATTTTTTAGGAAACAATATCGATTTGCAACTTTTACTTTTAACCTCTACTTCATTCAAGCGTTAACAGTGCATTTATAATAACACGAATTTGGTTAAAAAATAAAGCATCGTTTAAAAGAAATATTTACGAACATTTTGATACCACACTTGCCTATATTTCTTTAAAAAAAAGATAGAAATTTTAATACCTAAACAAGTGCACAGTTTCTTTTTCGTGTCAGTATATGAACCTGTCACGTTAAGGCTTCCTAGTGCTTCAATGAAGCTTTCCTTTTAAAATTTCCCAGTGCTGCTTCAAAGCGGTCATTTTATTGAGGCTTCCTATTGCTTGCTTCAATGAAGCCATCATATTGAGGATTTCTAATTCTGCTTCAATTCCGTCAAGCTAATCTATGAGGCTTTCTTAAGCCGTCCTTTTGAGGTTTCAAAGTACTGCTTCAATAAAGACATCCTATCGATGCTTCCTAGTGCTGCATCAATGAAACCATCTTATTTAGGATGCCTAATGCTGCTTCAATGTAGCCATCATATTAAGCCTTACTAGTGCTTCTTCAAAGTAGCCATTCTATTGAGAATTCCTAGTTCTGTTTTAAAAGAAGCAATATCCAATTGAGGCTTCTTATGGTGCTTCTATGAAATCGTCTCACTGAAGCTTCCTAGAGTTGCTTCAATGAAACCATCACTTAAGGTTTCCTAGTACTGCTTCAATGTAGCCAACCTATTAAAGCTTCCTAGTGCTGCTTAAATGAGGCATACTAAGGAGGCTTTCTAATGCTAATTCAGTCAAGCTATTCTATGAAGCTTTGGTAAGCTGTCCTTTTGAGATTTCTAAGTGCTGCTGACCTAGATTTTAACTCGACATGACCCACATTCAACCTACCCTAGATTTCAATGTGGTAAACATTTTGAGCAAGTTTTATTAAGATCAAATGAAATTTGTAACTTCTAAAGTGGTAACAATGTACTTTTCTGATTTGACCTAGTGACCTAGGTTTTGACCCGACATGACCCACATTAAACTCTTACTTAGATACCAATAAGAAATTGTTTTTGACCGAGGTTCATTAAGATTTATGAGATCTATAGCCTCTAGAATGTGAACAAGAGTATTCTATGATTTGACCTAGTGACTTAGTTTTTGACCAGACATGATCCACATTGGAACTGTGACTTAGATTTTATGAAGGCAAACATTCCGACTATATTTCATTCAGAACTGACAAAATGTGTAGTCTCTAGAGGGCAAACACTGTTTTTCTTTGATTTGACCTAGTGCCCTAGTTGTTAACCTGACATAAGCCACATTTAACCCTGACCTAGTATCAATAAGGCAAACATTTGGTGCAAGTTTCATTAAAATCCAGTGATATTTATAGCCTCTATAGAGTTTACAAGGTGGTTCTATGATTTGACCTAGTGACCTATTTTTGACCCAACAAGACCCATATTCGAAGGTAACCTAGATATCAATGAGGCAAAACTTTTGACTAAGTTTCATGAAGATCAAAAGATATTAGTGTCTGGTTGGTTCACAAGGTTTTGCTATGATTTGACCTAGTGACATAGTTTTTGACCCCACATGACCCACATTCAAAGTTGTCCTGGATTTCTTAACCCATTAACTCATAAGCGATAAACAATTCTCAATGCTTATCTCAATAGAAGCTAGTTGAATAAAGTGTGTCAAAATGAGTTAGTATGAGGCTATAGCGCAATGAGTCAAAATGAGTCAGTATGTCTTAATGGGTTAAAGGCAAGCATTGTCATCAAGTTTCTATGATTGGATGAAATTTGTACCTGCTAAGGTGTTCACAAACCCATTGTGGACAAACGGACATCCAGCAATCCTAATACAGCCTTCCCTCTCTACCCAATGGGAGAAAAAAAACGTGTGCGTTGTTCGGAGGGAGTCGTTATAGGGAGGGAAACTGGTTTACATTTGCAAACAGCTTGAATCCAGATTAGACGCCGCATAATGCGGCGTCTGATCTGGATTCAAGCTGTTTGTCACTCATCATTATATTTATTCATTTATTCTATCCAAATCTCCACTTATACGTAACTTAGAGAAAAACAGCAGACGACAATTTTAAGCAGATGACATTGCATCAGTCAAAGAGTTATACATAATTGTCTTGTTTAGGGAACTGTATCAAGGGTTGTTGTAAGGAGGGAATCGTTGTTGGCAGGGCCGTGGTAGAGAGGGAACACTGTAGCTCACCAATTGGCATGCTGGGCACCTGGCAGAGATTGGCTTACGGTAACCATTTGATTAACTAGATGGTCAACAACCAAACATTTCAGTTCCAACCCAGACTCCTGTGCCTGGATTCGAACCTTCCATCTCACTCTTCAGAGGCAGACACCCAAACCTCTAGGCCAGGTAACAGTTATTAGCATGAATACAGACCCCCACACATGGAATTTGCATATCTGGTTAACCCATATTAGGGGTTATCGCAGGTGTCAGCTCAGTCAAAGTGCAATGAAAGAGCCTCTTCCTGGGGAAACCCCCTGGCTGTTCATGGTATTCCATGTACAGTGTTCCTTCTCTACAGCAGCCCTCCCAACAACAACTCCCTCCTTACAGCGACCCTTGCCACAATGCCCTAAACGGGACAATTATGTCTAATGCTTTTACTTCTGCAATATCGTCTGCTTAAAATTTCATCTGCTGTTTTTTCTCAAAACTACATAAAAGCAGAAATTTTGATAGAATAAATATAATGACGAGTGGCAAACAGCTTGAATCCAGATCAGACGCCCCGTTACGCGGCGTCTGATCTGGATTCAAGCTGTTTGCAAATATAAATCAACTTCCCTTCCTGTAACGATTCCCTCCGAACAACGCACACTTTTTGGTTGTCGTTGTAGAGAGGGTGTGCTGTACCAAGTTAGTATGTACTGCATAAAGTATGTGGATGTACAAATGACTGGACAGGGGTAAAACAGTAGGCACCAACTTGTCACAGGGTACATACAAGAACTTGTTAACCCTTTACCTGATAGCCTATTTCTAGTACTTAAGATAGGTGACTACTAAAAGCAGGTTGAAAGTAAAGCAGAATGCGCCTTAGGGCGCATTCTGCTTTACTTTCAGCATGCTTTAAGCTATCATGTGCTATAATATAGGAAATATTCCCTATAATACATATTCATTACTGATTAAATTGGAACTATTTTCTTCAGCGGATGAATAAATCATATCCGCTAAAAGGCGCTTCTATTGGGGAAAGGGTTAAAGGTCAAAGTAACAAGTAGTGGTGTTTTATTGTTTCTTTATTACTTATAAATACATAAACCTTACTTCAAATTAGTGGAGTATTTCAAATACTACAGTTGTTATGTTTCTATCAAACCCTATGGTCTGACTATTCAGTAGAATCCTCATAGGAGTTGATGGGAACATAACAGAGGCAAAAAGGGCTCGAAATTAGGGGAGTATTTCAACAACTAAAAGCTTTCTTTCTTCTTTAAACCCTATGGTGTTGATTCTAATGAGTAGTACCACCATAGGGTTTAGTGCTGAAATGTGTGAGAAAATGTTGGATTTCTTCATTTTACTCCTTCTTAATATGCCCGAAGCCCTGGACAATTATAGCAAGCCCACTATAAATATCATTCCATCATCTCAGGGCTGCCATAAGTTGACATGAACAATCCTAAGATTTTACAAATTTGCATTTATCAAGTGCGATTTTACAAATCTACCTTTACCCCAAAGCCTGTTTCTAGTTTTGTTGACACGTGACTACTTAAAGCAGGCTGGAAGTAAAACAGAATGCGCCTTAAGGCACATTCTGCTTTACTTTCAGCCTGCTTTAAGCCATCATGTCCAGAATTTTTTTTTTAAGATTTAGGAAAAATCCGGAGAAATGGCAGCCCTGACATAACAGAGACAAAAAGGGCTCGAAATTAGGGGAGTATTTCAACAACTAAAAGCCTTCTTTCTTCTTTAAACCCTATGGTGTTGATTCTAATGAGTAGTACCACCATAGGGTTTAGTGCTGAAATGTGTGAGAAAATGTTGGATTTCTTCATTTTACTCCTTCTTATGCCCGAAGCCCTGGACAATTATAGAAATTTTAATTCACTCTCTCTTATCTGGTTACCCAATAAATACCAGATTTAGCCAACATAATTTATGTACACATGTATGTTTAGCCCTTTTCCTGCTGAATAGTCATATATAAAGTTCAGCCCACTATAAACATCATTCCATCATCTGAAATACAGTGCTCCCTCCCAACAATGACTCCCTCCTTACAACGACCCTTGTCGCAGTTCCCTAAACAGGACAATTATGTCCAACCTATTCAAGTCTGCAATGACATCTGATTAAAATTGTCATCTGCTGTTTTCCTCAAAGTTGCATATTTTGCATTTGACAGAAATATTTTTAATGACAAGTGATAAACAGCTTGAATCCAGATCAGACGCCGCTTTCGCGGCGTCTGATCTGGATTCAAGCTGTTTGCAAATGTAACCAATTTCCCTCCCTATAACGACTCCCTCCGAAAAACGCATACAATTTTGTCTCCCATTGGGTGTCGTTGTAGAGAGGGAGCGCTGTATATAAAACTCAGCCCACTTTAAACATCATTCCATCATCTGAACTACTACAATGGCTATCCAAACAAATTGGGGTGGGGAGATATTGAAATCCAGAAAAATAGTGCAGCCTCATGTCTTATAGGAAAACTGAAGGAACGATCTGCAGTTCCAAATACTCACATGCACATGCAGTTCCAAAATTATTGCCAACATTAAATTCATCCTATTTAACCCTTTACCCCATAGAAGCGACTTTTAGCGCATTTAATTTATTCCTCCGCTGAAGAAAATAGTTCCAATTTATACAGTCATAAATATGTATAATACAAAATATTTTCTATATTCTAGCAGATGATAGCTTAAAGCAGGCTGAAAGTAAAGCAGAATGCGCTTAAAGCGCATTCTGCTTTACTTTCAACCTGCTTTAAGTGGACACCTATATTAGATACTAGAGATATGCTATGTGGGAAAGGGTTAACCTCTAAATGACCTTAACTTTTGTCAAACATAACCAAAGTTGTACTGAGCTCACAGAAGAGCTTCTTAACTCTTTCCTCCCTGAAACTTTAAATGGACAATTCCAGTTTCCATTTTAGTCTAGTCCATTTCTGACTTTTAAGGGTTGTTTTTGTCAATGTTTGGCATTGTGACAAACAGTGAAGACCCTGATCAGAGGGCTCCTTTCGGAGCCCTCTGATCTGGGCCTTCACTGCTTGCACAGGACAAGTGTACTATTCACATGTACACTGTTTGAAAAGCACGCCTATATGCGGGACTAGGGTTCAAAGGGTTAAGGTGAAATCACACATCAAATATAAAGTCTCTATCTTATGTATAGTTCCAAATTTATGGCTAATGTTAAAGTTGTGAACAGACAGACAGACAGACAGACCAAACACAATATCCCCCGGATACGTCTGATGTGGGGGACATAAAAAATCACATTCTCACATATGTTAGGCAAATATTTACAATGTTAACAACACAGTCATATCATTTAACACATTCAACTCTAGCGACGAATATATATATACTCATCTTTCACAAACAGTGTATCCGTAAAAAGTACACTTGTCCTGTGCAAACAGTGTAGACCCTGATCAGAGTGATCCTAAAAGAGCCCTCTGATCAAGGTCTGCTATTTGTTTGTCATTTTGTTTGCACTGTTACTGTTTACTTTCAGCTTGATTTTAGCAACAGCATCAGCAACCATAACAAGGGCCACTAAGGCCCTAAATCGCTCACCTGGTAACCATGTAACCATGTACACCGTGTGACCTAGTTTTTGACCGGGCATGACCCTCATTCTAACTTGACCTCGATTTCAATGAGACAAACATTTTGTTCAAGTTTCATGAAGATTCAATGAATTTTGTAGTTTCTATAGAGTGTTAACGAGGTTTTTCGATGATTTGACCTAGTGACCTATTTTTGACCAGACATGAACCACATTCAAACTTTGCCTAGATTTCATTGAGGCAATCATATTGATGAAGTTTCATGAAGATCAAATGAAATTTGTAGCCTCTAGAGTGTTAACAAGGTTTTTCGATAATTTGACCTAGTGACCTAGTTTTTGACCGGACATGACCCACATTCGAACTTGGCCTAGATTTCATTAGCGCAATCATATTGATGAAGTATCATGAAGATCCAATGAAATGTGTAGCCTCTAGAGTGTTAACAAGGTTTTTCGATAATTTGACCTAGTGACCTAGTTTTTGACCAGACATGACCCACATTCGAACTTGACCTAGATTTCATTGAGGCAAACATTTTAATGAAGTTTCATGAAGATCCAATGAAATTTGTAGTCTCTAGAGTGTTAACAAGGTTTTTCGAAGATTTGACCTAGTGACCTAGTTTTTGACCGGACATGACCCACATTCGAACTTGGCCTAGATTTTATTGGGGCAATCATATTGATGAAGTATTATGAAGATCCAATGAAATTTGTAGCCTCTAGAGTGTTAACAAGGTTTTTCGATAATTTGACCTAGTGACCTAGTTTTTGACCGGACATGACCCACATTCGAACTTGACCTAGATTTCATTAAGGCAAACATTGTGACCAAGTTTCATTAAGATCCAATGAGATTTGAACCTGGTAGAGTGTTAACGAACAATTGTGGACGGACGGACGGACGGACGGACGTGCCACCGAATTGGGTTAGAGGGCCTTTTCTTTTGTTATTTTCTTTTGTTCAATAACGGGCCACGGCCCCTTAGTGTATTGTTACGGAATGAACTCTATTGTCTTCTTTTGTTATGTTTACCGTTATCTGGCCCTCTAACCCACTTTAGTGGCGCGGACAGACGACGGACGACGGACATCCAGCGATCCTAAAAGCTCACCTGGCACTACGTGCCAGGTGAGCTAAAAATTGAAATCAAGTGATGGGAGAGAACAATAAAACTCTTTCAACTCCATGGACCTGTTACAAATATACTAATTATATTTGCACACAATGTAGACCCAGATCAGAGGGTATCTATAGGAGCCCTCTGATCTGCGTCTACACTGTATGCTAATTTAGACCAGTATTTATTAAACTACCCAGAACTCCAAGTAGACTGGTTCATGTTTTGGTAACTGAAATGATCCACAAGAGAACATAACAACCCACAAGATTTACTTAGTCTTGAAAGAGTTAAACTAATTTTATTGCACCATCCAACAGATTGAGTATTTTACAAGATATATAAATCTTTGTATCACATTAACTTAAATAATATTGCACATGTGGAATAATTACACATGTAGTTTATAAATAGCAGGTGTGTATACGCTTCCATAAACCTTTACTCCAAAAAGATGCATTTTAACGCATTCAATTTATTCATCCACTGAAGAAAGTAGCTCCAATTTATATAGTCATCAATATGTATTCAAGCAGCTGATAGCTTAAAGCAGGCTGACAGAAAAGCAAAATGTGTCTTTGGCACATTCGGCTTTACTTTCAACCTGCTATAAGTGGTCACCTTTCTTCAAGACAATAAATAGTTTATGGAGAAACGGGTAAACGAAATATGTACCTGTAAAGAGTAGTACACTTGTCCTATGCAAACAGTGTAGACTCTAATGATATTTGCAATGCATATTCCAAAGTGATCAGTTGATATTTCTCCCAATTTAAAACAGAAAAAGAAAAACATTGTCATCTAGGTTCAAATCTATGTCAGTATGTGAATCGATGCATGTGATGCTTCGGGGTTTTTTCATTTCATGTGATTTTTTTTTAATTAGATATGAAAGTTTATCCTTAATTCTGCTGTAAAATGACTAGATCATGTAAAACTTTAATAGAATGCCTTCAATAAAAGAAAATGCTTAGATCCAGATGAAGTATCCAACATTTAATCTGGATTTTAACTATTTGCAACAATCGGCACAACAGCTATTAACCTGACGAATGCTTAATTTTAACACTCTACTCCATAAATACGTATTTTAATGCATTCAATTTATTTCTCCATTGAATAAAATAGTTCCAATTGAAACAGTTATGAATAATTATGAATTATATATCATATGAAATACTTTCTATATTCTAGCAGATGATAGCCTAAAGCAGGCTGAAAGTAAAGTAGAATCTGCCTTAAGGCACATTCTGCTTTACTTTCAATCTGCTTTAAGCAGTCACCTGTCTTCAAAAGTAGAAGGGGGCCTCCGTGGCCTAGTGGTATAGTCACTGTGACTTACATCACTAAGTTCCTCACCGCTGTGAGTTCGAATCCCAGTAGGGTCGTTCGGATTTTTCATGTTGGGAAGCCTTCCAGCTGGCTTGCGGAAGGTCCGTGGTTCTACCCAGTTGCCGATTTGTGTCTGAAACAGTGCATAAAGGGCTTCTGGGGTCTTCCTCCACCTGTAATTAGCTGGATGTCGCGATATGACTGAAATACTGTTGAAAGCGACGTAAAATCAAAACAAATCAAATCAAAATCAAAAGTAGAGAAACAGGCTATGGAGTAAAGGGTTAAATCACTAACAAGCAGTAGGAAAATCTATAATCTTTAATCTTTTTGACTCCATTAACCCTTTGAACCCTAGTCCCGCTTATAGGCATCCTTTTCAAACAGTGCACATGTGAATAGTACACTTGTCCTATGCAAACAGTGAAGACCCAGATCAGAGGGCTCCGAAAGGAGCCCTCTGATCTGGGTCTTCACTGTTTGTCATAATACCAAACATTGACAAAAACAACCCTTAAAAGTCAGAAATGGACTAGACTAAAATGGAAACTGGAATTGTTTATTTAAAGTTTCAGGGAGGAAAGAGTTAAACTCCTCTTTACTCTTTAAAAGCTAAATTTTATTGTTGTTTGCTACTGCTCTAAAACTAGAATATTCCAAAATATTCTTTTGAAAATAGGGTCAGAGTGTCAAACAGTATAGATTTAATTCAGACGCCATATAACATACCCTCTGATCTTGATCAAAACTATTTGCAAAAGCAATCATGGTTTCACCACTAGCATTCAAAGAGTTAAAAGAAAATAAAAACAATGCAAAAATCATATTTTTTTTAACCCTCATCCCGCGGTAATATCGTCTGCTTCGAAATTGTTGTCTGCAAACATTGTTAAATCTAGATTTATACAATTTTTAAGTAAGTAATCCAAAAAAACAGTGTCAAACAGTTTGAACCCAGATCAGACGCCGCGTTACGCGGCGTCTGATCTGGGTCCAAACTGTTTGTAAAAATCAGTAAAGTCGCGACCAGCAGGCAAAGGGTTAGTACGAGTCAAACAGTATGGAGCCAGATGCAGTTATTTCTTGCATCATTCTGCTCTGGTTGCAAATTGTTTCAAGATGAACATCTGTTTCTAGAGCACAAAGGTATCGAGAACACATATTACTTTCAAAAACAAGAAATATTGAACATGAAAAACAACAAAATAATAAAAATCATGATATTTACAATGAATGACAAGACAAACAATATATTTGGAATTCATAATATACAGAAGGGCGATCACAATGGCTTACCATGAGCAATCTGAGCTAGTATTTACAATGAAGCCAGGGCTCCAGATAAGAGGAAGTAAACTGAACAAATCCAATATTTTCTCACTCAGTTTAGCACCAAATCCTATGGTGTTACTACTAATTAGAATCGTCTCTTCTAGACGATTCTAATGAGTAGCGCCACCATAGGGTTTAAAGTAGAAATAAAGATTTTAGTTTTTGAAATACTCCCCTTATCTGGAGCCCTGGAAACCTCTCCAAACCAGACACTCTTTGGAAAAGAAGGTAGACCATAATAGGCATGTGATTACTTCAAGTAGGATAAAAGAAAGTCAGAAAGAACCCTTTTGAGAGCTTTATGTGACCTGCATTCTGCATTAGGGCTGCAATTTCTCCAGATTTTTTCAAAATCTTCTGATTTTTATCTTAGCAGATTGTAGCTTAGAGCAGGTTGAAAGTAAAGCAGAACGTGCCTTAAGGCGCATTCTGCTTTACATTCAACCTGCTTTAACCCTTTCCCCCATGGAAGCGCCTTTTAGCACATTTAATTTATTCCTGCACTGGTAAAAATAGTTCCAATTATACAGTCATGAATATGTTTCATCAGAAATATTTTCTATATTCTAGCAGATGATAGCTTAAAGCAGGCTGAAAGTAAAGCAGAATGCGCTTAAAGCGCATTCTGCTTTACTTTCAACCTGCTTTAAGTGGACACCTATATTCAATACTAGAGATATGCTATGTGGGAAAGGGTTAAGTAATCACGTTTGAAAAATAGAAAATTTGGAAATCTTATGATTTTTCATGATCAACTTATGGCAGCCCTGCTGCATTAAGCTTCCATCTGTTGGTTGTTATTTTTTGTTGTTGTTTTTTTCCCCTGTTGCCAATTGGTATGGAGACCAACAAAATATTGTTTTACAAGTATTCGGTTCAGAGAGGTATTACTGTTATATAATCTCACAGAATTATGCAGTCCCCTACAATTCTTGTTCCGATAGGTTGTACAGTGGAGAAAACGTTATTCTTTCCCAATAAACGCATTTACGCTAAAACTATTATTTGCAGTGCAAACAGTTTGGAGCCAGATCAGACGCCGGGTAACCCAGCGTCTGATCAGGATCCAAACTGTTTGCAACCAAGATAAACATGAAATATCAGAATTATCCAAAAGTTGTGTTTTTCTACGTTTTAGTGCTTTGCGGCGTTTGCGTACGTTTGCGTTTAAACGGGAAAGAATAACAGATTCTCCACTGTATCTTAACACTGTTGTTGAAATAGTAATGATGATTAAATTTGACAATAAATGAATTGTTCCCCAACATTTTCAGAATTTTTTCAAAATATAGTATTGTCAGACATATGCCATCTAAAAACATTGTATTCCCCATATAAGAACTGCATCATACCGGTTTGTTTTATTTACATTATCTTTGTGACAAATTTCTTACATAGAATACCATTTCGATGTCAAAATTTACCACCACTGTATGCTAGCATGTTTTTGCCCTATCATTGAGATCTGTCTCTATTTCTATTTCCAAAGCTTTCAGAGCTCTTTAGTCAGCTGTATTTCTATGCATTTGTGGCTCCATCAGAATAGTTAGGGTTGTCCCACCCACTGGTTTTATTTGGGTTGTTTCGGAGGGAGGTAGATTGGATGTTATCCATTTGATATACTCCTGACGACTGCATGTTCATGTTCATCTGCCTGTTAACCATAGAAAATATAGTCAAACTTAGTATAACACATTTCAAGGCATGACTGGACAAGAAAAATGTGGAAAAAAACCAAGACAGACAGAGGGGTGGATGGAGGGCAGGGCAGGGCTGCCATAAGTTGACGTGAAAAATCCTAATTTCCAAAGTTGCATTTTTCAAGTGCGTTTTTACGAATCGTACCTTTACCCCACAGCCTGTTTCTTATTTTATTGACATGCGACTTCTTAAAGCAGGCTGTAAGTAAAGCAGAATGCGCCGTAAGGCGCATTCTGCTTTACTTTCAGCCTGCTTTGAGCTACCATGTATTGGAAAAAAATCTGAAGATTTAGGAAAAATCAAGAGAAATGGCAACCCTGGGAGGGACAATGACATATCATAATGTGTTCCATCTGAATACAGGAATATAAACAAGAGTTGTCAGAGAGACAACAAAGCTCGCCACCAGCACCTTTAGAAACTTAAAAGCACACTCAAGGTCACAGAGGTCAACCTTTTTGCCTGCATGGAAAGGTCTTGTCCATATACACTGGCAAATCAAATATGAAAATAACACCTCAAGGGACATAGGAATTATAAGCATTTTTGAAACCTAAACGCAGATTTCAAAACCTAAAACCTTTCGCGACCTTAGTTCAAGGTCAAGGACACTGGGCTAATTTTTTTGCATGCATGGAAAGATCGTGTCCATATACACATGCATGCCAAATATGAAAGAAATATCTCAATGGATATATGAGTTAAAGAAATTTTGAGAAACCTAAACGCAGACTTTGAAACCTAAATGCGGGTCCTTAGTTCAAGGTCAAGGTCAGAGGGCTCAAACATTTTGCATGCAAGGAAAGATGTTGTCCATATACACATGCAAACTGAATATGAAAGGAATATTTCAATGGACATAGGAGAAATAAAAATTTTGAAAAACCAAAACACAGATTTCGAAAACTAAACATTGGCCCCAAGTTCAAAGTCAAGGTCACAGGGGTCTAAATTTTGCAGTGCCGTGGAAAGGTCTTGTCCATATACACACATAAACCAACTATGAAAGCAATACCTCAAGGGACATAGAAGTAAAAGGCATTTTACAAAACCTAAACACAGGCCCTAAGTTCAAGGTCACAAGGGTCCAAATTTATCTGTGCATGAAAAGGTCTTGTCCATATACACACACATACCAACTATGAAAGCAATACCTCAAAGGATATAGAAGTTAAAGGCATTTTCGAAACTTAAACGCAGATTTCGAAACCTAAACACAGGCTCTTAGTTCAAGGTCAAGGTCACAGGGGTCTAAATGTTTCTGTGCATCGAAAGGTCATGTCCATATACACATACATAACAACTATGAAAGCAATACCTCAAAGGACATAGAAGTTAAAGGCATTTTTCTAAACCTAAACACAGGCCCTAAGTTCAAGGTCAAGGTCACAGGGGTCTAAATTTTTCTGTGCATGTAAAGGTCTTGTCCATATACACATACATACCAACTATGAAAGCAATACCTCAAGGGACATAGAAGTTAAAGGCATTTTTCGAAACCTAAATGCAGATTTCGAAACCTAAACGCAGGCCCTAAGTTCAAGGTCAAGGTCACAGGAGTCTAAATTTTTCTGTGCATGGAAAGGTCTTGTCCATATACACACACATACCAACTATGGAAGCAATACCTCAAGGGACATAGAAGTTAAAGGCATTTTTCGAAACTTAAACGCAGATTTTCGAAACCTAAACGCAGGCCCTAAGTTCAAGGTCAAGGTCACAGGGGTCTAAATTTTACTGTGCATGGAAAGGTCTTGTCCATATACACACACATACCAACTATAAAAGCAATACCTCAAAGGACATAGAAGTTAAAGGCATTTTTCTAAACCTAAACACAGATTTGGAAACCTAAACACAGGCCCTAAGTTCAAGGTCACATGGGTCTAAATTTTTCTTTGCATGTAAAGGTCTTGCCCATATACACATACATACCAACTATGAAAGCAATACCTCACGGGAAATAGAAGTTAAAGGCATTTTTCTAAACTTAAACACAGATTTCGAAACCTAAACGCAGGCCCTAAGTTCAAGGTCAAGGTCACAGGGGTCAAAAATTTTCTGTGCATGGAAAGGTCTTGTCCATATACACACACATACCAACTATGAAAGCAATACCTCAAGGGACATAGAAGTTAAAGGCATTTTTCGAAACCTAAACGCAGATTTCGAAACCTAAACGCAGGCCCTAAGTTCAAGGTCAAGGTCACAGGGGTCTAAATGTTTCTGTGCATGGAAAGGTCATGTCTATATACACACACATACCGACTATGGAAGCAATACCTTAATGGATATAGAAGTTAAAGGCATTTTTCAAAACCTAAACGCAGATTTCGAAACCTAAACGCAGACCCTAAGTTCAAGGTGAAGGTCACAGGGGTCTAAATTTTTCTGTGCATGGAAAGGTCTTGTCCATATACACACACATACCAACTATGGAAGCAATACCTCAAGGGACATAGAAGTTTAAAGGCATTTTTTGAAACCTAAACACAGAGTTCGAAGCCTAAACGCAGGCCCTAAGTTCAAGGTCAAGGACACAGGGGTCAAATTTTTTCTGTGCATGGAAAGGTCTTGTCCATATACACACACATACCAACTATTGAAGCAATACCTCAAGGGAAATAGAAGTTAAAGGCATTTTTCTAAACTTAAACACAGATTTCGAAACCTAAACGCAGGCCCTCAGTTCAAGGTCAAGGTCACAGGGGTCAAAAAAATTCTGTCCATGCAAAGGTCTTGTCCATATACACACACATACCAACTATTGAAGCAATACCTCAAGGGACATAGAAGTTAAAGGCATTTTTCGAAACCTAAACACAGATTTAGAAACCTAAACGCAGGCCCTAAGTTCAAGGTCAAGGTCACAGGGGTTAAATTTTTTCTGTGCATGGAAAGGTCATGTCTATTTACACACACATACCGACTATGGAAGCAATACCTTAATGGATATAGAAGTTAAAGGCATTTTTCAAAACCTAAACGCAGATTTCGAAACCTAAACGCAGGCCCTAAGTTCAAGGTCAAGGTCACAGGGGTCTAAATTTTTCTGTGCATGGAAAGGTCTTGTCCATATACACACACATACCAACTATGGAAGCAATACCTCAAGGGACATAGAAGTTTAAAGGCATTTTTCGAAACCTAAACGCATATTTCGAAACCTAAACGCAGGCCCTAAGTTCAAGGTCAAGGTCACAGGGGTCTAAATTTTTCTGTGCATGAAAAGGTCTTGTCCATATACACACACATACCAACTATGGAAGCAATACCTCAAGGGACATAGAAGTTTAAAGGCATTTTTCGAAACCTAAACGCAGATTTCGAAACCTAAACGCAGGCCCTAAGTTCAAGGTCAAGGTCACAGGTGTCAAAAAATTTCTGTGCATGGAAAGGTCTTGTCCATATACACACACATACCAACTATGAAAGCAATACCTCAAGGGACATAGAAGTTATAGACATTTTCTTAAAATTGTTTACGCCGTTCACGACGATGCCGACGACAACTACGACAACGATGACGACAACGACGACGACGACTACACCAGGGGTATTGCAATAGCTTGTCATGTACTACGTACAGGCGAGCTAAAAAGTAAAATGCAGATTGATTAAATTTGAAGTATAGAAGTATGAGACCTGGCTCCTAGGTTACAAAGCATTCGAGTTGAGTCTGAGTTTGTTTTCAAGAATTTGATTGGTCAGATTTGAGCCTGGGCTCAAATCTAACCAATCAAGTGCTTGAGAATGACTTTATAACCTTAGACCCTGAGATACATATTCTATATAAGTGCAAATTTAATTACACAGTTGACTGAAATGGACTATTATACTTCATATTGTCTCTAAAGGGATTTATTTCCAAAATATAAGTTTGACAAACAGTGTAGACCCAGGGCTCCAGATAGGAGGTAGTTATTTCAACAAATCCAACATTTTCTCACTCTTTTTAGCAACAAATCCTATGGTGTTACAACTCATTAGAATCGTCTCGAAGAGACGATTCTAATGAGTAGTGACACCATAGGGTTTAATTCAGAAATAAAGATTTTAGTTTTTGAAAAACTACCCTTATCTGGTGCTCTGTAGACCAAGATCAGAGGGCTCCTTGGTCTACACTGTTTGCAAATGTTTGTATAACAAATCACTGTATAAAATAGAACTACTTTCTTCAGTGGAGGAATGCATTAAAGGGATAAAAAGGCATATTTATGGGATAATGGACATGGGAAACATTATTTATCGAATAATGGGTTTATTTTTACCATGCAGAACTTACATTCTCTTGAGGTAGAGGAATATTCCTCCTACAATCAGCACTACGAAGACAACTCCGGCCACTACAGCCGCTGTTATACCCGTCTTGTTATAGTCACTGCCACTACCACCACTATTGGCCCCAACACTTCTACTGGAACCAGACACTATACCTGTACCTGCAAATATAACAAGGTTAAGGTAGGTTAGTCCTTTGACTAGTTGAGTCAAGGTAGATTAGTCCTTTAAATAATTTGAGTCAAAGTAGATTAGTCCTTTGATTAATTGAGTCAAGGTAGATTAGTCCTTTGATTAATTGAGTCAAGGTAGATTAGTCCTTTGATTAATTGAGTTAAGGTAGATTAGTCCTTTGACTAATTGAGTCAAGGTAGATTAGTCCTTTCACTAATTGAGTCAAGGTAGATTCGTCCTTTCACTAATTGAGTTAAGGTAGATTAGTCCTTTGACTAATTGAGTCAATGTAAATTAGTCCTTTCACTAATTGAATCAAGGTCCTTTCACTAATTGAGTCGAGGTAGATTAGTCCTTTGACTTGAAGACGTTATTCTTTCCTAGTATAATTGTGTGTATATGCTAAAACCATTATTTCCTTTGCAAACTGCTACTGTTTGGAGCCAGATCAGACGCCCCATAACCTGGCATCTGATCAGGCTCCAAACTGTATGCCACTGAAATTGAAATAGATTAGTAATTTAAACAAGAATGCGCGTTCAATAAACACTTATGCCCCCGGTGGCATCCTTGACAATATATTCTGATTTTTTTCTTAGTCCAAATTAGGTCAAGGTCAAGGTCAAAATCAAGGTTGGGTAATATGGGTGGATTGGTAGTGATCCAAGGCAACAACTGTATAAGTACCAAAGCATTGTAGTCAGTTATGCTGATGTTAGACGAAACGGTAAATTTTAGTTAACCAAGAAATAGCCCATTTAAAATATTCTAAGTCCAAATTAGGTCAAGGTCAAGGTCAAAATCAAAGTTGGGCGATATTGGTGGATAGGGAATGGTCCAAGGAAACAACTGTATAAGTATCCAAGCATTTGAGTAAGCGGTGTTGATGCTAGACAAAACGGTAAAATCTACTTAACCTGTTACGGACGGACGGAAGGACGCACGGACTGACGTTCTTACGCTACGATACTTATGTGGCTATTTTCTATTGTTTTCTCTTGCATGGCTAGCCACACAAGAGACAATTTCTTTTTGCTCTAACTTGGAATAGAATGATCTGGAGGCTAACCCTACCCCTAACCCTATGTCCCACAACTGGCCAGGTTAATGTCACAAGAAATGGCCAGGTTAATGTCACAAGAGACGGCCAGGTTAATGTTTTTCTATTATGGGGCTTAGAATTTTAGCCACATAAGTATCCTAGCGTAGGCACGGACAGACGGACGGACGGACAGGACGATTACTATATGCCTCCGCATCTATAGATGCCGGGGGCATAAAAAAAGTTCTAGTTTTCTACATTTAAGTACAGTCTGCGTTTTGTACTGTTTTGTTTGCATTTAAACAGGAGAATAACATCTTCTTCACTGTACATCTCTACAGAAGCATCCCATAAAGTGTATTCAATGACGATTTTGAATACAGATTACACCTAAAAGCACAATGAAATTAAAGCAAAAAGCTAAAAGAGCTTTCTGTTTTAACTTTCATCTTGCTTTAAGCAGTCATGTGCCTTAAAACAAAGTTGGGTGTAGGTGATTTTCACATTTGATTTTTTTTATTATTCTTACAGTACTGAAAATGTTACCTGTTAACCCTTTGCCTGCTGATCGCGACCTTATTGATTTTTGCAAACAGTCTGGTTCCAGATCAGACGCAGCGTAACGCGCCGTCTGATCTGGATTCAAACTGTTTGACACTCATCTTTAGGTTTCTTTACTTAAAAAATGTATCAATCTAAATTTAACAAGTATTGCAGACAACGATTTCGAAGCAGACAATATCACCGCAGGATAAGGGTTAAAGTTCAGACATTGAAAGCTTACCCTGACAAGAGAGGCCTTCCCCATTCCACTTCATACGCTGGTTCCCATCCATTGAGCACATGATCTGACCACTAGAATTTGTTTTACTAAGGTGGTACCCTGCATTACATCCTATCATACATGTGGCTCCATAATAGTCAGGACAGATACCAGTCACAATATATCCATTGACAGGGGGAGCTCGAGCTGGGCACCGGTTTACTAGAACAATAAGGCACATGTACAATAAAACCACGGTATAGCAGTCATCTAACCTATTACACCTTAAATACTCCTGTATATATCCCTTAAATCTTTTCCTTCACTGAAGAAAAAAGTTCTTCAATGGCTATATATACAGTCATGAACATGTACCGTAAGAAATATTTTCTCAATCCTAGATGTTAGCTTAAAGCAGACTGAAAGTAAAGCAGAAAGTGCCTTAGGCACATTCTGCTTTACTTTCAACCTGCTTTAAGTGGTCATATATCTCCAAAATTAGAAACATGCTATTGGGTAATGGGTTAAAGCCCATGCTTTCCTCTAAAACTTAAGTAATACTTCATTTTTTACCATTTAGTGTATTTTCAACAATTTATTGCAAAATGACAAACAGTGCAGCCTGATCATTTGAGAGCCCTCTGGTCTGGATCTACACTGTTTGCATAGGACAAGTACACTCTTAATAGGAACCATAGTTTTTCAGTACAAATATATATGTCCCTAGGGTTGAATGTGTTATTTTTACCTTTCACAGTGACAGTAAAGCTGCAGGTGCTTGTCAACCCTGAACTGTCTGTTGCCATGACGCTGACCCCATACACTCCCTGACTCAAGGTCACACCTTGCCTCAGATTCTGGAAGAGAGTTGGTGTGTTTCCAGAGTTGTCTGTTGCAGTGATGGCCGGCCAAGAGGCTTGTACTGACTGCTGACCCATAGGTGCTGTCAAGTTCTGGTTGGTGGGACATTGTAGAACAGGCGGGGTGAAATCTAAAACACAGAAAGAGAAGTATGGTTACATATAATCCTTAACCCATTACACCATAGCCTGATTCTAGTTTTGAAAATAGGTGACCACTTAAAGCAGGTTGAAAGTAAAGCAGAATGCGTCTTAAGGCGCATTCTGCTTTACTTTCAGCCTGCTTTAAGCTATCATCTGCTAGAAAATAGAAAATATTTCTTATGATAAATTTTCATAATTGTATAATTTGGAAATATTTTATTGATTAGAGGAATGTGTATTTATTGGGTAATGAGTTTATAGCAGGTTGAAAGTAAAGCATAATGCACATTAAGGTGCATTCTACTTTACTTTCAGCCTGCTTTAACCCATTACCCCATAGCTTGTTTCTAGTTTTAAAGAAACATTATCACTTAAAGCAGGTTGAAAGTAAAGCAGTGCATTCTACTTTACTTTCAGCCTACTTTAAGCTATTATCTAACAGAATATAGAAAGCATTTCATATGATACATTATAAATTATTCATGACCGTTTCAATTGTAACTATTTCTTCAGTGGAGAAATATATTAAATGCATTAAATTGAGATTCTATGGAGTAAAGGGTTAAACTTCTACTCAATAGCCTGTTCCCTGTTTAAATGACCTTTTAAAGCAGGTTGAAAGCAAATTCTGCTTTACTTTCAACCTCTTTTAATGTAGGATAAAAAATAATGCAATCACTGGTATTAAAGACTGCCCAAAGGTTTTCATCCTGTAGATAGGTGACCACTTAAAGCAGGTTGAAAGTAAAACAGAATGCACATTAAGGCCCATTCTGCTTGTAATACTTTATCAACCTGCTTTAAGCCACCATTTGCTGGGATATAGAAAGTATTTCTTCTGGTACATATTAATGTCTATTTAAGGTGGAGCTGTTTTCTTCAATGGAGGAATAAATTAAATGCTTAAAATTGTGTATCTATGGAGTAATGGGTCAATGTAAGATTATCAGCAATTTTTGGAATCAATTAAAGAACTTACCTCTACAGAATGGTGGCCTTGGAGTGCTCCATTGACCGTTACCATAGCAAGTAAACTGAGGGTTGCCTGGGAAACGGTATCCTTGGTTACATGTAAGGGTGCACACCTGGCCTGGCCTGACAACCCCAGTGGTACAGTTAGCAGGGGACATTGTTCCGAATTTAGATTTCCTTAGAGGCTGACATGGTCTAGCTGCAATCAGACAAAATTGATATTTTTTCACAATTATAATTCTACAGTAGAACTTCGACGTGTCGAAGTTGAAGGGACCATCAGAAAAAACTCGACACATCGAAGCCTCGACTCATGTTTTACCTGATGCTCCCTCGATTTTTTTTCTACTCGAGCTCCATTAAAGAAGACATGTCCGTATGTTACGCTGATAATCATTCAAACGCAATGAAATTCACGCTAGTATCGTATCTCAACTGTGTGAATATTAAGTTATTTTTACCAAAACGAATCTTAAAGACGTGCTTTGGATGAGAATACGTATCTCGATTTTCAGAAAATAACAACACAACGGTAAGGACGGAAGTAACTTTTTATCTGCACACCGGTAATTTTACCCGTTCCAGCATATACCCTCTCGAAACGCTGGAACCAGCTTCAGGGGAAACCCTTTTCTTAAAATAGCAATATCTCCGTAGAGGGATATGGTAATTGCATGACAATTGATGCTACACATTTCGGGAAGAGTTCCGCGTGAGAAGTTCTTTGTCTCTTACAAATAAATTTCTCTTCAAGCGAAAACAAAAACCCAACATTGACCGAATTACACATATGCTTTAACGTTTGGTTTATGACTTAAAGACATTACATGACCAAGCTTGGGTGGTAACACCTAGCACCTAGAAAGTTTGAGTCAAAGCATGGAGCCCATGCACTTACTCGGCTAGCGTCTAGGCAAAGAATCATTCAGGCGTCTCATGTGAGGCCCGCACCTAATATTTGATTGCTTGGTTAGTAAAACCCATTGAAAAGCCTATTGAGATCTATTATGTAAGGGCCTCTATTCAAAACTTCAGATGGCTGAGCCGTTACCTAAGCAATTTCACATGATCTACCTGTATTTTCACACCTAGTGAGAACAATGAGGGGGGAATCAATGAATGGACTGACTTAATGTCTTTAACACAAAACACATAAGGGCGATATTATTTAGTCCGTGACGAATATAAGAATGGAGGAGTTGATATGTCTTTTAAAGTTCTCCGTCACATGCTATGAAACACAGAATACACAGGGCTTTGTTTTTGACACGTCCAGAAGGTGTTGGCCTGTTGACCAAGAAAAAAAGTCGATATAGCGAAAAACTCGACTTATAAAAACTCAAGTCATACGTAGTATTTACATAAGGTTATATAGGGAGAAAAGTTGGGACTTTGCAAAAAGATCGACACACCGAGAAACTCGACTCTTCAAAGTTCGACACATCGAAGTTCTACTGTATATTTCATAGCATTAACTCCTTATCCCCTGACACTTCTAATTGCCAATTCCAGTTTGCAATATAGGCTGGTCCATTTTAGACCATTTAGGGTTGTTTTTTGTAATAAATTGCAAAATGCCAAACAGTGAAGTCCCTGATCAGAGGGCTCCTGCAGGAGCCCTCTGATCAGGGACGTCACTGTTTGCATAGGACAAGCGTATTCTTCACAGGTACATATTTGGTAAAGGACGCATATATGCGTCATTAGGGCTCAATGAGTTAACAGTATTAGGCCTTTCCTTCATAGCAATGCCTTTTCATGCCTTTACTTATTCCTTATAAATGCCTTTACAAGCTTAGGGCATGTCCTGAAAAGGGCCGAAGGAATTAACCCTTAGCCCGCCAAATAAATTGTCGTCTGCTATATTTCTAGTCTGCTTCAAGTTTCAAAGTGCTTCAAAGTTGCTCAAAATTGCTGAAAATGTTGTCCGAGTGTCAAACAGCTTGGATCCGGATGAGACGCCGAGTTACTCGGCGTCTCATCCGGATCCAAGTTGTTTGCATATGGAGCTATAGTCGTGAGTGGCAGGCTAAGGGTTAATTCCTACATTCTGACAAGTCTGTAAGTAAAGCAGAAAGCCTCTAATTGGGTTTCCTTGAAATTTCAGGCATCTATATAATCTGGTCACTGAAAGCTTTCCAACATTTTAGTTTTCAATAAAGTCTAGTCCAATTTTAAATAATAAAGGTTGAATTTTAACAGTTACATTGCAAAATAACAAACAGTGCAGACCCTGATCGGAGGGCTCCTGTAGAAGCCCTCCTATCAGGGTCTACACTGTTTGTATAGGATAAGACTTAGTGTCCTCTCACAAATACATTTTTTGTGAATTATGAGTATATTAACCCTTAGCCCGCCAAATAAATTGTCGTCTGCTATATTTCTCGTCTGCTTCAAGTTTCAAAGTGCTTCAAAGTTGCTCGAAATTGCTGAAAATGTTGTCCAAGTGTCAAACCATCTTGGATCCGGATGAGACGCCGAGTTACTCGGCGTCTCATCCGGATCCAAGCTGTTTGCATATGGAGCTATAGTTGTGAGTGGCAGGCTAAGGGTTAATATACTTGTTGCTAGGTTCCAATGTGTTGGCCCTTTACTGACCATAGCCTGGGTCTAATTTTGAAGACAAATACCACTTAAAGCAAGTTGAAAGTAAAGCAGAATGCGCCTTGAGGCTTTAAGCTATCATCTGCTAGGATATAGCTAATATTTCTTATTATACACGTTCATGACTGTATAAAGTGGAACTTTTTTCTAGAGTGATTGAATAAATAGAAAGCGTAAAAAGGCATGTTTATTGGGTAATATGCTAACAGAGCTCATGATAGTGGGAGTATTACAAAAACTAAAATCTTATGTCTGTATTAAACCCTATGGTGTCACTACTCATTAGAATCGTCTCTTCGAGACGATTCTAATGAGTAGTAACACCATAGGATTTGGTGCCAACAGAGTGAGAAATGTTTATTTTGTTCAGTTTACTCCTCTTATCTGAATCCCTGTGCTAAGGTAACTTACTATTTCCACAGCTGACTCCGTCCACCTGTAGACTCATGCCTGTTGGACAGATACATGTCTTACCCATGGCTGCTGCTGGCAGACAGATGTGACTGCAACCTCCATTACCATTGGTACAACCATTCACACCTGGTACAAAATAAGAAATCATGGGCTTGAATTAAAACTAGTAAATCCTGGCAGGAAGAAAATAATTGGTTATGCAGAAAATAATGGGTATGCAAAGGGGAAAAAATGGATTTGCATTATACGAGGGTTGTTCGGAAAGTTCGTATAATTTTGCTATAAAAATACGTATAGTCGTAGTTGGATGCAAAAAATTAGATCAACATTAATTTCCAGATCTGTGCTACATATTCTGTGAAAATCGGCAATATACGCTTAAACACATTTTTTCTATGCATCTTACAAATACATACATAACGCATACCCGGAGCACGTCAACGTCGACGTGACGTCAAACGTTATATATACGTCAAGCGAACGTCTCACTTTCCCAACATAATCACCCGCAATATCCACCTACTCGTTATGGCTTTCTAACTCATTTTACGCATGTTTCTGTATACAAGTCTTCACTGAATGTAGATACAAATTTCTGGGTCTGTTTGGTAAATTCAGCTGCTGAAACAAATTTAATTCCATGTAAGCTCGCCTTTAACTCTGTCAGCACTCTAAAACCCATGGGAGCCAATTCGGGGCCGTTTGGCGGGTGTTCTTACATATCAAACCATAGTAAGCTGATTTTTAACTGCGTTGAAGCTGCTCTACGATCCGGTTCATTATCCTGATGTAGCATTACGCGCTCAAGATCCATGTGTAGTCGCTTCTCTCGTATCTCATCCGTAGTGTGCTTCTGTCCTTAAAATCGTCACCTTCGGCATCGTTTTGGCAGAGAAACATCTGAGAGCATCGAACTCGGTTCTTCTTTCCCTTGTCCGTGAACAACCTCGGCACCCAGCGTGCTCTAACGTTAGACATACCAAGTTCATCTATTAATAGTTCAAGTACGGTAGAGCAAAAAACACCAATTTTATCAAGCATATATCTTACTGTTGTAACTCTGTCCGCATTTTCCTTATCTTTTCACTTGTCCTTAATGGAAGCAGCTAAGATTGATGGTCGGTCGCTCCTAGGAGCGTCCTGGATCGATTATTTTCCATTCCTAAAAAGTGATCGCCATTTATACAGGAATGCGAGACTCAACTTCTTGTCATATTTTCCCGTGGATTTAATCATTTTAAGTTTTTGTCGGCGATTTACCTACAGTAACATAATTTTATTTACAACAGTTTGCAAGTCAACGTCACTGGTCGACGTCATTTCTTTTTAGTTCGCATTTCCGCTATCTGTAGACTAAATACTGTAAATTCTGTTCAAGCGCTTACAATGTTTTGAAACTATGAGTAACTAACGTCATGACGTCACGTTACAATCAGACCTTTTCGCGCTTATCTAGCGTCAACAGAATTGAGAGAAATCACGTTTGCTTTATTAGAAGAAATTTTAAAAAATTACAACTTTCGAGCTGCTCCGGGTCCCCGTTACTGCGTTGCTACGGTAACCTGTATATTCGGTAAACATTATCTATTTCATTTCTCTCTTACAAAATAGTTTAAAAATAAGATGAGGTACTTACATACCAAATTTCAAATTGATCAAATAAAGCTAACCAGAGATATAACAAAATTCTACGAACTTTCCGAACAACCCTCGTAACTATCATTCACACAAGTTAGGAAGACAATAATGGATTTGCATTATAACTATCATTCACACAAGTTAGGAAGACAATAATGGATTTGCATTATAACTATCATTCACACAAGTTAGGAAGACAATAATGGATTTGCATTATAACTATCATTCACACAAGTTAGGAAGACAATAATGGATTTGCATTATAACTATCATTCACACAAGTTAGGAAGACAGTTAGGAAGACAATAATGGATTTGCATTATAACTATCATTCACACAAGTTAGGAAGACAATAATGGATTTGCATTATAACTATCACTCACACAAGTTAGGAAGACAGTTAGGAAGACAATAATGGATTTGCATTATAACTATCATTCACACAAGTTAGGAAGACAATAATGGATTTGCATTATAACAGTTCACACAAGGAGGAAGAACATAATGGATTTTCTTTTTAACCATTCACACAAGGTAGGAAGAATATCATGGACTTGAAATGGTCATTAAAGCCACTATATTTCTCCCACATAATCAGAATCGAACATTTTTCTAACATGAAATTTATGTCACTATCGTAAGCGTTCCATATAAAAAGAAGTAATACATGGTGATATTTGAAGCAATATTGCTAACGAACAGTGAAATTTGTGGAAACAAGTAATCAAGTTTGTTTATTTTTGAATAGCGACGAAATTTTACGGACATACTCGGTAAAGCTCATTTGCATAATTCTATACAACAAATCGAGTGCTTTACAATCAAAGAGAGACAACTCCTTTAAGTTTGGCCGCTAAACTGATGTAATGTATACACATTGTCGCGGCCGAATCAATCACGTGACCTTTATGCAATCGTTCTCGGAACCTGGAGCCCGTAATCTTATTTGTAAACAAACCAGCTTATAATGTAAACCACCACGATAAGAATTCGACACATTTAGGTAGGATTCTTTACGAAGTGGGTTTATATGTCAGGCTTCTTACACTCGATTTCACTTAGTTTTAATACATAGAAAATGCACACATATAAGAAATTGCGCGTTTTAAACACCAATTTGAGCGGGATTGTGCCTTTAAACACCAATTTGAGCGGGATTGTGCCTTTAAACAAAGATGATATGAAATGTAGTTTAGTTATCTCTGCACAAATAACCAAACTAGCTCTTCCTACATTGCATATAATGATGCTATTTGAAAACAGTGAAGATGCATCAGAGCAACAGATAAGAGTAGTTTTTCAAAACTTAAAATCTTTATTTCTGAATTAAACCCTATAGTGTCACTACTCATTAGAATCGTCTCTTCGAGACGATTCTAATGAGTAGTAACACTATAGGATTTGGTGCTGAAATGAGTGATAAAATGTTTGATTTGTTGAAATAACTACCTCTTATCTGGAGTCCTGATGCATCCCTGAAACTTTTAATGGACAATGCCAGTTTCTAATCAAGTCTAGTCCATTAATTATTTACTATTTAGGGTTGTATTTTAACAAAACATTGCAAAATGACAATCAGTGCAGAACCTGATCAGAGGTCTCCTGTAGGAGTCCTCTGATCAGGATCAGCACTGTTTGTATAAGACAAATGTACTCTTCACAGGTATATATTGTTTGTTGATGACAAGTATACTCATGCATCGCTAGGGTTGAATGTGTTAATATAAGAAAGGGAGCTAATTTATGAAACTTGACCAAGGGAGATAAGCTCAACATTTTCTCACCTGAGGGTCCGTATCCATTCTTGTGTACTAGTATGTCATACATCTTGCCAAAGCCTGGGGGTCCTACAACACTGGCGGCACCACCTGATGTAGGCACACTCAGTATAGCACTGAAATATTACACGAGACAGTCAACCAAACAAAACAAACATCAGTCACTCTCGTCACGGTTCACTCTTTAAAAAATCTGCCATATTTTTTTAGAAGTTCTAAGAGAAGAAGCTATTTAACCCTTTAGCCCATTCCATGTGTTTAGTTTTTAAGCAGGTTGAAAGTAAAGCAGAATGCATCATAAGGTGCATTCTGCTTTACTTTCAGCCTGCTTGAAGCTACTATCTGCTAGGATATAGAAAAAATATTTTTTCATTCTGGTTGTGACTATATTATTTGGAACTATTTTCTTCAATGGAAGAATTAACTCAGTGTGCTAAAAGGCACTTCTATGGAGAAAAGGGCTAAAACAAGCTGAAAGTAAACAGAAATTTTCCTTTGGGAAGATTCTGCTAATCTTTCAGCCTGCTTTAAAGCATCCACTAGAAAGATTGGAATTGTTGTTGTTGTTTCTGCTAAGGTTTATAGTCCCGCATAAGCTTTATCAGATTGGAAGAAATGTTTTTAGACTCTTTATAAAGATATGGTGGAAGCATGAAAATGGCATACTAATGACGACCAGGTAAAGGCCTCATGAAAGGCACTAATCTATGGGCTAATAAAGAGTAAATCTCACTATTAGGAATGTATATACAGTCAAACTTCATTTTCTCAAACATGCATAAATATGCTGCATTTCTACATGTGTGTTTCATTACATTCTCTGAAATCGAACATATCCTTAGATATTTCAAAGTTAAAATGTGACTAAGCCACATCTTAACTTTGAAATATGGATGTAAGGGAGTTCAAGATATCAAAGTTTGGCTAAATTTATTCGAGAGTTCACTGAATAAATGGGTTCAAATTGTTTTAAACCATTACCCCATAGCCTGTTTCTAGTTTTGAAGACAGGTGACCACTTAAAGCAGGTTGAAAGTAAAGCAGAATGCGCATTCTGCTTTACTTTCAGCCTGCTTTAAGCTACCAGCTGCTAGAATATAGAAAATATTTCTAATGTTAAATATTCACAACTGTATAAATTGAAACTATTTTCTTCAGCGGAGTGATAAATTAGAGGCATATTTATTGGGGAATGGGTTAACTTGAGAATGCATTGTTACCTTCTCATGGTGTCAGTGTAGAAGAGAGTGCCTGCATACAGAGCCAGTCCAGAGTAATGGGCCCTAGTGTCATGGTGAAGTGTCCGTCGCCGGGAACCATCCATGTAGCTGGTCTCCAACTTGTCTGTGTAGGCGTCCACCCAATACAGCTGTTGAGCTAAAAAATCACAATTGACAAAGAATGACTATTTGATCAACTAAATCTTTCACTAAGGGCAATATGCCCTTTCCTACTTAGCCACATGTATAAGCACCTATCGGTAAATCTAACTAGACAAATCAGAAGCACACTGATGTGCATGCGTGGAGCACTTTCTCATTTAATTCCGGAGGAATAATGACGAAATAGACCTATGTTTAAAGCAGGTGATTGCTTAAAGCAGGATAAAAACAACCTTCTGCTTTGATTTCTTCTTGCTTTAAGCTGCACCTGTTTTCAGAACCATCAATGAAAGATGTTAGGCTGAAATTCAGACATCGCCATGGATAACTACAGTGGAGAATGTGTTATTCTTTCCCGTTAAACGCAAACGTACGCAAACGCACGCAAACGCAAAGCGCTAAAACGTAGAAAAGAACAACTTTTGGACAATTCTGATATTTCATGTTTATCTTGGTGGCAAACAGTTTGGAGCCTGATCAGACGCCGGGTTACCCGGCGTCTGATCTGGCTCCAAACTGTTTGCACTGCAAATAATAGTTTTAGCGTAAACGCGTTTATTGGGAAAGAATAACACATTCTCCACTGTATCTAATCAACTAGACATTTCACTTGAGCAACCACCTGTATAAAATACTGCCAATGGCTCTTCTACTGAATTAAGGTGAAACAATATATTAAAGCACCTTCTGTTGTTTCCATTATTTCCATGGAGTTTAATCAAGTGTTGGTTTTAAGTGAGCTTATTGTTTAACCCATTACCCCATAGCCTGTTTCTAGTTTTGAAGATAGGTGGCCACTTAAAGCAGGTTGAAAGTAAAGCAGAATGTGCCTTAAGGCACATTCTGCTTTACTTTCAGCCTGCTTTAAGCTATTATCTGCTAGAATATAGAAAATATTTCTTATGGTTCTTATTTGAAACACTATTTATTTTCTTCAGTAGAGGAATAAATTAGAGGCGTAAAAAGGCGTATTTATGGGGTAATGGATTAATCTTTTATGATTCACTAACAATAATATGTCTCACTTAACTTCCATTCAAATTCAGAGAATTATCTATCTTTGAAAACAATTTGTTTGAAACTGCCTGCATACCGAGCTAGAAATGAAAGAGTTATCTACTTTTGAAGTCAGCTAGTTTTAACTGTGAATGAATTATCTACCTTTAAAATTCACTTGTTTAAACACTGTGAATGAGTTATCTACCTTTGAAATCTGCTTGTATAACTGTGAATGAGTTATCTACCTGTGAAGTCAGCTGCTAAGGCATTTGGCCACCTTAGTCCAGTGGTAATGATAGATCTTCTATTGGTACCATCATAGTTGGACGTCTCTATCTTAGGCTGGTGTCCCCAGTCTGTCCAGTACATTTTACTGCCAATATGGAAAGTTTATTTTACAACAAATTTTAACCCTTCTGCCAAGTACATTTTACTGCCAAATTTTAACCCATAATTTGTTTATAATTTGGAAGACAGGGAACTACTTAAAGCAGGTTGAAAGTAAAGCAGAATGTGCCTTAAGGCTTATTCTGCTTTACCTTCAATCTGCTTTAAGCTACCATCTGCTAGAATATAGAAAATATTTCTTATGATACATACTCAATATTGTAAAAATGGAACTCTTTTCTTCAGTGGAGGAATAATTAAAGGAATAAAAAGGCATGTTTATAGTGTAAAGGGTTAAATATGGGAGAGTGAGTATAGTGAACCCTTTATTGTGACTACTCATTTAAATTGTCTCCATTAGAATGATTCAAATGAGTAAGTCATAATATTGGTGTAACTCAAATGTTTATTTAAAGGAATAGATTAACTGACAGAACTTCAAATGGATAATTCCAGCTTCCAATCAAATCCAGACCAATTTTGACTATCTAGTATTGTTCATTTTTAACAATTCACTACAAATGGACAAACAGTGCAGATCCTGATCATATGGCTACTGTAAGAGTCCTCTGATCAGGGTATCCACTGTTTAATTAATTCATTACCCCATAGCCTGTTTCTAGTTTTAAAGAAAGACGATCACTTTAAAAAGGTTGAAAGTAAAGCAGAATGCGCATTAAGGTGCATTCTGCTTTACTTTCAGCCTGATTTAAGCTATTATCTGCTAGGATATAGAAATATTTTTTATGATACATATTCATGACTGTATAGAGTGGAATTGTTTTCTTTAGTGGAGGAATAAATAATAGGCATAAAAAGGTGTATTTATAGAGTAATGGTTCAATAGGACATGACTGTTCTCTTCACTAGTACATGTCCCATATACCCATCACTAGGGGTTAATGTGTTAACCCACTACCCCATAGCCTGTTTCTAGTTTTGAAGACAGGTGACCACTTGAAGCAGGTTGAAATAAAGCAGAATGTGCCTTATGGTGCATTCTGTTCTACTGTCAGCCTTTTTTTAAGCTACGACCTACTAGTACTATAATATAGAAAATATTTCCAATGATACATATTCATCATGCACTGTATGAATTGAAACTATTTTAGTATGAGGAGGAATAAATTTAATGTGTAAAAAGGTTTATCTATGGAGAAAAGGATTGGAATGAATCAGTACCTACCCTTGTATAACATCAAGCAATACAGCCCTGGGTTCATCCAAGCCTGAGTTGATTATTATTGCCTGTGCGGAGCCATCAAGGGTCAAGGTCGCTATGATATTGTTGCCCGTGTCAGTGTAGAAAATCAGACGAGAAATTGCGTCTACTGCAATGCCTTCTGCCATTGAACCTGTGACAAATTGTTAGAAAATTTTTCTTTTAACCCATTCTCTCATAGCAGTCATCTGTAGGAGCTTTCTGAATTATTTTTATGACTGTATACATTGGAACCATTTTCTTCAGTGGATGAATAAATTAAAGAACTAAAAAGGTGTAAATAACCCGTTACCCCATAAATATGCCCTTTTACATTTTAATTTATTCCTCTACTGAAGAAATTAGTTCCAATATATACTATTATAAATAAGAATCATAAGAAATATTTTCTATGTTCTAACAGATAATAGTTTAAAGCAGGCTGAAAGTAAAGCAGAATGTGCCTTAAGGCACATTCTGCTTTACTTTCAACCTGCTTTAAATGGTCAACTACCTTCAATACTAGAAACAAGCTATGGGGTAATGGGTTAAGGAGTAAAGTAGGCTGAAAGTAAAGCAGAATGTGCCTTAAGGCACATTATGATTTACTTTTAACCTGCTTTAAGAGGTCACCTGTCTTCAAAACTATAAACAGGCTTTGGAGTAAAAGGTTGAATATGAGATATACTCACTATTTCCCAATATTCTCACAGTCTTCTCTGATCCACCATTAATGTTTGCACTTCTAATCTGTTTCAGACCAAGATCTGTCCAGTATATCCTGCCGTCCACGGGATCATAGTCTATGGCATAAGGTAGAGTGGTACGACTCAGTGGGACTTTGACATAGCTATGTGTGGTCATATCCATACGATAAATTGACTTGTTTGATGCATCAGTAAACAAGAGAAAGTTGTCGGGGAGACTGTCTGAAATAATAAAATTATGTAAAATTGAATACAGACTTGTTGGATGTGTCTGTGAACAACAAGTTTTACACACATTGTGTCATATTTACAGAAAATAAAGTCAAGAAACATTTAAATATGGATTAGATTTTGATTTGATTTCATTTGTTTTGATTTTACATAGCTTTCAACAGTATTTCAGTCATATCGCGACGTCCAGCTAATTACAGGTGGAGGAAGACCCCAGAAGCCCTTTATGCACGGTTTCAGGCACAATTCTGCAACTGGGTAGAACCACTGACCTTCCGCAAGCCAGCTAGAAGGCTTCCCAACATGAAAATTTCGAACGACCCTACTGGGATTCGAACTCACAGCGGTGATGAGCTTAGTGATGTAAGTCACAGTGACTTTACCACTAGGCCACAGAGGCCCCAAATATGGATTAGAAAACAAGTTACTAAAAACTTATGTGAATTCTTCTCCATGTTTTGGTGTTGAAAATGAAATATATTTGTTTTATAAACTTATGCAGCATGACACATGATAAGCCTGTGCAATTCTGCTAAATATAATCAAAATACTATTAAAATTTCTTAACAGCCAGTGAATTTAGTAAGCAACTTTATCTGTTTAAAGATGCATAGAAAAGTTTTCTGCATTCTGAGCAGTGAATGCTTAAAGCAGGCTGAAAGCAAAGCAGAATGTGCCTTAACCCATTCCCCCATAAATACGCCTTTTTACACCTAATTTATTCCTCCACTGAAGAAAATATTTCCAATTAATACAATAATGAATATTTATCACAAGAAATATTTTCTTTTTTCTAGTAGAGGGTAGCTTAAAGCAGGCTGAAAGTAAAGCTTAACTTTCAACCTGCTTTAAGTGGTCACTTAATTTCAAAACTAGAATTAGGCTTTGGGGTAATGGATTAAGGCACATTCTGCTGTACTTTCAACCTGCTTTAAGTGACCTCCTGTCTTCAAAACTAGAAATAGAAATTTAATAGATTATGGAGTTAATGGTTATACCCTAAAATGCCTTACTTGTTGAACAAGATACTCCAGCATCTTCAGCGTGTCCACAGTTGTGTACCGCCCAGGCATTGGCTGGACAGGCAGCAATTGTTGATTCTGTTCCATGACAGTGGACATTGTCTAGCCAGATCTTGCCTGACCCCTGACCATAGAAACCCTTCACCTTGGCAACAGCTCCACTCCTGTAAACACAATTCAGAACATCATCCAAACACATTAAAAATACAGGCAAACCTGTTAGGAACATGTATAACAATTTCATGAAAAAGAATAGAGATCTTTTAAGCACAATTACAATCTGCAAGGATAGATAAAATATTCTTTTGGTACATGTTTATGACTGTATAAGTCAAAACTATTTTCTTCAGTTGAGGAATAAATTCAATGCGCTAAAAGGCGCTTCTATGGAGAAAAGGGTTAAGTGGTCAACTATCTTCAATACTAGAAACAGGCTATGGGGTAAAGAGTTACTGAAATTCATTGTCTGTCTATTAACCCATTACCCCATAGCCTGTTCCTAGTTTTAAAGAAAGATGATCACTTAAAGCAGGCTGAAAGCAAAGCAGAATGCGCCTTAAGGCGCATTCTGTTTTACTTTCAGCCTGCTTTAAGCTATTATCTGCTAGAATATAAAACAATATTTCTTATATTTTTTATTTGTGACAGAATAAATTGGAACTATATTCTTCAGTGGAGGAATTCAATAAAGGCGTAAAAAGGCGTATTTATGGGGTAAATGGGTTAATGCCCCACCTTTGGTACCCCAGCATGCCACAGACTACATTGGCATCGGTGGAGTTCCAGTCATCATCGCACACCGTTCCCCACTGGCCACTGGCGTACACCTCAACACGACCCTCAAACGCATTATTGGAGCCCATCAGTCTAACAAATATGTATGCCGGGTTCGGAGTAGACGGTGGTGGCTTGAAGGTTGTTGTAGGACCGGGAGTGGTGGCTGAAAAGTACACATACACAGGTTCTTGTATTGTATGTATGTTACCTCTAGATATAAAGAACTAGATCAATAAAAAAAATAAAAATTTAATGATTTATTTACACAGGTAATATATTAGTGTTTTCTTCTGACCTGTCAGAGTTATTTTTAGATTGGAACATTCTAAAACTTTCAAAGGGATGAGTTTTCTCTAAATACGGTTAATGATACGGATAGCTGTAATTTTTGTGCGCAATGTACAGTAGAGGATACCTTATTCTTTCCCGTTTAAACGCAATGCACTAAACTGTGGAAATTTACTTTAAGAAATTTTAGTTATATTTTTAATCTGTGTAGCAAACAGGTTGGAGCCTGATCAGACGCCGGGTAACCCAGCGTCTGATCTGGCTCCAACCTGTTTGCAATGGAAATAATAGTTTTAGTATATAAATGCGTTTGTTGGGAAAGAATAAAATATCAGTAAAGTTAGCGCAAGGGTCTCGTGCTGCACGAGGATCATGTTATCTCAAGTTGGAAAGCATACAACTACCGTATAGAGGGGTTTTTCTGCGGGGTTTAATTTTCGCTTATTTCGCGGTGAATATCAAATCCGCGAAATTTGAACCTGCGGGAAGCACTCAAAATTGAAGCCATCACCATCAATAATACATGTCAATCATGTTGCAAGAGGGAATCGATCTGTTTCGTATGCTATTTTCTGTATATCTACTTTTTTCCCTTTGTTCCTGCATAATCACTATGAAAAAGCCAACAATAAAACGAATAGCACTCTTGAAAACTATTTTTCGATTACCTTATATTGTGACCGTAGCATAAATCCTATTTCTAATTCGCTAGCTAGACAAAAACAAATGAGTAACAAGGGACGTCACTCTACAAGCACCCCAGAGACATGAGCACATTCTGTCTTCATACCATATTTTACTTTCAACGCCTTTACTGCCGCGATGTTTAAACAACTATCGTCAGCTTTCATTGCTCAAATATGATTTTTTGGTATTTTGACTAAGGAAATATTATAATGAGTGTCAAACAGTTTTGATCGTGATCAGACGCCGCTTTTCGCTGTTTGCAAATGCCGTACTTTGTACTTGGAGTATACGGGTAAAAAAAATCAGTAGATAAATGTTTGTGAAACCATGTCCAGAACACACATCAAACTGTTTGTAAGTGAACTCCCAGTAGCGGAAGTTATTATGTTGCGTGTAATTTTAATTGCCGTGTAATGTAATAACAAGAGCCCCATGGGGCATATTTCGCTCACCTGAGAAAATAGCTGAAAAAATGGAGATAATAATTTAGGTCAAGGACTGACCTAGATATGCAACAGACCGGAACAATTTGAACAAATCATGTAAAGTATATTTAAAAGTGTCACCATACCGAATATAAAAGCTCTGGCCATATTAGTGTCAGAGAAGAAGACGTTTGAAATTTTCTATATATAACTCTATGTAAAACTGTGACCCCAGGGGCGGGCCAATTTTGACCCCAGGTGCATAATTTGAACAAACTTGATAGAGGACCTGTAGGCGATGATATGTGCCAAATATCTAAGCTCTGGCCCTTGTAGTTTCAGAAAAGAAGATTTTTTTAAGTTATAGTTGAAAAAAATCTATTTTTAGCTCCTGTGACCTAGTTATGCAACCGACCAAAACCATTTGAACAATTTTGGTATAGGACATCGAGAAGTGTCACCATGCCAAATATCAAAGCTCTGGCCATATTAGTTTCAGAGAAGAAGACATTTGAAAATTTCACTATATAACTCTATGTATAACTCTACATACAATACAAGCACCTGTGTACACACATAGAACTGAACCTCCATAACTCAACTCCCTCAAGCTGAACATACCCATATTTCAGAGTTATAATGTGACTTAGAAAGTTAAAATCATGAAGAAGATAAGAAGGGGTTTCAGTTTAACCCATTACCCAAAAACCTGTTTCTAGTATTGATGATAGATGAACATTTAAAACAGGTTGCAAGTAAAGCAGAATGTGGCTTTACTTTCAACCTGCATTATGTAGTTTCACTATTTTCACTACTTGAAACAGGCTATGGGGTAATGGGTTAAGCAGATAATTTTTAAGTTATAGTACTCACTGGCAGTACAGAACACGCCAACGTCCTCAGAATGATGGCAGTTATTGCCACCCCAGGGTCTGTGGTTACAGTCTGCGATGTTTGTCTCGCTTCCAGTACACTTCACATCATCCAGCCAGATCTGAGTGGGTGGGGCTGGGGTGTAGTGACTTCTCGTGACCGGGTAAGCTCCAATACTGGGAGACAGAAAATATAAAACATGTAATATTTAACCCATTACCCCATAAATACGTTTTTTTACGCCTTTAATTAATTCCTCTACTGAAGAAAAGAGTTTCAATTTATACTTTCACAAATAAAAATCATAAGAAATATTGTCTATATTGTAGCCGATAATAGCTTAAAGCAGACTGTAAAGCAGAATGCCCCTCAAGGCGCATTCTGCTTTACTTTTAACATACTATTAGTGGTCACATATCTTCAAAACTAGAAACTGGCTATGGGGTAACGGGTTAACTCTTTCAACATTAAGTAACTCTTACAGGTTATTAGGTTCAATTGTGGATCATTTTAGTAACCAAACTATGAACCAGTCTACTTGGATTTCTTAGTATTTTAATATTAAATAAATACTGGTCTAAATTAGCAAACAGTGAAGACCCAGATCAGAGGGCTCCTATATGCAAAGTGTAATATGTATATCTTAACCCTTTCCCCAATAGAAGCGACTTTTAGCGTATTTAATTTATTCCTCCGCTGAAGAAAATAGTTCCAGTTTATACCCTCATGAACAATTACTATTACAACTATTTTATATAGCCTAGCAGATTTAAGCTTAAAGCAGGCTGAAAGTAAAGCAGAATGTGCCTTAAGGCACATTCTGCTTTACTTTCAACCTGCTTTAATTGGTCACCTGTCTTCAAAACTAGAAACAGGCTATGAGGTAAAGGGTTAAACAGGTCCATGGTAACATACTCGACCATGACGCCAGGGGTCATGAGTTTGATCCCCTGCCAGACCAAGTCCTTTGGATGAGACTTTATAAAAACAGAGGTCCAATGTCTCAGTGCTTTACACTGAGCATCTGAAAGAACCAGAGAACTCTGTCAATGATAAGAGTAGGGCATCACACCCAGGTTTTCTGTATCCGCTTCTCTCTCTCTGGGTTGACCAATTAGCCCATAGATAGCAGAAAAGGATGTAAACAAACAAACAGGTCCCTGGTGTTGAAAGAGTTAATAACAAAACGTTCATCTAAGCATTGAAACTCTTGTTAACCCTTTACCCCAAAAACCTGCATCTCATTGTGTAGACAGGTTTTTTAAAGTAAAGCAGAATGCTCCTTAAGGATTCTGCTTTACTTATAATCTGCTTTAAGCTGTAATCTGGAAAGATACTAACCATGCCTTCAGGAATTCTTGGTGGGGACTACTTTACTTAGTGTAGTAATATTATTTAGAGGCAGAAAAACGGTATATATATGGAGTAATTGGTTAAACTTTGCATCTCACTTGGAGTCAATCTGTTTGTGCAAGGCTTGCCAGTACAGCCAGACAATGTTAAAAACCAGGGCTCCAGATAAGAGGGAGTAAATGGAACCAATCCAGCATTATCTCAATTATTTCAGCACCAAATCCTATGGTGTGACTACTCATTAGAATCGTCTAAACCATAGGGTTTTAATTCAGAAATAAAGATTTTGCATTTTGAAATACTCCCCTTATCTGGAGCCCTGAAAACTCATTTCAAATATAGAAGCTGTATCTATTTGTATACATACTAAGGCAGCTGCAACATTCTGCACACTACTTTGGCAGCATTCGTGGTAAAGTAGTCATCACACACCGTCCCCCATGTACCATTGTGAAGAACCTCAACACGACCGTTGTTCTGGTTTGTTCCTCCAACAAGCCTTACATTTGCGTTAGGAGCTATAAACAAGATTTCAAACAAGCATGTAGTGATTAAATGCATTATAACCTTTTTTTATAAAATGTCTCTTCGTGTATCAACTTTGACAGGGGAATTTTCCTGCATCCTGACATAGGCTTTAATTTTCTTTAAAGAAAGGAAGTAACAATAGCTTGAATGCTTATTCTAACATAAACTATTTGCACAGGTCATTGAATGGAAACGCATTTCTATGAACAATATATTAAGAAAATAGCAAAATACCAGGGCTCCAGATAAGGGGAGTATTTCAAAATCTAAAATCTCTATTTCTGCATTCATTCCCATGCTGCCAGTATTCATTAGAATTGTCTCTTCGAGACAATTGTAATGAGTAGTAACACCTTAGGATTTGTTGCTTAACCCTTTGAACCCTAGTCCCGCATATTGGCGTCCTTTTCAAACAGTGTACATGTGAATAGTACACTTGTCCTATGCAAATAGTGAAGACCCAGATCAGAGGGCTCCGAAAGGAGCCCTCTGATCAGGGTCTTCACTGTTTGTCAGAATTCCAAACATTGACAAAAACAACCCTTAATAGTCAGAAATGGAGTAGACTAAAATGGAAACTTGAATTGTCCATTTAAAAGTTTCAGGGAGGAAAGAGTTAAATGAGTGAGAAAAAGCAGGATTTTTTAAGTTTTCTCCCTCTTATCTGGAGCCCTGAAATACCATTACTGTCAAGAAATGGGTTTACAAAACAAAACTGAGAATTTGTCAAAGGTTGATGACATGACAATGGAACCTACCTGAGCCACAGACCACACCAGCATCCTCTTGATGGTGACAATTACTGTCACCCCAGGGCTTGGCATCACACTGTAAGATGTTTGTCTCCTGTCCAGTACACTTTAAGTCATCCAGCTGTATAGGCCCACTCCCTTGACCAAATGCAGCATGACGTTTAGCTACAGCTCCTGTCCTATAAATACATTACAAATAGTATGTGTGTAGTTGGTCTATATACATAGAAATAGTATGTGTGTAATTGGTCTATATACAAATAAATAATTATATGTGTGTAGTTGGTCTATAAACATAGAAATAGTATGTGTGTAGTTGGTCTGTATACATAGAAATAGCATGTGTGTAGTTGGTCTATATACATAGAAATAGCATGTGTGTAGTTGGTCTATATACATATAAATAGTATGTGTGTAGCTGGTCTGTATACATAGAAATAGTATGTGTGTAGTAGTTCTATATACATAGAAAAAGTATGTGTGTAGTTGGTCTGTATACATATAAATAGTATGTGTGTAGTAGGTCTATATAAATATAAATAGTATGTGTGTAGTAGGTCTATATAAATATAAATAGTATGTGTGTAGTACGTCTATATAAATATAAATAGTATGTGTGTAGTAGGTCTATATACATTATAGAAGCAGTCATTGTTTATTTCAGAAATCTCAATATTATTTCAATTGGTGGTTACTATTTGGAGTGACTGTTCTATATTGGTTGAAAATACACTGACAAAATTCAAGTTACAGGCCTCCCTCTCCAGACAACCTCCAATTGGAGACAAAGAGTGTGTGTGTTGTTTGGAGGGAGTTGTTATAGGGAGGGTAATTGGCTAATATTAGCAAACAGCTTGAATCTAAATCATACACCACCTAACGCGTCATCTGATCTGGATTCAAGCTGTTTTTCACTCGTCATTATGGTTTTTTCTGTCAAAATGTCTATGTCACTTTCAGAAAAACAGCAGACAACAATTTTAAGCAGACAATGTTGCAGCTGCAAAAAGGTTAGAGGTAATTGTCTTGTGTAGAGAACGGTCACAATCATTGTTGTTAGGAGGGAACTGTTATTCAGAGGGCTGCTGTAGGGAAGGAGTACTGTACAAAAAGTATCTGTACAAAGAATACATACCTTGGAAAGCCCAGCATACCACAGACAACTGAGGCAGCTTTGTTGTTGAAGCCGTCGTCACAGATCGTACCCCAGGTGTTATTGTGAAATATTTCCACTCGGCCCTGGGTGGGTGATGACATAGGTGGCGTTACCAGTCGGATTGTAGCATTAGGTACTGTGATTTAAGAAAAAATACAGTAAAAACATAGGTGGCGTTACCAGTCGGATTGTAGCATTAGGTACTGTGATTTAAGATAAAATACAGTAAAAACACCTCTATTACGACCACTAAATTGTGTTGATTATTAGGTGTTTTACGACAGGTGACCGCTTAAAGCAAGGTGACAGTTAAACAGAAAGCTCCTAAAGGAGCTTTCTGTTTTACTGTCATCTTGTTTAAGCTGTCACCTGTATTTTAAACATTCAATTAGCCTTCTTTTTAGTGGTCATAATAGAGAGATTTTACTGTCACATAATGTAGCAGTTTGTGGAAAAGTACAACTTCTTTCCTCCACAGTAAATATCACCTATATCCTTTTATATTTAAAATATGATTATGCTTAACACAAGATTAAAATAAAGCACATTTCTCCCATTTGAAATTTGCATATAGTTTGGATCCTGATCAGACAATATCCTGAATTACATAATGATCAGTAGCTATATTGTTGATATTACACTTATTTCGAACGCTTATGCAGTGTCTGATCAGAGACTACACTGTTTGCAAACAAGAAAAAATATTATCAAAAATAAAATGAAATAATTAAAAGAATACACAACAAGAATGCGTTCAATAAACGCTTATGCCCCCGGTGGCATCCTTGACAATATATTCTGAATCTTTTCTAAGTCCAAATTAGGTCAAGGTCAAATTGAGCTTGGGTATTACTGGTGGGTTGGTAATGGTCCAAGGCAATAACTGTATAAGTATAGAAGCATTGTAGTAAGTAGTGTTAATGCTAGACGAAACGGTAAAATCTAGTTAACCAAGAAATAGCCCATTCAAAATATTCTAAGTCCAAATTAGGTCAAGGTCAAGGTCAAAATCAAGGTTGGGTGATATTGGTGGATAGGGAATGGTCCAAGCCAACAACTGTATAAGTATTAAAGCATTTGAGTAAGCGGTGTTGATGCTAGACGAAACGGTAAAATCTACTTAACCTGTTACGGACAGAAGGACGGACGTGCCACCGAAATGGGTTAGAGGGCCTTTTCTTTTGTTATTTTCTTTTGTTTGAATAACGGGCCACGGCCCCTTATTCTATTGTTACGGAATGAACTCTATTGTCTTCTTTTGTTATGTTTACCGTTATCTGGCCAGAAAAGGCCCTCTAACCGTTTTCGGTTGTGCGGACGGACGGACGTTCTCACAGTTGGACATTTGTTGGGTATATTTTTTGTTTAAAAGTACCCAACAGTACACTAAAATACCCAACAATAACAATAGGGCAATCACGGAATGAATGGAATCTATTGTTCTCCCTACCCAACAAAGGACCTTTCGTGCGCTCGCACGGACGGACGGACGGACAGACAGGACGATTACTATATGCTCCCGCATCTGTCGATGCCGGGGGCATAAAAATACAAAAGTTGTATAATATTATGCAGATTGCAGAATGTATAAGTACAGAGTTGAAAATCAGCATGGAAGAATCTGCTTGGCATAAAAGGGTTAATAATAATAAATAATGAGTACAATGTCATGTACTCATATAAGATTCTGTATGTAAACTGATTATACCGTTGCATATGACTGAGACGTCTTCACTGTGCCTGCAGTTGGTCGTCCCCCAGGGTCTGAACACACACGAGTCTACAGAACTCTCGTCCCCTACACATTTCACATCATCTAACCATATAGTGCCTGTTCCAGAGCCAAAGAAAGATTTGGAACGCACCGCCACGTTGTTCCTGTTGACAAGAACAAAATTACAGACTGACTGACTGGATAAACAGATGAGCAAGAAAAATGATTAATTTACTATTTCCCCCTTTTTATTCCTTTTTTTTTAAACAATATTTAATTAACCCTTTGCTGACTGAATTTTGAAATTGTTGATAACATTTGCAAACAGTTTTTCTCAGGATCAGGCCCCACTTATTATGTGGGGCCTGATCTGGAGCCAAACTGTTTGCAAAACTGAAATTGAAAACAACATATTTTACTAAGAAATCTAAGTTGACAAAGAGATAAATGAGGAAGTAAATCAGGAGGGAAATGATGAAAGGAATGAATGGATAAAGTATTAGGTAGGAAGACAGAATGGAAGGAAGGGAGGAAATAAATGGGTGAAGACGGAAGGAAATAGAATCATTTAAGGGATAAATGATGGAAGGAAACAAAAGAATGGATGAAAGGAAGGGTGCAAGGAAGAAAGGTAGGAAACAAATAATGAAAGAAGGAATTGATGAAGGGAGGAAAGAAATAAGTCATAAAATATTAACATTAAGTAGTCAGTTTTCAATAGTGGAATAGTCTATAAATGTTTATGATTGACAGTTTTAGGGTTTTTTTTACTAACGTTTGGAATCCAAGCTGTCTACAGATCACAACGGCAAACTTTTGAGTGGTAAAGTCATCACAGATGGTTCCCCATGTACCATTGTGGTAGATCTCAACGCGGCCTTCAGCACGGGTTGTTCCATTCACCAGACGGACAGCGCTAGGATTTATTGTGCCTGAAATGTAACAGCCAACATACAGTACAACCTCCTACAATGGAGAAAAAGTTATTATTTCCCGTTTACACACAAACAAAACACAAATGCAAAACACTAAAACGTAGAAAAGTGCAACTTTTTGACAATTCTGATAATTCATGTTTATCTTGGTGGCAAACAGTTTGGAGCCTGATCAGACGCCGGGTTACCCGGCGTCTGATCTGACTCAAAACTGTTTGCAATAGAAATAATAGTTTTTAGCATAAACACGTTTATTGGGAAAGAATAACGTTTTCTCCACTGTATCAGCAACAATCAAATTGACAAACATTGTCTAGTTTTAGCATTCATTAAGAAAAACGAAAAATCACAAACATATACAGTAAAACCTCTCTTTTATGACCACTAAATCATTAAATAAAATATACCATTTTAAATAAAATATTTTTGTGTTTAAGGCAGGTGGTTGCTTAGAGCAAGGTGATGGTAAAACAGAAAACCCTTAAGGAGCTTTCTGTTTTACTTTAACCTTGCTGTAAACTGCCACCTGTCTTTCATATAATCAATTGGCATTCTTTTTAGTGGTCATAAATTATAATATGAAAGTTTTACCGTAAAGAGATCTGTGTACAGTCAAACTCCAATATTTCCAACTCGCTTAAGTCAAACAAATACTTATTTTAAAGTTTAAGTGAGTTTGAAATATTGAAATTTGACTGCATTTCAGAATTTCTGCCAAACTTTTTTCCATGTCTGCATAATACCTGTCTGTATGATATTGAATAACATGTTTAACACTTCTCTTCCTGAATATTCATATACATGTATAAAGCTATAAATATCTATCATTTGAACTTTTAAATTAATTAATTAATGAAACATGGAAACACTTCACCAGGAAAAAAGGTAAATGATACGCTCATGTTAGACAGGACCATAGTAAAAAAAAACAATGTAGACCCAGATGAGCTGTCTGATCTGGGTCTACACTGTTTTTAAAAAAACATGAATACCCACTAATAGCAGAAGGGTTACAAACAAGACAAACTATAACGAAGGGGCTTCAACCTACCACCACAAATAACACCAGCATCTTCAGCATGTCTGCAGTTAGTTTTACCCCAGGGTCTGTGGTTACAGGTAGCTAATGACGTCTCATTGCCAACACACCGTACATCATCTAACCAGATTTTACCACTCCCTGGTCCATAAAATCCACCCGGCCGAGCATGGGCATTTGGTCTGCAATACATCATAATTGAACCTCAAAAATAGACGGGTGTTCCTGAGAACACTTGTGTGACAGTGTCACCTGCCAGCAATTAATCTTGCATCAGTTGAACATTCTCTTACCGAGAATTTTTTTTTTTTCAAAATCTTCAGTATAACAGAAGAAATCTACAGCAGGTGACACAAAAACTCATATCCCAAGTCCAACACTATTGTTTTTCTTACAATGAATTTTGATGTTGAAGACAAATGAGATCATGCACAATTTAGAAAATCCTTAGTCTAAACCTTCATCTCCTTGCTAATACCCATAGCCTTCTTCAAGTTTTAAAGATGGGTGACCACTTAAAGCAGGTTGAAAGTAAGGCCGAATGCGCTTAAGGCGTATTTTGCTTTACTTTCAGCCTGCCTTAAGCTAGCGCCTGCTAGGATACAAACAACAATTTTATAGTACATATTCTTGACTGTATAAATTGGATCCATTTTCTTCAGTGGAGGAATAAAGCAGAGCCGTAAAAGGCGTATTTATGGGGTAATGGGCTATCCTATCCTTGCAGAAATGCCTTTACTATACAAACTTAAAATAACCCTTTACCCCATAGAAGTGCATTTACGCTTCTTGTTGTAGCTAAAAAACCTTAGATTCCATACTTACGAGGGTAAACCAAGCATTTGACATGCCACCTTGGCAGAGTTGCGGTCCCAGTAGTCATCACATATCGTTCCCCATGTCCCGTTATATTGGACCTCTACACGACCTTCATTTGCATTATTACCACCAGCTAACCGTATCTTAAGGTGGGTGACTGCGCCTACAATTCAAACATAACAAGAGCCCCATGGGGCATATTTCGCTCACCTGAGAATAACTGACAAAATGGAGAAAAAGATTTATGTCCAGGAAAGGGTCATTTTTTACCCGATTGGCATAATTTGAACAACCTTGAAAGAGGACCTGTAGATGATGCTATGTGCCAAATATCTAAGATCAGGGTACTAGGGTTTTAGACAAAAAGATTTTTTTAAGTTTCCATTGAAACAATCTATTTTTAGCTCCTGTGACCTTCACATGCAACAGACAGGAACCATTTAAACAAAATAGGTAAAGGACATCTAAAAGTGTCACCATGCTGAATATTACAGCTATGGCCATATCAGTTTCAGAGGAGAAGACGTTTGAAAATTTCTCTATATAACTCTATGTAAAACAGTGACCCACCGGGGTGGGGCCAATTTTGACCCCAGGGGCATAATTTGAAGAAACTTGATAAAGGACCTGTAAGTGATGCTATGTGCCAAATATCTAAGCTCTGGCCTTTGTAGTTTTTGACAAAAAGATTTTTTAATTTTTATAGAAAAAATCTATTTTTAGCTCCTGTGACCTAGGTATGCCACAGACCAGAACCATTTGAACAAAATACGTAAAAGATATTCAGAAGTGTCACCATACCAATTATCACAGCTATGGCCATATTAGTGTCCGAGACGAAGACGTTTGAAATTTTCACTATATAACTCTATCTAAAACTGTGACCCCCGGGGCGGGGCCAATTTTGACCCCAGGGGCATTGTTTGAACAAACTTGATAGAGGACCTGAAGGCAATGCTATGTGCCAAATATCTAAGCTCTGGTCCTTGTAGTTTCAGACAAGAAGATTTTTTAAGTTTTCGTTGAAAACAATATTTTTTTAGCTTATGTGACCTAGATATGCAACTGACCGGAACCATTTGAACAAAATAGGTAAAAGACATCTAGAAGTGTCACCATGCCAAATATCAAAGCTCTGCCCATATTAGTTTCAGAGAAGAAGACGTTTGAAAATTTCACTATATAACTCTATGTAAAACGGTGACCCATAGGGCGGGGCCAATTTTGACCCCAGGGGCATAATTTGAACAAACTTGATAGAGGACTTGTAGGTGATGCTATGTGCCAAATATCTAAGCTCTGGCCTTTGCAGTTTTTGACGAGAAGATTTTTTAAGATTTCATTATTTTTTCACTTTGGTTGCCATGGCAACCAGAGTTCTGCATTGTTTTTAATTCTTTGAACAAATTTGAAAGAGCTTGACCCAAGGAACATTTCTGTAAAGTTTGGTTGAAATCTGTTCAGCAGTATAGGAGGAGATGTCATTTGAAGCAATTGTTAACGACGACGCACACCGCACGACGGACAACGCACGACGCCGGACACAGGGCCATCCCAATAGCTCACCTTGAGCCTTTGGCTCAGGTATGCTAAAAATAGATGGGTTCCTCGGAACACATGTGTCACCTGCCAGCAAGCATCAGTATAACATTCTCTTTCCATAAAAGAAATTTCATTTCAAAATCTTCAGTAAAACAGAAGAAATCTGCATGAGAAGAAAATGTTGAAAAGGGGAAAAACTCTCACAATATTGATACAAGAGTTATGACCCTTGTGCAATACTCTTCCACTTGTTAAGCTCTTTCCATAAATGAGGTTTCATCTTAAAAGCTTCAGTAGAACAGTAGTTATGAGGTGTGACACAAAAAGTGTGACAGACGGACAGACAGACGGATGGACGGACGAACAGACGCCATAAAAGTGATCCCTAAGTGTCACCTCTGCAGGTGACACAAAAATTAGATCTGTACTGACAGTCTACTTGAAAGAAGATACATTGACCGTAGGACCAGTGTAGATACATGCCATCAGCACATATGACTACTGAATTGTTTCAAAAAGAAAGGCATATCAAATTAACATCACAGATTAAGCCATTGAACCATGAATATGCTCATTAACAAAAAATGCCTATATTCTAGCAGATGGTAGCTTAAAGCACGCTGAAAGAAAAGCAGAATGTACCATAAGGCGTATTTAGTCATACTATAAAAAGGCTATATGGTTTAAAAGGATAAAGAGCATTCTGCTTTACTTTCAGACTGCTTTAACCCATTACTGTAACTCCATAGCCTGTTTCCAGAAATGAAGCAGGTTGAGAGTAACCTTAAGGCACATTCTGCTTTACTTTCAGCCTGCTTTAAGACATAAAAAATTCTAATTATACATATCCATGACTGTATCAATTGGAACTATTTTCTTGAGTAGAGGAATAGATAATAAGCGTAAAAGGCATATTTATTGGGTTAAAATGGGTTAAGCAAACCATCTGCCTTAAATACTGAAAACAAACTATCGATGGGGAGAAGGTTAAAGAGAAAACAGTATAACTATGTGGTACAAACCTCCACGACACCTGACTCCAGCCTTCTCACTAGCACCACAATTATGAAGCCCCGCAGCATTTGTCATACACTGGCCTAGGTTATTCTCTGTTCCTGTGCAGTTGACATCGTCAAGAATAAAGCTGAGAGACGTAGAGCCATAGTGGGCGTTTTTGAAGGCTGTCGCTCCATCACTGACATAATAGAATAATTTATCCTAGATTTGTACAGGTGTCAGAGTTCCAGATTATGTATTTTGAATATTTATCAGGGCTCCAGAGAAGGGGAATATTTCAAAAACTTAAATCTTTGTGTCTGAACCAAACCCTATGGTGTGACTATTTTAACTTTGAAATAAGGGCATGTTGGACAAAACCAATTTCGAGATATCGAAGTCCGACTGTATTGGAAAACTTGAGTTTACTCCCTCTTCAGTCTTATCTGGATCCCTAACTATTAAACTTATGTATCCACAAAGCCCTATGATGTTTATTAGAATGATTTTTATTTAGGTTTTGTGAGAATCTAGAGCTTGCAAAAGCCCTTTTATGTATAAGAATGATCTCAGGCAGACTCAACTTAAATGCTTTATAGGTATAGGGCCAGATGTATACTTACATGGTTGCTCCTAGTTGTCTGCAGACGACCTGAGCATCAGCAGTGTTCCAGTTGTCATCACACACAAGACCCCATGTACCACCAATGTTCACCTCTACACGACCCTCCAAGGTGTTAGGACCATCCCTTAGTCTCACAGTGTAGTTCTTAGCTGAGGCTGTAAAATAAATATAATGTATAAGTAGACACAAATAATCATACTTTGTTTCTTCCTTTCACACAAATACCTTCAGACGCCTCTAAGCTGATCGAGGCTGCATGTGACAATATGAAGAATATACAGTGGATAATCTCTTATTCTTTCCCAATAAACGCATTTAAAAAAAACTATTATTTGCAGTGCAAACAGTTTGGAGCAAGATCAGACGCCGGGTAACCCGGCGTCTGATCAGGCTCCAAACTGTTTGCCACCAAGATAAACAAGAATTATCAGAATTGTCCAAAAGTTGTTCTTTTCTACGTTTTAGTGCATTGCGTTTAAACGGGAAAGAATAACAGATTCTCCACTGTATAGTGTTCCCTCTCTACAACGGCCCTCCCAACAATGGTTCCCTCCTTACAACGATGATTGCCGCTGTTCCCAAAGCAATATAAGTATGTCCAACCTTTTCACGGCCGCAATATAGTCTACTTAAAATTGTCGTCTGCTGTTTTTCTCAAATTTACATATGAGCCATTTTAACAGAAAAAACAATGACGAGTGGCAAACAGCTTGAATCCAGATCAGACGCCGCGTCACGCGGCGTGCAAATGTAAGCCAATTTCCCTCCCTACAACGACTCCCTCCGAACAACGCACATATTTTTTGTCTCTCATTGGGTGTCGTTGTAGAGAGGGAGCGCTGTACAGTCAATCCTGGATTAAATTTCCACTAATTGCTGTAGTGTGGAAATTTATGAATACAGATGTCTGCTTAATGCAAGATAACAAAAAGCAAGTACCCGGTAAGCACATGTTAGGAGCTGTCTGCATTATTCTTACCTTGCATTAAACAACTACTAGTATCATAGGTATCTCAATGGTCTTCTATTGAGTGATCCCTGAACTTCAACTAACGCAGTCAGTATAGTAAAATGTAGTACAATGTATCAAATTTGAGAGGGAAGTACCCGCTAAGCTGATTAAAACAAGAATATCCTTCTCAACGATGGATGCTCCCCACAAGGAAAAACCCCAAGGTATAGCATGTTTAGAAGGTGATCACAGTATCAAGTTTCATCAACTTATGATCTTATGATTTAACGTTCAGAAGATATGCTTCCGACAAAAAAAAAAAAATTTTATGAAAAAAGGGAGACAATTCAATATTTGGAGATGACAGAGTTATAATTCTTGTGTACTACACTTCTTTTTGTCATATTCAAACACATAATCAAGTTTCATCAAGTTAGAGTGCATCAGAAAATTTGATTTTTTATAAGAAAAGGGAGATAATTCAATATTGGGATATGGCAGAATTATGGTTATTGAGTACAGCACTCCCTCTTTCATCTTGTATCTCTGTATCAAGTTTCATCAACTTACAATGCAATGCTCAGGAGATATGCTCCGGACAAAATTTGATTTTTTAAATAGAAAAAGGGAGCTAATTCAATATTGGGAGGTTCTTGTGTACTGCACCTCCTTATGTCATAATCTATCACTGTATCAAGTTTCATTAACTTACCGTGTAACAATCAAGAGATATGCTCCAGACTTTTTTTAGAAAAAGGGACATAATTCAATATTGGAAGATGACAGAGTTACCGTTCTTGTGTACTGCACTTCCTGATGTCATCCTCTATCACTGTAACAAGTTTCAACAACTTAGGGTGTAACAGTCAAGAGATATGCTCCGAACAAAATTGATTTATTTTATGAGAAAAAGGGAGATAATTCAAAATTGGGATATGAAAGAGTTACGGTTCTTGTATACTGCACTTCCTGATGTCATCCTCTATCACTGAAACAAGTTTAATCAACTAAGGGTGTAACAGTCAAGAGATATGCTCCGGACAAAAGATTCAGACAAAATTGATTTTTTTATGAGAAAAGGGGAGATAATTTAATATTGGGAGATGACAGAGTTACGATTTTTGTGTACTGCACCCCCTTCTGTCATTCTCTATCACTGTATCAAGTTTCATCAACCTACCGTGAACCGTTTAGGAGATATGCTCCGGACAAAAAAGCGTGACGGACAGATGGACGGACGTGCCACCGAATTGGGTTAGAGGGCCTTTTCTTTTGTTATTTTCTTTTGTTCGAATAACGGGCCACGGCCCCTTAGTGTATTGTTACGGAATGAACTCCATTGTCTTCTTTTGTTATGTTAACCGTTATCTGGCCCTCTAACCCACTTTAGTGGCGCGGACGGACGGACGTTCTCACAGTTGGATATTTGTTGGGTATATTTTTTGTTTAAAAGTACCCAACAGTACACTAAAATACCCAACAATAACAATAGGCCAATCACGGAATGAATGGAATCTATTGTTCTCCCTACCCAACAAAGGACCTTTCGTGCGCTCGGACGTGCCACCGAAATGGGTTAGAGGGCCTTTTCTTTTGTTATTTTCTTTTGTTTGAATAACGGGCCACGGCCCCTTATTCTATTGTTACGGAATGAACTCTATTGTCTTCTTTTGTTATGTTTACCGTTATCTGGCCAGAAAAGGCCCTCTAACCCATTTCGGTGGCGCGGACGGACGTCCTTACATTTGGGCACTTGTTGGGTTTTTCTTTTGTTTAAAAGTACCCAATAGCAACCAAAAAAACCCAACAATAACAATAGGGCAATCACGGAATGAATGGAATCTATTGTTCTCCATACCCAACAAAGGATCTTTCATGCGTGCGGACAGACAGACAGACAAGACAGACAGACAGACAGACGGACGGAGGGACAAAGCGGCGACTATATGCTCCCTCCTAAAGGGGAGCATAAAAATGCTAAAACAAGTTACTAAGTAGGTGAGAGTGCCCTAAGATGTTAGAGAGACAACTAGACAAGTTCTGGTGGAACACAGACCTTGTATAATATTATGACCATACAACACTACAGGGCTCCAGATAAGAGGGAGTAAACTGCACAAATCCAACATTTTCTCACTTATTTTTGCATCAAAGCAAGTAGTGACACCATAGGGTTTAAAGCAGAAATAAAGATTTTAGTTTTTGAAATACCCCCCTTATCTGGAGCCCTGCAGCACATATAGCAACCGGACAAAGGCAATATAATAAAGAGTTGGAATTAGAGGCTGATGATAGCCTTCTACCAGAAGACGACTTATGGTAACTAAGGAAAGGGTCAAGGTCAATACTTACGATCTGTACAAGATACGCCAGCATCTTCAGAGTGGTCACAGTTATTCATTCCCCAGCCTTTGAATGGACAGCTTGCCACAGTGGTTTCAGTGCCTGTACACTCAACATCGTCCATCCATATTGGTCCCCGACCTGAACCTATTCCCGTCAAGGCACGCCCACCACTAAAATAACATTCAGATTTAATCACACTTTTAGTAATATAATTATAGCTCCAGCGAAGGGAAATGTTGAATGTTTATGCCTAGATCATACCTAAAAAGATATGTTATAGCATCTTATTATAAATAATTTCCAAAAGTAAGAGTAGTAATATCTTAGAGATGAGAAGAATATATTTTGAATGAGACAAGAGGCCAGATCAGAAAAGTAGAAGGCTCACGAGACAGTTTCTAAGATATTCTAACAGATGGTTACTTAAAGCAGGTTGAAAGTAAAGCAGAATGTGCCTTAAGGTCACCTATCTGCAATACTAAAAACAGGCTGAGGGTTAAGGGTTAGCTTTATAAGAAAACAGAAGAGTTAATTTGAAACCTCAGCATTGTAAGGATGACACTTACGTATATCCCATAGATTTACAGATGACACGAGCATCTCTGTCATCCCAGGAGTCGCCACAGATACTGCCCCACACCCCGCTGTACCGAACCATGACACGCCCAGCAGTACGGGTCAGGCCTCCTTCTAACCTCACAGCAAACCCACTGGTAGATGCATGCTCTGCAGATGAAGAAGATTATGTTTTAGAATCAAGCAATCATTAATTAGCAAATAATATTATGATCTCTTATTAACCCTTTACCCAATACATAAAAATTATGCTTTTAAGAAAAGTAGTCCCCACCTAGAAAGTCCTAAATGTAAAACACAGAAGGTATTTCCAGTATATTTTCAGATAGTTGCTTAACGCAGACTGAAAGTAAAAATTTCAAAGTGTTTTAAGTCACCAGTCAGTCTTCAAAACTGGAAAGAGGGTATTGGATAATGGGTTAAGACAGGTGACTGTTTTTGTTTTGTTTTCATTTGTCACAAACTTTGAGATGTGATAATGCTGATCTTAAAAGCTTTACATGTAGTCACTTCTGTTGTAATTTAGTGTTGCTCTTGGGTTAAGCTGTAGTCTTTTAAAAACCAAAGCTTCTTATTAATCTAAATATTTTTGACACTTTACTCAGAAAAGAGAGAAATAGTTCTAACGATTTATCACACATTAGGGTTTGTGCAGACATAAAGACTTTAGTTTTTGATTTCCGGACGAACCAGCAGCCTCAAGTTCAGATGTAACCATTTGCCTAGATGAAAGGACCGAAACCAAAAACATTGACATTGACATTTTTAGAAATTGTCTATTGCAAACAAATACTTTTTTATCCATTACTGAAAGTAAAGTGTAACTTACGGAGGCACATGACTCCTGCGTCCTCATTGTGATGACAGTCTGTTGTACCCCAGGGTTTGTGATCACACAGCCCTATGTTGTTCTCAGTGCCATTACATGTGACCTCATCCAGTAATACAGTCCCATTTCCTGCACCATAGTAGGCATTCGCCAGGGGTATACCCATAGTTCTGGTATCAAATAAACATGATATGACGGTGTTATAGTCAATATCGAATTTAGATAATAGACCAATGTAGTCTTTAGTAGAGGTGGTTGCTTTATGGAGGATAAGAATAATTGCATGCTTTCCAGGCGAACATTTTCTGAACAAAATCATTGTATGACTATCAATTTCAGGGGCCTGTCTTACGAAATGTTGTACGACAAAAATGGTCGTAAAATCAAATTTTTTTAATACATCTTATTTCTGATTTCTCCATCTCATCCTGTCTTGTGACATATCTTTGGAATCCTCTTGAAAAGATGATACCAAAGAGATGTCTCAAGACAGGATTAAATGGAAAAATAAATAATAATTGAAAATGTTAAAGATGTCATAAGAATGGATTAAAAGGAGAAATAAATAATAATTGAAAATTTTAGAATCTGACTTACGACATTATTTGTCATACGACGTTTCGTAAGACAGGCCTCAGAAGTCTAAGCTTAGATGATGATGATGTCTGCCCAAAGAGCAGATATTAGTCTTACCCAATGTTAAGCTGTCTGCAGACAACAGTTGCCTCGTGTACACCCCAGTGATCGTCACAAACTGTTCCCCAGCCGTTGCCATGGTTAACCTCAACTCGACCATAACGAGGAACAGAACCATTGACCAACCTCACCTGGGCCATCAACTGGGCACCTACAAAAAACAAGAATTCACTGAACTAGGTATTTCATGTTAGCGGCATACCCCACAACTTACAGTTTTGAAGACAAATGGTTGCATAAAGCAGGCTATTTGCTGTTTGTAGCAAGTGATAATAAAACATATAAATTAAAAATAAAAATTTTGACTTATGCAAAAAATTTGCGTAAGTAGTTTAGTAAAACGGGCCCCTGTAGAACAGGAGCTTTAGGGAGAAAAATAGAAAATGTGAATAACTCTCACTGTATTAATGCAAGAGTTATGAACTTTGTACAAGACACTTTCACTAATCAATCTCTTTCCATATATGAAATTTCATTTCAAAATCTTCGGTATAATTAATAGAAGTAATCTGCAGGAAAAGAAAATGTGGAAAAGGGGAATAACTATCACAATGCAAGAGTTATGAAATCTGAGCAAGACACTCCCAATTGTCAAATTTCATCTTAAAAGCTTCAGTAGAACAGGAGTTAAAGTCAAAAATAAAAGTGAGACGGAAAAAGCATGACATGAAGACAGACAGACAGATGGATGGATGAACGACAAAACAGTGATCCCAAAGAGTCACCCTTGCTAAATACAGCAGGTGACACAAAAATGTTGGTTATCCCTTATAATTGCCAACCAAGGTCAGAGCTCCAAGTAAAGGGGGTAATTTCAAAAACTAAAATCTTTATTTCTGTGTTTAACCCTATAGTCACTACTCATTAGAATCGTCTCTTCGAGACGATTCTATTGAGTAGTAACACCACAGAATTCGGTGTTGAATTGAGTGAGAAAATATTGAATTTGTTCAGTTTTCTCTCTCTTATCCGGAGCCACTGCAAGGTGACTTACTTGTTGCACAAATGACTCCTACATCTTCTTTGTGGTTACAGTTATTAGAGCCCCAGCTCTTGTGTACACAGTTAGCAAGTGCCGTCTCATTGCCGTAGCATTTGATATCATCCAGCCAGATAGGACCGTTACCTACACCAAACATTCCAGGTGTCGCAACTATAGCCCTCACACTGAAATATGAACAAAGAAAGGTGCAGTCAAACTTGTTTAAACCCATTACAGTATACCTGTAAAGAGTACACTTGTCCTATGCAAACAGTGTAGACCCAGATCAGAGGGCTCCTATAGGAGCCCTCTGATCAGGGTCTACACTTTTTGTCATTTTGGCAATATATCACAAAACAAAAACCTGAGATAATCAAAAATGGACTAAGACTTTATTGGAAAGTGGTATTTTATCTCATATATAGATCTGCCCCTGTTTTCAATAGCAAACAATAATCATGAATATCCTCGTCTCCAACATGTGTGAGATCACTTTGATGATATCACTCTATCGTCACTATTTATAAAGGGGGTGATTAAGTCACTAGTATTCAAATACCCTAAAATTGTTGGTTATGTGAGAAAAAGAATCTGTCACTCTTCGATCTTTGAGACAAGCTGATCTCAACCTATTCTAGATTAAAAAAAGTAACTAAGCTCACCAAGGCTCGCTTAATAACTCGGTTGAGATCAGCTTGTCTCAAATATCGACTCATGACAGATCCTATATGTCCATCAAAAATATTTGAAGTTTCACAGGTCAATGAAAAACGTCTGATAAACAGAAATCTCTTTAACCCATAGCCTGTTTCTATTCGTGAATACAAGTTATCATTTAAATCGGGCTAAAAGTAAAGCAGAATGCTTATTAAGGCACATTCTGCTTTACTTTCTGCCTGATTTAAGCTACCATCTGCCAGGATATAGAAAATATTTCTTTATAATGGTACATGCCCATGATATATAAGTTGGAACTATTTTCTTCAGGGTAGGAATAAATTAAATGCGCTAAAAGGGGCTCTTCTATGAGGGGAAAGGGTTAATTAATACACTTACTAATTGATATGCAGATTATCACACACGACCTTTGCTGCAGCACTGTCAAAGTTATCATCACACACTGATCCCCATCGTCCTCCATACTGAACCTCTACTCTTCCCATAGATGTCGAGTTTCCACCACTCAGTCGGTATTTTATAGGAATGGTGGAATTGGCTGTAAGATAAATCAATGTATGTTTATGTTAACCCTTTACTCCATAAATACACATTTTTATCACATAAACGTGCAAAATAAAGAGGTCCGTAAAAATCGTACGGCCCACTGGGCATATATTTTATACTAATTTTCGAATCACCAAAATACTGTACTACTACGCCGACTGTAAATCAGCTAAGAGAATTTAGACAAACTCAATTCAACACTAGGTATTGAAACATTTCCAATTGTCCTAAAACCATTATCTCAAGAGTTCCGCAAACTCAGGCTGCAAATTAGGCTACGTAGAGCTCTAGTATTAACAGTGACTCAGACAGTTTTTCAAATTTAGACGTTACAATGATAATGACGTCGTATTGCTATAACGACGTTATTTGAAAACGAAACTAGATTCTAAATGTCAAATGATCATTTTAAGTCAATTAGAACATTTTTAAATTAAATATTACTTTAAAATTTGAATATGTTATCAGAGAAGTCTTTTCACAACACATTGATGTTGATTTTCTTTATTTTAGTTTGGTAGGTGTTTTATCTACGGATGAATAAAACCGAATAACACCTATGACAAATCGTTTTCCTAAGATCCGAGGGCAAAAGTAAAAGTAAGACCGTTCGGATTAACGTGTCATTTGGTGTTTATGTGATAAATAGGATATCGATTTTGTGTGTTTTCAGTCTTGAGTTTATTGAACTCGTTGGATAAAATGATATGTTGCTCGCCAAGGCTCGCAACATATTATTTTATCCAACTCGTTCAATAAATTCACGACTAACAACACACTCAGTCAATATCCTCTATGTATGCCATTAATTTATTCCTCTTCCAAAATAAATAGTTCCAATTTATACAATCATAAATATGCACCATAAGAAATATACATGTACTATATTATAACCTAGCTAGCAGACTATAGCTCAATATTTAAAGCAGAATTATCCGTTATTTGGCTTAGATAGGTTTCTGGTATAACCCATTACCCAATATATAAATCTTTTTAAGCCTTGAATTTATTCCTGCACTGAAGACAATAGTTCCAATTTATACAGTCATGAATTTGTACAATGTAAATTAAGAAATATATCCTATATCCTAGCAAATGTACGTAGTTTAAAGCAGTTGAAAAGAAAGGCAGAATGCTCATGTAATTTGGCGTAAGAAATATTGAAATGGGCACTTGTGACTAAGAGGGTAATGGTTAACTGTTTGATTCTTAAAAATATTCACATCTTTTACAATTGTCATCTAATACTCTCCTAAAATTATAACTTCCTTTCCAAAACAGGGTCCAAGTGTCAAACAGTTTGGATCCTGATGAGATGCCCAGTTTCTCGGAATCTCATCTGCATCCAAACTGTTTGCATTTTTTTGATAACATGGTTTCTTGGCTAGTTTGCAAAGAGTTAAACATAATCAAAGACAGATACTGACCATCAATACATATTACACCAACGTCCTCGGAGTGGGAACAGTCACTGTTACCAGGGGTACTTGTCTGACAGTTGAGAATAGAAGACTCATTACCGTTACAATTCACATCATCCAGCCATATCTTGCCTGTTCCTTGGCCAAATGAGGCAGAGGTAAGGGCTAATGCACTGTGACTGAAATACAGTTGAAACTCTATTCTTCAAACTCATTTAACCCTTTCCCCCATAGAAGCGCCATTTAGCGGATATGATTTATTCCTCCGCTGAAGAAAATAGTTCCAATTTAATTAGGCATGATTATATAGTTTAGGGAAAATTTTCAATATTCTAGCACATGGAAGCTTAAAGCAGGCTGAAAGTAAAGCAGAATGCGCCTTAGGGCGCATTCTGCTTTACTAACAACCTGCTTTAAGTGGTAACCTATTTTGAATACTAGAAATAGGCTATCAGGTAAATGGTTAACTCGAATTTTCCCATATTTCTTCAGTTAAATTTCATTATTTCTACCTCACTTAACCCATAAATATATCTTTTACGCCTTTAATCTAATTTTTCTCTGACAAAAATGTTTCCAATTTATACAGTCTTCAATATGTTCCATAAGAAATGGTTTCTATATCCTAGCAGATGGTAGTTTGAAGCAGGCAAAAAGTGAGTCAGAATGCGGCTAAAGGCATGTAATGTAAGAGCAACCCTGAAAGTTAAACTTGCAGCAAACCTTTTTGAAAATGGGAATTTTCAGTTGTCAAAGATAAATGAGTTTACTCATTACCCAATAAATATCCCTTTTTATGCCTTTAATTTATTCCTCCACTGAAGAAAATAGTTCCAATTTTATACAAAAATGAATAAGTATCATAAGAATATTTTCTTTACCATAGCAGATAGTAGCTTAAAGAAGGCTGAAAGTAAAGCAGAATGCGCATTTTGCTTTACTTTCAGCCTGTTTTAACCCTTTACCTGATAGCCTATTTCTAGTATTCAAGATAGGTGACCACTTAAAGCAGGTTGAAAGTAAAGCAGAATGCGCCCTAAGGCGCATTCTGCTTTACTTTCAGCCTGCTTTAAGCTTCCATGAGCTAGAATATTGAAAAATTTCCCTATACTATATAATCATGACTGATTAAATTGGAACTATTTTCTTCAGCGGAGGAATAAATTAAATACGCTAAAAGTCGCTTCTATGGGGGAAAGGGTTAAGGGGTCATCTATCTTCAATACTAGAAACAGTCAATGGGGTATTGGGTTACCACAGACTAACAATTAATCTTGCCTTGTCTTCTTATTTACAGGATGTTGACAATCAGTTTGGATCCTGATCTTCAATACAGGTTTTCAGTGTTTAAAGATAGACAAGATAATCCAACTCAAACCAAAACAATTACCCAGGGTATAAGGTTATAAAGCTTTTGAGTTGAGTCTGAAGTTGTTCTCAAGCATTTGATTGGTCAGATTTGAGCCTAGGCTCAAATCTGACTGATCAAATGCTTGAGAACAAACTCAGACTCAGCTCAACCTTGGATTCTGGTCAATACTTACTAAGGTTTGTTCATAGACTGACACAGAACTCTTGCAGCGTTAGCATTGAACTTGTCATCACATACTGTACCCCACTGTCCACTGAGATTAATTTCCACACGACCCTCATTGCTGTTGGTTCCGTTCACTAAACGATACCGTGGAGCAACTGCAATACACATTTCAAAAACTTTAAAGATAACAAGGCACTTGAAAATAAGACTTACAAGTTGCTGATAGCATTAAGTAAAATATTTTAAATTGTAATAAGAGGGACTAAACTCGAAAAGACGGTTCTCATGAGTAGTGGCACCATAGGATTTAATGCAGAAATAAAGATTTTATTTTTTAAAATACTCCCGTTGTTGGAGCAACTGCAAATGACATTTCAAACACTCTAAATCATAACCATGTGAAATAATTGATAACTTATAAGTTGCTGCCAGCATTCAGTAAAATATTCTAAATTGTAATAAGAGGGAGTAAACTCGAAGAGACGAGTCTAATGAGTAGTGACACCAAAGGATTTAATGAAGAAATGAATATATTATTTTTTAAAACACTCCCCTTGTCTGGAGCCCTGTATAATACTTTTTTGGTGAAAAGTAGAAAACAATTTGAATTAGCCTGGACTAAATGTACTACAGAATGCCTTGCAAAGCCTTTGTGGCAAAATGTTCTCTTGAAAGATGGGTTATTTCCTCATTTTGATATCTCCCATTTATGCCACAATATTGTTATGATCTCTCCCTGTATACTTGCTGGAAGATTCCATTATAGATATATAAGGGTGATCTTAAGACACTGCATTGTTGTCCATACAGCAGCAATTTTCATATAAAATAGCAAACAGTACAGACCATGATTTAACAGATATGAAAATTGCACTTAAATGAATAAATATTAAAATCATGAATTAATTTTGCTAAATGTGTGTTATTGAAAATATTGTGCTTGAATGACTACCAAACTGTAGTTTGATATGGAAACTAGAATTTGGGATACAGTGCTCCCTCTCTACAACAACACCCAATGGGAGACAAAGATTGTGTTGTTTGGAGAGAGTTGTTATAGGGAGTATAGGGAGTGAAAATACCCTAAGACTGCTAACATGACTTGGTTTACATACATTTGCAAACAGCTTGAATCCAGATCAGAAGTCAAGCAATATGGCATCAGATCTGGATGTTTGCCACTCATCATTATGTTTTTTCTGTTATAAAATCTTTGAGAAAAACAGCAGATGATAGTTAGTGAAAGAGTTATAAGAAATAATTGTCTTGTTTTGGGAACGTCAGCAAGCATTGTTGTAGGAGGGAATTGTTGTTTGGAGGGCTGTTGTAGGAAGGGAGCACTGTAACAGGTATTTTCATAAAAAATATACATGTACCCGATGGTACTGGTTTTCAAAGTTGAAAGGGTTATAGTGTTACCTGAATCACAGATAACGCCAATATCCTCCTTGTGTCCACAGTTGTGGGAGTACCAGCCCTTGTTAGAACACTGGGCAATGTTGGATTCTGAACCTGTACACACCACATCATCTAGGAGGATTGGACCTGTTCCCTGGCCGAATGTCACAGAGGATACCGGAAGACTGTGGGATCTGGATCAGAAACGTGAAAAACATTGACATGAATACCATTTTTGCTACATATCGGCTTTAAGTGGTCACCTGTCTTCAAAACTAGAAAATAGCTATGGAGTAATGGTTTAACTATTCTACTGCCAAGTTTAATCGGCTGCTTTAACCTTCTCACTATTAAATTACTGTCGACATTCATGATAAGTGTCGTCTGCAATATTTTGTTGAGTCAGATTTAAAGCGTTTTTGACTTAACCCTTTACCCCATAGAAGCGACTTTTAGCGAATCTGATTTATTCATCCGCTGAAGAAAATAGTTCCAATTTAATAATTTAATATATATTATAGGGAAAATTTTCAATATATTCTAGCACAGGATAGCTTAAAGCAGGCTGAAAGTAAAGCAGAATGCGCTTTAAGCGCATTCTGCTTTACTTTCAACCTGCTTTAAGTAGTAACCTATTTTCAATTCTAGAAATAGGCTATCAGGTAAAGGGTTAAGGGTGTATCAATGTCATGAGCCATTTTTTCAAAGTATTAAACTTTTTTTCTATCATTGTTTTTTTGGAAGAGCTATTTATGATGATTGAATAAAAGAAAAAAAATATATATGGTGGTGTCCTTTTTTTTGAGCTACAGCGATTTGAAAAAGGTATGTCAAATTTGGATTTTTTTCTTCAAATTTTACCCATTCAGAGTACAAGCTTCAGTAAAATCTATTTCAAAACAAAACAAACATGGTAATTTGGGTTTTATTTATTTATTTCATGTCTATGGTGGTATGTTCACATATACATACCAAATTTAGACAAAGCAGGCACCAGGTTTGAACAATATGGATTCTTGAATATAAAAAATATGCTTTATATAGGGCATGATTTTATTAGATTTTTTATTTTATGAAAAAAAGTAAAAAAGTTTGAAAATGAAATAGTTCTAGTATTAAACTTTTTCTTATATTCTACCAGATGAAAGCCCATACTAAGGTAGTTCAAAATATGAAAAGAAATTGAAAGGTCAGTCTTGAAAATTTTGAGTTATTAAAGTAAAAAGAGTTATCGCCCCTTACAAAATTTACAAAAAAGTACCATACTGATGATATTTAGAGCTTTATAAATTTCACATTTGGTGCCTTTTGTTTCTTAAATTAGTTTTTGTATGAAGAAATACTACCATAGATAGGAAATAAATATTACAAAACCAAATTATCATATTTGTTTTCATTTAAAATGGGTTTTATTGAAGCAGGCTGTTTGAAAAGGACAAAATAAGAGCAAGTGGGTGGGGTAAATTTTACATGGCCGTAGAGCCAACTGTTGTTCACCAAAATGTACACTTTTTCTATTTTTTCATTCATCTTAAATAGCTCTTCAATACAAAACCATCATAGAGTGTTTTCATATACAATCCTTAACCCTTTACTCCATAGCTTGTATTCAGTATGTATTAAAAGAAAGATGATTTTACTAATTTTGTTATAAAGAATGTCATTAAACAGATATGATAACTATATTTGCATTAATTTTTATTTACATGCCTTTAAGTGTGTGCATGAGAGAGAGAGAGAGAGAGGGGGAGAGAGAGAGAGAAAGAGAGAGAGTATGTGTGGTCTTCTCACTCTATGAATACTGAAACTCGATATTAAGACCACCCCGCTATTAAGACCACTTTTGTCCGGTCCCATGGGTGGTCTTAATAGCGGGGTTTTACTGTACTTTGAAAAGTTCCCACAGTCAAATACATTGATACACTCTTAAGAAAAATCAACTTCATTATCTAACAGTTTGGATCTGATCAGGATCCAAACTGTTTGCAAAGGCGCCTTATGGCAGTGAAAGAGTTAACACATTCAACCCTAGCTACGAGTATACTTGTCATTTACAAACAGTGTACCTGTGAGGATTACACTTGTCACATGCAAATAGTGTAGACCCTGATCAGAGGGCTCCTTAAGGAACCCTCTGATCAGGGTCTACACTGTTTGTCATTTTGAAATATATTCTTAAAATCAACCCTAAATAGCCAAAAATGAAGTAGATCTTATTTTGCAATTGGAATTGTCCATTAAAAGTTTCAGTGGTGAATGAGTTAATATGTCTTCTTTGGAGTGTTTGAAGGAAGAATGTTTGACTGTACAGAAGTATCAATATGTACTTACACTTGGAAACCCAGCATTCTGCAGGCAACCTGGGCATCTATTGTGTTGAAGCCATCATCACAGACTGTGCCCCAGGTATTGTTGTAAAATATCTCCAGGCGACCACTGGAAGTGGAGGAACCGTTAACCAGTCTGGCCTTCACATTCACAGCTATAGAATAAAGAAGAAGATACATGTATTTGTTTAGAGGTTAAAAACTGGTGACAAGTAGTTGAGGAGTATAAGACATCCATGGTTGAATAATTACATGTACAGGCAAACCTGTGTTAACCCATTACCCCATAAATACGCCTTTTTACGCCGTTAATTTATTCTTACACTGAAGAAAATAGTTCTACTTTATACAGTCATAAATGTGAACCTTTTAATAGAAATATTTTCTATAGCCTAGCAGATGTTAGCTTAAAGCAGGCTGAAAGTAAAGCAGAATGTGCCTTAGGCACATTCTGCTTTACTTTCAACCTGCTTTAAATGGATACCTATCTTCAATACTAGACAACAGGCTATGGGGTAATGGGTTAAGCAACTACCGGAATGTGTTATAAATACTTTATAGAAAGTAGATTAAAAAAAAAAAAGCTCATACATACTAGGATGATGTTACTATTAGTTAAATCTCAGACATAGACAAGTAGCTTGTGCAATAATTTAACACTTTGAACCCTAGCCACGCATATATGTGTCATTTGCAAACAGTCTACCTGTTAGGAGTACACTTGTCCTATGCAAACAGTGTATATCCTGATCAGAGGGCTCCTTAAGAAGCCCTCTGATCAGGGTCTAAACTGTTTGCCATTTTGATATAATTATATTGTAATAATCAACCCTAAAGGGTAAAAAATTAACTAGATTTTGACATTGAAAACTAGAATTGTCCCATTGGGGTTTCAGAGAGGAAAGAGATACAGTGGAGAATCTGTTATTCTTTCCCGTTTAAACGCAAAGGTACGCAAACGCAAAGCGCTAAAACGTAGAAAAGAACAACTTTTGGACAATTCTGATAATTCTTGTTTATCTTGGTGGCAAACAGTTTGGAGCCTGATCAGACGCCGGATTACCCGGCGTCTGATCTGGCTCCAAACTGTTTGCACTGCAACTAATAATTTTAGCGTAAACGCGTTTATTGGGAAAGAATAACAGATTCTCCACTGTAAGCTGTTTTCAAAACAGGTTATCATCCTTCATATAAAACATACCTGCATTGCATAGAACACCAACATCCTCCCTATGGCCACAATTACTGCCTCCCCATGAACTGTGCTTACAAAACTCTATGTTAGTCTCACTCCCAGAGCATGACACATCATCCAGTAGTATAGTGCCATTGCCCTGTCCATAGAATGCCTTTGGTCTAGGTGAGGCACCAGCACTGAATATATATACACAAACATTAGGAGTGGCTAATTTTAACAGATTTGCAAACAGAGAAAGCCTGTCTGTCCCTATTTATCCTCTACTACAGGTATGCTGAACTTTTCATATGGACAACAGTAAAACCTCTCTATTACGACCACAAAATCTTGCTCAATACCAGGTGTTTAAGGCAGATGACTGCTTAAAGCAAGGTAAACGTAAAACAAAAAGCTCCTATCGGAGCTTTTTGTCTTGCGTTCACCTTGCTTTAAGCTGTAGTGTAACCAGTCTTTTAAGCAATCAATTAGCCTTCATTTTAGTGGTCGCAATAGAAAGGTTTTACTGAATTTCACTTTTGAACAAGACGACAACAAAGTTTGCAATTTAAGTAGCACATTTTTGAGACTTAATAGATGAGGTACTGGTCTATGTCAAGGTCACAGGGATCCATTTTTTTAAATCCCCACTTAGTTGGAAAGGACTTGTATAAATGGATGTACATGTATACTGAAACTAGCAAAAAAAGCCATCGGTCAAAAGGTATACATGTAATAGTTTGAGCACTTTTCAAAACTTAATCACGCATTTCAAAACTTAACCACAGAGACTGAGGTTAGGGTCAAGGTCACAGGGTTCCAAATTTTCAAAAGTATGGAAAGGTCTTGTCCCAAAGAATATTCGCTGCAAGTATGATGAAAGCTATAGGTCATAGGGTATAGTAATTATAAATGAGCATTTTTCACAACTTAAATGCACAGACTGCACACTGTCTGAAGGTCAATGTAACACTGGAAAGAGTGCAGACTCACATTGGCAGATCCTTTGAGAAAACAGTGTAGACCCTGCTCAGACAGCTTCTTCAAGAAATTGTTTATCTGGCTCTACATTGTTATCAAAAAGCTTTAGAATAAGCTGTTAGCAGAAGAAGGTCAAGACAGGTGGATGTTGAAAGCTCCTAATATTACCCGGTATATTGAACTTTCCAGGGGCCCGTTTTACTAAACTACTTACGCAAAATTTTTGCGTAAGTCAAAATCGTTTACCTCTTATTTTTCGATAATAAACGTTTGCAAACAGCAAATAGCCAGATCAGAGGACGCGCTAAAAGCGCGTCCTCTGATCTGGATATTTGCTGTTTGTAGCAAGTGATAATAAAAAATATGATTTAAAATTTTGACTTACGCAAAAAATTTGCTTAAGTAGTTTAGTAAAACGGGCCCCAGGGCTCCACATTAGAGATTAAACTGAAAGAATCCAACATTTTCCAACTCATGTAAGCACCAAATCATATGGTGTTACTGCTCATTTGAAATGTCTCGAAGAGACTGTTCTAATGAGTAGTGACACCATAGGGTTTATGCTCAAAAATACACTTCCCCCACCAACCCACCCCTTTTATCTGGAGCCCTAACTTTTGCTTTACTGTAAACAACTCACCTAGCTGTTTGAAACATGGAACATTTTAATAAAATGTGAAATAAAATTGTTTAACCCTTTACTCCATAGATACACCTTTTTATGCATTTAATTATTTCCTCCAATGTAGAAAACACTTTCATTTTTATAGAGTAATGAATATGCAGCATAAGAAATACAATGTATTTTCTAAATCCTTAGACTAAGCTTTAAGTCGTCTGTGATCTGTCTTCAAAACAAGAAACAGATTGTATGGTAAAGAGTTAAAGTAAGGTCTAGTGACTGTGAAATATAATGTGACAGAGTTACAGTGGAGAATACGTCATTCTTTCCCTTTTAAACGAAACAAAAAACACTATTTAAACGTAGAACAGTGCAACTTTTGGACAATTCTGATAATTCATGTTCATCTTGGTAACAAACAGTTTGGAGCCTGATCAGACGCCGGGTTACCCGGCGTCTGATCTGGCCCCAAACTGTTTGCAATAGAAATAATAGTTTTAGCGTAAACGCGTTTATTGGGAAAGAATAACGTTTTCTCCACTGTACCTACCTTGGCAATCCCAGCATTCTACACACAACCTGAGCAGCCTTGTTGGTAAAGTCATCATCACAGACTGTACCCCACTTCCCGTTGTGCAACACCTCCAAACGACCTTCACTAGAGGTCGGCCCAACCAGTCTCACCTTGGCAAGGTGTCCGGGGCCTAAAGCTAAGAGCAGGAGAAAAGTAAAGTAGATAGCTCCATAAACATTTGTCAAATAGTTACCTGTGCACAATATCTGTCATTCTATTAAAGAATTGTAACAGGACAGGTGAACATTTGTGGACTGACCGGGGCTCAACTCAGGGTCTCTGGCATATTAACTGTAACCTTCACTGCCTTACCCCGAGCACAACAGTTTATTTCCTCAGTCAAACTAGCAAAAATTAAAATTTAAGAAATAAAAGCAGACGACAATTGTTTAAAATTGATGACGTCACAGCAGTGAAGGGGTTAAGCTACCAAGCCATACAATTAAGGATTTATTGAAGTTCCACTAATTTAAGACTTAGTACCAGTGTACCAAGCCATACTCAATCCTGCTACATGTACTTATATATAAAAATATATATATATATGTCAACAAAATATATATATATGTCATAGGCTGCTCTATTATAGCAGGTGAAATTCTTTGTCACTTATAAGCCTATAGAGTCCTAACAATTGATAACTGGCAAAACTCTTGCAGTTTAATAATGGTTAAGACAAATACTAACTACTTTGTTGAATATACATAAAAACAGATGTGCATTTTGAAAATCTGTCTATATATACATAGCCCTGTTTTAACTTTGAGGTATGTAACGAGTATGTATATGGGTAGTTAAAGTATTTTTTCATTTCTTACTGAAATGGAGCCCTTTCATTGGCTGGCAAACTAGGGCAAACGGTAAGTTCAATTTAGGCAATGTCCAGTTATTGAGGTTCAACAGTTACAGTAAAACCTCTTTATTACGACCACTAAATTATGTTAATTATTAGGGTGTTTATGATAGGGGACTGCTTAACTCTTTCCTCCCTGAAACTTTAAATGGACAATTCCATTTTCCATTTAAGTCTAGTCCTTTTCTGACTTTTAAGGGTTGTTTTTATCAATGTTTGGTATTATGACAAACAGTGAAGACCCTTTTTAACAGTATTTCAGTGATATCGCGACGCCAGCTATTACAGGTGGAGGAAGACCCCAGAAGCCCTTTGTGCACTGTTTCAGACACAAATCGGCAACTGGGTAGAACCACCGACCTTCCGCAAGCCAGCTGGAAGGCTTCCCCACATGAAACATCCGAACGACCCTACTGGGATTCGAACTCACAGCGGTGAGGAGCTTAGTGATGCAAGTCACAGTGACTATACCACTACGCCACGGAGGCCCCCCCTGTCACCTCTGTATTATACAACCAATTAGAACTCATTTTAATGGTCCTAATAGCGATGTTTTACTGTGCTGTACTTTCTATTCTGCTTACCTTGGCAAAGGACAGAAACATCTTCACTGTGATGGCAGTTAGTTTTGCCCCATCCTCGATGCCCACAGAGAGAGATGTCGGTTTCATTGCCCAAACAGTTCAAGTCATCCAGCCAGATCTTACCGCTTCCCTGCCCAAAAGAGGCTGACCCTCTGTAATGCACTCCAGGTCTAGCAAAAGAAATATAATATGAAATGAGCCAGGTACCAGGCAAAACTGAAAACTAAACAAGGGTTTAATAATCAAGGTATACATTGAAAGTAAATTGTCAATATCACAATACATTGTATTGTTTTATTTTCTCACCATTGAACCACCAAGGGTGAGTATATTTGCACCATTTACAGACTGCTTAGAAGAGTACACTTGTCTTGTGCAAACTGTAAACCCACATCAGAGGGGTTAGAGGTCAGCACCATTTGTCATTTTGCAAAACATTGTGAAAAACAACCCTAAATAGTCACAAGTGGACCTAGAAGTAACTGAAAACTGTTCATGTTCATTAATTTGAAGTTTAAGGACTTGTTTGAAATATATTCATTACATTTGCAAAGAGTGTAGACCCAGATCAGAGGGCTCCTATAGAAACTCTCTGATCAGGATTTACACTGTTTGCTTATTTAGAGTAGTATTTATTAAACTTCCAAGAACTCCTGCAAGACCAGTTCATGTTTTGGCAACTAAAAATATCCAAAATAGAACATAATAACCCACAAGAGTAACTTAATTAGTGTTGAAAGAGTTAACGCAGTCTGAAGCGTAGAAATATTTTAGGATATAAAAAAAAATCCTTGTCTAATTATAATAAAACAGGGCAGAACCATGAAGATAATCTTCTGATTCCAGATAAGATGAGGTTGACTTAAAAAGTCAACAACAACTTCCATTTATTTCTCCATCACTCAATAACCTCAAATAGAGATTCTATACTGACACTTGTCACAAAATATGGTTCAGTGGAGGTTATATGGAGGATTTTAGTTTTTTAAATATGCTGTCACAATAAATTGATTTACTTACGCAGAATAACCAAGCATATTGCAAATCACCGTGGCTTCAGCAGTACCGAAGCTGTCATCACACACTGTTCCCCACGTGTTGTTGTAGTTTACCTCCAGACGGCCTTCGAATGCCCCGCTTCCACCAACAAGTCGAACGTGTGTCGTAACATTGGCTAAGATAGAACGAAATAGAAAAAATATACATGTGGTCTAAACCTCAGGGAGTGTTATAAAACATTTATTAGAAATAGCCTGTCCAAACTATATATATATACTTACAAATATAATCACAGTTTCACTATTTGTTCAAAGCATTAAGCAGAAAGTTAAACTCAGAAGTTCTGGTTACTTTACTTTAACCCTTTACCCCATAGCCTGTTTCTAGTTTTGAAGATACATGACCACTTAAAGCAGGTTGAAAGTTAAGCAGAATGCACCTTAAGGTACATTCTGCTTTACTTTCAACCTGCTTTAAGCTACCATCTGCCAGGATAAAGAAACTTTTTCTTATGGTACATATTTGTGTCTGTAAAAATTGGAACTATTTTTTTCAGTGGAGGAATAAATTGAATGCCCTAAAAGACGCTTCTATGGGGTAAATGTTCCTGTTTAGAGCAGCTAAAACTGTCTGAGACATGAAAAACAAGACTGCGCGTTCAATAAATGCTTATGCCCCCGGTGGCATCCTTGACAATATATTCTGATTTTTTTCTAAGTCCAAATTAGGTCAAGGTCAAACTGAACTTGGGTATTATTGGTGAGATGGTAATGGTGCAAGGCAATAACTGTATAAGTATCAAAACATTGTAGTAAACAGTGTTGATGCTAGACGTAACGGTAAAATCTAGTTAACCGAAAAAAGAGCCCATTTAAAATATTCTAAGTTAAAATTAGGTCAAGGTCAAGGTCAAAATCAAAGTTTGGTGATATTGGTGGATAGGGAATGGTCAAAGGCAACAACTGTATAAGTATCAAAGCATTGTAGTCAGATGTGTTGATGCTAGACGAAACGGTAAAATCTAGTTAACCAAGAAATAGCCTATTTAAAATATTCTAAGTCCAAATTAGGTCAAGGTCAAGGTCAAAATCAAAGTTTGGTGACATTGGTGGATAGGGAATGGTCCAAGGTAAGAACTGTATAAGTATCCAAGCATTTGGGTAAGCGGTGTTGATGCTAGACGAAATGGAAAATTCTACTTAACCTTGTTACGGACGGACAGTCTACTAACTTAGGTCTCAGGGCCAGGCTGCTAAGGGGCCAAATTTAAAGGGCCATCTGTCCAAGTTAAAGGGCCACAAGTGGCCCATTAATATTATCTGAGCAACCAAAATGGCCCTTTAAAGTCACACCCCTACATATGGACAGATTATGGACATTTGTGGTAAAGGGCCTTAATTTGAAAACTTATTTTTTACCTCCCTTGAGGCCCTCTGATACCATTTTTGCCATTTTTAGAACCAGTTAAGGGGCCATGGCCCTTTAACTGCTAATAGCCCCATATTTGTTCACAGTCAACTAAAATGGCCCCTTACTCCAAGTTAGCTGCACGGACGGACTGACGGACGGACGTTCTCACAGTTGGACATTTGTTGGGTATATTTTTTGTTTAAAAGTACCCAACAGTACACTAAAATACCCAACAATAACAATAGGGCAATCACGGAATGAATGGAATCTATTGTTCTCCCTACCCAACAAAGGACTTTTCGTGCGTTCGGACTGACTGACGGACAGGACGATTACTATATGCTCCCGCATCTGTCGATGCCGGGGGCATAAAAAGCATTGTTTTGAGGGGGTCTCGAAAGGCAATGTGTTTAATTCTCATCATTTTAAAGGGGTTGCAAAAAATCATGTTATTCTATTCAATAGGACACTCACTTGTTTGACAGATGACAGCAGCATCTTCGGAGTGGTCACAGTCAGTGATAGCCCAGCCATTGAAGCGACACTGTGCCAGACTGGCCTCCGTTCCTACACACTCAACATTGTCCATCATAATCTTACCCGTACCTCGCCCAAATGCTGCACTAGACAATGGAGTTGCTCCAGAGCTACAAGTAAAGTATGGTAGTTAAAAGTACCGTATATAAAACCCCTCTATTATGACTGATAACTTGTGTTAATGATTAGACCGTATTCATGACAGGTGACTGCTTAAAGCAAGGTGACAGTAAAACAGAAGGCTCCTTTAACATGTCCTTTACTTTCAACCTGCTTTAAGCAGCCATCTTTGAGGGTGCCAGAACTGTTCCTAAAGGTAGAAGCATGAACAAGAGGTAACCATGAGAAATTGTTAACCCCAGCTTCAACAGCTTGAGTGTTTCTACTTTTAAAGAAAGAATTATTGACCACTTAAAGCAGCTTAAAGATATAGCAGAGTTCACCTAAAGGTACTTCCTGCTTTAATTTCAGCATACTTTAAGCTGCTATTTGGCAGGATATAGGTAATATTTCTTATGGTGCATATTTTTCACTCAGTCATGCACTATCCTAGTTTAGAGTCTGTGTTCCCTTCATCAGGGGTTCAGTAAGTGAGTTAAATGGCTATGGAGGGTTTATCAAATACTGAGAGTCCTTTAGACAGTAACACAAGATGAACTTACAAAGGAAGATGAAGCATTCTACAAACAACAGCAGCATCAGATGCTGACCAGTGGTCATCACAAACTGTACCCCATTGTCCACTGTACTGGACCTCTACGCGACCTTGGTTGGCAAAATTACTGCCTGCTAGCCTAACAGAAATAGCTGGTACCGAGTCTGAAATACAATAACCTCACTAATTACAACCTATATACAATAACCTCACTATTTATAACCTCTAAATTGTGGTACAGTCGAACTTCGATATCTCGAACTCGTTTAACTCGAACTATCCGATAGTTCGATATATGGATTGCATTATTTCATGCTCGGGTTAAGTCGAACATTCCCATATTTCAAAGTTAAAACGTGGCTTAGCCACGTTTTAACTTTGAAATACGGGTATGTTCGACAAAACTGACTTCGAGATATTGAAGTTCCACTGTAATTATCAGGTATAAATTTACGACAGATGACTGCTTACAGCAATGTGACAGTAAAACAGAAAGCTCCTAAAGGAGCTTTCTGTTTTACTGTCACCTTGCTTTAAGCTGTTACGGTACCTGTCTTTTATACAACCAATTACCCTTCTTTTTAGTGGTCCTTATACAGAAAGGTTCAGAAGGAGCTTTAAGTTAATTAACCTTGTTTTTAATGGGCGTACTAGAGAAGTATTACTGAACATGACATTCAACTAATTCAAGGGAAGACCCATTGTGACCAAGTGGTAATGGTCTTGGGCTAGCATATGTCTGTAATAGAAATTAAGTGAGATACACAAAATAGAGGCAATCTTGTATAATAACTCATTCTCCCAAGAAACATCAAATGGAGGATATTCCAGTTTCCAATTAAGTGCAGAACTTTCATTTTTGACAATTTGTTTTCACGATATATTGCAAAACTACCTTACACATAGTGCAGACACTGATCATAAGCCTCCTTCAGTAGCCTTGTGAACTAGGTCTCCAATGTTTGTATAGGACAAGTGTACTCTTTGTAAAGTATGCATATAAGCATTGCTAGGCATTAATGGGTAAAGCAACCACTTAATAAGCGTCATGGAAGCCTCTTTAAATATAAAGAGAAGTCATTGCTTCATGCAGGATAGAAATAATATAGGATCTTTATGCATTATTTCTGTCCTTCATTAAGAAACTGAATGCATTGAATGAAGCACATATGTCTTCTTTGGAAAGGTTTTTAAACCCATTACCCCATAAACATGCCTTTTGACGCCTTTTAATTTATTCCTCCACTGAAAAAAATACCTCTGCTTTATAGAGCCATGAATATTGACCATAACAAATATTTTCTATATCCAAGTTGATAGTAAATTATAGCAGGCTAAAGGAAAGCAGAATACAAAATAAGGCACATTCTACTTTACTTTCAATCTGCTTCAAGTGGTCACCTTTCTTTCAAACTATAAAAAGGGCCACCATGGCCCTAAATCGCTCACCCGGTACACCATGTAAAACTTGACCTAAAGTGACCTAGATTACGACTGGACATGACCCATAATCAACCTCTAGAGTGTTAACAAGATTTTTCTATGATTTGACCTAGTGACCTAGTTTTTGACCAGACACAGTTTTTATTTTGACCTAAATTTGATGTAGGCAAACATTCTGACAATATTTCATTGGATCTAATGAGATTTGTAGCCTCTAGAGGGTTAACACTGTTTTTCTTTGATTTGACGTAGTGACCTAGTTTTTGACCAGACATGACCCATATTTTAACTTGACCTAGATATCAATTAGGCAAACATTCTGACCAAGTTGCATTAAAATTCAATGAAATTTGTAGCCTCTAGAATATTCACAAGAGTTTTCTATAATTTGACCTAGCGACCTAGTTTTTTGACCGGACATGACCCACATTCAACCTTGACCTAAATATCAATGAGGCAAACATTTTGACCAAGTGTCATGAAGATAGGTTGAGATTTGTAGCCTCTAGAGTGTTAACAAGGTTTTCCTATGATTTGACCTAGTGACCTAGTTTTTGACCGGATATGACTCATATTCGAACTTGACCTAGATATCAATTAGACAAACATTCTGACCACGTTTCATTAAGATCCAATGAGATTTGTAGACTCTAGAGTGTTCACAAGGTTTTTCTATAATTTAATCTAGTGCCCTAGTTTTTGACCAGACATGACCCACATTCAAACTTGACCTAGATTTTATCAAGACAAACATTGTCACCCAGTTTCATGAAGATCGGATGAAATTTTTTGCCGCTAGAGTGTTCACAACCAATTGTGAACGGACGGACAGACAGACAGACAGACAGACAGACAGACAGACGACGAACATCCAGCGATCCTAAAAGCTCACCTTGGCACTTCGTGGCAGGTGAGCTAAAAAGGCTATGGGGTAAAGGGTTAAAATAAGGTAGACTGTAGACAAAAACTGTGAGATTTGTCTTAACTTGTATAATTACGGTACCTTGTTTGCAGTGTACAGCAACATCCTCACTATGGCCACAGTTGTTGACACCAAATGGTTTGTGCACACACTGAAGCAGGGAAGACTCTGTACCGTTACACTCCAGATCATCCAGCCAAATAGGTCCTGAACCGCCACCATAACTAGAACCCTTGATCAAGGTGCCACCCCTGTGACAATATACAGAATTATGATGAATATTAACTCAACCACCCTGGAAGCTTTTAATAGAAAAAGCCATTTTTCAATAAAATCAATCTGTGGTTCCTTTTTTTCAAATGACAGACAGTGCAGACCCTGATCCTTAAGGAGCCCTCTGATCAGGATCTATACTGATTGCTCAGGCCTGTCTATCCCAATATATTAGGGTCATAACTGTAAGTACCGGTAGCTTTAATCACTTTAACCCATTAGCCCACGGCCTATTTCTAGTATTGAAGATAGGATACCACTTAAAGCAGGTTGACAGTAAAGCAGAATGTGCCTTAAGGCACATTCTGATTTACTTTCAGCCTGCTTTAAGCTACCATCTGCTAGAATACAGAAAATATTTCTTAAGATGTATATTCATGACTGCAAAAAGTAGAACTATTTTCTTCAGTGCAGGAATAAATTAAAGGCGTAAATAGGCATATTTATGGGGCAATGGGTTATTGACTTTTTGAGTGGTCATGGTAATAAAGCTGTTACTATACCTGTGATGGCCAAGCATTTTGCAGACCACTGTAGCCTCCCGGTCATCAAAGCCATCGTCACAAATGGTACCCCAATGTCCGAGGTAGTTGATCTCAACTCGTCCTTGGAATATATCAATACCTCCAGTCAACTGTACCTGAATGTTTGGCTGCACTGAAGAAGAAATGAACACAATGTCAAAGTTAGCTGGTAGTCAAGTTAAATACAGTTGAAACTCTATACTTAAATTGATCTAATTTAAGTCAAACTTACAGTATTTCACAAGTTGAAATTGGTGGGCAATAGCGCCATCTCCTTTAACCCATTACACCATAGATACACCTTTTTACGCCTCTAGTTTATCCCTCCATAGAAGAAAATAGATCCAATTTATACGGTTGTGAACATTTAACATTAGAAATAATTTCTATATTCTAGCAGTGTGTAGCTTAAAGCAGGCTGAAAGTAAAGCAGAATGCGCCTTCTGCTTTACTTTCAACCTGCTTTAAGTTGTCAACTATCTTCGAAACTAAAAACAGGCTATGGGGTAAAGGGTTGAAGGAAGATGGACAGCTTGGGGAAAGTGGGTCTATCATACTAAATTTTATTATAACATGTGCAAATCCTGCAGTGATTGGGATGGTTACATCGTAAAACTCAATCAGTTATTAAACTATCCTTTAGGCCCCAAAGTTATAAAGCTTTGAGTTGAGTCTGAGATCGTTCTCTCAAACATTTGATTGGTCAAATGTGAGCCAATCAAATGCTTGAGGACCATCTCAGACTCAACTCAAACTCTTTATAACCTTGGACCCTTGTGAGTCTTCGAGAACCCCAAACAATATAGCCTGTGTTTGTTCTGGGTCTACACTGTTTGCAATCTAATAAATCTTGTTTTCACATTGCATGGTTCATTTAACTTACCTGTAGTGGATATACACATAACGCC